>JARQOD010000003.1:305745430-305865435 GCA_033576555.1 Oophaga sylvatica
TAACTCCAACCCTAACCCCAACACACCCCTAACCCCAACCCTAACCCCTACACACCCCTAACCCTAATACAAACCCTAACCATAACCCTAACCCCAACACACCCCTAACCCTAATCCCAACTCTAACCATAAACCTAACCACAAGCCTAACCCTAATCCCAACCCTAACCCCAAAACACCCCTAACGCTTATCCCAACCCTAACCCTAATCCCAACCTTAACCCTAATTCCAACCCTAACCCTAATTCCAACCCTAACCCTAGTTCTAACCCTTACCCTAGTTCTAACCCTTACCCTAGTTCTAACCCTAACCCTAGTTCTAACCCTAAGGCTGGGTTCATATTGCGTTTTACCAGCCCGTTCAACACGTAGCGTTGACGGGCTGGTAACGGTATAGCATAACGCGATCGCGTTATGCTATACTCGCTAGTGCAGAGGAATCAGCGATGATTCATCTGTGCTAGCGGTGATGGAGCCCAGACGCTGCAGCCTGCGTCCAAGGCTCCGTCACTGAATGACGACACGTCGCGAACGCATGCCGCTTCATGGCATGCGTTGCGATGCGCACACAAATGGGGTGAATGGCAGCGTTAACGGACTGCGTTACACCGCGTTATACCGCGGTGAAACGCAGTCCATCTAACGGACTGCCATAATGCAATATGAATCCAGCCTGACCCTAAGGCCCCGTGCACACGTTGCGGATTCACTTGCGGATTTTTCTAAAATCCGCAGGTAAAACGACCTGCCTTTTACCTGCGGATTTGCTGCGGTTTTTCTCTGCGGTTTTACGCCTATAATGGAATAGGTGTAAAATCGCTGCGGAATCCGCACAAAGAATTGACATGCTGCGGATTTAAAACCGCATCAAATCCGCGCTGAAAAACTCTGCACATGTGCACAGCGGTTTTTTTTTACCATTTATTTGCATTGTACTCTACATGGTTTCTGGATCTGCTGCGGATCAGCAGCGAAATCCGCTGCGGATCAGCAGCGAAATCCGCTGCGGATCAGCAGCGAAATCAGCTGCGGATCAGCAGCGAAATCAGCTGCGGATCAGCAGCGAAATCAGCTGCGGATCAGCAGTTAAATCAGCTGCGGATCAGCAGCGAAATCAGCTGCGGATCAGCAGCGAAATCAGCTGCGGATCAGCAGCGAAATCAGCTGCGGATCAGCAGCGAAATCAGCTGCGGATCAGCAGCGAAATCCGCTGCTGATCCGCAGCGGATTTCGCTGCTGATCCACAGCTGATTTCGCTGCTGATCCGCAGCGAAATCAGCAGCGGATCAGCAGCGAAATCAGCTGAGGATCAGCAGCGAAATCAGCTGCGGATCAGCAGCGAAATCAGCTGCGATCAGCAGCGAAATCAGCTGCGGATCAGCAGCGAAATCCGCTGCGGATCAGCAGCGAAATCCGCTGCGGATCAGCAGCGAAATCAGCTGCGGATCAGCAGCGAAATCAGCTGCGGATCAGCAGAGAAATCAGCTGCGGATCCGCAGCGAAATCCGCAACGTGTGCACAGGGCCTAATAGGAAAAAAAAAAATTCTTTATTATTTTTCCCTACCTATGACAAGGGGGGTTCACTTACTTTTTTTTATTTTGATCACTGTGACAGTTTATCACAGTGATCAAAATAAATTTTTTGACTAGGCAGGGCGCACTGCGCATGCGCCGGGCGGCGGGCGCACTGCGCATGCGCCCGCCATTTTCCAAGATGGCGGCGCCCATGAAGAATCCCGGGCAGCCGCCGGGAAGGATCCAGGGACATCGGTGGACCGGGAGAGGTGAGTATGGGGTCGGAAGTGAAGGGGGGGATGGGAAGGTGGGGGCAGCGGAGGCCAGGACGAGGGGAGCTTTTAGTGACGGCGGTGACCGACCGCTGCCATCTTTCGGTGGCGGCGGCCGATCGCCGCCGTGAATCCGTGTGGGGGTGTCAGGGCTCGGTGTCCAGCCATGGCAGATGCTATTGCAGCATCGGCCATGGCTGGATTGTAATATTTCACCAATTATATTGGTGAAATATTACAGATTGCTCTGATTGGCTGTTTCACTTTTAACAGCCAATCAGAGCGATCGTGGCCACGGGGGGGTTAAGCCAACCCCCCTGTGGTGAAGCACAAAGGGTCCTGTGCCGGCGGGTCGGGTGACCTTTCAGTGACCCCGGTCACCCGACCCGCAGGGACGCGATCCTTTCATGACGCCACATAGGCGTCATGGGTCGGATTGGCACTGATTTTCATGACGCCTACGTGGCGTCATGGGTCGGGAAGGGGTTAAATAAAAATAAGTCTTGGGGAACTCTCTATTCTTGATAACCAGCCTTGCTGAAGCTGATAGCTGACGGTTTCAACCCCAGCTGTCAGTTTTGCCTGGCTGGTTATAGAAAATACAGGGGAACCCACGCCGGGTTTTTCATTCGTTTATTTAGTTATATCGCAGGCGGGGGGTAAGGAATACCCCCATCATCCGCTCCTGCTTTCACTGTTATTAGCGTCAGCAGGTGTAGGTTGATGGGAGTAATAGTCCAAAAAGGCCCCACCTGCTGTCATTGTTCTGACTTAAAAATAACTCTCATCATTCTCCTCTGCTCGTGCCGATCGCCAGCAGAGCAGGGAGAATGATGAGAGCTGTGTTCAGCATCCGGCGCCGGGGAACAGCGCTTGCTGTAGCGATTCTTCCCCAGCGCCGATGCGTGTCACACGGATGACATCCATGTGTGTAATTCGTGTGCGCAATGTTTTACCACCCTTTGCTGACGTTAAAAAAAAAAAACGGATATGTCTACGCTGACACGTGCACAGACCCATTCATTTTAATGGGGGTCTATTTGTGTCAATGTCTCCGGTACGTGTGAAAACTGTCACCACCCTCTCAGAGACATGGATGTGTGAAAGGGCCTAAAGCTGAGGAGGGAGAGAAGAGCGATTCTCCTCTGCAGGGATGGATAGTGATTGGTGGAGGGAGCTGCCTCCACCAATCATATATCCGTCCCTGCACACTATTTAATGTTGGAACTACGGTACTCACAAGTCCGAGATCCGTTTAGGAAAGGAGCAAACAACCCTCTTCCTCCCTCAGAATATACTGTATCAATGGGTGTATTCCGAAGGATGATGTGGGTTCTAGCCGTATTTAGTGTAAATATACACTGTAATGTAGTACCCAAAGTGTTTATTGCAAATGTGACTACCACCTCCCTCATGTTTCAGAATACATCCATGTATACAGTAAGTGGGTGTATTTCTGAGCATCAGGGCCGGCGCCAGCACCCGGCATACCCGGGCAAGTGCCGGGGCCCTGAGCAGGCGGGGGGGCCCACTCGCCGTCGGGCACCCCGGCAGCCGCACACTCGGGTCCGAGAGCAGGCGGCCGTGCCGGGTGTTGACGAGAGAAAGTCGTGCGACTTACTCGCATCACACTCGCAAGTGTGACGCCGGCCATAGATAGATAATAGATACCAGTAGTTAGATAGAAAATACATAGATGGATAATAGATAGTTAGAAATATATATAGAAAGATAGATATATAGATAGACAGAAAGATATATAGGTAGATAGATAAAATGGTACATAAATAGTTAGACACACACGCGCACACACACACAAAATAACGCAATAGTTAATAAAAAAAAAAATAGGAAAAAAAAATGGCGTGGGCTCCCGCGCAATTTTCTGCGCCACAGGGGGAAAGCCGACAGCCGGGGCCAATATTTCTAGCCTGGGAAGGGGTTAATACCCATGGATCTTCCCAGGCTATGAATATCAGCCCGCAGCTAGCCTTCACTGGCTATTAAAATAGTTGGCGCATCTGTACGATGCGCCAATTCCGGCTCTTAGCCCCTCTCTTCCCACTCCCCTGTAGTGGTGGGATATGGGGTAATAAGGGGTTAATATCACCTTGCTATGGTAAGGTGATATTAAGCCCGGTTAATAATAGAGAGGCGTCAATAAGACTTTTATCCATTATTAATCTTATATTAATAAAGGGTTAAAAAAAACATGCATAAGAATAAATTATTTTAATGAAATAAAACACAACACAGTTTTCATCTTTATTATACGCTCAGATCCAAGCGACGCCCTCGATCTCCTGTTAAAAAACGTAAAAAAATAAAACAACCGTATACTTCCTGTCCGACGCAGTCCAATTAATAACGAATGTACCACGACGGTCTCCCCTATAGAACGGTGACATCAGGTGATGCCACTGCTCTGTAGGGCCTCCCAGTGATGCACTGACAGGAGACAATGGCTCCTGCAGTGCATCACTGAGGTTACCCGAGTTCATTGTCTCACTTTATGGCAATGCTGCGTGGGAATTTTCTCACCCAGCATTGCCGTGAGAGAATGAATGGAAGTGACGTCATTCTCTCCCGGCGGCAGAGCGGTACACAGATCGATGGCGTCGGGGAATAGGTGAGTATGTGCTCAATGTTATGTGTTGTATGTCACGTGTATGTTCTGTATGTCATGTATGTTTTTTTTTTTACATTCAGCACATTAGCCGGATGATGGGACTACTACTGTCCCATCATTGGCTAATGTGTCAGTCACTGTAGCAAGCATAGCCGGATGGGACTTGCAGTCCCATCTGACGATGCCTGCATACACGGAGACATACAAACAGCCCCGCACCTTCGCACATACACCGATCACGCACACAGGCCCTCACATCGATCACGCAGACACAGGTACACAATCACCGCCAACACACAGCGCAGCACACTATACACACCCACGCATCGCACACTATACACGCCCACGCACCGCCCACACACACAGCGCCGCACACTATACACGCCCACGCACCGCACACTATACACGCCCACACAGCGCCGCACACTATACACGCCCACGCACCGCCCACACACTGCCCGACTCAATGCAAGTCAATGGGCGCCGAACCGCTGCAGTTCCGCACAAAGAATTGACATGCTGCGGAAAATAAAACGCGGCGAAACCGCACGTTTTTTTCCGCAGCATGTGCACAGCAGACATGCGGTTCCCATTAGATTACATTGGTAGTGCACTGTGCTGCGGGTTGGATGCGTTTCCGCACGTTGAAAAACGCAGCGGAAACGCATCTAAAAACGCAAAGTGTGCACAGGGCCTAACAGCGCAGAACGCAGCACAGTGCAGAGGAGAACTCCATATTTTGTATGGAGCATTATATGGGGACCAGTATCCTGTATGGAGCATTATTTGGGTCCAATATTCTTTATGGAGCATTATATTAGGCCCATAATACTGTATGGAGGACTATGTGGTGCCCATAATATTGTATGGAGGACTGTACTGTCCATTCTGTACTGTGCTGTGAGAATTTGGCGGTTTCTGAGCTATTGTAGAATTTACAATAGATATCACTCATGTAATGGAAGAAGTGAAGTGTTTGGCATTGTACTATACCCATATTTCTCTGCAGTATCTGTGCATCATGAATCGTGGTCTGTGTTAAAGGGGCCCACTGAAACTTTTGCCCGGGGCCCATAAGAACCTGGAGCCGGCCCTGCTGAGCATAAAGGGGGTGGTAGTCACAATATACGGTACTGCAGACACTGTACCGTAATTCACAGATCCCCCATATGAGTGTCATTCACAGATAATATTTTTGTATTTTATTAAAGGTTTTTGCACACTATTTGGCTCAAAATATTTTTTTTTCTTATTTTCCTCTCTAAAATCTAGGTGCGTCTTATAATCAGGTGCGTCTTATAAAGCGAAAAATATGGTGCTTTATACCCCAAAAATGGTGCCAATAAAAACAACAAAAAACCCTCATACAGATCTGTCTGCAGAATAATTGAAAAATAACTGAAAATAAGGAGATGCAAATAAAATGTAAAACAATAAAAAAAAGTGCAAAAGTAGCAAAACTTAAAAAAGCGATATAAATCTAGCATTGCCGTAATCATTCAGACCTCGGAAATAAACGTTTCCACTTATCTCTTTTGCATGGCATGAAAAAACATTTTTGATCTGCTATTGGTTTGTTCATTTCATTTGTTCAAATTGGGATAAGTCTCAGCTCATATTCATCCTGTGCGTTATATTGAGGTGTATGCCTAAAGGAATGAGCACTCAATGTCTTTAAAATGGCTTCGTACCCATCAACCGCCGACTTTAGCCAGTGGAAGACACACCAGAGTGTCTTGTCCTAAAGCATAATTTTTATGGCATCTTTTCACTTATTTGTTTTAAGCCGTTTTGGCTGCGTTTCATTTTTTTTATTTTATTTTTTTTATTTTTTACACCTGGATATAAACCATTGTGCTGCTTCTACCCGAAAGCCTCCTGATTATTCATTTCATGTTCTTAGAAACCTGAAGCGATTAAAAGAAGCTAAAAGTATTGAATTGTTGCAAAGCAAGTAGTTTTTATATTGCAATGCAAATGTTCATTCTTTTGACTTTCTTTAGCACTTTTTCAGGTGGGTTCCTGAGTTGATCCACCTAAATGATGTCATGTGCGCAAACCATTAATCGCAAAAAAGCAGAATTCATTAGAAACCCCCAACAGAACCATTCAGTTTTATGAGGCAGATGAAGTTCCTTTTTATACTCTATCTGGCCTGTTTCCCAGGAATCCCCAGCTTCGTAGGCATGCACAAAAATTCAGTCATCCACAGTTTTGTGCACCTCTAAAAAGACAGAAACCACTAGAACAGAGGCCAGATAGTCTAGAGTGAGTGTCTGCTTGCCTCATTACAGTAAATGTTTCTGTTGTGGGTTCTCTCTGAATCATGTACTTTTCAGATTTAGACTGAACCCCAAAGTAAGTGCTAACTAGTGAGCATAGGATACGGGTATAAATCTAGCCCTTAAGTGACCCAAAATGTTAAATACGCAAAATTGTATCAATAAAATCTTCAACTCCATCCATAAAAAACAAATCTTCACTCTTGTCCATCATCTATCAAAGGAAATTTAGGAGGTTTCTACATTACTGGTATAAAGGCTCTGGGAACTCATCTTGGCTCCTACTCCTGCCCTCACCTCCTCCTGTCCACTCAACACACATCAAGTAAAAAAACAATCTTAACGATATCTGCACTCCTAAGCTCAAATGCCCAATTCCTGATGGACCTAAAACGCAGTTAGCTTCCACATGTTTGACATTATTGTAGCTGGGACAGCCCTCTTAATTTATGGGGCGCGTGTCTCCAGAAGCACAATCGGGATGCAATGTGTTGGACACTAAGCTCGCATATGTGCAATTTTCATTCTGCAACATCCACTCATGCTTATGTCTGGGAGTCAAAATAGTCAGGAAACCTGTTAATGAATTCCCAGAGGGGTGTAATTCCTGACATGTGTTCACGAATGGGGTTTCTGCTTTTCTGCTCTACAGTGGCTCTGCAAGTGAAATCTATTTCTGGAAAGTCTGCACTCAGTCAAATGGTTCTCCTATCTTTAGAGCTCTGCCGTTTTCCAAAACATGTAAGGCTGCATATGAGATATTGCTGCTTTCAGGAAAAATTTTGTAATGAATAATGGGATCCATTTTTACTCATTACTTCCTATGAAAGTGAAAAATCTGGGACTAAGTCAACATTTTAGTAGTAAAAATTTTGTGAAACACCTGTGGTATCAATATGCTTACTACACCCCTATATGAATTAATTAAAGCATGTAGTTTGTAAAATAACGTCACTTATGGGTGGCGTTCTACTGTTCTGGCACCTAAGGGGCTATTCTAATGTGACGTGGCACTTGCAAACCCTTCCAGTAAAATCCGTACTCCAAAATGGCTCTCCTTCCCTTCTGAGATGTGCATTGTGCTTGAACAGTAGTTTCTTGGCATATATATTGGGAATGTGCATACTCCTGAGACATTGTGTTACAACATTTAATGGTCCATTTTCTCCTATTACCCTTTTGAGGAAATAAAAAATTTGAATTTAGGGCTAAAGCAACATTTTTGTAGAATAAATTGTTTTTTTGTTTTTATATCTGAATGTTATAAAATGCAGCACAAAAGATTGTGTAACTGTATTATGGTAACAACTGGTTCAGTGATGGGAAACTAAGGGTGGTTATTAACAGGACACACTGGGATTGGGTCACAGATTAACAGTGGGGTACATCAGGGATCAGTATGGTGCCCTCTTCTTTTTAACATTTATTATTGACCTTGTAGAGGGCAGGCAGAGTAGGATTTTAATTTTTGTAGATGATTCTAAACTGTAACGTAATAAGCACAGAGGAGAAAAATTTATTACTGCAGAAGGATTTATGGATTGCAGAGGGATTTATATAAGCTGTAAACTTGGGCTGAGAAATGGAAACTCAAGGTTATTGTAGATAAATGTAAAGTCATGCACTTGGGCAAAGGAAATAAATATATAATTATGTACTAAATTGCAAAACAATGGGTAAAACTCTCTGAAAAAGACATGTGCTTATTTTTATGGTGGATGGTAAACTAAACTTCAGTGATCAGTTCCAAGCAACTGCTGCCAATGCAAATAAATTAATGGGATGCATTAAAAGAGCTATAGATGCTCATTGCAAGAGCATAGATTTACCTCTACAAGTCACTATTGCAGCACATTTAGAAAACTGTAAAATTTTGGACTTCAGTGTATAAGAAAGACATAGCTGAACTAGAGCGTGTGCAGAGAAGAGCACCCAAGATTAATTGAATGGGTGGACTGTAATTCCTGGACAGGTCATTAAACTTAGGATTATTCAGTTTGGAATAATGAAGGCTTAGGGGTGATCTTACTACAATGTACAAATATATGAAAAGACAGTACAGAAATCTTTCCAATGATCTTTTTACAGTTAGACCTGCAACTAGGACAAGGTGGCAACATCTATGGCTAGAGCAGGGATGGGGAACCTTTTTGTGCCAAGGGTCGTTTGGGTATTTCTACCATCCTTCAGGGGGCCGCACAAAATTATCAACTTGAAAATGGCCCAGCTATAATTGGTCAATTAACTCACCCCTAATGTGATGCATGGAGCTTCTTCTCTTTCGGGCGGCATGTGATGTTAGGTGATCATGCTGCTTCTCACAGCTGCTATTCCAGATTTGCATCGGTCTGGAGCGCAGTCAACTTTGTCATAAGTTTTGTAAAGAACTCACAGCAGTAAGTTGTACCAAACACAGATGTACAGCTCTGGCAAAAATTAAGAGACCACTCTAAAATTTTAAGTTTGTCTGATTTTTCTCTTTATAGGTATATTTTTGATTTGAGTTAAATGTAAATTGCTCTTTTATTCTATAAACTACTGACAACATATCTCTGAATTTCCAAGCAATACATTTTTTATTTATTTTCAGAAAATGAGAAATGGTCAAAATAACAAAAAAATGCAGTACTTGCAGACCTCTAATAATGCTAAAATACAAGTTCATAATCATTTAGAAACAACAATACTAATGTTTTAACTCAGGAAGAGTTAAAAAAAATCAATGTTTTGTGGAATAACCATGATTTTTAATCACAGCTTTTATGCGTCTTGGCATGCTTTCTACCAGTCTTTCACACTGCTTTTGGGTGACCTTATGCCACTCCTGGTACAAAAATTTAAGCAGTTGTTCTTTGTTTGATGGCTTGTGACTATCCAGAAATTTTAAGGATGGAGAAAACATGACGCTCACTGTATCCACCTTCTATTAAAGTCAGAATTGAGCACTTCTTTTCCTCACTCAAGACTTTTCTTTTCAACTCCTTTGGCATGTTTAAAAGTTTTTTTTTCATTTTTATTACGTTTGGGATATTACTAGCACTTGTTTTCCCATCTAGCTTGTCCTATTGCAAGAGGATTGTGAACACCACAGCAGTGTTTTTTATACCTTCCTTTGTTAAATAAGATTTGGTTCAGGTGATCACATAATCAGAACACATTAAGTAGAATGAGGTGTGCTCTGGTTGGAATTCAACTGGCACTGGAATGGAATGGCTGTCAGACATGTAGAGAAGCTGATTTTTATAAAACTGTTCAGTGGTCTCTTAATTTTTGCCAGAGCTGTATAATACACTGCAGTTCTCCTCATGTTGGAAATTGATCACTGCACACGTTATGTTTATAGAACTCAGTGTGAGGTCTGCAGCATACATCACATAGGAGACACCGAGATTGAGGCTGAAAGAGTTTCACTTTTTGTATTGAAGAACTGAAATAAACTTTTTGATGAAATTCTAATTTTGTGAGATGCACCTGTACATCACACAGGAGACGCTTGGCCTGGAGCATATACGTTCACATAGGAGACGCTTGGACTGAAGCTTAATCATCACATAGGAAACTCTGGGTCTGGAGTATTAGTCAGAATTTAACTTGTACCAGATGGAGTAGAAAAATGGAAAAATTTTTAAATTATGCTATTTCAATGCATAGCGAGTGACTTACTACTTGTTCTCTTTTGATTATGAACTTACCAAAATATGACTGTGTCGGGGTCGTAACGACAAACCACTCGTCCTCCAGTCACTCCAAATTAGATTATGAGCATGTGGTACCAGTATAAGAAAGAGTCAGACAATCAGGCTGGTTCAATCTTAGAGCATGCTCCAGAAGGTACTAGCAGGCACCCATCACAGCAAGTTCTGTTCTTTATTTCCACATACATAAGATTATCTACACAGGATGTCAGGGTGGAGTAAAGGGTGGATGGGGGCGGGGAGGTAAGCTATATATGTCCATATATGTACATGTCCAGCATCTGGCCATCTCTATTGGTTCACATTCCATAGGTCTTGTATCCAGGCAGACTTGCTGATGCAATCCTCAATTCCCCAAAGGTGGGGGCAGTCATCAGTGAATTTCTTGGAGACAGACTAGCTGGTACTGACATCTTAGAATAAATTTCATTTCTAAATACTACTCATCAAGGAAAACTTTGTGTTTATCTTGACATATCAAAGTAACAAAGCACATATAAACATGAATATAAAGGTATAAAAATAGCAAAACACATATATATAAAATATAAAGGTAGAAAATTATATTTTACCTTGACAATCCCCCTAAACACTAAGTTTTCCCTTAATATATGTGGCCTTCGAGACTGTCCATGTGTGGGGACAGGGGTGATGGATTTCTTCGCTTGGTCATTTTAGAAGCTGGCCCCTTATAGACCGCCCCCAAACAACCAAGTCCCTACCAAACCTGCACATGGAGTTCTCCCACTATCCCTAAACTAAATCTCTCATTTCCATCTGTATTTTGTCATAGGGGGTTTTCTATATTTAAATATAGCGGGAGACAGGTTGGGGTGCCCCTTGTCACTGGGGAGGTCTACACCCGGGAGAACTCATTTCTCCTTTCGTCAGTGTCATTCTATCAAGCAGAGATCTGCCGTTTTCATCTTTTCTGTCCATTGCTTCCTTGGGTTTATACCCCAATCTTTTCCTGTGTTCCATCCCACATCTGACCAATAATAACAGTGTTCATTCCCTGGGCGGGTGACACAGAGATAAAATGTCCCCTTCCCCCAAGTCTGATGCGCTGATCCCTTGAAATCATTTCTTCTATCACAGTTAAATATTTGGCAGAAGTCGGACTTAAAAGTGACCACAGGGGCTGTAGTATTAACCCAGAGGGTGGGTGGCTGGCTGATACTACTGGAGATTAGGGTACAGCCTAAAAGGATATGCAGCAGGAGCTTCATGACCGCTGGCTAGTCTTGTCCTTCTTGCAGTGGGAGGCGTGAATCCAGGTGCTCTTGCCCTCGAGCTTCAGGGCAGTAGGGGTGGTCAGAATCACGGTGTAGGGACTCTCGAATCTGGGCTGGAAGCAGTCTCTCCGCACAAACTTCTTTACGTACACAAGGTCACCAGGCGAGAAATCGTGCACCGTGTCACCTGTGGATTCTGGGAGAGAAGCAGACACTGTAGAGTGGGTGTTAGTCAATTCTTTAGACAAAGCAATCACAAATTTTACTACTTTATCATTGGTTTCAGATAGCTCTTGGGGCCTGATATCTCCTATCTTGGGAGGGGCACCAAACAGAATCTCATAGGGAGTCAATCCATGTTTGGCCTGGGGAGTGTGCCTAATGTGATACAGCACTATGGGTAGGAGGTCAGGCCAGGGGAGGGGGTGATCTTGGGTCATTTTCAGGAGTTGGGTTTTGAGGGTGGAGTTCATTCTCTCCACCTTGCCTGAACTGGCTGGATGGTATGGAGTATGGAGACCTAAGTCTGTGCCCAGCATGTTCCACAGCTCCCTGTAGATACTTGCAGTGAAGACTGGCCCTTGATCCGATTCCACAACTTCAGGTATCCCAAACCTGCAGGCAATTTCAGTGATCAGCTTCTTGGCTGTGGTTTTGGCAGTCATGTTGGTGACTGGGTAGGCTTCTGGCCAGGCAGAGAACATGTCCACGGCCACAAGAACATATTCATATTTCCCTGATTTTGGCATCTGAATATGATCAACTTGTATTCTTTGCCAGGGATAGTCTGGTTTGGCCAGATGTTGGAAAGGGACTCGCTCCGTGGCCATTGGATTGCAGGTGGCACAGACAGAGCAGGATCTTGAGTATGCAGCCACTGCAGAGGAAATCCCAGGTGCAAAGTATAGCTTCTGAATGCAGGCTAGGGCTTGATTCTTCCCTCTGTGAGTAGGTCCATGGGCCCATGCAGCCACAGCTGGATACATTCGCCTGGGCAGGCAAGGCTTTCCTTTTACTTTATAGAAAGGAGGATATGGGCCTGATCCCATGGCCCCCGCTGCTTTCCATTGTTTCACTTCTTCGATAGGGGTCTTCCTTTGTTCTTCCCACAGCTTTTCCTCTGGCGTCCTTGCAAGCTGTGGGCTTGAATGCCGGTCCAAATGTTCCACTTCGTCAGCTTCATTCATTTGCCTCCTTTTCTTTCTTGCTTGGTGATCAAGATGGGCTTGAGCAGCTTGTTCTTTAGCTTTTGCCCTGGTAAGGGCCATCACCACAGCTTGTGAAGTTCTCTCTGAATCTACCATCTTCTCCTGCCACTTTGGTGACACATTCTTCATTGCTGCAGCTTTGGCAGCCTGGTCTGCCAGGTGGTTTCCCCTGGCTTCTCTTGAGTCCAGTTTTCCATGTGCTTTGACCTTGACAACAGCAATCTGGGAGGGTTCTTCCAGGGCCTCCATCAATGCCTTGATCCATACCGCATGTTTTACTGGTGTTCCCGCAGCCGTGATGAATCCTCTTGTTTTCCACAAGAATCCAAAGTCATTTGAGATGCCATGTGCATATCTTGAGTCTGTGTAGACATTGACTGTTGTTCCTGCTGCCAAATGACAGGCCTCTATGAGAGCCACCAGTTCAGCTTCCTGTGCTGACATATGAGGTGGTAGAGCCTCAGCCATGAGGACCTCTGTTTCTGTGGTAACTGCATATCCTGTGTGAAATTTACCTTGAGGGTCTGCAAAGCGAGAGCCATCAGTCCATAAGTGAAGGGCTGGGTCAAGAAGCGGGTGTGACACCATATTTTCTGGGGTGGAAGTTTCCAGTTTCAGAATTTCCAGACAATCATGAGGTCCTGTGCAGGGAAGCTCTTCTTCCCCCCCAGAAGGTGGAAGCAAAGTGGCAGGATTTATGGTGGTACATTTCTTGAACGTAATGTTAGAAGGCAGCAGCAATGAGCATTGCAATCTGAGATGTCTTTGATGAGTCAGATGCCTGGGAGAGGTTTGTTGTAAAACAGCCGAGAGATCATGGCCAGCTTGTATGACCAAATCATGTCCAAGAACAACATCAGCAGACTTGTCCAGAAGAATATGAGCAGCATGAACTGCCTTGAGACAAGTTGGTGCTGTACGAGCCACAGGGTCCAGACGAGCTGAGTAGTAGCCTAAAGGCCGGTACTTGTCAGCATGACTTTGAGCTAGAACTCCAGATGCGTGTCCCCCGGATTCAGACACGAAGAGATGAAAGGATTGAGTGTAATCCGGGATGCCTAAGGCAGGAGCAGAGATGACACTCTCCTTGAGTTGGTTGAAACACTGTCTTTGTTGTTCATAGACAGATGGATCCGGGGCATTTCGCCAGTCTGGGCCTCCATTCTTGAGACAGTCATACAAGGGTTGCATGAGTCTGGAGGCATCGGGAATCCACTGTCTGCAGTAGGTAATCAGTCCAAGGAAGGTCTGCATAGCAGAGTAAGTCTCAGGGTAGAATATCTCTCGAATGGCCTGCTTCCTTTTTTCAGTCAAGTGTCTGGCTCCCTGCGATATGCAGTGGCCTAGGAAGACAACCTTCAGTTGGCACCATTGTACCTTGTTCTGTGAGACCTTGCAGTTAGCTGAATGAAGGAACATTAGGAGAGATATAGACGCCTCTTCCGAATTATCATCAGTCCCACAGAGTAAAAGATCATCCACGTATTGTAGAAGAGTAACATGTGGGTTTTCTTGGATCCAAGGTTCCAGAACCAGTTTCATGGCCTGTGTAAATTGATTAGGTGAGTTTTGAGCTCCCTGTGGGGTCCTGGTCCATGTAAGCTGTGAACCCTGGAAGGTGAAGGCAAAAAGAAACCAGGAGTCTTCATGTAGGGGTACACTAAAGAAGGCATTGGCCAAGTCAGTGACGGTAAATAATGTTGCCGTTGTTGGCACCTGAGACAACAAGGTGTTTGGGTTAGGTACCACAGGAGTCTCCAGAATGGTGGCAGCATTGACTGCTCTGAGGTCCTGTACCAGCCGGTACTTTGGGGGTTCTCCTGGAGCGGTCTTCTTCTTGACTGGGAACAAAGGTGTGTTGCAGGGTGATACACATCTTATCAGAACTCCAGACTTCAAAAGAGAAGAAATTTGAGCACCCAGGCTATATTCTTGTGCAGCTTTGAGAGGGTACTGGGGCAAACGTGGGTACTGATGTCCAGGCTTTAAATGTACTTTGACTGGTGGTACTTGTAGTAGTCCTACATCTTCTGGACCGTTAGACCACAGGGAGTCTAGATACCGGGAAGGATCGAGGAAACCCTTGGGGAAAGTTTCTGGTTGTATTGTCATCATCATCAGAGGGAAAGCCTTCAAGACACAACGATCTTCTGTGCCCTGTTGTGAATTAGGGTCCTGTAGGAGGAGTTCCATACCTTGCTCTCCAAAGGTAATAGTAGCTTTCATCCTCTCAAGTAGATCGGCTCCAAGTAGGTTGACAGGACAGGTTTCAGAAACTAAGAACCTTGTGAGTACTCCAGTAAAGGGTCCTGCAGACACTGGGACAGTGAGCGGGGAAGCAGTCCGCTGACCTTCTACTCCCACACATGTAAGAGTTTCAGAGGATAGAGATACTGATGAAGGAAGCTGTGCAGAAGAGATGACAGAAGTGGCCGCCCCAGTGTCCACTAGGAACTTCAGAGGTTGATGGTCCACCTGTAAGGTGACTGTTCCACAGGCTGCAGAAGGATGTGTAGCCGGGAAGGTGGACACTGGTTGGCCTCCCCGTCATTGGCGTGGGGGTGGCCTGCCATAGTTATTATAACGTCTGTCATCACTAGGGTTGAGCATTCCGATACTGCAAATATCGGGTATCGGCCGATATTGGCTGTATCGGAATTCCGATTCCGAGTTCCGATATTTTCGTCATATCGGATACCGGAATCGGAATGTCACTGTCAGTGTCCGTCGGTCGGGTCTGTCAGGAGTCAGCGGCACTTACCCGGCAGAAGATCTCCGGCGGTCACATCCCGGACTGCTTGATGGCCGCCATCCTCTTCTCCCTGGCGGTCACATGCAGTTTCTCGCGATAACTGCAGTGACTGCTGGGTAATCGCGGCCGTAAAGCAGTCCGATGACGTCACCGCCAGGGAAGCAGGTAATCAGCTGTGCTGCGCCGGGATGTCAGGCTCTGCCTGGCATTCCGATGTAGCAGAGCTGGATCGTCGTGGGACTGTCGTTACTATGGACTGCGTCGGACAGGTGGTATACTGTTGGTTTGTTTTTTTTCTTTTTTTACAGGAGATCGATGGCGTCGCAGGAATGAGAGAGTAATAAAAGAAATGAAAACTGTGTTGTCTCTTTTATTTCATTAAAAGACTTTTTTCTTGCTGTGTCTTTTTTTTAAACATTTAAAAACTTTGGGATTAATAATGGATCGGTGTCTTATTGACGCCTCTCCATTATTAACCGGGCTTATTGTCACCGTGCAATCAACGGTGACATTAACCCCTTATTACCCCGCTTGCCACCGCTACAGGGCAAGTGGGAAGAGCCGGGTAAAGTGCCACAATTGGCACATCTTTTGATGCGCCAAATGTGGGGCTGCTGTAGCCTGGTATTATCAGGCTGTTGAGGGCCAAAATCCATGGGCCTTGACAGTCTTTTAATACCAGGCCGCAGCAGTCTGCATTTTACTTGGCTGGTTAACAAAAATAGGGGGGATCCCCACGCCGTTTTTTTTTCGAGGGGATCCCCTATTTTTGTTAACCAGCCAAGCTAAGCAGACTGCTGTGGCCTGGTATTATCAGGCTGGCAAGGTCCATGGATATTGGATCCTTACCAGCCTGAAAAACCAGGCCTCAGCGGTCTGCTTCATCTGGCTGGTTAACAAAAATAGGGGGGACCCCACGCCAATTTTTTTCGAGGGATCCCCTATTTTTGTTAATCAGCCAAGATATGCAGACTGCTGTGGCCTGGTATTATCAGGCTGGCAAGGTCCATGGATCTTGGCTCCTTAACAGCCTGAAAATCCAGGCCTCAGCGGTCTGCTTCATCTGGCTGGTTAACAAAAATAGGGGGGACCCCACGCCATTTTTTTTTCGAAGGGAACCCCTATTTTTGTTAATCAGTTCCCTCTGACGTCACTGATGGTGTCCCTGGCTGACCTGAAGTGAAAGTGGAAAGCAATCAATTAAGCTTTCCACTTCCTCTCCTGTCAGCCAGGAGAGGAGCTCATTCATTTGGGGGTTTACTGTGAGGCTGCAGCATTAGCTGCGGTCCCTGCAGTAAACATTAACCCTTTCTGAAGGATTACACCATGGGACCTGACTGTGCATGGGATAGGTAAGAATAATTTTGCTTTATTATTTTATTTTTATTACAGGAAATGGTTTTAGCAGGTAAATAAAATATGGTCAAAAACTGTGTGATTATTTCATTAAACTTCTTTTTTATTAAAGTGTGTGTGTTTGATTTTTCTTTCATACAATAGGATTAATAATTGATAGTTGTCTAATTGACAGCTCTCAATTATTAACCTGGCTTAAAGTGACCTTTCAATTGCAAGGTCATTTTAACCCCTTATTAACCCATTCGCCACCGCTACAGGGCAATGGGAATAGACGGGCAAAGTGCCAGAAAGGGCAAATCTAATTAGAGATTTGCCCTTTCTGGGGTGTCTGGGGGCAGATGTTAGTAGACGGGGGGGGGCAAAAATAATGGTCCCTCTCTGGGCTATTATTATCTGCCCCCACTCACTGGCTTTGTCTGTCTGGTTGCGAAAATAGGGCGGGAGCCCACGCATTTTTTTCAGCAATTTTACACCTCATATATATATATATACATGTCATTGAGTTTGTGACACATATATATATATATATATATTTATAGTTCATACACTTCTACATAGTATAATAGCCGCTAATTCAATTGCCGGCTTTTGTGAAAATGCAGAACCCGACATGAAATGACACTTGGTTTACATAGGGTTAACCATGTCTTTTCATGTAGTTTGATATCTGATTTGCACAAACAATTACATGAGTGTAAGTGTGCAAAATTTCACACCTGTAGGGGTTAATTAAAGGTGTAAATTCGTAGCAAAAAAGTCCGTTTTTTTTACAACGAATTTACACCTTTAATTAACCCCTACAGGTGTGAAATTTTGCACACTTACACTCATGTAATTGTTTGTGCAAATCAGATATCAAACTACATGAAAAGACATGGTTAACTCTATGTAAACCAAGTGTCATTTCATGTCGGGTGCTTCTGTCTTTTCACAAAAGCCGGCTTTACCCGGCAATTGAATCAGAGGCTATTTTACTATGTAGAAGTGTATAAACTATAAATATATGTATATATATATATGTCACAATGACATGTATATATATATATATATATGTATTCTATGTGTGTATATTTAGTGTTTACAAGGAAAGAAAGAGGTTTTTTTAGTTACGATATTTTGTTCCCATAGACTTACATGGGACTTCCGGTATCGGTATCGGGTATCGCCGATATTTTAATGGTATCGGCGATACCATTCCGATTCCGATACTTTTGGATATCGGAAAGTATCGCTCAACTCTAGTCATCACCATTATCTCTAGAACTGGAACAATCCCTGCGGTCGGAGTTAGGGCATTCTCTGCGGATATGATTTGGGCTGCTACACTCCCAGCACAACACACGACCTTCGGAGTCTCTGGTTGGCCTCCTGTTTCGGGGGGGAGGCCTTCTATCCTGTCGATAATCCTGTCTTCTTTGCTGAGGTGGTGAGTCATCCCCAGAGCCCCTGACCATTACCCACTTAATTCCTGGTTGATTCCTCGGTGAAGGTGGTGGGTAATCTTCCTGTGTCTGGTGAACCATGGTGGGAGTGGTGGCAGTCTTTTTCTTGGGCTTGGCCTCTTTTTCTTGTTTTTGTTGGGCTTTTTGGAAGGCCTTGACAATGGTTATAGCATCTGGGAAAGACGCACTAAACACTTCAGGGCGTGTTAATAGAACCTGGTCCTTCAATTTGTCCTGAAGGCCATTGATAAAGGAGTAGACCAACAAAGTGGCTTGTGTTTTGATGTGAGAGCTATACCCCAGGTCCTCAAAGTGCATATTTAACCGGGCAGCATATTTTTCCACACTTTCATCTGTCTCCTGCTGCACATCTTGAATGGATCCGGCTTGATCAGACAAACGGTCCTGCGCCCAAGCCGTTAACTGTTTAATATACTCGAGGCCAGATTCATAAGTGTTATGTGCACCTGCCTTAGCTGGGACCAATGCTTTTTCAATGGTGGGCAGAAAGTATTCTGTTGTTTTCACAGAGGTTATACTTGATAGATCCGTCCAGGTTGCCCCATAGGCCTTACGGGTCTGCTCCATACGCCGTACATACTGCATAGGATGTTTGTCTGGATCTGGGAGCTTAGAAACCAAATCATCTATTTGTGTAGGGCTGAAAGGCTGATACTTAACTACTCCCATGGGTCCAGGGACAGTCTGTGAATCTGGAAGGCGAGAGGCTTCCTTAGATCCATATCCAGTGGCAATATGTTCAGGTGGCAAAGGAGCACTGTCCAATGGTCGGTTGGGCATATCCATGATATTAGGCAAAACATGGGTCAACTGTTGAGCTACCAGAGTCATGGTTCTTTCCACCGCAGGACTGCGGATGCAAACGATGCGTACAGAGTTCAGTCTGTGGTCCAGAGTTTTTAAGCCATCTTTCAAAGAGGACACATGTTCTTGCATACATGGGCTAAGGGGGTACCCAAAAATACCAGAAGATATTAGGGGTATAGACAACGTACGTCTGGGCATATCCTGAGGATCTATTGTACCCACATGGAAGAGTATAGAACGAATAGTGGACCTGAGGGTAGATCTTGACTCCTCAGGATCTTCAGAGTTATAGACAGGACCCACAGCATGAATGATTATATCTGCAGGAAGGTCACCAGCGCTGGTCATCATGGTCTGTCCAGGCGGGAGTAGGCCATGATTATGTACGTGGTCATCACACAACCTGTCAACAAGAGGGCCTGCAGCCTGTATAATCTTACGGGCTAGACCATCTCCATTGGTGAGATGGGAATTTGTAGGACTAACTATGGCACCAACTTGGTGGGTTAGGATATCCCCATAGCCTATGGACAGGGTAACAGGCCGTCTGTTTGGTCCATGGTAGATATGTGAGTGACAGGGGTGCCAGTTCTCAGACCTCATCGGGGGAAGCCCAGTAGAAGGAGGGGCCGAGGGTACGGGCCTGCCTTGCTGTCTAGAATGTGGGGTGGTTCGTCCCACCTGACACTCGGAGAGGGGGATGTCTGAGGAGCCGGTGAAAGGACTGGAGGACCCGGGGGTCTTTCACTTGTGGACCTCTGAGGAGGTCGGGGCCTACCTCGGGGAGTGGATGTGGGTATTGGAGTTGGTGGAGAAGGATGCGTTGGGAGAGGAACTGCAGCCCAACCTTCCCCGGGTTCTGACCCCTCCGTATCTCCCATGCGCTCACGGAGCTCCCTCATGCGCTGTTGGAAAGGAGCAGACCGAATCAGGCTTTCTATATCTGGGGCAGGAGGGGCACCCACTGGGAACAGAGGTAGTGCAGCAGCTTCCGGATTAGGAACAGAGGCAGGGGCTGAAGGACCGAGCCCTGGGACAGGGACCTCAGCGACGGGACTAAAACCTTTTCCGGCTGTCCGGGTGGTTGGTAGTAGGTGCCGGAAGGCGTCAGGAGGGGATATAGGCCTGACTGGGTGGTTCTGGGTGTCCCAAGATGGCTGCTGGGTGTCCCAAGATGGCTGCTGGGTGTCCCAATATGGCTGCTGGGTGTCCCAATATGGCTGCTGGGTGTCCCAATATGGCCGCTGGGTGTTCCAATATGGTCGCTGGGTGTTCCAATATGGCCGCTAGGTGTTCCAATATGGCCGCTAGGTGTCCCAATATGGCCGCTAGGTGTTCCAATATGGCCGCTAGGTGTTCCAATATGGCCGCTAGGTGTTGTGGGAAGGGCGTTGTCTGGGGGCGTCCCACTGTTGGATATGGAAGGGGCATTGGGCTGGGCATTACACCAGGGCGACCCGCCCCACAGGCACGGCAGGTCTCCGCCCAGGGCGGATTCTGTTCACCACATGCACTACAAGTCCAACCTCCCTTTGTTCTGAGATCGGTGCCATTATAGGGCGGTGGCTGGGACTTGGCACAGTGACAGGCATGAGGGGTGCAGCGGCCATTTTAGTTACATCAACAAGATCACATGCAGAGCATTTCACATATCCGAACAAAGGCTCGGCACCTTCTGAACCTCCTGTACCATCTACTTCCTTCCAGCCCTCAACTTTCAAATCATTTGCTACTCTGAGACAGGGCCGGATTAAGAACATGATGGGCCTGGAGCTGAAGGGGCGGGGCAAGGGTGGGGCCAAACACGGCAATTCACAAAGGCCAAAAATGTAACGTAAAAGATATAAACAAAGTAAATATATGATACATGCCACTTTGGCGACCATTTTGGTCGCCATCTGCAGCACTGTAAAGAGGCCTGCTGTTTTCGGGCCCCATTAGGGCCTGCTGTTTCCTTGGACCCTAGGCCCCTGATGGGGCCTGCTGTTTCCTGGGGCCCTAGGCCCCTGATGGGGCCTGCAGTTTCCTGGGGCCCAAGGCCCCTAATGGGGCCTGCAGTTTTCTTTGGAGCTAGGCCCCTAATGGGGCATGATGCTTCCTTTGGACCTAGGCCCCTAATGGGGCCTGCTGCTTCCTTTGCCTTTGGACCTAGGCCCCTAATGGGGCCTGCTGTTTCCTAGGGCCCCATTAGGGCCTGCTGCTTCCTGGGGCCTCTAATGTGGCCCGCTGTGTCCTGGACCCCCCCCAAGCACACATGCGATTTGCACACTTAGTCATGTACCCACGAGCTGCTCTCCCTAATGCTCTCAATGTTCAGTGAAAAACTGAGAGAAGCAGGAAGAGAAGCTCGATGTCACAGGACCATAAGTATAAAAATCGCATATGAGTGAAGTGTCCATGTGATGACTGCTGGAACCTGCAGAGCTGAATCCTGACATTGCAGCTTCTGAATTCTCACAACGAATGCACTGCACACTTTTAGGATTCTTCATTACCGGTGGCAAGAGTACACGGTCATGTCAGCATAAGCATGTGATTTATATACTTCTGGCCACATTCTGACTAGACGTACCCGGCGTCGCTCCGTTCATTTTCATTGAGTGAGGCCACACGTCTAGTCAGCATGTGACCGCTTGTATGTAAATCACCGGCACGAGAGAATCCTAACAGTGTGCAGTGATCACTGTGAGAATTCTGAAATTGACTCATTCTCATGTTTTATTTATGTTAGGAGCATTAAAGGGGTTGTCCAGGTTTGTGCTGGTCTTCAGTCATTCTATGTGACACAGACCTGGAGAACCCCTTTAATGCTCCTAACAAATAAAGACATGAGAATTAGTCAATTTCACAAATAATATTTACATCCAGGTACCTTATAGATGACGCTGTCTCTGGAGTCGTTCTCCTTTTCTTCATCTTGTCAAGATCCCATGATGAGTTTTCTCATCCACAGCCGTCTCTGCAGACCTCCATCTTCTCCGCTCTTCTGCACCAACTCTCCACACGATGCCCTTAAAGACAGAAGAGTCATTATAATGCCCCTAAATAAAAATATCTGCAATATACTGTCGCCTCACACTATTCCCCTCCCTCCTCATACTGTCTCCTCTCACATCACCCCTGTTCAGCATACTGTCTCCTCATATATTTACCCCCTCACTCTCTATACTGTCTGCTCACACATACCCCTGACTCCCCATACTGTGTCTGCACACATCCCATCACCCTCACTCCCCATACTGTGTCCACATGCATTCACCCGTTCGCTCCCCATACTGTCTGCACCCATCCCCCATACTGTTTCCTCATACATACTCTTCAGTACCCTCAAATCCCCCCCACACATATTAAATGCCCCCATCGCCACTCCAAATCCCCCCACACATAAAATAACCCCCCATCCCCACTCCAAATCCCCCCACACATACAATAACCCCCCATCGCCACTCCAAATCCCCCCACACATAAAATAACCACCCATCCCCACTCCAAATCCCCCCCACACACATTAAATCCCCCCACCCCCACTCCAAACCCCCCCACACTTAAAAGAACCCCCATCCCCACTCCAAATCCCCCCCCACACATAATGTATCCCCCCATCCCCACTCCAAATCCCCCCACACATAAAAGAACCCCCATCCTCACTCAAAACCCCCCCCATACACACACACTCACACAGTATGTCCCCCATTTATCTTCTGTGGTATCTTCAGCTCCATAATGGAGCACACTCACCACAAATGTTCACCCTTCTGGGCGCCGATGAAGAGTGACGTCAGCAGCGTGATCACATGACCTGATCACGCTGTAGACGTCGCTCTGACCCGGCGGTCAGAGCTTCAATTGTACTGGCGTCTGTATAGACGCCAGTGCAATTGATTCCTGGGAGCCGGCACGCAGCAGCTTCTCTGCGCCGGCTGTCAGCTTGACAGCCGGCACAGGGAGCCGCCGAATCTCAGGCCGGGGGCGGCAGAACGCAGCCGCAGGGAGACAGCTGCAGCAGGGACGGGCCCCCGCCCCTTCTAGCCCGGGCCCTGTGGCAGCTGCTTCCCCTGCTTCCACGATAGTTCCGCCCCTGGATGACAGGCTGATGGGCCTATCTCTAACAAGGGGCCTGGAGCTGCAGCTCCATCAGCCCCTACGTTAATCCGGCCCTGCTCTGAGATGTGCCTGAGCCTGATGCAGGAGTCCCTCATCACATAACTTTCCCTTCTTCTGTCCCTCATAATCCTTCCACACTGAAGGCTGAAGTCTGCCCGTAGTAGGCAAACCCATCATCTTATACAAACTCCTCACATTTCTAACAGCCTTCCTGCCTTCCCGTGACTGAACAAGCTCACTGACTCCCACAGCACCACCCTCTAACTTATGAGGTTTCTCAGATCTAAATATACGCATCATTATTTAACAAAGTGCAATGGTCTGTCGCGACTCAGACCACCGATGCTGCTGGCAGGTCACCACCCGTCAACGTGGAGCCCTCCTCAACACACTGACAAGACAGAGTCCTCCTCAATCTATCCCTTCCCTAACCGTGGGTGATAACTTTACAGCACAGCTCACCGTTACACTGCTATATTCACAGCGGGACGTCTCCTTGTGAGATTCCCCTGTATTGGACAAAGAGCCCTCCTCAATTTGTCATTTATAAGACAGAGAATCCTAATCAATCTGTCACTAACTTGGTAGACAAAGAGCCCTCCTCAATTTGTCATTGATAAGACAGAGAATCCAAATCAATCTGTCACTAACTAGACTATCATGTGCGTCTTTTACCCCACTCAACACTTCAAAAATCTAAAATTTGTCCCAACTTTATTCTAACAGTCACGGGAGACAGCTATCTACATAAAGGTACAGTGACCGGAGGAGGAGGAAAGTGATGCTGACACGAGTACACGCAGACATGCAACGTCACTCGGTCTCACTTGCTGGTTCGGAGTTTGGCGTGGGATCGCCTTCGGTCTCACCACTCAACCGGTCACCCACCCAGACCCAAATCGACAATACAGCAACGCCAACAATGACTGACACACAGGCAAGTGGGACGCATATAAAGTATATGATCTCAACTTACCGTGTTCAATGGAGGCTGCAGTCCTCGCACTCAGTCACCGCGGGCACCACCGCAAAGTCCTCAGGACGGGTCCGGACGGGCGGCGATCCACTGCCCCACGTTGCCAGGCGCCAATTGTCGGGGTCGTATTGACAAACCACTCGTCCTCCAGTCACTCCAAATTAGATTATGAGCATGTGGTACCAGTATAAGAAAGAGTCAGACAATCAGGCTGGTTCAATCTTAGAGCATGCTCCAGAAGGTACTAGCAGCACCCATCACAGCAAGTTCTGTTCTTTATTTCCACATACATAAGATTATCTACACAGGATGTCAGGGTGGAGTAAAGGGTGGATGGGGGCGGGGAGGTAAGCTATATATGTCCATATATGTACATGTCCAGCATCTGGCCATCTCTATTGGTTCACATTCCATAGGTCTTGTATCCAGGCAGACTTGCTGATGCAATCCTCAATTCCCCAAAGGTGGGGGCAGTCATCAGTGAATTTCTTGGAGACAGACTAGCTGGTACTGACATCTTAGAATAAATTTCATTTCTAAATACTACTCATCAAGGAAAACTTTGTGTTTATCTTGACATATCAAAGTAACAGCACGTATAAACATATGAATATAAAGGTATAAAAATAGCAAAACACATATATATAAAATATAAAGGTAGAAAATTATATTTTACCTTGACAACTGTAATCAGCGGTCTGGACACAAGGCAAATAAGGGAAGAAGCACCGTGCCGGTTTATGTAAAAACTGTGCAATGTACTTTAGGAAAAACCTCACACAGAGTTTAAGTACATAATAACATTGAAATTCAAGGGATATGTAGTATATTTTGTTACCTTTTATGCACAGGCCAGTGTTGTATCATTTTTTTTACCCCTTTTGTAGCAGTGCAAGAGCCATCATTCACAGCAGATGATGGCTATATACAAAACCATCATCTGCCTCTAACAGAGTAGAGCTCAGCTTTGTTCATGGCTGTTAGTTCCATAAATTCCAGCCACATTTAAATCACAAACCATGGGATGCTCTGATCCATACTCACATTGGCCCCCAAGTGATACAGTTACTTAAAATCATGTAAATAACAGACACTTCCTCAAGTTGTAGGAGTCTGTGATTTTTTACTGTGCACTGCAATACTAAAAATAAAGGAACATGTATAAAAAAAACTTGAATCAACCCACATTGGCCTTTATGTGCATGGCTCACATGGGAGGGGTGGAAAACCTCCCTAATCTTGCAAAAGCAAGAAACCAGTTGGATACAAACACATGAGCCATGCACACAGTGAACAAGTCTGTATGATAGTGTTCGCACCACCAAAAGACTTAAACAAAGAAAAGCACTTGTGCATGGCTCATGTGTTTGTATCCTGGCCATGAATGTTTGGAACATTGAGGTATTGTTAAGGATATGTGCTTCCATAATGTAATGCTTGACCACTTTAATAACCCCATGTTCAATGCAAAGCCCAATAATTTAACTATCTGCACAGCTTCTTTTGTGGTCCACATGTTGGATTTTGCAAAATTAGAAGTATGGCTGGGGCTTTAAATTGTTAGGCATACAGATCTGTCTGGGCCACCATTAAGTCAGTAGCAAAAGAAACTAACTTAAAAGGGTTGTCTGAACCAAATCGATAAGTCTGCAGTCACTCTGTGTGACTGCAGACTTATGAATCCCCCCACAGCAAGCAGTGTGTGCTGCGGGGATTTGCTTGTTTCTGAGCCAGGACCGAATGGTATGTATGCGTTATACATACTCATAGCCTGAGCCCAAATAGTGAGCGAGGCCTCGCCTTGCATTCATGTGTTGAATGAGGTCATGACACAACTAATATCATGGCCGTCCAGTGAGTGTGGCGGACGGAGGCAGTCTCGCTCCATGCAAATGTGACGAACGAGG
Source organism: Oophaga sylvatica (assembly GCA_033576555.1). Taxonomy (NCBI): domain Eukaryota; kingdom Metazoa; phylum Chordata; class Amphibia; order Anura; family Dendrobatidae; genus Oophaga; species Oophaga sylvatica. Next base: position 305,771,636 of record JARQOD010000003.1, read on the forward strand.
TCGCTGCCACTAGACTGGCTCTGCCAAGCCCGTGGGTATGTATTACATAGTTACATAGTTATTAAGGTTGAAGGAAGACTTTAAGTCCATCTAGTTCAACCCATATCCTATCCTAACCTGCCCTAACATGTTGATCCAGAGGAAGGCAAAAAAAATCCAGTGGCAAACAGTAAGCTTCACATTAAGGAAAAAAATTCCTTCCCTAATCCACCTACGGCAATCAGACTAGCTCCCTGGATCAACGCAGTATCTAGGAAACTAGTGAATATAGCCTGTAATATTATACTTTTCAAGAAAGGCATCCAGTCCCTTCTTAAATTTTAGTAAGGAATCACTCATTACAACATTAGACGGCAGAGAGTTCCATAGTCTCAGTGCTCTTACAGTAAAGAATCTGCGTCTGTGATTATGGCTAAACCTTCTTTCCTCCAGACGTAGAGGATGCCCCCTTGTCCCCGTCACAGGTCTAAGAGTAAAAAGATCATTAGAAAGTTCTTTGTACTGTCCCCTCATATATTTATACATTGTAATAAGATCACCCTTAAGCCTTCTTTTTTCCAAACTAAATAACCCCAAGTGTAATAACCTGTCTTGGTATTGCAGACCCCCCCAATTCTCTAATAACCTTGGTCGCTCTTCTCTGCACCCGCTCCAGTTCTGCTATGTCTTTCTTATACACCGGAGACCAGAACTGCACAACAATATTCTAAGTGTGGTCACACCAGTGACTTGTATAGAGGTAAAATTATGTTCTCCTCATGAGCATCTATGCCTCTTTTAATGCATCCCATTAGTTTATTTGCCTTGGCAGCAGCTGCCTGACATTGGCCACTAAATGTGAGTTTGTCGTCCACCCATACACCCAGGTCTTTTTCAGTGACAGTTTTGCCCATTGTTTTACAATTAAGCACATAATTATACATCTTGTTTGTTCTACCCAAGTGCATGACCTTACATTTATCCCCATTAAAGCTCATTTGCCATTTATCAGCCCAAGCTTCTAGTTTACATAAATCCTCCTGTAATATAAAATTGTCCTCCTCTGTATTTATTACCCTGCAGAGTTTAGTGTCATCTGCAAATATTGAAATACTACTCTGTATGCCCCCTACAAGGTCATTAATAAATATGTTTAAGAGAAGCGGCCCCAATACTGACCCCTGTGGTACCCCACTGCTAACCGTGACCCAGTCCGAGTGTGCTCCATTAATAACCACCCTTTGTTTTCTATCCATGAGCCAGTTCTTAACCCACTTATCGTGTATACTCGAGTATAAGCCGACCCGAGTATAAGCCGACCCCCCTAATTTTGCCACAAAAAACTGGGGAAACTTACTGACTCGAGTATAAGCCTAGGGTGGAAAATGAGATTATGCCCTATATGCTGCCCATGTATTATGCCCCCATAGATGCTCCATAGATTGTGCCCCATATATGATCCATATATTATGCCCCCATAGATGCTCCATAGATTATGCCCCCATAGATGCTCCATAGATTGTGCCCTCATATATAATCCATAGATTATGCCCCCATAGATGCTCCATAGATTATGCCCCCATAGATTATTCCCCCATAGATTATGCCCCCATAGATGCTCCATAGATTGTGCCCCCATAGATGCTCCATAGATTGTGCCCCCATAGATGCTCCATAGATTGTGCCCCCATATATGATCCATAGATTATGCCCCCATAGATGCTCCATAGATTGTGCCCCCATAGATGCTCCATAGATTATGCCCCCATAGATGCTCCATAGATTGTGCCCCCATATATGATCCATAGATTATGCCCCATAGATGCTCCATAGATTATGCCCCCATAGATGCTCCATAGATTGTGCCCCCATAGATGATCCATAGATTATGCCCCCATAGATGCCCCATGTATTATGCTCCCATAGATTATGCCCCCATAGATTATGCCCCCATAGATTAGTCTCCCATAGATTATTCCCCATAGATTATGCCCCCATAGATTATGCCCCCATAGATTAGTCCCCCATAGATGCTCCATAGTATAGGTCTCAATTGCTGCTGCAACCGAAAAAAAAAAAGACATACTCAACTCTCGTCGCTGGGGGCCAGGTGCCGGTGTCCTGAGCAGGCGGGGACACCGGCGCGCTATAGGGGACAGGTGCCGGTGTCACCGCTCGCTCAGGGCCCCGGCACCTGAGACATTTACCTGTCCTCTCTCCACCGCTGAGCGCCGTCTTCCGGGTCCTCCAGCAGTCAATGATCAGGCATAGGGCGCTGCACACAGTAACTATGTCATCGCGCCCTCTGCCTGAACATCGCAAGAGGACCCAAGGACACAGCGGTGAGCAACGGTGGAACGGGACAGGTATATATCGCTTATACTCACCCCTCCGTCGGCGCGGTCTCTGCAGCCCCTGCTCTTCTCCCACGGTCCCGGCGCCTGTGTTCAGCGGTCACGTGTTACCGCTCATTAAAGTCATGAATATGTGCATATTCATGACTTTAATGAGCGGTACCACTGATGGCTGAACACTGGCGCCGGGACCGTGGGAGAAGAGCAGGGGCTGGAGAGACCGCGCCGACGGAGGGGTGAGTATACAGGACAGCTGCGCTCCCCCTACTCCGCCGACCCCCTGGTATATGACTCGAATATAAGCCGAGAGGGGACTTTCAGCCCTAAAAAATGGGCTGAAAATCTCGGCTTATATTTGAGTATATACGGTACACATTTTCCCCTATCCCCATTGTTCTCATTTTATGTATCAACCTTTTGTGTGGCACTGTATCAAAAGCTTTTGAGAAGTCCATGAACACCACGTCCACTGCATTCCCTTGGTCCAGTCCTGAACTTACCCCTTCATAAAAGCTTATCAGATTAGTCTGACAAGAACGGTCCCTCGTAAACCCATGCTGATACTGTGTCATGAGGTTATTCAGCCTCAGATACTCCAATATAGTATCCCTTAAAAAACCCTCCAGGATTTTACCCACAGTAGATGTTAAGCTCACTGGCCTATAATTTCCAGGTTCAGTTTTTGTCTCCTTTTTGAATATTGGCACCACATTTGCTATACGCCAGTCCTGTGGTACAGACCCTGTTATTATGGAATCTTTAAAAATTTAAAATAATGGTCTATCTATGACTGTACTTAATTTCTGCAGTACTCGGGGTGTATCCCATCCGGGCCCGGGGATTTGTCAACTTTAGTGATTTTTAGACGCCGCCGTACTTCCTGCTGGATTAAGCAGGTGACATTTAATGGAGAAATTTTTTTTATCACTGATTATGTTAACTGTCATGGGATTTTCTTGTGTAATTACAGTTGAAAAAAAGTCATGTAGCATATTGGCTTTTTCCTCATCCACCATTTCACCCAGACTATTTTTAAGGGGACCAACACTATCATTTTTTAGTTTCTTGCTATTTATGTAGTTAAAGAATATTTTGGGATTATTTTTACTTTCTCTGGCAATGAGTCTCTCTGCCTCAATCTTTGCTGTCTTGATTTGCTTTTAACAGAATTTATTCAGTCTTCTGTATTTATTTAATGCCTCATCACTACCTACTTGCTTTAATTCCCTAAACGCTTTCTTTTTGTCCCTTTTGCACCCCTTACAGCTCTATTTAGCTATAGTGGTTTCCTCCTAATTCTAGCATGTTTATTCCCATAAGGTATATATACTGTGCACAGGTCCTATTCAGGATGCTAATAAACGTCTCCCATTTTCTTTGTGTATTTTTGTGTCTCAGGATATCGTCCCAGTTTATTGCACTGAGATCATCTCTCATCCGTTGGAAATTTGCCTTCCTGAAGTTTAGTGTCCTTGTAACCCCTCGACTACACATCTTATTAAAGGATACATGAAAGCTTATTATTTTGTGATCACTATTACCCAAGTGACCCCCAACCCTTATATTTGATATGCCGTCTGGCCTGTTGGTTAATATTAGGTCTAGCAGTGCCCCCCCTCTTGTTGGGTCCTGAACTAGTTGTGAAAGATAATTGTCTCTCATAGTTGTCAGAAACCTATTACCTTTGCTGGAACTACAGGTTTCTGTTCCCCAATGTATTTCAGGGTAGTTGAAGTCCCCCATAATAATGACTTCTCCTTGAGTTGCTGCTTCATCTATTTGCTTTACGAGGATATTCTCTGTTTCTTCCATTATTTTAGGAGACTTAAAACAAACCCCTATCAGTAATTTATTATTTTTCCCCCTCCCCTAATCTCCACCCACAGAGACTCTACATCTTCATTAGATTCACAGATATCACGCAGGATGGGTTTTAAGGATGATTTTACGTATAAACACACACCCCCACCTTGCTTATTTTTACGGTCATTCCTAAACAGACTATAGCCCTGTAAATTAACCGCCCAGTCGTGGCTCTCATCCAGCCAAGTCTCAGATATCCCCACCATGTCATAATTATGTTCCAACAAAATTAATTCTAATTCCGCCATTTTGTTGGTGAGGCTTCTGGCATTAGTATACATGCACTTTATGTATCTCTCTGAACCTCTATTCTTTCTTAAATTATTAACTGTTCTAACCCCACCCCCCATGCTCCCCCAATTTCATTATTTGTGCCCAGGTCTCTATCTGCACTCCCTTCCCCTCCTATAAAATGAATACCCTCCCCCCTAGTCCCTAGTTTAAAGACTCCTCCAACCTTCCAGCCATTTTCTCCCCCAGCACAGCTGCACCCTCCCCATTGAGGTGCAGCCCGTCCCTAGCATAGAACCTGTAGCCAACTGAGAAGTCGGCCCAGTTCTCCAGGAACCCAAACCCCTACTTCCTACACCAATTCTTGAGCCACTTATTAACCTCCCTAATCTCCCGTTGCCTCTCTGGTGTGGCACGTGGTACAGGCAGTATTTCAGAAAATACCACGTTGGAGGTCCTCGCTTTAAGCTTGCAGCTTAATTCCCTGAAATCGTCTTTAAGGACCTTCCACCTACCTCTAACTTTGTCATTTGTGCCAATGTGCACCATGACCGCTGGATCCTCACCAGCCCCTCCCAGTAATCTGTCAACCCGATCAGCGATGTGTCGGACTCGAGCGCCAGGTAGGCAGCACACTGTTTGACGATCCCTGTCTTTGTGACAGATTGCCCTATCTGTTCCCCTAATAATTGAGTCCCCCACTACCAGCACCTGTCCTGCCCTGCTCTCCTAATTCCCCCCTTACTGGAGCAGACACTCCTCCGGCTTTCAGAGGACTTGCCTGGCTGCAGCAGTGCTACCCCTGTACTGACAACCCCCTCATCTGCCAACTTAGCAAACTTATTGGGGTGTGCCAGATCAGGACTAGCCTCCCTGGCGCTCTTCCCTCTACCCCGCTTTCTAACTGTCACCCAGCTTCCTACTTGTGTCCTGCAACTCCATCCTATCATCCCCTCCCTTCATCTGTCTCATTGAGCGTCTGCTCAGTGAGGAGAAGACTCCTTTCCATATTGTCTTTGGATCTCAGTGTTGCCAGCTGCACATTTAGATCCAGAATTTGGGCTTCCAAATGCACAACGTGCTCACATCTCACACAGCAGTATGCACCCTCGACCGGCTGTTCAAGGACTGCATACATGTGGCAAGATGTACACTGGATGACATTGGCAATAGTGGAGCACATTTCTAATGGGGATTTCACCAGACAGCAAAGATAAGTAAAAATAAATAAAAAGTATTAATAAAATATAACAGCAATTCAGAAATTCCTCCCTTGGAAACTCCCTGAATCCAAAGTCACTGAATCTCAAGTCACACTTACCACCGTTCGCACTTGCGCACCGGTCACACTCAGCTCGCTCACACTCGCTGAAGAAGAAGATTTAAAGAGAGATTTTTTTTTCTCCTTCAACAGCAAATCACCCTGCTGCTCAAATGCACTTCCAAAAAATTGCGCATACACACCCTGCGGTTCTTTCTCAGAAACCAGCGAATCCCCGCAACGCACAGTGCATTGTTGTGAATGGACTTGAAATGAGTTCTGAGCAGAGGCTCCCTCTGGTGGTTACAAGCGGTACTGGACTGTCCAGTGAAGATTGTGAGGAGTGGGAATCAGGTGTTACTGACTGGTCTTATATAAGGGAGTCGCCTTCCCATCAGGGTTGCCGGTGATCAATTGTTCTGGTCTCAATCCTTGAGTCCTGTTTCCTTTGTAGCCTGCTGTGTCGTGTCTGCATCTCCTGCTAACAGATAAGACATTTTCTTCTTTTTGTTTTTGTGCTTTATTTTTGCATTTTGTCCTGCACTTCTGTGGGGGCCTTCAGGGTCCCCTCCGGGGGCTTTTGCCCTCTCAGTTTAGTTTAGCCACTGATGTTTGTACTTTTGCTTTTTTCCAGTTTTTTCAGTGGCTGCTGTTTTGATTTTGTTACACCAGAGAACTAATTTAGGTGGTAGAGGTCGTGTGATCTCAGGTGATTTTGAAATTAGTAGAGTTGGTGCTTTTCAGGGTTTTCTGGGATTGCAGTAAGTGCCCTTCCTATCCTTTTCTATTTAGGTAGTTTGGGCCCCAACGTTTGCTCATACTATTTTCTGTCTGTGTCAGTATTTCTTCTTGTCTAACCGCCATTACATGTTTGGGGGCTTTCTATGTTCTTTGGGGATCTGCTCCGGGGCAGATAGCTTTCCTCTTTCTATCTTTAGGTGTAGTTAGTTTCTCAGGCTGTGACGAGGCGTCTAGGACCAACGTAGGAACGCTCCACGGCTGCCTCTAGTTGTGGTGGTTAGTCAGGGTACTGCAATCTCATAGATTCCAACTGCTCTGGTGTATTGCCTTTTTTACCTGCACTCCTCAGCTACCGAAACATAACAGTATCACCGGCCTAAAAATTGAAAATTGTATGGTACTCACAGAAGGGAAAAAATATTGTGAAAGAAAAAAGGTTGTCAGAGTTGTCAGAGATTTTTTTCTGTTTGTTGCATTTTTTTTTCCCTCTGTATCTCTGGGTGCTGGGGAGGTTTTTTTTTTTTTTTTTTTCCTCTCTCAATGGAGTTTGCACAGTTGTCTGGCCGTGTGGATCAGCTTGCCACTGAGGTTCGGAGTATTGCTGCCTATCTTGCTGGGTTGCCTGTTGTGGAACCTAGGATTCCCATGCCAGATTTGTTTTAGGGGATCGAGCTAAGTTTCAGAATTTCAAAAATAATTGTAAATTGTTTTTTGCCTTAAAATCTAAGTCCTCAGGGAACGCAGCGCAGCAGGTTCAAATTGTCATCTCTCTCCTGCGCGGCGATCCTCAGGATTGGGCTTTTTCCCTGACACCTGGGGATCCTGTGTTGAGTGATGTTGATTCATTTTTTCAGGCTTTGGGGTTATTGTACGATGAGCCTAATGTCACTGATCAAGCTGAAAAAGCCTTGTTGGCATTAAATCAGGGGCTTGATGACGCTGAGTTATACTGTCAGAGATTCCGTAGGTGGGCAGTCCTGACCAAGTGAAATGACGACGCTTTGGCGGCCCTTTTTCAGAAGGGTCTGTTAGATAATGTAAAGGATGTTATGGTGGGATTCTCTGTCCCCTCTGGTCTCAATGATTCTATGTCATTAGCGATTCAAATTGACAGACGTTTGCGTGAGCAGAGAAGTATGCGTGAATAGTGTTGCCTTGTGAACCTGCTTCTGAACCCATGCAGTGTGATAGAGTGGTGTCTGGGGCACAGCGTCATGAGTTTCGAAAGCGCAATGGGTTATGTTTCTACTGTGGTGATGCCTCTCATGCTATTTCAGTCTGCCCTAAGCGGGGAAGACGTTTTGCACGCTCAGTTGTCTTGGGTAGTGTTCAGACTAAGTTTTTATTAACTGTCACTCTGATATGCTCTCTGTCCTCATTTTCTGCTCAGGCTTTCGTTGATTCTGGAGCAGCTATTAACCTGATGGATTATGATTTTGCTAAACGTTGTGGGTTTCCCTTGATACCCCTACAGAAGTCTATTCCCCTACTGGGGATCGATTCTACCCCTTTGGCTGAGAATAAACCTCAGTTCTCTACTCAGGTGATAATGAGGGTTGAGCCTGATCATCAGGAGTGCTGTAAATTTTTGGTTCTGTATAATCTGCATGATATTATCGTACTGGGCTTCCCTTGGTTGCAGTCTCATAATCCTGTTTTCGATTGGAAATCTGTGTCTGTAACCAGTTGGGGCTGCCAATGTGTTAATACCAACACTCCTGTTTTTTCTGCCTCCCCCCAGGCTCAGGATGTTCCTGACTTTTTGATTGATTTTTCTGATGTATTTAGCGAAAGTAAATCTGCATCCTTGCCTCCCCATAGGAGCTATGACTGCGCTATTGAATTAGTGCCTGGTAGTAAATTCCCTAAAGGTCGCCTTTTTAACTTGTCTGTACCTGAACATGACGCTATGCGGTCTTATATCAAGGAATCATTGGAGAAGGGTCATATCAGACCATCCTCTTCACCCTTAGGTGCCGGTTTTTTCTTTGTGGCCAAAAAGGATGGTTCATTAAGGCCGTGTATTGATTATCGTCTTTTGAACTATATTACTGTAAAATATCAATACCCGTTACCTTTGATTTCTGACCTGTTTTCCAGGGTGAAAAACGCTACTTGGTTTACCAAGCTTGACCTCAGGGGGCATATAACCTTATTCGCATTAAGCACGGGGATGAATGGAAGACGGCATTCAATACCCCTGAGGGGCATTTTGAGTACCTTGTGATGCCCTTTGGGCTCACTAATGCTCCTTCTGTCTTCCAGTCCTTCATGAATGACATTTTCAGGGATTTTGTGTATAAATTTCTGATTGTTTATTTGGATGATATCTTGATTTTTTCTAATGACTGGGACTCACATGTGAAACATGTTCGAACTGTATTACAGATTTTGAGAGAGAATGCTCTGTATGTGAAGGGATCAAAGTGTCTTTTTGGCGTACAGAGGATCTCATTTCTGGGATTCATTTTGTCCCCATCTGTTATTGAAATGGACCCGGTCAAGGTTCAGGCCATCTGTGATTGGGTCCAACCTACTTCATTAAAGGCTCTTCAAAGATTTTTGGGTTTTGCCAATTTTTATCGTAAATTTATTGGTAATTTCTCGGTTATTGTTAAACCATTAACTGATTTGACCAAAAAGGGTTCTGATGTGGTGAATTGGCCTCCTGAGGCAGTCTCTGCATTTCAGGAACTTAAGCAGAGATTCACTTCTGCTCCTGTTCTACGGCAGCCTGATGTTTCTCTGCCATTTCAGGTGGAGGTTGATGCCTCTGAAATTGGGGCAGGTGCCGTTTTGTCCCAAAAAGATCCAGAGACCTCTAAAAGTAACCCTTGTGCCTTTTTCTCTCGAAAATTTTCTCCTACTGAACGTAATTATGACGTGGGTAATCGGGAGTTACTGGCCATGAAGTGGGCTTTTGAAGAGTGGAGACATTGGCTGGAGGGAGCCAAACATCAGGTGGTGGTCCTTACGGACCATAAGAATCTGGTTTATCTGGAATCTGCCAAGCGACTCAATCCTAGACAGGCCAGGTGGGCCTTGTTTTTCACACGTTTTAATTTTGTGGTTTCCTTTCTTCCTGGCACTAAGAATGTTAAGGCGGATGCCCTCTCGAGGAGTTTCCTTGCGGACTCTCCTGAGTTATCTGATCCTTCTGTTATTTTGAAAGAGGGTGTAGTTCTTTCCGCCATCTCACCCAATTTGAGACTTGCTCTGGAGGGGTGTCAGGAGGATAGGCCCGAGCGCTGCCCTGTTGGAAAATTGTTTGTCCCGGACCAGTGGAAAAAGAGTGTGATGTCTGAGATTCATTGTTCCGCGTTGGCTGGGCATCCCGGAATTTTTGGTACCAGAGACTTGGTTAGTCGGTCCTTTTGGTGGCCTACCTTGTCTCGTGATGTCAGGGAATTTGTGCAGTCCTGCGGGACTTGCTCTCGCTCCAAGCCTTGCTCTCGCTCTAGTGGTTTGTTGATGCCATTGCCTGTGCCCAAGAGACCATGGACCCATATCTCTATGGATTTCAGTTCCGACCTCCCTGTTTCTCAGAGAATGACCGTCATCTTGGTGATTTGTGATAGGTTTTCCAAGATGATACATCTTGTGCCATTACCTAAGTTGCCTTTCTCCTCTGAATTGGTGCCTTTGTTCCTTCAGCACGTGGTTCGTTTACACGGCATTCCTGAGAACATTGTGTCTGACAGAGGAGTCCAGTTTGTTTCCAGATTTTGGAGGACCTTTTGTTCTAAACTTGGTGTTCAATTGTCATTCTCCTCGGTGTTTCATCCTCAGACCAATGGTCAAACTGAGAGAACAAACCAGACATTGGAGACTTATCTAAGATGCTTTGTGTCTGCTGATCAGGATGACTGGGTCTCTTTTTTGCCTTTGGCTGAGTTTGCCTCTTAATAATAGGGCTAGCTCTGCCACCTTGATGTCTCCATTTTTCTGTAATTCTGGGTTTCACCCTCGATTTTCTTCAGGACAGACGGAGGCTTCTGTCTGTCCAGGTGTTGACTCTGTTGTGGAGCGTATGCAACAGATTTGGGACCAGGTAGTGGAGAGGTTGTCCCTCTCTCAGGAGAGGGCCCAGCGGTTTGCTAACCGGCATAGGACTGATGGTCCTCGGTTTAAAGTGGGGGACTTGGTCTGGTTGTCCTCAAAAAATATTCCTATGAGAGTGGCATCTCCTAAATTTAAGCCTAGGTTCATTCGACCTTATAAGATCATGGAGATTCTTAATCCTGTTTCTTTTCGTTTGCTTCTTCCAGGGACATTTAAGATCCATAACGTGTTCCACAAGTCCTTGTTGAAGAGGTTTGTTGAGCCAGTGGTTCCTACTGCTTTGCCTCCTGACCCTGTTCTGGTTGAGGGCAATATGGAGTTTGTGGTTGAGAAAATATTGAATTCTCGTTTTTCTAGACGGAAACTCCAGTATTTGGTTAAGTGGAGAGGTTATAGTCAGGAAGACAATTCTTGGGTGTTTGCTTCGGACATCCATGCTAGGAGACTCATCCGTGCGTATCATAGAACTCATCCTGACCGACCTGGTTGCTCAAGTGAGGGTTCGGTGACCCCTCCTCAAGGGGGGGTACTGTTGTGAATGGACTTGAAATGAGTTCTGAGCAGAGGCTCCCTCTGGTGGTTACAAGCGGTACTGGACTGTCCAGTGAAGATTGTGAGGAGTGGGAATCAGGTGTTACTGACTGGTCTTATATAAGGGAGTCGCCTTCCCATCAGGGTTGCCGGTGATCAATTGTTCTGGTCTCAATCCTTGAGTCCTGTTTCCTTTGTAGCCTGCTGTGTCGTGTCTGCATCTCCTGCTAACAGATAAGACATTTTCTTCTTTTTGTTTTTGTGCTTTATTTTTGCATTTTGTCCTGCACTTCTGTGGGGGCCTTCAGGGTCCCCTCCGGGGGCTTTTGCCCTCTCAGTTTAGTTCAGCCACTGATGTTTGTACTTTTGCTTTTTTCCAGTTTTTTCAGTGGCTGCTGTTTTGATTTTGTTACACCAGAGAACTAATTTAGGTGGTAGAGGTCGTGTGATCTCAGGTGATTTTGAAATTAGTAGAGTTGGTGCTTTTCAGGGTTTTTTGGGATTGCAGTAAGTGCCCTTCCTATCCTTTTCTATTTAGGTAGTTTGGGCCCCAACGTTTGCTCATACTATTTTCTGTCTGTGTCAGTATTTCTTCTTGTCTAACCGCCATTACATGTTTGGGGGCTTTCTATGTTCTTTGGGGATCTGCTCCGGGGCAGATAGCTTTCCTCTTTCTATCTTTAGGTGTAGTTAGTTTCTCAGGCTGTGACGAGGCGTCTAGGACCAACGTAGGAAAGCTCCACGGCTGCCTCTAGTTGTGGTGGTTAGTCAGGGTACTGCAATCTCATAGATTCCAACTGCTCTGGTGTATTGCCTTTTTTACCTGCACTCCTCAGCTACCGAAACATAACAGTGCATACTCTGGGGAGATTCCGATGTCTGCAGTCATGCAGAGTGACTTTGGACTGGACAACCTCTTTAATAGTCCGGCTGTCTGAGCTTCGCTGTATTGAGCTGCATCCCTGAGATTTCATTGAGGTCCCACGGATCTAGGCTATGTTTCAAACATCATCTTGTGTGGGGGAGAAGGGGAATTGATAATATTGAACAGAGCTGCTATCACTACTGTAAGTGCAATCCCAAAGTATGTGGTGTTTGTGTGTACATTAGTGTTCAAAACAATAGCAGTCCAATATGACCAGATTTACACAGTGTTTTTGTTATAGATTATATTACCACATATCACACAATTTATCAGTTGGTGCAGTAGATTCCAAGAAAATCAACATCAGCATTCGTGATCTGTATGTTTTTGAGTCTGTGTATTAGAATAATTAATTGAAAGGTGATGTGTTCAAAATAATAGCATGGAGATCAATTAGTGAGGTCAATCATTCTGTGAATAAACTGGTGTGAATCAGGTGGCCTTTATTTAAGGGTGAAGCCTGGACATGTTGTACAGGCATTTCTCCTTGAAATCCCCTTGAGAAACTAGTGAGTAATACGCGAAACACGCGTTGAGGTTTCTAAATATCCGATCCTGTGTCTCCAACAGCCCTTAATTGTGGTTAAGCTTTGCTCTGAATTGTACCTTTTTATGTTATTTCAGCTGCAGATGAAGGAAGAGAGCCACAGTATTCATTACTGATGGGTAGGCGGAGCCCCAGATCAGGATGTTACCTCAGATCAAAAGAGTGATGACTGGCTGGCCCCTCCAGCTCGGGCTCCTCCTACTCAGCTCCAGTCTAAGATTTGAGGTCCAGAGGATGGTCGCTGCTAATGCAGCTCCTCAGAAAATTTTATTATTTTAATATTCGGACAGGAGACTTGGATCACTAGTTGGTCTAGAGGTCTCAGGGGTATCAGCGCTGCTGTACCCCAACCTCTCCCTTGGCGGATCTGTATTTACTCAAAGTCCCTGCAGAATCCTTGCCGGCCCTGGGGGATGAGGAGAGCTTCTCTGGCGGGAACGCAAACCACACGTGCGGTCACTGCGTTCTTCGCCCTGGGGGGAAGCATGGGCACTGCGCCAGAAACCCCTGAGGGTCCCTGTGGCGCCTTGGCTGGTGAGTACTCCACACAAATTTTAATAATAATTATGTGTGAGTGCTTTAGCGTCTGAATGAGCAGCGCTATTACTAATGTCAGCGTTACTACATGTATGTCAGTATGCTTCAGCGCTGCTGTGACAGCGCTACTACATGTAATGTCAGTATGCTTCAGCGCTGCTGTGACAGCGCTACTACACGTAATGTCAGTATGCTTCAGCGCTGCTGTGACAGCGCTAATACATGTAATGTCAGTATGCTTCAGCGCTGCTGTGACAGCGCTACTACATGTAATGTCAGTATGCTTCAGCGCTGCTGTGACAGCGCTACTACATGTAATGTCAGTATGCTTCAGCGCTGCTGTGACAGCGCTACTACATGTAATGTCAGTATGCTTCAGCGCTGCTGTGACAGCGCTACTACATGAAGATGTGGTGGTTTTTTGTCCGCAGGCAGATAGCTGCAGGACAGAGAGGGAGCAGGAGCGGGGAGAGTTCGCGCTCATTATTTGAGCTAGCAGGGGGCGTGGCCTATCTATCCCGGTCTTTTGAGCAGGAAGACGCGCGCTCTGGCTTTTCTCCTGCGACCCCCTCACTGTGGCGGCCATTACTCAGGCTCCTGGGCTCCTCGGACCGCTCCCCTCCTCATATAGACACCACGGCCAGCTGGGTGAGTGCGGATTCCTCACCCCGCAGCGCAGCGATCGCTATCCTGCAGCTGCAGTCTCATCAGAGACATAAAAATTGGCTGGGGCTCACAAATATATATATATTTTGGTGAGTTTGCAATATTAACCCCTTTGAGGGTTATTTCTACCTGCTAAATTTGCTGACTGAATACCGCTGGGGTAACTCTGCTTGGTGGAGCGTTAACCCTTCAGCGTTTGAAAAAAAAAAAAAAAAAAAAACGCATAGTTTTTTGCTGGTATTACCGCTTTGACCTGCTCATACAGGTGAGACATGTCTGAACAGAGTTCAGATGCCGCGGATCACGTCCCAGTGCCATTGCGGCAATCAGATACGCAGACCTCCACAGCGTCTAGCGCTGCGGTCGACAGCGGTGGAAAATTGGATGATATCGCTCGATCGATTAATAACTTATCTGACCTTTTAGGTCAATATGTGTCTGCTAATTCCTCTCAGAGGAAGCGACGCAGGCCGTTACCGGCCTCTACACGGAGCGAGTCAGATGTATCTGATATTGGGCAGAGTTCCCCTTTAAATTCGGATGGAGAAATATCCGATTCAGATGCGGACGAGCCGCAGGGGCGTTCCTCTATGACGAAGCGTACGGAGGCATTAATTGAAGCCATGAGAGATATACTACAGTTACCGGAGGAGGTAACTAGTCGTCCTGGTAAATCAGCACGCATTTTCCAGGAGTCCCGTGCTTCGCGCACAACATTGCCAGCTCTGGATGAGCTTAATGGTGTAATAGAGGAGGAACGTCTATGTCCAGATAAGCGTTTTCATGGAACGCATTTCTTTGATACACTTTATCCTTGCTCTACGGAGTTAAAGGCTAATTGGACTTCTGCTCCTGAAGTGGATGTGTCTTTGTCTCAGCTTAGTAAATCCTCTCTACTCCCTATTAAGGGAAAAGCGAGCTTACAGGAGCCTTTGGATAGAAAGGCAGAATTGGCGGCAAAAGCAAGCTATGAGGCTGCGGGTCATGGATTTCGAGCAGTGCTAGGATCCATGTGTGCTGCTAGAGCTTCTCTAAGCTGGTTGGCACGTCTGAAGACGGAGTTGCAAAATGAATCTCCGTTATCTGAGATACGGGAAACTTGTGAATGGTTAGAAACGGCAGCCTGTTATATCTTTGATGCCGGTCTGGATACGGCATCTCTGCTGGCCAAAGCGCAAGCTTCAGCGGTCACAGTCAGAAGAGCTTTATGGCTCAGACAGTGGGCCGGGGACGCAGTTTCCAAACAAGGGTTGTTGGCCTTACCTTACAAGGGTGGCCATCTTTTTGGATCCGACCTCACAGAGCTGATTTCCAAGGCTAAGGCGAAGGAATCAGCATTACCACAGCGAAGGGCCATGGCCTCGGTGTCCAGTAAGCCTGGTGTTTATAGTGGTCGGCGGTCCTTTCGGGCCGAGGACGATCTAGTCACTCCTCGTGGGGATCGGGTCGTCCTTCTTTCTCAGGAAAGAAATCCTCTCAGAAAACTCGTACTCCCTGGAAGCAGAGTTTCCGCCAGAACAAGCGGGAACTTGACAAGAAAACCGCAAAGTCGGATTGACGCCAGGGGTCCACTCGAGGATTCTCGAGTGGGGGGTCGCCTGCTTCTTTTCAAGGAGACTTGGATGGCTCGCGTTCCAGATTCCTGGGTAACGCGGATAGTGTCGGCAGGCTATTTCATAGAGTTTGCTTCTCAACCCCCAAATGTTTTTTGTCAATCTCGCGTTCCGTCGGAACCCGAGCTTGTTGTCGCTCTACAGCGAGAGGTCGAATCGCTACTACAAAAGGGTGTAGTGATACCGGTTCCGTCAGAGGACCGAGGGAAAGGTTTTTATTCCAACCTTTTTATAGTTCCCAAAAAGGAGAACAAATTTCGCCCGATTCTGGATCTCAAGCGATTGAACCGGCATGTCCATGCCCGGAAATTTCGCATGGAGTCGCTTCGTTCCGTTGTGGCAGCTCTGTCACAGAACGATTTTCTGGTGTCAATCGACATTCGCGACGCCTATTTGCATATTCCCATCGGAAAGGCTCATCAGCGCTTTCTTCGATTTGCCATAGGTCAGAATCATTACCAGTTCGTGGCTCTGCCGTTCGGCTTAGCCTCAGCGCCAAGGGTCTTTACAAAAATTCTGGCGCCCCTCATGGCACTCCTTCGAAGACAGGGGATTACGATTCTCCCTTATCTGGACGATCTTTTGATCGTGGCTTCCTCGGAGGAGGAGGCGTTGACGGCTCGGGATTTGTCTCTTCAGTTTCTGAAAGACTTCGGTTGGCTGGTCAATTGGGAGAAGTCGTCCCTGGAACCATCGAGGACAATTCTCTTTTTGGGAATGCATCTCGACACGTTTCGGTCGGTAGTTTCCCTACCACCAGACAAACAGTCATGTCTTCTTCGACATGTACAGATTATGACATCCTCAACGGCAATGTCCCTACGGAAGTGTATGCGTCTTCTGGGACTGATGGTGGCGTCCATGGAGGCAATTCCTTTTGCCCAGTTCCACTCCAGGACTCTTCAAAGGTTCATTTTGAGTCGATGGAATCAGTCGCAATCGCTGGATTGCAGTGTCACCATTTCTCGCGCGGTGCGGGATTCTCTAGAATGGTGGTTACGTCCAGGGGCATTCTCCCTGGGGAAGTCTTTCCTCCCTCTGAAGTGGTCAGTCATAACCACCGATGCCAGCCTGACGGGCTGGGGGGGTGTTTGGAACAATCTCTGGATTCAGGGGGTATGGTCACCGGAAGAGTCTGTGCTTCCGATCAACATCCTGGAATTGAGGGCGATTTTCCTTTGCCTCCAACATTGGACGGTCCCTTTGAGCGGTCTGCCAGTCCGTGTGCAGACAGACAATGCGACGGCTGTCGCGTATATCAATCACCAAGGTGGGACAAGGAGTTCCAGACTCATGGTAGAGGTGTCCCGAATTCTGATTTGGGCAGAGGCCAATGTACCAGCCATTTCGGCGATTCACATTCCAGGGGTTCAGAATATTACAGCGGACTTTCTCAGTCGCAGAAGGATGGATCCCGGGGAATGGAGCCTCCACCCGGAAGTCTTTGCACTACTGTGCTCTCGCTGGGGAACCCCCAAGTGGATTTGATGGCATCCAGGTCCAATGCCAAGTTACCGACATTCATGTCCAGGTACAAGGACCCGAAGGCGGTGGCGGTGGATGCTCTAGTGGCTCAGTGGGATCAGTTCGAGCTGATCTATGTATTCCCGCCGATATCCTTACTTCCTCTAGTGCTGCGTCGGATCAGACTAGAGAGAATTCCAGCTATTCTGATAGCTCCAGACTGGCCAAGAAGGGTGTGGTTCTCGACAATAATGTCGCTGTTGGCGGCACCTCCGTTTCCACTCCCTCTTCAACCGGACTTGTTGACTCAGGGGCCCATTTGTCATCCGGACTTGATGTCCCTGCGTTTGACGGCGTGGCTCTTGAGACCGAAATCTTGACCCGTAGAGGTTTTTCAGCCGAGGTCATTGCTACCCTTCGTGCTGCAAGATGTCCGGCTACTTCTAGGATTTACCACAAAATTTGGGAAACCTTCTTTTCGTGGTGTTTGGGGTCTTCTCGGAACCCGAGAAAATTTTCCATTCCCAACCTGTTGGCTTTTCTGCAGCATGGGCTAGACAAGGGTTTGGCAGTTAGCACTCTGAAAGGTCAGATTTCTGCTCTGTCCTTATTGTTCCGGAGAACCATTGCTTCGAATAGAGACGTGCTCTCCTTTTTCCGAGGTATCTCTCGTAAGTTTCCGCCGCGGAAGGCACCCGTGTCTCCTTGGCGGCTCAACCTTGTTTTGGAGGCTCTTCAGCATAAACCTTTTGAACCTATGGTTTCTGCTAGCCTTTCTTTACTTTCTTGGAAGGTGGCTTTCCTTGTTGCAGTCACTTCCTTGAGGAGAGTTTCTGAATTGGCAGCTCTTTCTTGCTCGCCTCCTTTTCTGGAGTTTTTTCCGGATCGTGTAGTGCTTCGCACTCGGGGTGATTTTTTGCCTAAAGTGGTGTCACAATTTCATGTTAACCAGGATATTGTGTTGCCTTCACTCTGTCCGGATCCGAAGAATACGAAAGAGCGAGATTTACACACATTGGATTTAGTGCGGGCCTTGAAGTTTTATCTATCTATTACTCAAGGTTTTCGTAAGACGGACTCCCTGTTTGTGGTTCCGGCAGGTCGTCGGCGTGGTCAACGAGCTTCCAAGGGTTCTATAGCTCGTTGGATCCGGTCAGCTATTTTGGAAGCTTACCGTCTTCGGGGTGAATCTTGCCCGATTAAGATTCGAGCCCATTCCACGAGAGCTGTGGCTTCATCGTGGGCTTTTCATCAAGGTGCTTCGGCAGTGCAGCTTTGCCGAGCGGCGACTTGGCGCTCTGTCCACACGTTTACAAGGTTTTATAAAGTGGACGTCAGTGCTTCCGCTGATGCAGCCCTCGGACGTAGGGTCCTGCAGGCAGCTGTAGTTTAAAGTTCTGGATGAACTTGTGTTTAGCGCTGGTTGCGCTTTGTTGTTAAGGTTGTTGGGTTTCTGCCTTTTGTTGGTTTTTTCCCACCCTTATTTTTGAACTGCTTTGGGACGTCCCATCAGTAATGAATACTGTGGCTCTCTTCCTTCATCTGCAGCTGAAACACGGATTTTGGTAAAGACTTACCTGTAAAATCCTTTTCAGCGAAGGAAGGAAGAGAGACACAGCACCCTCCCACGGCAGAAGTGTGTTGATGTTTTCAGATGCAGCGCGACCCTTATCTGATAGCGATTATCTGGGCTGAGGTCAGCGCGCTAAGGCTCTGTTCCAGCATCGCCAGCTCATCGCAGTAGTCAGGTTCCGTGAGTAGTACCTGGAACTCTGTGGTTTTTGGCTTTCTTTGCATGCATAACCTGTATCCTTGTGTTTTTTTCTCTGAAGTTCCTTCAGAAGGGGTTATGTTGCTCCGCTGGTGATCTTGGCTCTTTTCCTAAAAGCTTTGATACGACTGGAGCTGAGTAGGAGGAGCCCGAGCTGGAGGGGCCAGCCAGTCATCACTCTTTTGATCTGAGGTAACATCCTGATCTGGGGCTCCGCCTACCCATCAGTAATGAATACTGTGTCTCTCTTCCTTCCTTCGCTGAAAAGGATTTTACAGGTAAGTCTTTACCAAAATCCGTGTTTAATTACTATTACTCTGACACACTCATGAAAAAAGGGCTCTGCTCCACTACATTTAGTACTTAGTTTGGGCTGCTGGTTGGCACGTTGGTCTTTTTCCGTCCTTTGTGCACCTTATTATGTCTTTGTACGATTTCATATATTTATATAGATGAAATAAAATGATCTTTTTAAACCGCACTATTCCCTTTTCCTCCTTTATTTCTCTTATTTACTATGGAGCTGTTTTTTTTCCTGTCTGGGATTCTTTGCACAATTAAAGTGCAAATTATGCTGCATTAAAATGCAACCTGGTATTGTGTTTCCATTTCTTCTTGAAAACCTGAGAAATACAGGTCGTTTGAGAGACATTGTTCAGAAAAACAGCGTACTTTGATCAAAAAGTTGATTGTAGAGGGTAAAACTTATAAAGAATTGCAGACAATTACTGTTTACTAAAATGATCTCCAATGCTTTAACCCCTTAACCCCCAAGGGTGGTTTGCACGTTAATGACCGGGCCAATTTTTACAATTCTGACCACTGTCTCTTTATGAGGCTATAACTCTGAAACGTTTCAACGGATCTTAGTGATTCTGAGAATGTTTTCTCGTGACATATTGTACTTCATGATAGTGGTAAAATGTATTCAATATAACTTGCGGTTATTTATGAAAAAAATGGAAATATGGCGAAAATTTGCAATTTTCAAACTTTGAATTTTTATTCCTTTAAAACAGAGAAATATGTCACACAAAATAGTTACTAAATAACATTTCCCACATGTCTACTTTACAATGGCACAATTTTGGAACCAAAATTTTTTTTGTTACGGAGTTTTAAGGGTTAACACATCAACTTGTCTAAAGAGAAATGGAGAAACATTTTGTGGACTAATGAAAGTAAAATTGTTCTTTTTGGGTCCAAGGGCTGCAGACAGTCCATCAAGCGACCCCCAAACGCATTCAAGCCACAGAACACTCTGAAGAAAGTGAAGCATTGTGGTGCAAGAATCAGGATATGGGCATGTTTCTCTTACTATGGTGCCGGACCTATTTAACGCATGCCAAGGATCATGGACCAGTTTGCATATAATAAAATATTTGAAGAGGTCATGTTGCCTTACTCTAAAGCCCCCGTCTCACACAGCTATCTCGCTAGCGAGATCGCTGCTGAGTCACTAGTTTTGTGATGCAGCAGCGATCTCCACAGCGATATCGCTGTGTGTGACATTCAGCGACGATTAGCCCCCCTGCCGGGTTTTGCTGAATGTCCTGAACATTTTTTTGATCGCTGGTCTCCCGCTGGCCAGCACGCATCGCTGCGTGTGACAGGCGGGACACCAGCGATCCGCTGGTAACCAAGGTACACAGCGGGTTTCCAGGCGCGGGGCTGTGCCTAGAAACCCGCTGTGTACCTTGGATACCAGCGCCCTGATGCAGGGAGCTGGTAACCAAGGTACACAGCAGGTTTCCAGGCACCGCGCAGCGCCTGGAAACCCGACGTGTACCTTGGTTACCAGCTCCCTGCATCAGGGCGCTGGTATCCAACGTACACTGCGGGTAACTAAGCGATGTTACCCGCAGTGTCGCTGTGCTGATCGCTGCCTGAGCTGCCTGTTTGGCAGCGATCATGTAGCGACACACCAGCGATCCTGATCGTTGTCGGGATCGCTGGTGTACCGCTATGTGAGACCCGGGCTTGAAGAGGAAATGCCCTTGGAATGGGTGTTTAAACAAGACAACAACCTTAAACACACCAGTAAATGAGCAAAATCTTGGTTCAAGTGAAATAATTTTGAGGTTATGAAGTGGCCAGCCCAATCCTCTGACCGTAATCCGATAGAACACTTGTCGTGTGACACAAAAAATGCCGTTTCTGAGGCAAAGCCAACAAATGCCAAAAAATTGTGGGATGTAGTTCTAGCATCCTGGGGTGGAATAACAGTTGACAGGTGCCGGAAGTTGGTTGAATTTATGCAACATAGATGTGAAGCAGTTCTAAAAATAAAAAAAAAAACTGTGGGTATACAACTAAATATTAAGTTAGTGATTTACAGGAATGCTAAATAGTCATAAAAAATAGGACATATGGTGACTTTGTAAAGACAAATGCAGACACTGCTATTTTTTTAGAACAGCCCAATGTAAAATTTTTGTTATTTTCTGTAAAGTAGTTACAAATTATATACATTTCTCTTCATGTTTTGAATTAGAAAAGTGTGCAATGTTCCCAAAGCAAGGAACTAAAAACTAGTATAAATATTTTGTGATTAACTCATGTTTTTAAATACAGTATTATTTTGAACAATACTCTATAGACTGCATAAATGCAGGGCCTGCGTCAGTACCCGGGCCAGTGCCGGGGCCCTGAGCAGGCGGGGGAGCCCACTCGCCGTCGGCATCTCGACGTGGCCCCCCCCCCTTGCTCAGGGCTCCAGCAGCGGCCGGCACAATACTTACCTCTCCCCGTGCCTCCGCATCTCCGGGCTCCAGGGGGCGCCTGCAGGGTCATCATTCAGCGGCCGGCTGTGGCAGAGGGTAAGCGCGGCCTGGACCGCCTGCTGTGCGGAAGCCGGACAGGTGAGATGTGTGTGTGTGTCTGCCTGCATGTGTGTGTGTGTATGTAGTGCGTTGCTTTGTGTATGTGAGAGAGTGCTGCGGTGCTGTCTGTGCGTGGTGGGGGGAGGCAGTGATGGTGCTGACGAGGCAATGATGATGATGGGGAGGCGATGATGGGGAGGCGATGATGATGATGGGGAGCCGATGATGATGATGGGGAGTCTTTCCACAGCTCCCTTTCCTGAGCCGTAACAGTGCAGAACGCAGCACAGTGCAGAGGAGTGCTCCATATTTTGTATGGAGCATTATATGGGGACCAGTATCCTGTGTGGAGCATTATTTGGGGTCCAATATTCTTTATGGAGCATTATATTTGGCCCATAATACTGTATGGAGGACTATGCGGTGCCCATTATATTGTATGGAGGACTGTACTGTCCGGTCTGTACTGTGCGCTGTGAGGATTTGGCTGTTTCTAAGCTATTGTACAATTTACAATAGATATCAGTCATGTAATGTAAGAAGTGAAGTGTTTGGCATTGTACTATACCTATATTTCTCTGCCATATCGGAGCATCATGAATCATGGTCTGTGTTTAAAGGGGCACACTGACACTCTTTCGCCCGGGGCCCATAAAAACCTGGAGTCGGCCCTGCATAAATGCATATATACCCAGAAAAGGAGAATGGCAGAAAGTCAAAGAATATTTTTAAAGAGTTATTCTCAAGTTGACAATTGAGCAGCTGCTTTGGGTTAGTAATTTTTAGAGATTTATAACAGTACCTTAATATAAGCTGAGGGGAGCAAGGGAGTAGATACCTGCTTTTTGAAAATCAGTCGGCTGGCAAAAGGGGGCTTGTATGTTAGGAGTTAACCTCTTTCCTGGAATGTAATGAACACCCAAGTGCAAAAGAAACAGGGGAAAAAAACACCACCAAGGCAGGATTAGACACAATATGTATTTTTATTGAAAATATAACATAAAAAATTGCACATACATAATATATTAAAATGATGTTAAAAAAGGAAGCAAAAACACCACCCTACAGTACCCAATAACCGGGATTTATATCCACATAACCAGGCATATGTATAACATAACAAATGGAAAAGCATATAAGGCGCAGTGTGCCAATATTGTGTAACAAAGAAAATACGTACTATGTGTGTAACAAAATATGAACAACAGTGTGCTCAAAATACTATACCTAATCACAAAGTTGTGATCTGACAAATGACATATGTGCCCAATAATGTTGTGAATCATAAAATACAACCAAAAGACGCTGAGTGTGCAGTGTATAAAAAACTAAATGTGACACACCAATAGGAATAAGGCACCAAGGGCCAAAAAAGTGCTACAACTAAGTAAAAACGAATCCAACCTATGCTACCATGAAAAATAATGAGGCAAAAATCACTATACCTGGAAAATCCCGGGGGGAAAACGAGGGTGGATGAGAGTGCTTCCAAGAACGCGCCCCGACGCGCGTTTCGGAAAATGTTCCTTCGTTTGGTAAAATTTTTTTTATTTTTTACACCGTATTGTATTGCATTTCTTTTGTTTTTTGATCTCTTTCCTGGAATGTAACTACTGTGCATTCTAGCCTGTGTCTGGGTAGGCTCTTGTGTCCAAGCTCCATGGACATCAGCTGTACACTGTGAAAAATTACACGTCTCTTTGCAGGGAAATGGCAACAAATAGAAAAAACAAGTCAATTGTAAACTTTCGTATTCTCATGCTGTCTAGCTAATATTATTGCAAGTCAATAACTTAAGAATGCCCTGTAATTGATACATTGTCATTTTTTTTTCTTTTCAGTCTTTAGTTAGAGAGCCATTTTCTAAGCGAAGGAAACTACTGAGAGAATCTTTTACTGAACTAGAAGGACAATTCATGTTTGCTACATATATGGATACTTCAAACACAGATGAAATTTCTGAATTTCTTGATCAGTCTATAAAAGGTAATCAAGTAATATAAAATGTTCCCTCAGATACATGTAAATACTTTTAAATAGCTAATGGTTAGTTCTTTTTGTTCCATGTAGATTCTTGTGAAGGCTTGATGGTAAAAACGCTGGAACAAAATGCAACATATGAAATTGCCAAACGTTCACATAATTGGTTAAAGGTGGGTTTTGTGACATTTTTGGACATCGTTTTATTTTTAGGTTGAGACTAGTGATGAGCGGACCGATCTGTAAAGTAACGACAAAAAAATACCTGACCTCATTTAACACACTGCTGAATACTGAGACGTAATTAGAACATAGGTGGTGACCCAACGAGAAGTATAATATGGTATAGCAGTTAGGATAAAAATTTACTTTCAATAGATTTATTTAAAACAATAAACCGCGCAAACCAAAAGTGCAAGGTGCAAAAATGAACATACATAAATACCCAGTACTTGCTGTAATCCTGCTATTGCTCTCCAGAATATTACTGGGGCTTGTATTTCTTAGCGGATATCATATGTGTCTTTATGTAAGGACCATAAGGCATGAGCCCCCTGGTTGAGGTATATGTTGGGTTCTGCCTTCTTGGAGTCAATAGATCTATAGACACTCTGAATAGAGGATCAACCCTCTTCCTTTCATGGGTAAATTCAAATCTATCATTTAATAACTGTATCAAGGCTGTGTATTATAGCAGACTGTGTGCTGAGCATTTAGTAGATCACAGCTTGTGATTGCCAAAGTCAATTTACATCTACTGTTCAATGAAATACAAGCTCTCCTTAGCAAGTCTTGAATATGAGACAGATATACTTAGATCTCAATAGGCACAAATTCTGGAATATGCCTACGATATTATGCTATTAACACATTTCCAAATGATAAAACGGTACCGCATACACCCCCATAGGTATAGCATAGGTGATGGTGATTATATGAACAGTCGTGTCTCCAAAAATGATAACCACAGTATTTTTATCACCATATTAATAAATACACCCAAAAAATGGCATTAAAGAAATATATTGTCTCACCAGACATCGGTAGACCCCTTCACCCAAGCTCCTGATGCATAGTGGTTTATTCATCAGGAGAGTACTGCGGGGTGTGTAGCAACCTGTAGCCAGGTGTCAGAACAAATGCCGTCATGTGTGATATGGCTATATGCGTACATCTAAATATACTCCGGTGCACGACGCACTTCCAGTTCGCGGCTGACGCACTTCTGCTCTGTGGATCAAAAATCAAGGTGGATATCCAGTCTTTGAAGCGCAGCAACTGCGGTGACACGTAATGTCAGTCACAGCACTTGCATAGGACTGTAAGTCTATGCCATAATTGTGAAATCCAGAGGTTAAACCCATTGGACGTAAACCTCCCAAGTACCCTACCTGTTCTATCTTTACTAGTCTTTACTAGAAACAAAATAGGGGAATGGATAATCAAATAAATAATGCATGTAAAGGGAAACACATATTCATACCATCCGAGATATACAACAAGGTATTGTGCAGATTCCTTATCATAGCATTGAGGTATATAAGAGGATAAATCTGAGACATATAAAGGAATTGGAGCAATGGCACACAGCAGAGTAGAGGTGGCGTAACACAGATTTTATGGGAATAGACAGAATAAACCAAGAGGGCAACTGGGACCAGATGATCCTACAGAAAGAGTCTAAATGGATGATCTG
This sequence comes from Oophaga sylvatica, assembly GCA_033576555.1. Lineage (NCBI taxonomy): Eukaryota > Metazoa > Chordata > Amphibia > Anura > Dendrobatidae > Oophaga > Oophaga sylvatica. The sequence continues at coordinate 305,796,679 of JARQOD010000003.1, forward strand.
GCTGCAGACCACACATCCCACTGGCCTTAACGTACAACTATATTTTATCTCTTTCATATAAATTATTTGGAATCTAAGTTAGTTATATCAGAGAGAGCCCTCGTCAACTGGGGGTGTCATCTGTGCAGGATGGTAGGGTTCAGTCTAGTTGAGGTAGCTATAGGGACAAACCAGCTCCCTCCCCCATGGTATATCTCCTGTTTTTCCTCTTATACCACACTGCTCCCCATATCCTTATACCAATACACTGCCATACCAATATTTTGCCACCAATAGGGACAACTGATAAATATTAAATACCAACTCTGTATAACTCCTCTCCCCCACATCTGTGTTACGCCACCTCTACTCTGCTGTGTGCCATTGCTCTGATATTTTATATGTCTCAGATTTATCCTGTTATATACCTCAATGCTGTGATAAGGAAGCTGCACATTACCTTGTTGTATATCTCGAATGGTATGAATGTGTTTCCCTTTACATGCGTTACTTAGTTGTTTACCCACTGTCCCCTATTTTGTTTCTAATAAAGATAAAACAGGTGGGGTACTTGGAAGGTTTATGTCCAGTGGGTTTAACATCTGGATTTCCAGATTACAATAAGCTCCCATGTTAATACCATGATGGTAACTCCTGCAATTATGGCAAAGACTTAACGACCTACGCGCGCTTTGTGAGTGACGCCTGCATGCCACAGCAGTTGCTGCACTTCAAAGACCGGATTTCAGCCTCGATTTGTTGTCCACAGAGCGGAAGTGTGTAGTGCACCAAAGTATATTTAGATGTACGCTTATAGCATTATTACACATGATTGCATTTATTCTGACACCTGGCTACAGGATGCTACACACCCCCACTGTACTCTACTGATGAGTAAACTACTACGCATCAGGAGCTTGGGTGAAGTGGTCTACCGATCGATATATTAGGAAGGATTGCTAAGAGTGGTATCAATCACCTCCTTTACATGATGTCTGGCGAGACTGTTCCATATATTTCTTTAAAGCCATTTCTTGGGTGTAATTATTAATGAGGTGATCAAAATACTGTGGTCATAATTTTGGAGACACAACTGTTCATATAATCACATCATCTATGCTATACCTATGTGGGGAGTATGCTGTCATGTTTTATCATTTAGAAATGTGTTAATAGGATAATTAGGTAGGCATATCCCTGAATTTGTGTCTATTGAGGTCTAAGTATATCTGTTTCATATTCAAGACTTGCTGAGGAGAGCTTGTATTTCATTGAACAGTAGATGCAAATTGACTTCGGCAGTCATAAGCTGTGATCTACTAAATGCTCAGCACACAGTCCGCTATAATACACAGCCTTGATACAGTTATTAAATGTTAGATTTGAATTTACCCACGAAAGGAAGAGGGTTGATCCTCTATTCAGAGTGTCTATAGATCTATTGTCTCTAAGAAGTCAAAACCCAACATATACCTCAACCAGTGGGGCTCATGCTTTATGGTCCTTACACAAAGACACATATGATATCCCCTAAGAAATACAAGCCCCAGTAATATTCTGGAGAGCAATAGCAGGATTACAGCAAGTACTGTGTATACCATACACATTTATGCGTTTCGTCTTTGCACCTTGCACTTTTTGTTTGCGCAGTTTATTATTTTAAATAAATCTATTAAAAGTTCATTTTTACCCGAACTGCTATACCATATGAAAACTGAGAGGCTATATGAGTTTCCCCATAATGCTTTGCAGCTATCACACCACTTAGTCTAGCTTAGCCAATCAGGGGGGCTGTCCGCAGCTTTTTGAAGATTTTACTGTCTAATGCTTGTAGGTACAATGTAAACCTTTCACATAGGCAAATAGCGTCCTGCGAATGGAGCAACTTTTGTAAGGCTCAATCTACACTGTATCTGTGCATACTGGCAGGGTGGATACTGCGGGATCTGTCCATCACCAAATGGTTTATGCTTCTTTGCAGTGTCCCTCTGTATAGGAATGTATAGTCTGCTGTGATTTTCTTTATGGTCATAGGTGACTGCAGTTTTGTGAATCTTATGCAGCACCCTCTAGTCGGTCACGCCCACGGGCCGGCCACGTCTTTAGACGAGGTTCGTGTAGTTCGTCAAGTTTATGGAGAGTGAGGCCACACCCACTTGTCGGGAGTATGTATAGCATATACATACCCTCCGGTCCCTGGTCTTAACCCTGCAAATCCCCACAGTGCATAGTTCGTGCGCTGGGGGGATTGCTAAGTTTGCAGTCACACAGTGACTGCAGACTTATTGATTTGGCTAAATTAAAGGGATTAGCCATTGACTGTAGAATGTGTGTGCTGGCTCTGCTGGGTTCACTTGGCATTATTATACCACAAGAGCCCTGCAGCCAGTCAGTGGTCACTATTGCTGTGCTGCAGTCACTGCTTCCACTTGTCCCTCATTTGTCAGGGATTTGACTGATGGGCTCACGTGGTAGAGCAATTGCACACAAACTTTGGTAGACTCTGCTCCAATGGAACGGTTCTGGTACAGGAGGCGAGTGTATGGTTCTTTTACACAGCAGTCTACTTAATTTTAAAAGGTATTGTTCAGATAGTGGGCATTACCATTAAAGAGTACACTAATCGGATATTATGCTTATTTTTCTTTTTTTGGTAATAATGGTGATTAGTTATCATATTTTATTTCAATATTTCATTTTTTAGTTGAAGAAAGATTATTTAGAAGGTGTAGGAGACACCCTGGATCTAGTGGTAATTGGTGGTTATCTGGGAAAAGGAAAGCGAACTGGCATATATGGAGGATTTCTACTTGCATCATATGATGAAGAAAGTGAGGAATATCAGACCATCTGCAAGGTTTGTCTGAAATATTATAGACTGATGTGGTCAAATTGAATCCAGTAAATAAAATGTTTTCTATAGCTGCATTCACACTTTTGTTAAGATTTCTCTTTTTACAGAATAATAATACATACAACAGTACCCATCTACCTGTGTGTGGCTACACTTTTATTTAAAGGGGTCCTGTCACCAGGTCCCATATTGTCTGTTTGTATTCCTTCTGCTCCTGAGAGTTCAGTTTTGTTTTTTTTTTTAATGAAAATCTATATGTGTCACGATAATATAATTATGATGTATGGTTTTCTTTATCATCACACATTTCTAGAACAACCCATGGCTTCACCGACACTGTCCGCAAACACGCTGTGGGCTTTTTGACCACCCCCCAGCTCCTTCTCACTACACACTCTGTGTAGCGTGATACTAGTTTACTAGCAGCCCCTGAGTAGCTTTAATAACCAGCTGAAACTGGTTGAGGCCACTCCAAGACGTGCTATTTTGTTCATGTAGAAACATAATAGGGCATATCTTGACCCCAGTTGGTGTTATAGATATGAAAGTTACATATTTGCATGCCCATCGGTAGACCTACACCCCAGTGAAATCTCTAGAACCCAGAACCATCAGATCCGAGGAATGGATTTCTCTGTAAACAGGTCATGTAGCCACTTCATGGTTATACTTAAATGAACCCCCATGTCATGCTGAGCATAATGATAATTTTGTTTTTCTTCTACGAGGTTCACCCTAAGAGATATGAGTATTCAAGTATTTCATAACAGTTCTCAGAAAGGGGTGTTCCCCAACCCCCCCTTCCCAGTGGGGTCAGACCAGGGAAGTTCCTTAGTTTAGGGACCAACTATAAAACAGGGATAGCCATTTGCAGGGTGTTCAGTGTTTGGAGGAGGACAGCATATACCATCCCTGCTGTGGACTGAATCCTGGTCCTTGGGAACCCCTCCCCCACCTCATGGCTACCCATTGTCTCTGAGATACTGTAAGTGTTCTTTCATCTTTCATCCTTTTTATTTCATAATTGCTCTGTACATATTGTAGTTTGTCTCACTTTATAATATCTTGTATACTTTTGTAAACACTGCCTACTTTTTGGAGTAAAATATAAAATTACTAGCTTCATTTCTCCTTGCTCTATAAACATATCCTCACAACCTCCATGCTAAATTAAGCCAATGCTACCGATTGGGTTTGGCTCCTGACCCGATATTCATAGAACAAGGAGCTGGTGGCGGCGAAGTGTGTTCTGGGGTATCTGGGAGACTCTGGCAGTGACGGACGGGGTTTGATAAGTGTTTATCCCGCCTGGGACGGGAATGGGTTATCGCCCTCACTGCAGAGTGCCTAATAGCCAGTACACATCCAGGTGGCCCGTATGGCGACTACTTATCCTAGATGCAGTTCCCTGACTGATCTGAGGGAAAGGGGGCACCAGAGAGCTGCAAGTTTCAAAACCGGAACTGGAAAGTGGGATCATAAATTCCCCTGAAAAAGGGACTGGGGCAATCAAACAACCCCAGTTCGTGACACATTGGTGGCAGCTGTGGTATCATAAACCGTATCCCCCGTGCCATTCATCACAATATGATTCTAGAGATATGGGCTTTTTATTTAGTGCTTATTATGTTTGAACTTGTTGAACTGATGTCGTTTTCAGCAGCAGATGAAGGAAGGGAGACACACTAGTCATTACTAGTGGGTAGGCGGAGCCCACATAGGATAGAAACACCTCAGATTAAAAAAGTGTTGACCGGCCCCTCCAGCTTATAGGGCTCCTCCTACTCCAGCTATCCAGTCTAAAATTTGAGGTCACAGAGGATAGTCGCTGCTGGAAGCAGCTCCTCAGAAAAATTTTTTATTTTAGTCGGACAGAGACTTGGACCGCCAGTGGTCTAGAGGTCTCAGGGGTCTCGGCGCTGCTGGACCCCCACCTCTCCCTTGGCGGATCTGTATTACCCTGTAAGGTGGTCCCTGCAGAACCCTGCCGGCCCTGGGGGATGAGGATTGCTTCCCTGGCGGGGACGCAAACCGCGCTTCTGGGGTCACTGCGTTCCCCGCGCTGGGGGGAAGCTACGGGCACAGCGCCACAAATCTCTGAGGGGTCCCTGTGGCGCTCAGCTGGGTGAGTACTCCACATTTTAATGTGTTTGAGTGCTTCAGCGGCCGCTGCGGCAGCCGCTGCTACATGTATTCATGTGTAGGAAAAAACACCACAACCCAGAGATTGGATACCAAAGAGGAGAAAAGGAGTCCCAACCGATGAATATAATAACATGTAGTAATCACCAGGACAATTATATTTGATATGAAAGTTTATTGAAGCAACGTAGTACAAGGTGTATCAAAATTACAATTTTATACTTTAAAAATACATTTTTATAATAAAACTAACCAGTAACTTCTAACCAGTATCTAGGAATTCTGGGCTCAATTTTAATCAACCAGGATTGTGATGTAAAATAAATAATATATATGATGCTGATGTGCAAAGTGCTTACAAAAATATGACTCAGTGTATAATCACATAAAAAATCAGTTCGATATTGTGTATAATCTGAAACGTAATATAGCCAGGGTGCAAAGTGTTAATCCACCAAAGAAAAATAATGAACACACCAAAATGTGAACAAAAGAATTGCTGATATTAACACTGTGAAACAAAATACAAAGCAAAATTACCCAAAGCCACCAATGTGCAAACATATAAAACCACTACCTGGGAGCCAGCAATAAGATAATGAAGACTGGAAAGACGCGCCCCAACGCGCGTTTCGGAGTTATGTTCCCCTGACGAAGGAACATAACTCCGAAACGCGCGTTGGGGCGCGTCTTTCCAGTCTTCATTATCTTATTGCTGGCTCCCAGGTAGTGGTTTTATATGTTTGCACATTGGTGGCTTTGGGTAATTTTGCTTTGTATTTTGTTTCACAGTGTTAATATCAGCAATTCTTTTGTTCAGATTTTGGTGTGTTCATTATTTTTCTTTGGTGGATTAACACTTTGCACCCTGGCTATATTACGTTTCAGATTATACACAATATCGAACTGATTTTTTATGTGATTATACACTGAGTCATATTTTTGTAAGCACTTTGCACATCAGCATCATATATATTATTTATTTTACATCACAATCCTGGTTGATTAAAATTGAGCCCAGAATTCCTAGATAGATTATTAGAAGTTACTGGTTAGTTTTATTATAAAAATTTCTTTTTAAAGTATAAAATTGTAATTTTGATACACCTTGTACTACGTTGCTTCAATAAACTTTCATATCAAATATAATTGTCCTGGTGATTACTACATGTTATTATATTCATCGGTTGGGACTCCTTTTCTCCTCTTTGGTATCCAATCTCTGGGTTGTGGTGTTTTTTCCTATTTCCGGATGGTCTGCCATCCACTCTATCTTGACTAGTGGGAGTTATTTGTGTTTGACTTCTTTTATTTTATTTTGGGTTATATACTATTCATTAGATAGCACACATATGTGCAATATTTTTTGTTTTATTAGTCCCACTTTTCTTGTGTGTTTGATGTATTCATGTGTGGTGATTGTGTACTTTTGTCCGCAGGTGGATGCCTGCAGGACATGGGAGCGGAGTGAGTCGCGCGCTTTTTTTTAAACCGGCGGGGGGCGTGGCTTCGCGCTTTCCCATTTTTTTTGCGGGCAGGAAGCGCTCTGAGCGCGCGCTTTACCCTGCCTTTTTCTCTTCCGGCTTCTCTCCTCTAGCGCGGCGGCCATTACTGAAGGCCTCCTCGGGCTCCTCACTCTCCGCTCCCCCCGACCGACCGAAAGGAAGACACTACACCGCGGCCAGCTGGGTGAGTCGCTTCTACCTGTCAGGGCAGAAGCTTGACACCCTCACACCCACAGCGCAGGACTGTCACACGGAACGCTCCCGCTACGATCACAATAGCGACGCTTAATTTTGCGATCGTTTTTTTGTGATCGTTTTAATGTCACTAGTAGCTGCCACAGTGGGCGATCTCATTGACGATGCATAAGTGGTTAGCGATCTCCTTAGCGACTTTGGCGGTCATTGCGATGTACAATTCAGCGCAATATGTTAGCGATCTTGTTGGCGTTCTTGTTTAGTGTGGCATACTTTTGAAACACTGTCCTGCAGCTGTTACCTCATAAGAGGCACCTGGGGCTCGCACACCCTTTTCATTACACAAGGGTTGTGGGGAGTCTGCGACATTAACCCCTTCTTTGGCGGTTAACCCTTTATTGGGAGACAGCTGGGGTAGCTCTATCTTTAAGAGCTTTAAACCCTTCAGCGTTCGTTTTGCCTTTAAAAACCACACTGTTCTAGTTGCTGACAGGTTTTTGACCTGCCATATACTGTGTGAGGGCATGTCGGATCAGGGTCCAGGAGGTGCGGACCGTCTCCCAGATCCGCTACAGGATCAGTCTCGCGTATCTGACACGCAGACCTCGACGGCGTCAAGCGCAGCGGTCGGAGGTGTCAGTGATGACAAAATGGAGGCCCTCGCTTGTTCTATTAATGGCCTTTCTGACCTTCTAGGTTATTGGGTGTCAGCTAGATCCTCTCATGGTAGGAAGCGACACAGGCCGGTGCCTTCTTCCCCGCGTAGCGACTCAGATATCTCTGGTATGGAGGGTTCCCCTTCAAGCTCGGATGGGGAGATGTCCGATTCGGATAAGGAGGATCGGCAGGGACACTCTGCCTCTCTTTTGAGCCGTACAGAGGCTTTTATTGGAGCCATGAGGGAGGCGTTACAGTTACCGGACGAGGTAACTAGACGTCCTGGTAAGTCGGCCCGGATGTTTCAGGAGTCGCATAGGTCGCGATCAGCCTTACCATCTCTGGACGAGCTTAATGGGGCAGTGGAGAAGGAACGCCTGTGTCCAGATAAACGTTTTCAGGGGACACGGTTTTTTGAGACGCTATATCCGTGTACGACGGAGTTGATTGATAATTGGATTCTTTCTCCTGAAGTGGATGTCCCTTTATCCCAGCTTAGCAAATCCTCATTGCTTCCTGTTAAAGGGAAGGCGAGTCTGCAGGATCCGCTGGACAGAAAAACGGAGATGGCAGCTAAATCCATCTACGAGGCCGCGGGTCATGGATTCAGAGCAGTGCTAGGATTCATGTGTGCTTGTAAAGCTTCCCTGAGCTGGTTAGACCGTCTACGGACGGCGTGGCAAGATGGATCCCCACTATCCGAGGTAGATGGGCTTTTCAAGTCATTGGAGGATGCAGCACGATATGGCAGTGATGCAGGTTTGGATACTGCCTCACTGCTGTCCAGGGCACAATCCTCGGCGATCACAGTCAGGAGAGCTCTGTGGCTTTGACAGTGGACCGGAGACGCGGTTTCCAAGCAAGGTTTGCTTTCTTTAGCTTACAGGGGTGGTCAGCTATTTGGATCTGACCTCACGGAGCTGATTGCCAAGGCAAAGGCAAAAGAAACGGCTTTACCGCAGCGAAGAGCTGTGTCTTCTGCGGCTGGCAGGCATAGTGCCGGTACTAGTCGGCAGTCCTTTCGGTCCAGGGGACGGTTCGGTCAGCCCTCTTGGGGATCGGGGCGTCCCTCTTTTTCAGGAAAAAAAGAACGCTCAGAAATCCCGCACTCCCTGGAAACAGAGCTTCCGCCAAGAAAAGCGGGAAGCTGACAAAAAGCCCGCTAAGGCAGACTGACGCCAGGGCCTCACTCGAGGGCTCTCGAGTGGGAGGTCCCCTGCTCCAATTCAAAACCGATTTGGGCTTCCCGCGTGTCGGACGCCTGGGTGACGCGGGTTGTGTCGGCAGGCTATTTCATAGAGTTTCTTTCTCGACCCCCAGACAGTTTTTGCCAATCCCGCATGCCGTCAGAGCCCGAGCTATTTGCCGCTCTACTGCGGGAGGTCGATTCCCTTCTACAGAAGGGTGTGGTGGTACCAGTTCCACCGGAGGACCGGGAAAGAGGGTTTTATTCCGACCTCTTTGTGGTCCCCAAAAAGGAGGACAAATTTCGCCCCTTTCTAGATCTCAAAAGATTGAATCTGCATGTCTGCTCCCGGAAATTCCGCATGGAGTCACTTCGCCTCGTTGTGGCGGCCTTGTCGCAGAACGATTTTTTGGTGTCAATCGACATTCGCGACGCTTATTTGCATGTCCCCATCGGAAGGGCCCACCAACGCTTCCTTCGTTTTGCCATACGCCAGGACCATTTCCAGTTTGTGGCCCTGCCATTCGGGTTGGCCTCAGCACCGAGTTTTTACAAAAATTCTGGCTCCTCTCATGGCGATTCTGCGAAGACAGGGGGTTACGATTCTTCCCTATCTGGACGACCTTTTGATTGTGGCGTCCTCAAAGGAGGAGGCGGTGACGGCTCGCAATCTATCCCTTCAGCTCCTGGAGGACTTCGGGCGGCTGGTCAATTGGGAGAAGTCGTCTCTGGAACCGTCGCAGTCAATCCTATTTTTGGGAATGCATTTCGACACGGTACGAGCAGTGGTGTCTCTGCCTCCAGACAAGCAAGCGAGTCTTCTTCGTCATGTACAGGTTATGAAGTCTGCGACAGCAATGTCCCTTCGAAGGTGTATGCGCCTTCTGGGTTTGATGGTGGCGTCAATGGAAGCAATTCCGTTTGCCCAATTTCATTCCAGGGCTCTCCAAATGTTCATCTTGAACCGTTGGGATCGATCGCAGTTTTCACTGGATTGCAGTGTCATCATCTCCCACAGGGTGAGAGAGTCTCTAGAATGGTGGTTACGTCCGGAAGCGTTATCCCTGGGGAAGTCCTTCCTTCCTCCGAGGTGGTCGATCATAACCACCGATACCAGCCTGACGGGCTGGGGGGTGTCTGGAACGATCTCTGGATTCAGGGAGTATGGTCGTTGGAAGAGTCTGTCCTGCCGATCAACATCCTGGAATTGAGGGCAATTTTCCTTTGCCTCCAACACTGGACGGTCCCTTTAAGCGGTCTACCAGTCCGAGTGCAGACAGACAACGCGACGGCGGTCGCGTATATCAACCATCAAGGTGGGACGAGGAGCTTCAGGCTCATGATGGAAGTGTCTCGAATTCTGGTATGGGCCAAGGCCAGAGTGCCAGCCATCTCTGCGGTTCACATTCCAGGAGTTCAGAATATCACAGCGGACTCCCTCAGTCGCGAAAAGATGCATCCCGGAGAATGGAGTCTTCATCCGGAAATTTTTGCACTGCTGTGCTCCCGTTGGGGGACTCCCCAAGTGGATTTGATGGCATCCAGGTTCAATGCCAAGTTACCGACGTTCATGTCCATGTACAAGGACTCGAAGGCTGTGGCGGTGGATGCTCTGGTGGCTCCTTGGGACCAATTCGAGCTAATCTATGTGTTCCCGCCGATATCCTTACTTCCTCTGGTGTTGCGTCGGATCAGACTGGAGAGAGTACCGGCTATGTTGATAGCCCCAGATTGGCCAAGGAGGACGTGGTTCTCGACACTGGTGTCGCTTCTGGCAGCGCCTCCACTTCCACTCCCTCTTCGCCCGGACCTGTTAACCCAAGGGCCCGTTCGTCACCCGGACCTGAAGTCTCTGCGTTTGACGGCGTGGCTCTTGAGACCGAAATCTTGACCTGTCAAGGTTTTTCAGCCGAAGTCATTGCCACTCTGCGAGCTGCCAGAGGTCCGGCTACTACGAGGATTTTTTCCATTCCCAATTTGTTGGCCTTTTTGCAGTACGGGCTGGACAAGGGTTTGGCAGTTAGCACTCTGAAAGGACAGGTTTCTGCTCTGTCCTTGCTGTTTCGGAAGACTATCTCCTCGCGTAGGGACGTGCGTTCCTTTTTTTCGCGGGGTAACAGGTCAATTTCCGCCGCGGAAGGCGCCTGTGTCTCCTTGGCGGCTCAATCTTGTCTTGGAGGCTCTTCAACATGGGCCTTTTGAGCCTATGGACTCTGTTAATCTTTCCTTTCTCTCTTGGAAGGTTGCCTTCCTAGTGGTGGTCACTACTTTGAGAAGGGTTTCTGAGTTGGCGGCCCTTTCTTGCTCGCCTCCTTTTCTGGAGTTTCTCCCAGATCGCGTAGTGCTTCGCACACGGGGCGACTTTCTACCTAAAGTGGTGTCACAGTTTCATGTTAACCAGGATATTGTGTTGCCCTCGCTTTGTCCGGAGCCAAGGAATGCGAAGGAACGGGCCTTGCACACATTGGATTTGGTGCGGGCTTTGAAGTTCTATTTGTCTATTACTCAAAGTTTTCGGAAGTCGGATTCTCTGTTTGTGATTCCAGCAGGTCGTCGACGTGGGCAACGAGCTTCCAAGGATTCTATAGCTCGTTGGATTCGGTCGGCCATTTTAGAGGCTTACCGACTTAAAGGCGAACCTTGCCCGATTAAGATTCGAGCTCACTCCACAAGGGCTGTGGGTTCATCGTGGGCTTTTCATCAAGGAGCCTTGGCAGCTCAGCTCTGCCGGGCGGCGACCTGGCGCTCCGTCCACACATTTACGAAATTTTATAAGGTGGACGTCAGTGCTTCCGCTGATGCGGCCTTAGGACGTAGGTCCTGCAAGCGGCTGTAGTTTAAAGTTCTTGTGAACTTGTAGTTAGCGCTAGTTGCGCATTTATTTAGGTTGTTGGGTATCTGCCTCTTTTGGTTTTTTTGCCCACCCTTATTTTTGGACTGCTTTGGGACGTCCCACTAGTAATGACTAGTGTGTGTTTCCCTTCCTTCATCTGCTGCTGAAACACGGATTTTGGTAAGAACTTACCTGTAAAATCCTTTTCAGCGAAGAAGGAAGGGAGACATACATCCCTCCCATGGCAGAAGTGTGTTGTTGTGTTTTCAGATGCGGCGTGACCCTTCTCTGATAGCGATTATCTGGGCTGAGGTCGGCGCGCTAAGGCTCTGTTCCAGCATTGCCAGCTCATCGCAGTGGTCAGGTTCAGTGAGTAGTACCTGAAGACTGTGTGTTTTTTTCTGTTATATGCATAACCTGTCTCCTTGTTTTTCTCTCTGAAGTCCTTCAGAAGGGTTTATGTTGCTCCGCTGGTGATATTTGCTCTTCCTTAGCTTGGGTACGACTGGAGAGCCTGGAGTAGGAGGAGCCCTATAAGCTGGAGGGCCGGTCAACACTTTTTTAATCTGAGGTGTTTCTATCCTATGTGGGCTCCGCCTACCCACTAGTAATGACTAGTGTGTCTCCCTTCCTTCTTCGCTGAAAAGGATTTTACAGGTAAGTTCTTACCAAAATCCGTGTTTTTTTAGCCATGAAACTGTAACTTACATTGGAGCATTGCTCTCATCATTAATGCATCACTCCAGAATTTTTATTTTTATTTCACCGCTGCATTTCTGCTTAAAATCCACTGTGGCAGTGGTGGGAAAAATGCTGGATCTCACAATAAGGTCACAGTCAGACAGCTGTATTATTCACGTGAGGATCGCATCGCTCTGACTGCCCATTAGCTCTCCTGAACTGAGTAACACAGCCACATAGAAATACATACAGTCACATTCGGGTCAGGAGAGCCAATGGCCAGTCTGAGCGGTTCGATCCTCGCGCAACTAATAGGGCCATCTGTCTGCGCCCTAACACGCAGGATCTCAGGCTCTGACAGTGAGAAAGGTTGTGAAGAGTTTTCAATTTTCATACAGCATGTTATGCAAAACAGTAAGTTTTGGGGGTGTTTGGCTTGAAGCGACATGTGAGGCAGACGGACTGTGTCAAAGCTCCCGCTCTAAATCTGGCTATATCCTGAAATACCAGCTGTAACGTACTTCCACGGCAAAGTTTATAATACAGATGCTCACTGTAGACACCGAGGCCCTGACCGAGAGGTCGAATATCGGCATGACCTACAGCAAGAGACGAGAAAAGGAGTCTGTGGACTGTAAAGCGGCCACATACAATATAGCACCGGCGCTGAACACCCTCAACAGAAGATGGAAGATCTGGAGCGGCGGTAAAACTGGGAAGATTCGCCCACATACAGTTGGTATGGAAAGTATTCAGACCCCTTTAAATCTTTCACTCTTTGTTTCATTGTAGCCATTTGGTAAATTCAAAAACGTTCTTTTTTTCTCATTACTGTACACTCTTCACCCCATCTTGACTGAAAAAAAAGTAGAAATATTTGCAAATTTATTAAAAAAAGAAAAGCTTGAACATCACATAGTCATAAGTATTCAGACCCTTTGCTCAGACACAAATATTTAAGTAACATGCTGTCCATTTCATTGTGATCCTCCTGAGATGGCTCTACTCCTTCATTGGAGTCCAGCTGTGTTTAATTAAACGGATAGGACTTGATTTGTAAAGGCGCACACCTGTCTATATAAGACCTCACAGCTCACAGTGCATGTCAGACCAAATGAGAATCATGAGGTCAAAGGAACTGGCCAAGGCGCTCAGACACAGAATTGTGGCAAGGCACATATCTGGCCAAGGTTACAAAATAATTTCTGCTGTACTCAAGGCTCCCAAGAGCACAGTGACCTCCATAATTCTTAAATTGACGAAGTTTAGGACCAGAAGTCTTCCTAGACCTGGCGGTCAAGCCAAACTGAGCAATCATGGGAGAAGAGCCTTGGTGAGAGAGGTAAAGAAGAACCCCAAGCTCACTGTGGCTGAGCTCCACAGATGCAGTAGGGAGATGGGAGAAAGTTCCACAAAGTCAACTATCACTGCAGCCCTCCACCAGTCGGGCCTTTATGGCAGAGTGGCCTGACGGAAGCCTCTCCTCAGTGCAAGACATATGAAAGCCTGCATAGAGTTTGCTAAAAAAAAAAACACATGAAGGACTCCCAGACTATGAGAAATAAGATTCTCTGGTCTGATGAGACGAAGATAAAATTTTTGATGATAATTCTAAGTGGTATGTGTGGTGTAAAGCAGGCACTACTCATCACGTGCCTAATACAATCCCAACAGTGAAACGTGATGGCAGCATCATGCTCTGGGGGTGTTTTTCAGCTGCAGGGACAGTACAACTGGTTGCCATTGAAGTAAACATGAATGCTGCCTAAAACAGAAATATTTTGGATGAAAACCTCTTCCAGAGTGCTCTGAACCTCAGACTTGGCCGAAGGTTCACCTATCAACAAGACAATGACCCTAAGCACACAGCTAAAATGACAAAGGAGTGGCTTCAGAACTCTGTGACCTTTCTTTACTGGCCCAGCCAGAGCCCTGACCTAAACCCAAAAAGATGGCTGTCCACCAGCGTTCACCATCCAACAGACGGAACTGGAGAGGATCTGCAAAGAAGAATGGTAGAGAATCCCCAAATCCAGGTGTGAAAACCTTGTTGCATCATTCCCGAGAAGACTCATGGCTGTACTAGTTCAAAAGGGTGCTTCTACTCAATACTGAGCAAAGGTTCTGAACTTATCACCATGTAATATTTTAGTTTTTCTTTTTTAATAAAGTTGTAAAAATTTCTACATTTCTGGGATTTTTTCAGTCAAGATGGGGTGCAGAGTGTACATTGATGAGAAAATAATGAACTTTTTTGAATTTACCAAATGGTTACAATAAAACAAAGAGTGAAAATTTTAAAGATATCTGAATACTTTCCGTACCCACTATACCTCCTGAGCAAACAAGCACTGAAGACTGCAGCGATGGGGATTATTCCGGTTTGGATGCAGAGGCAGAGACGGAGCCTAGTACCAAAGACGCCACAACTAAGATGGATGCCGCCTTCCTCGCACAGCATTGTGAAGGTTCCATGCAGATCGAAACTGAGGGGAATATACGGGTGAATGCTGCAAAAACAGTCACTGATGGCTGAACCCACAATTGGGGTTGTATTGGATAACTCCATTCTGGCCACACTAAGCACACAAATGGGAGACATGAGAAGGGACACATCCTGTATGAAGCCACCTTTGCATGGTGTTAATAAAAGGTTGAGGGAACTGGAGGGTAAGTCAGCCATACTGAGGACAAACTTCCACTACTGACTCGAGTTGTAGGGAAGGCAGTACATAACATCTCACTGCTGATAAAATTTGTGACCTAGAAAATGGGTCATGTAGAAACCACTTGCCTTTAGCGTGAGTTCCTGAGAAAGCAGAAGGCAGAAATCCTGTGGCATATTTTGAAGCATTACTGCTAAAGATCCTGGGAAAAGTGGTTCTCACTGTTCTTTACAGTAGAAAGGGCACACAGGATGCTCACTCAGTCCCCTCCACCTGGAACACTCCCATATCCTGTTATCCAACTTCTACATTTTAAGGACAGGGATCCGGAGGGCCAGGGACCTCAGAGGCATCACTGTAGATGACAATAGGATCTCTTATCCCTGGTTTCTCAATGGAAGTACAGAAAAAAGAGCACAATTTCAAGACATTAAAGAATGGCTAAGGAATCTGCAAGTACCATACTCCATGATGTTTCCTGCCAAACTGCGGGTGACTGCTCGTGGAAATATGCATCTTTTTGCCTCTCCCAATACTGCACTAATCTGGCTGGATACCAAAGAGAAGGCCATACGCAGGGGGGACACTTGAATTTCTTGTCTTTTCTTCGGATGTATGGTACACAGTTGTTAATGTACAGGTATACAGGTCCTTCTCAAAAAATTAGCATATATTGCTAAATTTCATTATTTTCCATAATGTAATGATTACAATTAAACTTTCATATATTTTAGATTCATTACACACCAACTGAAATTTGTCAGGTCTTTTATTGTTTTAATACTGATGATTTTGGCATACAACTCCTGATAACCCAAAAAACCTGTCTCAAAAAATTAGCATATCAAGAAAAGGTTCTCTAAACGACCTATTACCCTAATCTTCTGAATCAACTAATTAGCTCTAAACACATGCAAAAGCTTCCTGAGGCTTTTAAAAACTCCCTGCCTGCTTCATTACTCAAAACCCCCATCATGGGTAAGACTAGCGACCTGACTGATGTCAAGAAGGCCATCATTGACACCCTCAAGCAAGAGGGTAAGACCCAGAAAGAAATTTCTCAACAAATAGGCTGTTCCCAGAGTGCTGTATCAAGGCACCTCAATGGGAAGTCTGTTGGAAGGAAACAATGTGGCAGAAAACGCTGTACAACGAGAAGAGGTGACCGGACCCTGAGGAAGATTGTGGAGAAGGACCGATTCCAGACCTTGGGGGACCTGAGGAAGCAGTGGACTGAGTCTGGTGTAGAAACATCCAGAGCCACCGTGCACAGGCGTGTGCAGGAAATGGGCTACAGGTGCCGCATTCCCCAGGTAAAGCCACTTTTGAACCATAAACAGCGGCAGAAGCGCCTGACCTGGGTTACAGAGAAGCAGCACTGGACTGTTGCTAAGTGGTCCCAAGTACTTTTTTCTGATGAAAGCAAATTTTGCATGTCATTCGGAAATCAAGGTGCCAGAGTCTGGAGGAAGACTGGGGAGAAGGAAATGCCAAAATGCCTGAAGTCCAGTGTCAAGTACCCACAGTCAGTGATGGTGTGGGGTGCCATGTCAGCTGCTGGTGTTGGTCCACTGTGTTTCATCAAGGGCAGGGTCAATGCAGCTAGCTATCAGGAGATTTTGGAGCACTTCATGCTTCCATCGGCTGAAATGCTTTATGGAGATGAAGATTTCATTTTCAGCACGACCTGGCACCTGCTCACAGTGCCAAAACCACTGGTAAATGGTTTACTGACCATGGTATTACTGTGCTCAATTGGCCTGCCAACTCTCCTGACCTGAACCCCATAGAGAATCTGTGGGATATTGTGAAGAGAAAGTTGAGAGACGCAAGACCCAACACTCTGGATGAGCTTAAGGCCGCTATCGAAGCATCCTGGGCCTCCATAACACCTCAGCAGTGTCACAGGCTGATTGCCTCCATGCCACGCCGCATTGAAGCAGTCATTTCTGCAAAAGGATTCCCGACCAAGTATTGAGTGCATAACTGAACTTTATTATTTGATGGTTTTTTTGTTTGTTTTTAAAAAACACTTTTATTTTATTGGATGGTTGAAATATGTTAATTTTTTGAGACAGGTTTTTAGGGTTATCAGGAGTTGTATGCCAAAATCATCAGTATTAAAACAATAAAAGACCTGACAAATTTCAGTTGGTGTGTAATGAATCTAAAATATATGAAAGTTTAATTGTAATCATTACATTATGGAAAATAATGAAATTTAGCACTATATGCTAATTTTTTGAGAAGGACCTGTATACCTTTGTTCTAAACTGGACATGAAGCAGAATGCATCTCTAAACACCCTCTTTCAATAATACGCGAGACAGGTTGGTCTCAGCCTCATGTGTGCTATGGTCGTTGGCTAGACCTACGTCTCTCCATTTGAGAGAAATGTCAACTGTTTTATGTTGATTGTTTTTTTCTATTGTCCCCCCTGCGTTTTTTTTTACCTTTTTCTGTATCACTTTATTGCCTAGATTCAATATCAGTTAAACATGTAATTGTATATGCCTGTTAATTAAGGATACGACCTCATATTATATACACAAGAATACTACAGTACTATGGCACATAGTTGCATGAAATGTTTGAAGGATGGGGGAAGCCATTAAGGTGTGCAGTTTTTATGTACTTGAAGCTGTTCCATCTAGCTATTCTCTGCATCTCTGAAACACGTGGTAAAGGAAAAGGTTTACTTAATTCATTCATTGATTTTTCTTATATCATCCAGTGTACACAACGTATTCTAGGGGAGTGAGTGTTCTGATGTTCCACTTTTCTTGTATTGGGTCGAAGGTAGATCCAGATGGTAAATATGTCTGCATACTTTGCACTATCTATAACATAAAATTAATTCTGGTTGCAATATATATACCTCCACTCGGGGGATCCGCTTAAAGAATACTTGCGTTTTTGGCACTTTTCCTGATGTCCCAACTCTAATTTTAATAGTTACTTACATCCTCATTGGGATAAATTTCATTCTGTTACAGTTCCCAAGAATGCCCAGCATACCTCACTTGCTAGACTATTAGAGGAAATAGGATATGTTGACTTATGGTGTATAAACCCCCAGAGTTTAACAATTTTCATTCTACTCAAGTTCCCATCACTCCTTACCTAGGATCGATTTGGCTGTTAGAAACTCACTAGTGCTACCATATGTAGACTTAACTACTGACTTAGGCTAGTTTCACATTTGCGGTTGAGTCCGCAGCGTATCGTCCGCAAACGCATACATGCATTTGCGGTGCAGACGATAGGCAAGTGCTATTTTCCCGGCAAAGTTTTTAATTTACATAAGCCACGCCCAAACACCTTCTTGACCCAACTCATAGATTCTCTCCACACGAATATACTGGAATATTTTCAAATAAGTGAGGATACCGCACCCGACCACATAGTGTGGGATGCCATGAAGGCGTAGTTCGTGGACTATATATTAGAGAAATCTGTACTAGGAAAACGAAGACTAGAGAAGTCGCTAACAACTTGATGCAGGGCTTTCTGCTTCAGTAAAGTGAACTGGTCACAGACCCTACTGAAGAGGCAAAGGTTGCCTTTGAGAGGGCACATACAGCATTAAGAACATCTGATGTCTCTAGCTTCTAATCATTTTTTTTTTAAATTAATTAATAGATTCTTCATGGAGTGTGAGAGTGCGGGACAACTCTAGGCTACAATTGTCAGGGCTCAGGAGATCACCTTACAAATTGCTACTTTGACTTTGGATAGTGGGGAAGTGGTTAAAGAAAATGAAGACATCTTAGAGGCTCTATGTAATTATTATGCTAGGCTGTACACCCTGGAATCTAACCCTGAGGTGAAGGAGCTAGCTGAGTTTCTTGCAAATATATCCCTCTCTAGACTGACTGAGATCTTAATTAATGATTATTATTAGAGGAACTAGAACAGGCATTAAGTCAAATGCAAAATGAAAAGTTCTCCGGGGCAGATGGATTACCAGGAGATTTTTTTTAAGATGTATGTTTCCCTTCTGATGCCCCGCTAGCTGAGTGTGATTGAGGACACATAGAGACGGGGATCGCTTCCTATGTCTGAGAGAGGCCATAATTGTGCTGATTTTAAAAGTTGGGAAGGACTCTTTTCTCTGTAGTTCCATTGCCCTGCCTCTCTCCTCCCAGTTGATGTCAAATTGTTTGCTAAGGTACTGGCTCGTAGTTTGTCCCGGGATTAAAACATTCGTAGTGTGTGAAGACCGAACTTCATTTATCCCACATAAATCTACTTTCATAAATATTAGACTTCTGTTTCTGGATCTTCAGCTTTGCTCGGTTAGGGAGTGAAATTCTGTCACTGGATGCTGCCAAGGCCTTTGACAGCATGGACTGGAACTATTTATGGGCTGTCCTGAGCAAAATGGAATTTGGATCTAGATTCATAAGTTGGGTTAAATTATTGTATGTTTCTCCAAGAGCAAGAATTCGAGTTAACGGATGCATTTCTGAGCCTTTTAACCTTGGAATAGGTACCTGGCAGGGGTGGCCGGTCTCCCCGTTACTATTTACGATCATTATAGAACCATTGGTGGCCTTAGTTCAATCCCCTAGGGAAATTAGTGGATTTAAATGTGGACATATTGAGCAGAGTATCCCTCTACACTGACGACCTACTTCTATATTTAAAAGAGGTTAAAACCTCTAGAATTCCAGTGATGAATATTATTGAGGAATATCGAAAGTGGTCTTAGCTCCTGATAGATTGGTCAAAGACCGCTCTGATGCCAGTGGATCCTTTCCCACCAGACTTTATAACTCTACAATTACAGATACCAGTGGTAGATAAGTTTAAATATCTTGGGGTAAATATTAATGTCAGACATATGGAATACCAATCCTTTAATTTAGACGCCCTGCTAGCCCAATTCAGAGCTAAGGTCAACACCTGGTGCCACGTTCTGCTGTCTGTCATGGGCAGAGTTAACCTGAATAAAAAGGTGTTGATGCCGAAACTTCTCTACTTCTTAAATAATGCTCTGGTCTGGATGCATAGGTAATTTTTCAATAAGATTAATACATTGTTCAGAGCACGTATTTAGAAGAAACAAAATGCAAGGATTAGATAAAAAGATACTTCAGAGGAAAAAGGGGGATGGGATCTTGGCAATACCAAATCCTTGGGTGTATTATATTTCATCAGAAATGTAGCACTTTAGAGAGTGGGCAACAGAAGAGGCATATGGGGGGACGATTGGTAAAAGAGGGCACAAGATAGACAAACCCAGTGGGATCTCTGAATGTAGGAAGTCTACAAATCAAGCATACAACAATTGCTATGATTTTCAATGTATAAGCTCGAGGTAAAAAATTATTGGACATATCAGGATATACGGAATATTATCCCCTTTTGGCATAACTCAGGTTTAGTGGAGATACAGATACTTACGGGCTTCAAAACATGGGAGCCTAAAGGAATTAAATCTGTTAGCTGTTATTTCAAAATAACTTATTTAAAAATTTTGATCAAATTCAAACTGAATTTGGAATCTCACATGAAGCCTTTTACCACTAATTACAATTAAAACATGCTTTTGGAAATCAAACAAATTTGGTCAGTATTAAATTTGAGCAAAGTTATTATCTCACTAATCTGCTTAAGTCTTAATCTTCCAGAGGTTTCATATTGATGTTATATAGGAAACGTCTGTTACCATACTCTGATACATTTTCTCTGCAGGTTAGGTCCAAGTGTGACAAAGGTTTAGGCCCCTACCAGAGAACCAATGGGTGGATATTTTGCACCAAACTCCTAGACTGGCCGTGACTGAGGGACAGAGGCGATCCCATTTTTTCTTTTGCATAGATTTTTTAGAACACCTAGTCTGTTGTACAAAATTGGGGTTAGACAGGACGCATCATGTCCGAAATGTGGGCAGGGAGATGGACATCTTATGCATATGACATGGGAGTGTGTAAAACATTGAAAACTATTGGAAGGATATCCTGGACCTTGTGAGGCATCCAGATACAAGCAAATCCGTTAACATGTGATGTCTGCATCACATGTTGGGTCTGCAGGAAGAAGGGACCGATCCAGATTCTCCATTAAGCCTGGGTATTTCACGTATAATATATCAAGCTAGGAAATTATTAGCCTACCACTGGCTGGATCCTGCTTCCCCCAACTACTGCGCGCTCAAGAATAAAATGCATAACATAATACGTTTGGAGTGGGGAGTGTATCTGAAGAGAAAAGCATTACATAAGTTTTATAAGATTTAGAAATAATGGATATATGTACCAGGTCTTCCGTCACCAGTGTTACTCCAGGGTAATGCGATGGATCGGCTCTCACTCATCATAATGTAATTTAATTCAATGTAATTCATTCTAATTTAATTTTCTTAGACCTGGGGTGATACTGGATGCTCATTCTTATCCCTTGGATGTTCTCGGTCAGATAGAATTCTTAGGACCTGATAATTGTTAGAAATCCACCGGCAAATTGTTGTAATGATGTAACTTTTTATTAAGTTACCGTATGTTGGTATATGGAAAAGGCAGGCATATATTTTGTTCTTCATTCACCTTTTTTGTTCTAGTTGTAACTGTTTGTATTTTAAATTATAAAAAAAACTTCAATAAAAATGAGCCTGTTTAAAAAAAAAAAATACGGTAAGTGTGGTGTCGCTGTAGTTATACTGTCCTGCAGAATCCTGTCGCTAGGTCATATTTAACGCACTTTGAAAGGCATAAAAAAAGAAATTCAATGGCGCAGTTGAGCTTTTTTCACAATTTCACTCCAGTTTACAGTAGTTCTGTTTTCCAGTACTTTTATATGGTAAAGCGAATAGTGTAATTAAAAATTACAACTGGCCCTGCAAGAAAACGTCCTCATACGAGACTGCTTAACCGAAAATACTAGCGTTACAATGCGGGTTGGACGCTGCGTACGTCCGCAGTGTCCAGATGTTACAGCATAGTGGATGGAATTTCAAGAAAGTCCATGCCCACTATGTGAGCACTAGCACCCGCGGCTTCCCTGCAGAGATGCACATTTGGCCCATCTTTTCAGACCACAGCATGTCTATTTATCTTGCGGAGACACGAGTCTCCGCAAGATAAGTATCACCAATGCAATGTATAGGACACTGTGATTCCACACTGTTCAATGAACACATTTGAAATCACCTGCGTTGAAAAGCCGGCAGCGCTTTGGACGCAGCGGGCATGTGCTGCATCCAAAGCTCTGCCTAATACTGAACGTCTGCATATACCCTTAAAAAAGGGGAGAAGAGAGAATCGAAAGTACAAGAATGACAATTGACTCCAATGAGAAGGAGTTAATCGCATCATGCAGACAGACACCAGTAGTCAGAATTTGGCTGGTGGAGGCGCATAACGGTTACACACAGCTCAATTTGACCAGCCTGCCCTCACCGGGTCAGCTTTTGAAAAGCTGCATGTAGACAGATTTTTATTTATGTTGGGTGTGTGGCCATCTGGAGAAGATGCCAATCTCAAGACTAGAATGAATTTTATGTGTGATGGATACTGTTTGTTTTCTGAACAAGTACTATTAACTAAGCAGTATGGATCGTGCTGACACATATAGGTAGAACCTAGTGTTCCCCATCTCCAGTCCTCAAGAGCCACCATTTTCTGGATTATTTTAGTATTGCACATTTGATGGAATTATCACCAGTGCAATACTAATGAAATCTGGAAAACGTAATCTTTTGGTTGATCTTAAGGACTGGAGCTGAGGAATACTTGGTGGAACCAAAAGCAGAAAACCAAATGGACATACTTTTTTTTTTTTAATCTGTAAATAATACTTTGGCACTGAGGGCCTTTCCTTTTTCTAGCTATGATATCCTCTTGTTATTGATTCACTTGGCTATAGCCTAGGTCTTCACCCCATCCAGTCCCTGCTTAGTGTGGAAAGAACAGATAGCAGAAATAAATTTGTATGCATTATTTAGCTACATTTAAAACTTTTTTTTTTCCCCAGATTGGAACAGGTTTTACAGATGAAGACTTAGAAAAGCATCACCATTTTCTGAAGGTAACTGTTTCAGTTCAATAACACAAGTTGTCCTTTATTATTCAAAACTGCCCATAACCCATGGGCTGCACTTCATATGAAACTCTTGTCAAAAAACAAGTTTGCTCCTGATATAATAGCCAGGTGCAAGAATAGAAGTGACCAATCACACTTTTAAGTTTGTAGAAACATAAAATTTATTAAATAGAAAAAATTTTTATTTTTTATTTTACAAACTCTGAGTTGGTCACTTCTATTCTTGCACTTGGCTATTATATCAGGAGCAAAATAGTTTTTTGATAACTGTTTCAGTGTAGTCTGATAACATACTATTTTTGTATGCATAATCATCCTATATGAAGTGTCTCTCCAGAGAGAAAGACGACTTGAACTCTAGCGCCACCTATTGGATGTAGCAATCCTAAGAGTCAATATCAACTCTTTAACGAGCCTTGCAATATGACCTGGGATAAAAGCCAAACCAGAATCTTGATTTGCAGACAGACTTTGTGTTGCCCCACATTAGTGCAAGGTATGAGATCTGATTTGACTAGGTGAGAGGCTTAATCCCTTGACGATCACCGATACGCCTTTTAACGGAGGCAGTTAAGGGGCAATATTCATCAGCGCCGCTTTGTAACGGTGCTGAGAAATAAGGTATAGCACCCCCTGCATCGGAAAATCTCCATCCGTTTTTTGACAAATAAATGCAAGTCATATTGAACAAATTTTACCACTATCATGAAGTACAATATGTCACGAAAAACATTCTCAAAATCGTGGCATCCGTTGAAGCATTCCAGAGTTATTACTACAGAAAGTGACGCTGGTCAGAATTGTAAAATTTGTCTTGGTCTTTAAAGTAAAAAAAGAATTGGTCACTAAGGCGTTAAAGATCAATGAATGCAAGGCATATAAGTCTCCTCACTCTGACATGCCAAGACTGACATGTCACTCGCCAAAAGGAGAATCGTTACCCCTTCTTTTACACTTACCAGGTGTTTTGCGTCCCGTTATTGCCGCCCTAGTAGATTTCTGTGGGACCACAAAAACTGTCTGCAATAATTCCACTGAGCGCCGTATGACCGTGAGAGCTGTATTTACGGCCGTGAAAAAAGATTGAGCCTGCTCGATCTTTTTCACGACTTACGGACACGGCCCCCATTGAAAATCAATGGTGCCGCAAAAACAACGGAAGTTTGTTTTTGCTGTGCACCGTGGCCCTCCGGTTTTGCGGAATGACGTTTTTTTTTCCAGTACTTTTTCCATAGTATTGGAAACCCGAAAAACGGCGATCCGCGAGTTTTTTGCGGTCGGAAATTGCGGCAATACGGCCCGCAAAAAAGGCCCGCAATAACAGGACGCAAAAAACCCGGTAAGTGTAAAAGAAGCAATAGATGCTAATGATTTTCTAACAAATCACTTTTACCGGTACACAATGTATGAAATATCAAGGAATAGAAAGACCTGAACCAATGAATTGAGCATTTGTATGTTGTGGAGTCTACATAAAAGCAGATAAAGCGACCTAGCATGTGTACGGTGAAAGAAGAAATGGCTGTTGGCCAAACAAGCACTCTGCCTACAGCTAACTAATGTATCTGACTACCTTAAGGGTATGTGCACACGTTGCAGATTCTGTTGCAGTTCTGCAGCAGATTTTGCCTTGCGGATCTGCAGCAGAACTGCAAGTGATGTACAGTACCATTGTAGTCAATGGAAATCAAAAAATGCAGTGCACATGCTGCAGATTTTTCTGCGCAGATTTGGTACAGATTTAAAACTGCAGCATGTCACTTCTTTTGTGCAGAACTGCAGCATTTTGAGACCTGCTCCATTATAGTAATCTGCAGGTCTCATAAAGATGCCGGCCACTTTTCTCTTGTTGGTGCCACTTTCCTCACACACTGACCAGCACTACTGTTCATACGATGGATGCTGGTGGAGGAGCATATGACAAGGCCTGTTCATCAGCCTCATCCAATAGAAAAACACCTCACAGAGCTGCTTTTCCATTGGCGTAGCCTGATGGACATGTCTGGTAAGAGGCTCCTCCACCAGCTGCCATTGTATGGACAGAATGAATAGATAAATTTACACATGTAAAAAGTGAGGGACACAAATGCTGTCTCATTTACATATACCTGCTGATAAATATATTGGGGAACTTACCGTGATATTTAGGCAGAGTTGTTACCAACGTCGCAATAAATTCCCCTTTAAATGTGTACTATCTCTAATTTCAGTATTTGACCCCAATTTTGTAGGTCATCTTTTCCAATACTTGCTGTCTCCAAGTGGCCCAGCGATCTCATCATGATGGGATTTGTATTTTGATATGTATGCTCTATGAAAATTTCAGTTCTTTCACCTCACCTATATTCCTACCTTTTCATATAGTTACAATAGGGTATAACAGGGGAAGAGAGGGAGAGCCGTCATCAAGCACAGGCGCCAATCTCATATTTTATAGGGTTCCAACATCCGCAGTCAGGTAGTATCAGGTAAGTGTACCAGATAGGTGAACGTTAGGTTTTTTTCGTTCATAATATTGAGGATATAAAAGTATTATTAGTGTTACGTTAGACTCCCTTTCTTATTTACATGACCAGAACTATTGATACTTTTATGAGCAAGTTCAGCTATGGACATTATTTTTTAGGTCACCTTTCCAGATATTTGCTGTCTTTGTGTGGGCCAGCTACTTTATCATAGTGGGATTTGAATTTTGACACACATGCTGCACTGACATTTCATCTTCATCTTTTACCTTACCTGTATTCCCACCTCTTCATCTTGATATAATAGGGCATAACAGGGAAGAGCGAGGGCGTCAATCTCGTAACTTATAGGTGCCAACCTCTGCAGTCAGGTAGTACTACGTCAGTTTATTAGATGCAGAACACTAAGATTTTTTAGTTAATTATTCTGGCTATAACGATGCACATAGGACCTGTTTACACGATTCTTGGAGTAATAATATATCCTGCACCCCAGGTTAAAAACTTTTTTTTTAATATTGTGTGTTACACTGGTGTATTGTTTTTTAGTCTTTATCAAAATAAAAAAAACACATTTTAAGGAATTACAGGTGCGTTTCACAAAATTAGAATATCATCAAAAAGTTCATTAATTTCATTACTTCGGTACAAAAAGTGAAGCTCATATATTATATAGTCATTACAAACGGAGTGATCTATTTAATGTGTTTATTTCTGTTAATGTTGAGGATCATGGCTTACAGCCAATGAAAACCCAAAATTCATTATCTCAGTAAATTAGAATACTTTATAACACCAGCTTGAAAAATTATATTAAAATCCGAGATGTTGGCCGACTGAAATGTATGTATGTTTAGTAAATGAACTCAATACTTGGTCGGGGCTCGTTTTGCATCAATTACTGCATCAATGCGGAGTGGCATGGAGGCGATCAGCCTGTGGCACTGCTCAGGTATTATGGAAGCCCAGATTGCTTTGATAGCAGCCTTCTGATCGTCTGCATTGCTGGGTCTGGTGTCTCTCATCTTCCTCTTGATAATTAATACCCCATAGATTCACTTAAGGTCAGGTGAGTATGTTGGCCAATCAAGCATAGTTATATACTGTTGTTTTTAAACCAGGTATTGGTACTTTTGGCAGTGTGTACCGGTGTCAAGAACTGGTTGAAAGTGAAATTTCCATCCCCAAAAAGTTTGTCGGCAGAGGGAAGCATGAAGTGCTCTAAAATTTCCTGGTATGCGGCTGTGCTGACTTCGGTCTTGATAAAACACAATGGACCTACACCAGCAGATGACATGGCTCCCCAAACCATCACTGATTGTGGAAACTTCACACTAGACCTCAAGCAGCTTGGATTGTGTGCCTCTCCACTCTTCCTCCTGACCCTGGGAACTTGATTTCCAAATGAAATGCAACATTTTCTTTCATCTGAAAACAATACCTTGGACCACTGAGCAACAGTCCAGTTTTTTTTCCTTCTTGACAGAAGGAATCCGCCACTTATAGCCCATGTCCTTGATACGTCTGTTTGTGGTGGCTTGTGAAGCAATGACTCCAGCAGCAGTCCAATCCATGTGAATCTCCCCAAAATTTTTGACTGGCCTTTTCTTGCCAATCCTTTCAAGACTGCGGTTATCTTGGTTGCTTCTGCACCTTTTTCTACCACACTTTTTCCTTCCACTCAACTTTCCATTAATATGTTTGGATACAGCACTCTGTGAACAGCCAGCTTCTTTAGCAATGACCATTTGTGGCTTACCCTCCTTGTGGAGTGTGTCAATGACTGACTTCTGGACATCTGTCAAGTCTTTCCCATGATTGTGGAGCCTACTAAAACAGACTAAAGGGACCTTTTTAAATGCTTAGGAAGCATTTGCAGGTGTTTTTTGTTAATTCTAATTTACTAAGATAATGACTTTTGGGTTTTCATTGGCTGTAAGCCATAATCAACATTAACAGAAATAAACACTTGAAATAGATCACTCTGTTTGTAATAACATATATAATGAGTTTCACTTTTTGTATTGAAGAACTGAAATAAATTATCTTTTTGATATTCTGCTTTTGTGAATCTTATATTTCACACTCAGTTGGTGGAGTAAAAAAGAAATATATAGGCATACATTTAATTTATGATATCAAAGAACTAAAAATTGGCATGTGCTATGTATTCACATATTTTGCCATGAAGCCCTTATATTTTTGGTGCAAACAATTGCCTTCATAAGTCACATGCTTAGTGAAAGGAAGTCCACCAGTGTGCAATCTAAGTGTCAAGTGGTCTGTCAGTATATACACAACTTTTTCTGAAAGGTCACAGAGGCTGCAACACCATTTAGCACCAGTAACCAAACACCATGAAGACCAGGGAATACTCCTCAATAACTTTGTCCCTGACTTGATTGAAGTCCAAGTACGGATTGGATTATAAAAAAAAAAAAAATATATCCCAATCGCCCAGAGTACCATGAAATCCATTATCATCAATTGGAAAGAACATTATACCACAACAAACCTGCCAAGATAGGTCTGCCCACCAAAACTTTCAGCCTGGACAAGGAGGGCATTGCACACCATAGAGGTGGCCTTTATAGAAAAGTGAGCAGAAAATGCCTTTACTTACACATAAGAATTGTAAGGCTCATTTTGAGTTTGCCATAAACTTGGGAGACTCCCTAAATGTATGAAGCAAGTTCCTGTGGTCAGATTACACCAAAATTGTAGTTTTTGGCTTCCAAGGTAAATGCTATTGTCTGTCGCCAAACCAAAACAGATCATGACACCAAGAACACCATCCCCACAGTGAAAAATGGAGGTGGCAGCATCAAGCTGTGCGGATGTTTTTCGGCGACAGGGACAGTGATCCGAGGCAAGAGGAAGATAGGTGGTGGGAATAGTTGTACAGTATACTTGAGCAAAACTGTTTCAGTGCTTTTAGACTGGGACAGAGGTTCATATTTCAATAAGGCAATGACCTAAAGCTTACTGCTAAAGCAACACTCGAGTGGTTTAATTAGAAACGTGTAAATGTTTTTGAGTGACCTAGTCAAAGTACACACCTTAATCCAATTGGGAATCTGTGTTCAGACTTGAAGATTGCTGTTCACCAGAGGAAACCATCTAACTTGAAGGAGCTGGAGCACTTTTGCCTTAATAATTGGGCAAAAATTCCAGGTGGCAAGATGTGGAAAGCTTTTAGAGACTTATCCAATGCCACAATAGAAATCTCTACAAAGTACTGACTTTAGGGGGGGGTGAATAGTTTTGCACACGGAAGTTTTCAGTTATTTTGTCCTCTTTTTCTTTTTTATTGTTAAGTAAACAACCACCAAATGTTCACAGTTGTAGGCATGTTCTTTACATGAACTGAAGAAACACATAAAAAAAACACTGAAATTCCAGGTTGTGAGGTAGTAAAACACGAAAAATGCCAAGGGGTGATGAACAATTTCACAAGCCACTATATGTTTAGGCTGGTCATCATTGACATCACTTGCCCCCCAAGGTGGAAGTGAGCAGCACCAGACAAACCCTTTATTCTTAACATTTGACAGGCTTTTAAATAGCATCTGGCAAATCTCAGTGCCAAGTAGCCTTATTTCAGGTTTCTGGTTGCCTTTCATGCACTTTCAATAACTAATGGGATTGTCTGGTGTACCACCAGACATCCCTAGAAACTTCTGCAAGGACATCTGACATGTAGAGAGCATTTACTATGGCCATGCGGTAAGCTATCCAAGTTAATTCTGTGACTACAGAAATGTCTTGATACTTTGCTGTATTCAGAGTTATTTTAATAAGCATGATTATCTATAAAGAAATCAAGATTTACATCAGGTCTAGTCTTAACCAAAACCTTTGCTCAAAATGTTTTATCATTTCTCTTCTCTTTCAAGGATCATGTTCTTGACAGTCCAAGACGTTACTACCGCTGGGACAGTGCTACAGAGCCAGATTATTGGTTTGAACCTGTTCAAGTCTGGGAAGTGAAATGTGCAGATCTTTCTGTTTCTCCTGTTCATAAAGCTGCAATTGGACTGGTAAGTCTTTATGCATCACTAATAACACTGCATATGTAACCAAAGATGGAGGGTAGTCAGTGGGTGCTTATGTGCTGTTGAATGTTTACACCAGGGCTGTGAAGTCTGTGTCGTGGAGTCGGTGTCCATTTTGGTGGAGTTGGAGTCGGTATCAAATGAACCGACTTGGACTCCTAAAATATAATAAATTGGGTTCAGTACAGGATGTGCTGTAAATGTTTTCATAATACTTTGGGGAAGTTATGAAATGTCCTATAAATGTCTTTCCTGTACCTGAGTGGAATATAGGCTTTCAGTTGAGATGAATCAGTGCTGCACTTTATTTGCATGCTCAGTAGTGAGGCAGGGCTGTGGAGTCGGAGTGAGAGTCGAAGGTCAGGGAAATTTGCAGCGTCTGAGTCGGTGGTTTGGCTTACCGACTCTCCAGCCCTGGTTTACACAAATCCTGCTCTTGTCCCAAAACATCCAACAGGTTGTCCTCTCCATCGAAGGAGACTCCCTATAAAAAGCCCACGGACATTACCACCTCAACTATAAGGTGTGCTTAGAAGAAATCAGGACAGAGCAGGTAGGCAGATGAGTAAAAAAAAAAAAAAAGTTAAGAACTTGATTAATGTCGGCAGCTCAGTAGCCATAGACGTATGAGAGATGTCCTGGCTTCTAATGGCCGTATGTCAGCCTGTATCACATCTTCACAGATTCTTAGATTCAAGACCAAAATTGCGACTAAAAAGCAATTTGCACAATAGAATTTTTTTTTAACAATTTCTAAACACTTGGATTTTTTTCCAATACTTTGTATGGTAAAATGATTATTCGCATTCAAAACTACTAAATAAGTTTCCCTGCAAAAACGAGCCCTTGTAACAGCTACATCAATGGAAAAATGAAAAAGTTATAGCTCTTGAAAGATGAGGGAAAAACGAAAATGCAAAAACGAAAGTTCTCTGTGAGGGCACTTTGACAGGCATGGTCTTCAGGAAGGCAACTGCATTGAACAATTTCTTTAGGCTACAGTCATTATCCAGCTGCCCTGAAAATAGGTATTCCAAAAGGGCAGTTTCCACTTCTCATGAGAAATTATGAGGTGTCTTTGCCTGATGAAGAGACCTGAGTAGTCTCGAAAGCTTGCAATTTGTTGCCATCTTTTCAGTTAGCCATTAAAAGGTATCAACCACTGAAGACTCTCAATTCTAAATATTTTTCATGAGAAATCATTCATTCTTCTTGAACTCCTACCCACAGATCTCTTCTCTGTGTGTAGATTTCAGGCAGACACTGGGTTGTCAAGAATGAGTGCTGAGATACTCCTTTAAGCATACAACTGTTCAATCAAGATCTGATCTGCTAGTACCCCGCCATCAGGGGAGGCGGATCAGACTGAGGGGTACCTTCCATAACAAGTCTAAGGAGGTGAAGGCTCTCTTGAGACTGTACTGGCTAAAATAGAAATTGGGTGATGATGTTGGAGCATTTGGTGTTGGATTATCCGTTGGTCCACTTGACTCCTGAGACATTGAATGTTACATGGCTTCATAAAAGTAATTTGAATAGGACTTTTAAATATTCTTTTAATTATATTTATAAAGACACCACCTTGTAGAGTGTTTCCACTGGCTTGATAAATAAGAGCAGAGAGTTTGTGAACTGTAAGTCACAGGGGTTGGTAATTTGGTGGCATGCCGACAGAATTATGTGAGCATGGTGAATTTTATAACATGGTTGATGTAGACAAACAAGAAAAATCAGTGGCAACATTTGTATGGACTTGCATCATGTTGGTGATGCAAGATGCCTGAAATTTCCAGTAATAAAGTTGGCTCAGCCCACTGCAAAATGCGTATGTTAGAAAACAAGGTCCTGCATATGGAAGCTTGGTGGATATTTTTCCTGAAAAGTGTTATGGCACTGAGTCTTAATTCTTTGTTCAGTTTATCCAGTGAATCTTTGATGGCATGTTCTGTATAATTGGGGAGGATTTGCTCAGTTTTGTCAGTAGAAGTAATGAGTTGCTTTGTTTGAGTGTACTTAATTGTGTAAAGGCATCCTAATTTCATTGTGATCATTTGTGTTTGTAATTGTTTTTAATGTTATATCTGTGGACCTTATGGGCAACTTTGTGGCCTTGCACAGTGTTACCTTGAGCTTGATAGGGATTTATGCCGCATTATAGGATGTGCAATATTTTTTTTTGGATCTGTGTTAGAACTTGGTTATTTGGGGTTTATACAGCCTTCATACATATGGAAGACTCTGATTTGCGCCCTCTTGAAGTTATCGTGAGGGGCTTATCGTTGCATGATGACATGGGTCACCAACGCTAGCAACTATTGAGATGGTGCGCAGTGCAGCACTGACAGTTATAAAGCATAGCAATGCTCCTGCTTTTAGAATTGCAAACAGAGTGCTGAAAGTGACATAGTGGAACGAAGTAAAAAGTTAAAAAAAAATTGTAAAAATATTGAAAAATAATCACAAAATAATAAGAAAAATAAATACAAATATTTTGTACCCATAAATAAATATTTTAACTAAATACTTTTATGAAAAAAAAAGTACACATTTGTTATTGCCGCGTCCGGAATGACCCGACCTATAAAACTGTCCCACTGGTGTCCCTTCAGTGAACACTATAAAAAATAAAAAAGACAAAAAACTATTCTTTATCATACTGCAGAACAAAATGTGAAAGAATACTATTAAAAAGGCGAATGTCAATAAAAATAGCAGTTGAAAACGTCATCTTGTCCCACAAAAAACAAGCCATCATACAACGCCATCAGTTGAAAAATGAATGCTAGCTCTAAGAATATAGCAATGCCAAAATATTTTTTTCTATACAAATTTTTGTGTAAAAGCGCAAAAATATAAAAAAGACACACATAAGGTATCGCTGTAATCATACTGACCTGAAGAATAAAGCTGCCTTACCAATTTTTCCACATGCAAAACAGCATAACTGAACCCAAAGACAATTACTGAATTGCTGTTTTTATTCATTCTGCCTTTTAAAAATTGGAATAGAAAGCGATCAAAAAATGTAATGTGCGCAAAAATGGTACCAATAAAAACATCAACTTGTCCCGTAAAAAACAAGCCCTCACATAACACTGTTGGCAGAAATATGAAGGAATTCTAGCGATCAAAATATGGTGATGTAAAAACTAGGTGTTTTTTTTTTTTGTCTTGTTTTGGTTTTTTAACCCCTTCACCCCCAAGGGTGGTTTGCACATTAATGACCGGGCCAATTTTTACAATTCTGACCACTGTCTCTTTATGAGGTTACAACTCTGGAACGCTTCAACGGATCTTCCGATTCTGAGATTGTTTTCTCGTGACATATTGTACTTCACGTTAGTGGTAAAATTTCTTCGATATAACTTGCGTTTATTTTTGAAAAAAACTCAAATATGGCGAAAATTTTGCAATTTTCAAACTTTGAATTTTTATTCCCTTAAAACAGAGAAATATGTCACACAAAATAGTTAAGAAATAACATTTCCCACATGTCTACTTTACATCAGCACAATTTTGGAACCAAAATTTTTTTTATTAGGAAATTATAAGGGTTAAAAGTTGACCAGCGATTTCTCATTTTTACAACAAAATTTACAAAGCCATGTTTTTTAGGGACCACCTCATATTTGAAGTCACTTTGAGGGGTCTATATAGCAGAAAATACCCAAAAGTGACACCATTCTAAAAACTGCACCCCTCAAGGTACTCAAAACCACATTCAAGAATTTTATTAACCCTTCAGGTGCTTCACAGGAGCTGATGCAATGTGGAAGGAAAAAATGAATATTTAACTTTTTAGTCACAAAAATTATCTTTTACAAACTTTTTTTTTATTTTCACAAGGGTAAAAGGAGAAAATGGACAGATAAAGTTGTTGTACAATTTCTTCTGAGTATGCCAATACCCATATGTGGGGGAAAACCACTGTTTGGGCACACGGCAGAGCTCGTAAGGGAAGGAGCGCCATTTGACTTTTTCAAACTAAAATTGGCTGGAATTGATATTGGACGCCATGTCGCGTTTGGAGAGCCCCTGATGCTCCTAAACAGTGGAAACCCCCCACAAGTGACACCATTTTGGAAACTAGACCCCCTAAGGAACTTCTCTAGATCTGTTGTGAGCACTTTGAACCCCCAAGTGTTTCACAAAAGTTTATAATGCCTGGGTGTGAAAAAAAAAAAACTATTTTCCATAAAAATGATTTTTTAGTCCCAAATTTTTGATTTTTCCCAAGGAAACTGGATCCCAAAAGTTGTTGTTCAATTTGTCCTGAGTACGCTGATACCCCTGTTGTGGGGGGGGGAAACTTTGGGCGCACGGCAGGGCTTGGAAAGGAAGTAGTAACGTTTTGGAATGCAGACGTTGATGGGGGTCATGTTCCGTTTGCAGTGCCCCAGATGAGCCTAAACAGTGGAAACACCCCACAAGTGACTCCATTTTGGAAACTAGACCCCCTAAGGAACTTATCTAGATATTTGCTGAGAACTTTGAATCCCCAAGTGCTTCAAACAAGTTTATAATGCCTGGGCATGAAAATAAAAAATCCTATTTTTTTCCCACAAAAATTATCTTTCAGTCACTAATTTTTTATTTTCCCAAGGGTAACAGGAGAAATTGGACCACAAAAGTTGTTGTCCAATTTGTCCTGAGTACGCTGATACCCCATATGTGGGGGAACCACTGTTTGGGCGCACGGCAGAGCTCAGAATGGAAGGAGCACCATTTGACTTTTTCCAACCAAAATTGGCTGGAATTGAGATTGGATGCCATGTTGCATTTGGAGAGCCCCTGATGTGCCTAAACAGGGGAAACCCCCCACAAGTGACCCCATTTGGGAAACTAGACCCCCTAAGGAACATATCTAGATCTTTGTTGAGCAATTTGAACCCCCAACTGCTCCACAAAAGTTTATAACGTACAGCCGTAAAATTAAAAAATCATATTTTTTCCACAAAATGATCTTTTCACCCCAATTTTTATTTTCCCAAGGGTAACAAAAGGTATTGTGCAATTTGTCCTGAGTACGCTGATACCCCATATGTGGGGGTAAACCACTGTTTAGGTGCATGGTAGAGTTTGGAAGGGAAGGAGCGCCGTTTGACTTTTTCAAAGCAGAATTGGCTGGATGCCATGTCGTGTTTGGAGAGCTCCTGATCTGCCTAAACAGTGGAAACCCCTGACAAATGACACCATTTTGGAAACAAGACCCCCTCAAGGAACTTATCTAGATGTGTGGTGAGCACTTTGTACCCCGAAGTGCTTCACAGAAGTTTATAACGTACAGCCGTAAAATAAAAAATCTTTTTTTTTTTTTTTTTTGACAAAAATGATTTTTTTCGCCCCCAATATTTTATTTTCACAAGGGTAGCAGGAGAAATTGGACCCCAAAAGTTGTTGTCCAATTTGTCCTGAGTACGCTGATACCCAATATGTGGGAGAAAACTACTGTATGGGCACACGTCGGGGCTCGGAAGGGAAGTAGTGACGTTTTGGATTGCAGACTTTGATGGAATGGTCTGGGGGCGTCATGTCGCATTTGGAGAGCACCTGATGCGCCTAAACAGTGGAAACCCCCCACAAGTGACACCATTTTGGAAAATAGACCCCACAAGGAACTTATCTAGATGTGTGGTGAGCGCTATGAAGCCCCAAGTGCTTCACAGAAGTTTATAACGTACAGCCGTAAAAACAAAAAAATCATTTTTTTTTTTACAAAAATGATTTTCGCCCCCAGTTTTTTATTTTCCCAAGGGTAACAGAAGAAATAGGACAAATTGCACAATAACTCTTGGGGTCCAGAGTACACTGATACCCCATATGTGGGGGTAAACTACTGTTTGGCGCATGGCAGAGCTCAGAATTGAAGGAGCACTGTTTGACTTTTTCAACGCAGAATTGGCTGGAATTGAGATCAGACGCCATTTCACATTTGGAGAGCCCCTGATGTGCCTAAACAGCGGAAACCCCAATTCTAACTCCAACCCGAACCCCAACACACCCCTAACCCTAACACACCCCTAATCCCAACCCTAACCCTAACTTTAGCCGCAACCCTAACCGTAATGGGAAAATGGAAATAAATAAATTTTTTCAATTTTATTATTTTCCCTAACTAAGGGGATGATAAAGGGGGGTTTGATTTACTATTTATAGCGGGTTTTTATGATAGGCAGCTGTCACGCTAAAAGACTATTGCAAAAAATAGTTTTTGCATCACCACATTTTCAGAGCTATAATTTTTACATATTTTGGCCCACAGAGTCATGTGAGGTCTTATTTTTTGCAGTACGAATTGACGTTTTTATTGGTACCATTTTTGAGCACGTGACATTTTTTGATCGCTTTTTATTTCGATTTTTGGGAGGTTAGAATGAACAAAAATCAGCAATTCATGAATTTCTTTTGGGGAGGCGTTTATACCGTTCCGCGTGTGGTAAAATTGATACAGCAGTTTTATTCTTCGGGTCAGTACGATTACGGCGATACCTCATTTATATCATTTTTTTGTGTTTTGGTTTTTTATAGAATAAAAACAATTTTATATAAAAAATTATTTTTTGCATCGCTTTATTCTGCGAGCTATAACTTTTTTATTTTTTCGCTGATGATGCTGTATGGCGGCTCGTTTTTTGCGGGACAAGATGACGTTTTCAGCGGTACCATGTTTATATCGGTTTTTTTGATCGCGTGTTATTCCACTTTTTGTTCGGCAGTGTGATGATAAAGCATTGATTTTTTGCTTTGTTTTTTTTTAAGGGGTTCACTAAAGGGGTTAACTAGTGGGAAAGTTTTATAGGGGGGTTGTTACAGATGCGGCGATACCAAATATATGTACTTTTATTGTTTTTTTTATTATTGTTTACAGGAAAAAATGAATTTTTGGGGGAATATTTTTTTTTCTTTATTTTGGAATTTTTTTTTTTAACCCCTTCACCCCCAAGGGTGGTTTGCACGTTAATGACCGGGCCAATTTTTACAATTCTGACCACTGTCTCTTTATGAGGTTATAACTCTGGAATGCTTCAACGGATCTTCGCGATTCTGAGATTGTTTTCTCGTGACATATTGTACTTCACATTAGAAGTAAAATTTCTTCGATATACCTTGCGTTTATTTTTGAAAAAAACGCAAATATGGCGAAAATTTTGAAAATTTTTCAATTTTCAAACTTTGAATTTTTTTTCCCTTAAAACAGAGAGATATGTCACACAAAATAGTTAATAAATAACATTTCCCACATGTCTACTTTACATCAGCACAATTTTGGAACCAAAATTTTTTTTTGTTAGGAAATTATAAGGGTTAAAAGTTGACCAGTGATTTCTCATTTTTACAACAAAATTTACAAAGCCATTTTTTTAGGGACCACCTCACATTTGAAGTCACTTTGAGGGTCTATATGGCAGAAAATACATACCCAAAAGTGACACCATTCTAAAAACTGCACCCCTCAAGGTACTCAAAACCACATTCAAGAAGTTTAATAACCCTTCAAGTACTTCACAGGAGCTGAAGCAATGTGGAAGGAAAAAATTAATATTTAACTTTTTAGCCACAAAAATGATCTTTTACAAATGTTTTTTTATTTTCACAAGGGTAAAAGGAGAAAATGGGCAGATAAAGTTGTTGTGCAATTTCTCCTGAGTATGCGAATACCCCATATGTGGGGGAAAACCACTGTTTGGGCACACGGCAGAGCTCGTAAGGGAAGGAGCGCCGTTTGACTTTTTCAAACTAAAATTGGCTGGAATTGAGATTGGACGCCATGTCGTGTTTGGAGAGCCCCTGATATGCCTAAACAGTGGAAACCCCCACAAGTGACACCATTTTGGAAACTAGACCCCCTAAGGAACTTATCTAGATCTGTTGTGAGCACTTTGAACCCCAAAGTGTTTCACAAAAGTTTATAATGCCTGGGTGTGAATAAAAAACAAACAATTTTCACAAAAATGATTTTTTTAGTCCCAATTTTTGATTTTTCCCAAGGAAATTGGACCCCAAAAGTTGTTTTCCAATTTGTCCTGAGTACGCTGATACCCCATATGTGGGGGGGGAAACTGTTTGGGCGCACGGCAGGGCTTGGAAAGGAAGCAGTAACGTTTTGGAATGCAAACATTGATGGGGGTCATGTTCCATTTGTAGTGCCCCAGATGAGCCTAAACAGTGGAAACCCCCCACAAGTGACCCCATTTTGGAAGCTAGACCCCCTAAGGAACTTATCTAGATCTTTGGTGAGCACTTTGAACCCCCAAGTGCTTCACACAAGTTTATAATGCCCGAGCATGAAAATAAAAAATCCTATTTTTTTCCCACAAAAATTATCTCTTAGTCACTAATTTTTTATTTTCCCAAGGGTAACAGGAGAAATTGGACCACAAAATTTGTTGTCCAATTTGTCCTGAGTACGCTGATACCCCATATGTGGGGGGAACCACTGTTTGGGCGCATGGCAGAGCTCGGAATGGAAGGAGCACCATTTAACTTTTTCCAACCAAAATTGGCTGGAATTGAGATTGGACGCCATGTTGCATTTGGAGAGCCCCTGCTGTGCCTAAACAGTGGAAACCCCCCACAAGTGCCCCCATTTGGGAAACTAGACCCCCTAAGGAACTTATCTAGATTTTTGGTGAGCAATTTGAACCCCCAAGTGCTTCACACAAGTTTATAACGTAGAGCCGTAAAATTAAAAAATCATATTTTTTCCACAAAATTGATTTTTTCACCCCAATTTTTATTTTCCCAAGGGTAACAAGACTCCAAAAGTTATTGTGCAATTTGTCCTGAGTGCGCTGATACCCATATGTGGGAGTAAACCACTGTTTGGGTGCATGGCAGAGTTTGGAAGGGAAGGAGCGCCGTTTGACTTTTTCAACGCAGAATTGGCTGGATGCCATGTCGTGTTTGGAGAGCTCCTGATATGCCTAAACAGTGGAAACCCCCACAAATGACACCATTTTGGAAACTAGACCCCTCAAGGAACTTATCTAGATGTGTGGTGAGCACTTTGAACCCCAAAGTGCTTCACAGAAGTTTATAACGTACAGCCGTAAAAATAAAAAATCCTTTTTTTTTTTACAAAAATGATTTTTTTCGCCCCCAATATTTTATTTTCACAAGGGTAACAGGAGAAATTGGACCCCAAAAGTTGTTGTCCAATTTGTCCTGAGTACGCTGATACCCAATATGTGGGAGTAAACTAATGTATGGGCGCACGTCGGGGCTCGGAAGGGAAGTAGTGACGTTTTGGATTGCAGACTTTGATGGAATGGTCTGGGGGAGTCATGTCGCATTTGGAGAGCCCCTGATGAATCTAAACAGTGGAAACCCCCCACAAGTGACCCCATTTTGGAAAATAGACCCCACAAGGAACTTATCTAGAAGTGTGGTGAGCGCTATGAAGCTCCAAGTGCTTCACAGAAGTTTTATAACATACAGCTGTAAAAACAAAAAAATCATTTTTTTTTTTACAAAAATGATTTTGTCGCCCCCAGTTTTTTGCTTTCCCAAGGGTAACAGAAGAAATAGGACAAATTGCACAATAACTCTTGTGGTCCAGAGTACGCTGATACCCCATATGCGGGAGTAAACTACTGTTTGGGCGCATGGCAGAGCTCAGAAGTGAAGGAGCACCGTTTGACTTTTTCAACGCAGAATTGGCTGGAATTGAGAACAGACGCTATGTCACATTTGGAGAGCCCCTGATGTGCCTAAACAGCGGAAACCCCCAATTCTAACTCCAACCCTAACCCCAACACACCCCTAACCCTAACACACCCCTAACCGTAATCCCAACCCTAATCCTAATCCTAATGTTAGCGCCAACCCTAACCCTAACTTTAGCCGCAACCCTAACCCTAACGGGAAAATGGAAATAAATACATTTTTTTAATTTTATTATTTTTCCCTAACTAAGGGGGTGATAAAGGGGGGTTTGATTTACTATTTATAGCGGGTTTTTATGATTGGCAGCTGTCACGCTAAAAGACGCTTTTTATTGCAAAAAATAGTTTTTTGCATCACCACATTTTGAGAGCTATAATTTTTGCATATTTTGGCCCACAGAGACATGTGAGGTCTTATTTTTTGCGGTACGAGTTGACGTTTTTATTGGTACCATTTTTGAGCACGTGACATTTTTTGATCGCTTTTTATTTCGATTTTTGGGAGGTTAGAATGAACAAAAATCAGCAATTCATGAATTTCTTTTGGGGGAGGCGTTTGTACCGTTCCGCGTGTGGTAAAATTGATAAAGCAGTTTTATTCTTCGGGTCAGTACGATTACGGCGATACCTTATTTATATCATTTTTTTATGTTTTGGTGCTTTTATAGCATGAAAACAATTTTATATAAAAAATTATTATTTTTGCATCGCTTTATTCTGCGAGCTATAACTTTTTTATTTTTTCGCTGATGCTGTATGACGGCTCGTT
Organism: Oophaga sylvatica; assembly: GCA_033576555.1. NCBI lineage: Eukaryota > Metazoa > Chordata > Amphibia > Anura > Dendrobatidae > Oophaga > Oophaga sylvatica. Next base: position 305,836,377 of record JARQOD010000003.1, read on the forward strand.
TTTTGCGGGACAAGATGACGTTTTCAGCGGTACCATGGTTATTTATCTCGGTCTTTTTGATCGCGTGTTCCACTTTTTGTTCAGCGGTATGATGATAAAGCATTGATTTTTTGCTTCGTTTTCTTTTTTTTTTTTTTAAGGGGTTCATTAAAGGGGTTAACTAGTGGGACAGTTTTATAGGGGGGGTCGTTACGGACGCGGCGATACCAAATATGTGTACTTGTATTGTTTTGGTTTTTTTATTTACAGGAAAGAATGAATTTATTGGGGAATATTTTTTTTTTTTTTTATGATTTTTTTTACCACTTTTTATTTTTATTTTTTTTACTTTTATACTTTTTCCCAGGGTGGCACATCACTGTATTTTAGCAGATCGCTGGTGTGACAGTGTGCACAGCACTCTGTCACACCAGCGATCGCTCTGGCACTGCTGCAGGCTTCCCCAGCGCCTGCTCTCAGCAGGCACTGAGGAAGCCGCCTCCCTGCAGGACCCCGGCGCCATCTTGGATCCGGGGACCTGGAGGGAGGACGGACCCTCGGAACAGCGTGACACATCGCGCTGCTCTGAGGGTCTCAGGGGAGCGCGCAGGGAGCGATCCTCCCCTGCCTGCGCGATCCTCCCCTGTGCCCCGGGTACACCGCGATCATGTTTGATCGCGGTGTGCCAGGGGTAATGTGCCGGGAGCGGTCCGTGACCGCTCCTGACACACAGTCACGGGTGTCAGCTGTGATAATCAGCTGACACCCGGCGGCGATCAGCTGCGCTCCCCCCGGGAGCGCAGCTGATCGCCCATGACGTACTATTCCGTCCATGGGAATAAGGTTCAGGGTCACATGGACGGAATAGTACGTCTGATGGCAGAGAGGGGTTAAACATGTTTATTTTTATTTTTTTTACTTTGTCCCAGGGTGGGACATCACTGTAAAATGTCAGATCGCTGGTGTGACAGTGTGCACAGCACTCTGTCACACCAGCGATCGCTCTGGCACTGCTGCAGGCTTCTCAGTGCCTGCTCTCAGCAGGCACTGAGGAAGCCGCCTCCCTGCAGGACCCGGCGGCCATCTTGGATCCATGTCCTTGGAGGGAGGAAGGCCTCAGAACAGCGCGATCACATCGCGCTGTTCTGAGGGTCTCAAGGGAGCGTGCAGGGAGTCCCCTCCCTGTGCGATGCTCCCCTGTGCCCCTGGTACACCGTGATCATGTTTGATCGCGGTATGCCAGGGGTTAATGTGCCGGGAGCAGTCCGTGACCGCTCCTGACACACAGTCCCGGGTGTCAGCTGTGATAATCAGCTGACACCCAGCGGCGATTAGCTGCGCTCCCCCCGGGAGCCCAGCTGATCGCCTATGACGTACTATCCCGTCCATGGTCAGATTGGCACGGGTTTCATGGACGGGATAGTACGTCTGATGTCAGAGAGGGGTTAAAGGGTCTTTTAGTGTCATAGCAGCCAAACATGAAAAACTGATAAATCTGGTATCGCTGTAATGGCACCGACCCGAAGAATAAAGTTGTCTAACCACTTGTACAGCACGACGAACAGCATAAAAAATAAATACAACCAGTTCTTCACCTGCTGTTGATTTGTTCATTCTGCCTCCAAAAGATATCAGTAAGGCTCGGCTCACATTTATCCTGTGCTCTGTGCTGAGCTCTTAAACCTGGGTTTCTGTGCAATTCTCTGAAATACGCAATTCACACGGAACCGCCGGTGGAAGATTCCCTAAAATGTGGACGCTGTCTGGCCTATGATCTGGTAGTGACCGTCTCTATAGGTCTGCATAAAAGTGCCATCAGCCACAGTTTTGTGCACCTCAGAAAAGGACTTCGGTGAACAGAGGCCAGACGGAGTCCAGAGTAACTCTACTGCCTTATTCTAGTGAATGGATCCATCGACTGTTTCATCTGAATCGCATCATTTGGAGATTTAGTTGGAAATCTCAAAGTAAGTTGTGAAGAAACCAGACTGTATCTTAATTTCCCAGACTACCATGTTTTTGCAAACCAAGAAGAATTTACTTTTTATCTGTATATTGGCTTGTGGATTTAAGTGTTTGTCTTGTGGGTCAAGAAGACAGACTTGCATACCATCTAACATACTGTGTAAGTCTGTAATAGTGACTTGTACATAGTGTTTGTTTATCTTTATTGTTTGCTGATATGCTAATTGTGTATTGTATTCTGGTACCAGTTTGTTGACTTCTAGGTTAGATAGGGAAAGGCTGTGAGGGTGGACTGAAGGACACCGGGTAAATCTAAATAGATCACCTGCCTCGGGTATAAAAGAAACTTCTTTTCTTCTGGCTGGTGTCACTCTTCAGGATCTCAGCTCAGGGAACTTCGGACCCGGCTGATAGAACACAGGACTGCTCTCGGTTATCTCCCTACGCTTGTCGTTACCTCCTCTCTGCGTGTGTATCACAGGTGGAGTAGCGACCCTGGGAGCTCGGACATAGCATCTACCATTATCACGGCGAGTCAACGGAAGGGTGAGACCCTGCACCATCTTGGGTAATTGCTCGGACTGTTCTGATTGCTATTGGGTCTTGTGGTTCAATAAAGTATTGCCACACTGTTTTACCCTAACCCTGTGTTGTCTGTATAGTGTATTGCCCACCGGGAGATAGAGCGGGCATTCAGTGGTATGAGCCCTGGTCCATGCAGTCTGGCTAAAGGCAGCCGGGCCAGTGGACGAGAGCACCCACTGATCCCGTTTCTCTACATAAGTGCTCAGCGTAGAGCCCCGGATAAATGTGATCCCAAACGCTATGTAAAATGTTCCCAATAAAAGCTTCAACTTAATCGACAAAAAAAATCAAGTCACCACTCATGTCTGTCATCTGTTAAAATAAATGTAGGGGGCTTCCATGTTACTGGTATTACAAACGCTATGCAAAAGCACTAAGACTTCTCGCACCTAAACAAAATCTGTTGAAATATTCACTCCCAAATCCAAATGCCCCCTCCTTTCTGAGCTACACAGTGTGCTTTACCCACATTTAGCATCCAGATGTGTGGCATTTCTGTAGTGATGAGAGCCCGCTTAAGGTGCTTGTTTCCAGAAGCATGAGCTGGGAATAACGTACTGGACACTACAACGTACTTGGCATTACAATATACACCAACTACAATAGCAGATTTGCAATTTTCACTCAGCAATATCCACTTATCCACTGCTGCATGTTTCTGGTAAACACCCATGGAGTCAAAATTGTCATTACACTTCTCAAAGGGGTATAATTTCCAAAACAGGCTCGCTTGAAGGGGTATTCTGCTCTTCTAGCACTTAGGGGCTCTGTATATGGAGTCTCCAAACTATGCTAGGAAAATATGTGCTCCAGGAGGCAAATAGCGCTCCATCCCTCCCGAGTCTCTCCATATGGCTAAGCAGTACTGTACATTCACATTTTTACCCATTTCCCCTTTAGTTTGTTAAATGGGGTCACTTATAAAGAGTTCTGCTGTTTTTCCACCTCAGGAACTCTCCCAGTGGGTCATTTTACCCGCAAACCAGAACAGTAAAATCTGCACTATAATATCGCGCTTCTTCTCTTCTGAGTTTTCTACTGTGCATGAAACGTAGTTCTCGATTACATGTAGGGTATTGATGCAATCAGGAGAAACTGCACAGCAAACTGAGATGTCAATTTTTTCCTACTAACCCTTATAAAAAAAATTTGTGGTAAAAATGTAATTATTCATTCTTCACCGCCCAATGGTATAAATTTATGTGAGGCACATATTGGGTCAATATGCTCACTGCATCCCTAGATGAATTCATTGGAAGGTGTAATTTGTAAAATGATGTCAATTGTGGGGAGTTTCTGCTGTTTTTCACACCTCATGGGCTCTGCCAATGTGACATGGCACCCTCAAACCATTCAAGCAAAATGTATGGCGCTTCTTCTTCCCTTCTGAGCTTTGCACTGTGCCTCAAAATAGTTTTCTCCTTCCACATTGCTTCAGTTCCTGTGAAGCATATGAAGGGTTAACAAACTTCTTGAATGTGGTTTTAAACACTTTGAGGAGTGCAGTCTATAACATGGTGTCAATTTAGGGTATTTTCTGTTATATAGACCCCTTCACTTTAAAGTCACTTTAAGATGTGTCCCTAAAAAATAAAAATGATTTTGTAAATTTTGTTGGAAATATGATAATTTGATGATCAACTTTTAATCCTTCTATCTTCCTAACAAAAAAGGTAACAAAAATTTTACTGATGTAAAGTAGACTTGTGGGAAATGTTATTTATTAACTACTAGCTGAAGAGCCCGGCGCTGCCCAGGCATAGTAACTAACTACGGTTAGTTATAACAAATTGTAATATATCTATATACAGTACAGACCAAAAGTTTGGACACACCTTCTCATTTAAAGATTTTTCTGTATTTTCATGTCTATGAAAATTGTAAATTCACACTGAATACATCAAAACTATGAATTAACACATGTGGAATTATATACTTAACAAAAAAGTGTGTAACAACTGAAATTGTGTCTTTTATTCTAGGTTCTTTAAAGTAGCCACCTTTTGCTTTGATGACTGCTTTGCACACTCTTGGCATTCTTTTGATGAGCTTCAAGAGGTAGTCATCGGAAATGGTTTTCACTTCACAGGTGTGCCCTGTCAGGTTTACTAAGTGGGATTTCTGGCCTTATAAATGGGGTTGGGACCATCAGTTGTGTTGTGCTGAAGTCTGGTGGATACACAGCTGATAGTCCTACTGAATAGACTGTTAGAATTTGTATTATGGCAAGGAAAAAGCAGCTAAGTAAAGAAAAACGAGTGGCCATCATTACTTTAAGAAATGAAGGTCAGTCAGTTGGAAAAATTTGGAAAACTTTGAAAGTGTCCCCAAGTGCAGTTGCAAAAACCATCAAGCGCTACAAAGAAACTGGCTCACATGACGACCGCCCCAGGAAAGGAAGACCAAGAGTCACCTCTGCTTCTCAGGATAAGTTTATCCGAGTCACCAGCCTCAGAAATCGCAGGTTTATAGCAGCTCAAATTAGAGACCAGGTCAATGCCACACAGAGTTCTAGCAGCAGACACATCTCTACAACAACTGTTAAGAGAAGACTTTGTGCAGCAGGCCTTCATGGTAAAATAGCTGCTAGGAAACCACTGCTAAGGACAGGCAACAAGCAGAAGAGACTTGTTTGGGCTAAAGAACACAAGGAATGGACATTAGACCAGTGGAAATCTGTACTTTGGTCTGATGTGTCCAAATGTGAGATCTTTGGTTCCAACCACCGTGTCTTTGTGCGACACAGAAAAGGTGAACGGATGGACTCTACATGCCTGGTTCCCACCGTGGAGCATGGAGGAGGAGGTGTGATGGTGTGGGGTGCATTACTGGTGACAGTGTTGTGGATTTATTCAAAATTGAAGGCATACTGAAGCAGCATGGCTACCACAGCATCTTGCAGCGGCATACTATTCCATCCGGTTTGCGATTAGTTGGACCATCATTTCTTTTTCAACAGGACAATGACCCCAAACACACCTCCAGGCTGTGTAAGGGCTATTTGACCAAGAAGGGGAGTGATGGGGTGCTACTCTAAAAGACCTGGCCTCCACAGTCACTAGACCTGAACCCAATCGAGATGGTTTGGGGTGAGCTGGACCGCAGAGTGAAGGCAAAAGGGCCAACAAGTGCTAAGCATCTCTGGGAACTCCTTCAAGATTGTTGGAAGACCATTTCCGGCGACTACCTCTTGAAGCTCATCAAGAGAATGCCAAGAGTGTGCAAAGCAGTCATCAAAGCAAAAGGGTGGCTACTTTGAAGAACCTAGAATATAAGGCATAATTTCAGCAGCAGATGGAAGGAAGGGAGACACAGTCATTACTAGTGGGTAGGCGGAGCCCACACAGGATAGAACACCTCAGATTAAAAAGAGTGTTGACCGGCCCCTCCAGCTTGGGCTCCTCCTACTCCAGCTCTCCAGTCTAAAATTTGAGGTCACAGAGGATAGTCGCTGCTGGAGCAGCTCCTCAGAAAATTTTTTTGTTTTTATCGGACAAGAGACTTGGACCCCCGTGGTTTTGAGATCTCAGGGGTCTCAGCGCTGCTGGACCCCACCCCTCCCTTGGCGGATCTGTATTACCCTTTAAGGTGGTCCCTGCAGAACCCTGCTGGCCCCGGGGGATGAGGGTTGCTTCCCTGGCGGGGACGCAAACCACGCTTCTGGGGTCACTGCGTTCCCCGCCCTGGGGGGAAGCGATGGGCATAGCGCCACAAATCCCTGGGGGTCCCTGTGACGCTCAGCTGGGTGAGTACTCAACATTTTTAATGTGTTTGAGTGCTTCAGCCGCTGCTACATGTATTCAGGCGGTGATGTGTTTTTTTGTCCGCAGGTGGATGCCTGCAGGACATGGGAGTGGGGCAGGAGCGCTCTGAGCGCGCAATTTTCTCCTGCCTCTCCTTTCCCGCCCTCTTTCACAGCGCGGTGGCCATTACTGAAGGTGGCAGACTCCTCGCCTCAATCAACAGACGGGAACGCGGAGTGTCGCCTCCACTTACCCCCTCCTGCAACGCTACCATCGGGCGACGGATCCCTCTAATGGGCCGCTCTCCCCATGTGTCTATCGGCTGTAAGACGCGCTCCGTTTTTTTTGAGAACAGTTAACCCTTCACCACCTCTAATGAAAGCGGCTGGTGCTAGGATGATTGATATGGAACCCTCTCCGCCTCCCTATGAAAAGGTGGATCGAGGACGTATAGACGCGCCAGCCATCGGTACTCCGAGCCAGGAGGCTCCGCAGTGAGTACATCACAAAATGCCGATTATTGCGATGTCTGCTGCGCAGTCGGCGGCGCCGCCGCCTGGATTACCATCTCTTCCCCGTCGCAGCCGCCTTTGCGATCCCGTTCGGGTCGAACGATCGGCGTCACAAAAATTTGAGTTTCCGATTGCGATCTGGGCGAGGTCGCAAGATCGGCGCCGCCCGCTCTTGCGATCTCAACGGCGTCACAAGACCGGCGCCGCAAATTTAGGCCCTGGCTTCAGACCAGGTTAGGCCTCAAGAGGAGGGCGGGCTTACCGCGCTCCTAGTTGGCTCCGCCCACATCGCGCGCTGTGCAGGACCCGGCCATTGGCAGGAAGTGTTTAGCTCCTCCCTAGTTTCTCCTGCTCTTCCCTCCCATGTCTTCTGGCGCTTCTCGTGACCCACGAGAAGCGCAAAACAGCATGATCTCGGCAGCCATCTTCCGGTCCCTCAGATCAACGCTGCGATACCAAAAGGGCTATTCTTCAGCTCCTCATCTTCCTCGCGTGGGCTCGGACTCAGGACCTGGGTAAGCTTACACAGCGCTTAACCCTTCCCCTGCAGCAGGCTCTCAGGTGCAAAATATGTCCCAATCAAAGGGATCTAAAAGGCCTGACAAAAACCACACTGTGGTGTATGTCGCCTACGCTTCATGCAAGCTACCCTGCCGTCAAAGCATGGTTCCCAATTCTGTGCATCATGTGCCCAAGAGCCCACTACTTCCACCGCTCAGGAGCCCCTACTAGTGGGTCCTTCAGGGTGGCCTGCGTTTCTGGAGTCTATGGATTCTCTGACTAGGGCCTTGGATACCTTCCGTGGCTCCTCTTCTAGCCAGGGTGTCTCTTTTCCATAAAGGGGCCCGTTAGTCTTCAGAGAGTCCTCATCAGACAGGGGCCGACCCGCGGCATCAGCAAAGCGGCCGTCTGGAAAGCACCGCCATAATACATCCCCCAATCCATCTAGCGGTTCGGCATCTGCGAGCTCACGGACCGTCTCCCAGATCCGCTACAGGATCAGTTTCGCGTATCTGACACGCAGACCTCGACGGCTTCAAGTGCAGCGGTCGGATGTTTAAGTGTTGTCAAAATGGAGGCCCTCACTCGTTCTATTGATGGCCTGTCTGACCTTCTAGGTTATTGGGTGTCAGCTAGATCCTCTCATGGCAGGAAGCGCCACAGGCCGGTGCCATCCTTTCCGCGTAGCGACTCGGAGATCTCTGGTATGGAGGGTTCCCCTTCAAGCTCGGATGGGGAGATGTCCGATTCGGATAAGGAGGATCGGCAGGGACACTCTGCCTCTCTTTTGGTACAGAGGTTTTTATTGGAGCCATGAGGGAGGCTTTGCAGTTACCGGAGGAGGTAACTAGACGTCCTGGTAAATCGGCTCGAATGTTTCAGGAGTCGCATAGGTCGCGATCGGCATTTCCATTTCTGGATGAGCTTAATGGGGCAGTGGAGAAGGAACGCCTGTGTCCAGATAAACGTTTTCAGGGGACACGGTTTTTTGAGACGCTGTATCCGTGTACGACGGAGTTGATTGATAATTGGATTTCTTCCCCTGAAATGGATGTCCCTTTATCCCAGCTTAGCAAATCCTCATTACTTCCTGTTAAAGGGAAGGCGAGTCTGCAGGATCCGCTGGACAGAAAAACGGAGATGGCGGCGAAATCCATCTACGAGGCCGCGGGTCATGGATTCAGAGCAGTGCTAGGGTCCATGTGTGCTTGTAAAGTTTCCCTGAGTTGGTTAGACCGTCTACGGACGGCGTGGCAAGATGGATCCCCACTATCCGAGGTAGATGGGCTTTTCAAGTTGTTGGAGGATGCAGCCCGATATGGCAGTGATGCAGGTTTGGATACTGCGTCACTACTGTCCAGGGCGCAATCCTCGGTGTTCACAGTCAGGAGAGCACTGTGGCTTAGACAGTGGACCGGAGACGCGGTTTCCAAGCAAGGTTTGCTATCTTTAGCTTACAAGGGTGGTCAGCTATTTGGATCTGACCTCACGGAGCTGATTGCCAAGGCAAAGGCAAAAGAAACGGCTTTACCGCAGCAAAGAGCTGTGACTTCTCCGTCTGGCAGGCATAGTGCCGGTAGTAGTCGGCGGTCCTTTCGGTCCAGGGGACGGTTCGGTCAGCCCTCTTGGGGATCGGGTCGTCCCTCTTTTTCAGGAAAAAAGAAGGCTCAGAAATCCCGCACTCCCTGGAAACAGAGCTTCCGCCAAGACAAGCGGGAAGCTGACAAAAAGCCCGCTAAGGCGGACTGACGCCAGGGTCTCACTCGAGGGCTCTCGAGTGGGAGGTCGCCTGCTCCAATTCGAACCGACTTGGGCTTCTCGCGTGTCGGACGCCTGGGTGACGCGAGTTGTGTCGGCAGGCTACTTCATAGAGTTTCTTTCTCGATCCCCAGACAGTTTTTGCCAATCTCGCATTCCGTCAGAGCCCGAGCTATTTGCCGCTCTACTGCGGGAGGTCGATTCCCTTCTGCAGAAGGGTGTGGTGGTACCGGTTCCGCCGGATGACCGGGGAAGAGGGTTTTATTCCAACCTCTTTGTGGTCCCCAAAAAGGAGGACAAATTTCGCCCCATTCTCGATCTCAAAAGATTGAATCGGCATGTCCGCACCCGGAAATTCCGCATGGAGTCACTTCGCTCCATTGTGGCGGCCTTGTCGCAGAACGATTTTTTGGTGTCAATCGGCATTCGCGACGCTTATTTGCATGTTCCCGTCGGAAGGGCCCACCAACGCTTCCTTCGTTTTGTCATAGGTCAGGACCATTACCAGTTTGTGGCCCTGCCATTCGGGTTGGCCTCAGCACCCAGAGTTTTTACGAAAATTCTGGCACCTCTCATGGCGATTCTGCGAAGACAGGGGGTTACGATTCTTCCCTATCTGGACGAACTTTTGATTGTGGCGTCCTCAAAGGAGGAGGCGGTGACGGCTCGCAATCTATCCCTTCAGCTCCTGGAGGATCCTTTGCCTCCAACACTGGACGGTCCCTTTAAGCGGTCTACCAGTCCGAGTGCAGACAGACAACGCGACGGCGGTCGCGTATATCAACCATCAAGGTGGGACGAGGAGCTTCAGGCTCATGATGGAGGTGTCTCGGATCCTGGTATGGGCCGAGGCCAGGGTGCCAGCCATCTCTGCGATTCACATTCCAGGAGTTAAGAATATCACAGCGGACTTCCTCAGTCGCGAAAAGATGGATCCCGGAGAATGGAGTCTTCATCCGGAAATTTTTGCACTGCTGTGCTCCCGTTGGGGGACTCCCCAAGTGGATTTGATGGCATCCAGGTTCAATGCCAAGTTACCAACGTTCATGTCCATGTACAAGGACTCGAAGGCTGTGGCGGTGGATGCTCTGGTGGCTCCTTGGGACCAATTCGAGCTAATCTATGTGTTCCCGCCGATATCCTTACTTCCTCTGGTGTTGCGTCGGATCAGACTGGAGAGAGTCCCGGCTATGTTGATAGCGCCAGATTGGCCAAATAGGACGTGGTTCTCGACACTGGTGTCGCTTCTGGCAGCGCCTCCACTTCCACTCCCTCTTCGCCCGGACCTGTTAACCCAAGGGCCCGTTCGTCACCCGGACCTGAAGTCTCTGCGTTTGACGGCGTGGCTCTTGAGACCGAAATCTTGATCCGTCAAGGTTTTTCAGCCGAAGTCATTGCCACTCTGCAAGCTGCCAGAGGTCCGGCTACTACTAGGATTTTTCCATTCCCAATTTGTTGGCCTTTTTGCAGTACGGGCTGGACAAGGGTTTGGCAGTTAGCACTCTGAAGGGGCAGGTTTCTGCTCTGTCCTTGCTGTTTCGGAAGGCTATCGCCTCGCGTAGGGACGTACGTTCCTTTTTTCGCGGGGTAACCCGTCAGTTTCCGCCGCGGAAGGCGCTTGTGTCCCCTTGGCGGCTCAATCTTGTCTTGGAGGCTCTTCAACATGGGCCTTTTGAGCCTATGGACTCTGTTAGCCTTTCCTTGCTCTCTTGGAAGGTTGCCTTCCTAGTGGCGGTCACTTCTTTGAGAAGGGTTTCTGAGTTGGCGGCTCTTTCTTGCTCGCCTCCTTTTCTGGAGTTTCACCCAGATCGCGTAGTGCATCGCACACGGGGCGACTTTCTACCTAAGGTGGTGTCACAATTTCATGTTAACCAGGATATTGTGTTGCCTTCGCTTTGTCCGGAGCCGAGGAATGCGAAGGAACGGGCCTTGCACACATTGGATTTAGTGCGGGCTTTGAAGTTCTATTTGTCTATTACTCAAAGTTTTCGGAAGTCGGATTCTCTGTTTGTGATTCCAGCAGGTCGTCTACGTGGTCAACGAGCTTCCAAGGATTCTATAGCTCGTTGGATTCAGTTGGCCATTTTAGAGGCCTACCGACTTAAGGGCGAACCTTGCCCGATTAAGATTCGAGCTCACTCCACAAGGGCTGTGGGTTCATCGTGGGCCTTTCATCAAGGGGCCTCGGCAGCTCAGCTCTGCCGGACGGCGACCTGGCGCTCCGTCCACACATTTAAGAAATTTTTAAGGTGGACGTCAGTGCTTCCGCTGATGCGGCCTTAGGACGTAGGGTCCTGCGGGCGGCTGTAGTTTAAAGTTCTTGTGAACTTGTATTTAGCGCTAGTTGCGCATTTATTTAAGTTGTTGGGAATCTGCCTCTGTTGGTTTTTTGCCCACCCTTAATTTTTGGACTGCTTTGGGACGTCCCACTAGTAATGACTGTGTCTCCCTTCCTTCCATCTGCTGCTGAAAGACGGATTTTGGTAAGACCTTACCTGTAAAATCCTTTTCAGCGAAGGAAGGGAGACACAGATCCCTCCCATGGCAGAAGTGTGTTGTTTTCAGATGCGGCGTGACCCTTCTCTGATAGCGATTATCTGGGCTGCGGTCGGCGCGCTAAGGCTCTTTTCCAGCATTGCCAGCTCATCGCAGTGGTCAGGTTCAGTGAGTAGTACCTGGGACTGTGTGTTTTTTTTCCTGTTATATGCATAACCTGTCTTCTTGTTTTTTTCTGAAGTTCTTCAGAAGGGATTATGTTGCTCCGCTGGTGATATTTGCTCTTCCTTAGCTTGTGTACGGACTGGAGAGCTGGAGTAGGAGGAGCCCAAGCTGGAGGGGCCGGTCAACACTCTTTTTAATCTGAGGTGTTCTATCCTGTGTGGGCTCCGCCTACCCACTAGTAATGACTGTGTCTCCCTTCCTTCCTTCGCTGAAAAGGATTTTACAGGTAAGGTCTTACCAAAATCCGTCTTTCAGTTGTTTCACACTTTTTTAAGTATATAATTCCACATGTGTTGATTCATAGTTTTGATGCCTTCAGTGTGAATGTACAATTTTCATAGTCATGAAAATACAGAAAAATCTTTAAATGAGAAGGTGTGTCCAAACTTTTGGTCTGTACTGTATATAAAGCTGAGTGTAGAGCCCCGCCCACTCCGCATAGCCACATTCACTATAATATCCCACACAATCCCATCAGCCAGAGCTACCGGACTACTACCCCTAATATCCCACATCATCCCGAGCCACCGGACTACTACCACTAATATCCCACATCATCCCGTCAGCCAGAGCCACCGGACTACTACCACTAATATCCCACATCATCCCGTCAGCCAGAGCCACCGGACTACTACCCCTAATATCCCACATCCTGTCACAGCCGCCAGACTACTACCCTTAAAATATCCCACATCATCCCGTCAGCCAGAGCCACCGGACTACTACCCCTAAAATCCCACATCATACCGTCAGCCAGAGCCACCGGACTCCTACCCCTAAAATCCCACATCATACCGTCAGCCAGAGCCACCGGACTACTACCCCTAAAATCCCACATCATACCGTCAGCCAGAGCCACCAGACTACTACCTCTAAAATCCCACGTCATACCGTCAGCCAGAGCCACCGGACTACTAGCCCTAAAATCCCACATCATACCGTCAGCCAGAGCCACCTGACTACTACCCCTAATATCCCACATCATCCCGAGCCACCGGACTACTACCACTAATATCCCACATCATCCCGTCAGCCAGAGCCACCGGACTACTACCACTAATATCCCACATCATCCCGTCAGCCAGAGCCACCGGACTACTACCCCTAATATCCCACATCCTGTCACAGCCGCCAGACTACTACCCCTAATATCCCACATCATCCCGTCAGCCAGAGCCACCGGACTACTACCCCTAAAATCCCACATCATACCGTCAGCCAGAGCCACCGGACTCCTACCCCTAAAATCCCACATCATACCGTCAGCCAGAGCCACCGGACTACTACCCCTAAAATCCCACATCATACCGTCAGCCAGAGCCACCGGACTACTACCTCTAAAATCCCACGTCATACCGTCAGCCAGAGCCACCGGACTACTAGCCCTAAAATCCCACATCATACCGTCAGCCAGAGCCACCTGACTACTACCCCTAAAATCCCACATCATCCCGTCAGCCTGGGGTCAGAACCAGAGCGCTGAGTGGATTTGCCCTGACTTCCATACCAATGATCCCTTTAATAGAAGTCTGGGGTGAGAATCAGAGCGCTGAGGGATTTACCCTAACTTCCATACCGGAGAACCCTTTAAGAGAGGCCGGGGGTCAGTACCAAAGTGCAGAGTGGATTTGCCCTCACTTCCGTACCGGGGATCCCTTGAAGAGGGGCCTGGTGTCAGAACCAGAGCGCTGAGTGGAATTACCCTAACTTCCATGCCAATGATCCCTTTAAGAGGACCTGGGGTCAGAACCACAGCGCTGAATGGAACGATCCTAACTTCCATACTGGGGATGCCTATAATAGAGGCCTGGGGTCGAAACCAAAGCGCTGGATGGATTTGCCCTGACTTCCATACATTGATCCCTTTAATAGAGGCTTGGGGTCAGTACCAGAACGCTGAGTGGAATTGCCCTAACTTCCATACCAGGGATCCCTTTAATTGAAGCCTGGGGTGAGAATCAAAGCGCTGAGGGATTTACCCTAACTTCCATACCGGAGATCCCTTAAGAGGCCTGAGGTCAGTACCAAAGCGCAGAGTGGATTTGCCCTCCCTCCCGTACCAATGATCCCTTTAATAGAAGCCTGGGGTCAGAATCAGAGCGCTGAGGGATTTACCCTAACTTCCATACCGGAGTTCCCTTTAAGAGGGGCCTGGGGTCAGAACCAGAGCTCTTAGTGGAATTGCCCTAACTTCCATACCAATAATCCCTTTAAGAGACCCTGGGGTCAGAACTACCCAGTCACTGTCTGCTGAGGTGTCGTTGAGGAGTGAGAAAACTGTTGCTCATAGCAACCAATCACAGCTCAGCTTCTTTTAAACAGCTCTGGTGAAATGAAAGATGCTTCGTGATTGGTTGCAAGGAAAACTGTTGCTCATAGCAACCAATCACAGCTCAACTTCTTTTAAACAGCTCTGGTGAAATGAAAGATGCCCGGTGATTGGTTGGTGATATACACACACATACACACACACATTCAATTTTATATATATATATATATATATATATATATATATATATATATATATAGATTTTGAGTGACATATCTTTTATTCTCTTAAATCAAAGATAAGTTTGAAAAATGATTCAAATTTTCAACAAATTTCCGATCTTTTTCACAAAGTTAAGTCATATTGAACACATTTTACCACTATCACAAAGTACAATATAGTCCAAAAAAAACAAACAATCTCCGAATTACTGTGAAGCGTTACTGAGCTATTACTTCATACAGTGACAGTGGTCAGAATTGTAAAAATTGGCCCGGTCAGGAAAGTAAAAACAGGCTTGAGTGGAGGTTAAAGTGCTCTCAGAATTCTGCAATATTTTAGTAACTCATGTGCAGTCCTCCGCAACAGATGCCTAATAGTGTGATGGAGCTGCGATGTTCTGCGCCATTCACTGATGTGCAGTCCTCCGCAACAGCTGCCTAATAGTGTGATAGAGCTGCGATGTTCTGCGCCATTCACTGATGTGCAGTCCTCCGCAACAGCTGCCTAATAGTGTGATGGAGCTGCGATGTAGTGCGCCATTCACTGATGTGCAGTCCTCCGCAACAGCTGCCTAATAGTGTGATGGAGCTGCGATGTTCTGCGCCATTCACTGATGTGCAGTCCTCCGCAACAGCTGCCTAATAGTGTGATAGAGCTGCGATGTTCTGCGCCATTCACTGATGTGCAGTCCTCCGCAACAGCTGCCTAATAGTGTGATGGAGCTGCGATGTTGTGCGCCATTCACTGATGTGCAGTCCTCCGCAACAGCTGCCTAATAGTGTGATGGAGCTGCGATGTTCTGCGCTATTCACTGATGTGCAGTCCTCCGCAACAGCTGCCTAATAGTGTGATGGAGCTGCGATGTTCTGCGCTATTCACTGATGTGCAGTCCTCCGCAACAGCTGCCTAATAGTGTGATGGAGCTGCGATGTTCTGCGCCATCCACTGATGGGCAGTCCTCAGCTGCAGCCGCCTAATAGTGTGATGGAGCTGCGATGTTCTGCGCCATTCACTGATGTGCAGTCCTCACCAACAGCCACCTAATAGTGTGATGGAGCTGCGATGTTCTGCGCCATTCACTGATGTGCAGTCCTCACCAACAGCCGCGTAATAGTGTGATGGAGCTGCGATGTTCTGCGCTATTCACTGATGTGCAGTCCTCAGCTGCAGCCGCCTATTAGTGTGATGGAGCTGCGATGTTCTGCGCTATTCACTGATGTGCAGTCCTCAGCTGCAGCCGCGTAATAGTGTGATGGAGCTGCGATGTTCTGCGCCATTCACTGATGTGCAGTCCTCAGCTGCAGCCGCTTAATAGTGTGATGGAGCTGCGATGTTCTGCGCCATTCACTGATGGGCAGTCCTCAGCTGCAGCCGCGTAATAGTGTGATGGAGCTGCGATGTTCTGCGCTATTCACTGATGTGCAGTCCTCAGCTGCAGCCGCCTATTAGTGTGATGGAGCTGCGATGTTCTGCGCTATTCACTGATGTGCAGTCCTCAGCTGCAGCCGCGTAATAGTGTGATGGAGCTGCGATGTTCTGCGCCATTCACTGATGTGCAGTCCTCAGCTGCAGCCGCTTAATAGTGTGATGGAGCTGCGATGTTCTGCGCCATTCACTGATGTGCAGTCCTCACCAACAGCCACCTAATAGTGTGATGGAGCTGCGATGTTCTGCGCCATTCACTGATGTGCAATCCTCACCAACAGCCGCGTAATAGTGTGATGGAGCTGCGATGTTCTGCGCTATTCACTGATGTGCAGTCCTCAGCTGCACCCGCCTAATAGTGTGATGGAGCTGCGATGTTCTGCGCCATTCACTGATGTGCAGTCCTCAGCTGCAGCCGCTTAGTAGTGTGATGGAGCTGCAATATTCTGCGCCATTCACTGATGTGCAGTCCTCACCAACAGCCACCTAATAGTGTGATGGAGCTGCGATGTTCTGCGCCATTCACTGATGTGCAGTCCTCACCAACAGCCGCGTAATAGTGTGATGGAGCTGCGATGTTCTGTGCCATTCACTGATGTGCAGTCCTCACCAACAGCCGCGTAATAGTGTGATGGAGCTGCGATGTTCTGCGCCATTCACTGATGTGCAGTCCTCAGCTGCAGCCGCCTAATAGTGTGATGGAGCTGCGATGTTCTGCGCCATTCACTGATGTGCAGTCCTCAGCTGCACCCGCCTAATAGTGTGATGGAGCTGCGATGTTCTGCGCCATTCACTGATGTGCAGTCCTCACCAACAGCCGCGTAATAGTGTGATGGAGCTGCGATGTTCTGTGCCATTCACTGATGTGCAGTCCTCAGCTGCAGCCGCCTAATAGTGTGATGGAGCTGCGATGTTCTGCGCCATTCACTGATGTGCAGTCCTCACCAACAGCCGCGTAATAGTGTGATGGAGCTGCGATGTTCTGTGCCATTCACTGATGTGCAGTCCTCACCAACAGCCGCGTAATAGTGTGATGGAGCTGCGATGTTCTGTGCCATTCACTGATGTGCAGTCCTCAGCTGCAGCCGCCTAATAGTGTGATGGAGCTGCGATGTTCTGCGCCATTCACTGATGTGCAGTCCTCAGCTGCAGCCGCCTAATAGTGTGATGGAGCTGCGATGTTCTGCGCCATTCACTGATGTGCAGTCCTCACCAACAGCCGCGTAATAGTGTAATGGAGCTGCGATTTTCTGCGCCATTCACTGATGTGCAGTCCTCAGCAGCAGCCGCCTAATAGTGTGATGGAGCTGCGATGTTCTGCGCCATTCACTGATGTGCAGTCCTCAGCTGCAGCCGCTTAATAGTGTGATGGAGCTGCGATGTTCTGCGCCATTCACTGATGTGCAGTCCTCAGCTGCAGCCGCCTAATAGTGTGATGGAGCTGCGATGTTCTGCGCCATTCACTGATGTGCAGTCCTCACCAACAGCCGCGTAATAGTGTGATGGAGCTGCGATGTTTTGCGCCATTCACTGATGTGCAGTCCTCAGCTGCACCCGCCTAATAGTGTGATGGAGCTGCGATGTTCTGCGCCATTCACTGATGTGCAGTCCTCACCAACAGCCGCTTAATAGTGTGATGGAGCTGCGATGTTTTGCGCCATTCACTGATGTGCAGTCCTCAGCTGCAGCCGCGTAATAGTGTGATGGAGCTGCGATGTTCTGCGCCATTCACTGATGTGCAGTCCTCCGCTGCAGCCGCTTAATAGTGTGATGGAGCTGCGATGTTCTGCGCCATTCACTGATGTGCAGTCCTCACCAACAGCCGCTTAATAGTGTGATGGAGCTGCGATGTTCTGCGCCATTCACTGATGGGCAGTCCTCAGCTGCAGCCGCGTAATAGTGTGATGGAGCTGCGATGTTCTGCGCTATTCACTGATGTGCAGTCCTCAGCTGCAGCCGCCTATTAGTGTGATGGAGCTGCGATGTTCTGCGCTATTCACTGATGTGCAGTCCTCAGCTGCAGCCGCGTAATAGTGTGATGGAGCTGCGATGTTCTGCGCCATTCACTGATGTGCAGTCCTCAGCTGCAGCCGCGTAATAGTGTGATGGAGCTGCGATGTTCTGCTCCATTCACTGATGTGCAGTCCTCACCAACAGCCACCTAATAGTGTGATGGAGCTGCGATGTTCTGCGCCATTCACTGATGTGCAATCCTCACCAACAGCCGCGTAATAGTGTGATGGAGCTGCGATGTTCTGCGCTATTCACTGATGTGCAGTCCTCAGCTGCAGCCGCTTAATAGTGTGATGGAGCTGCGATGTTCTGCGCCATCCACTGATGGGCAGTCCTCAGCTGCAGCCACCTAATAGTGTGATGGAGCTGCGATGTTCTGCGCCATTCACTGATGTGCAGTCCTCACCAACAGCCACCTAATAGTGTGATGGAGCTGCGATGTTCTGCGCCATTCACTGATGTGCAGTCCTCAGCTGCAGCCGCTTAATAGTGTGATGGAGCTGCGATGTTCTGCGCCATTCACTGATGTGCAGTCCTCAGCAACAGCCGCCTAATAGTGTGATGGAGCTGCGATGTTCTGCGCCATTCACTGATGTGCAGTCCTCAGCTGCAGCCGCTTAATAGTGTAATGGAGCTGCGATGTTCTGCGCCATTCACTGATGTGCAGTCCTCAGCAACAGCCGCCTAATAGTGTGATGGAGCTGCGATGTTCTGCGCCATTCACTGATGTGCAGTCCTCAGCAGCAGCCGCCTAATAGTGTGATGGAGCTGCGATGTTCTGCGCCATTAACAGTGTACATTCGGCCTCTGTTGAAGCTGGTAATAGCTGATTGGTGGTGTCTGACCCCACTGAGCCGATATTGATGTCCTGTCGTGAGGTTTGGTCATCAAGACGGTAGCAGTGAAGACCTCTTCAGGGCCACTACAATCCTGCTCATACAGGCATTACGTTTACATTATTACAGTGACATTGGGTCTCGAGCACAAATAATAATTTCTCTTCCACGGTAGTGCAGATGGCTCCATGGTTCCCTGCTCTTTTATTTTATTTGGCCTTGAAATAAATTTGTGCCTGCAGCAGTCATCGTCAGCAGTGAGTGCGACATGTTTTGCTTGTGGTCAGTTAACACCAGCATAGGAATATGGCCCCAGTCGCAGCAGGTATGTGAATGGCGCGTGCCAATTATTCACGGCCAGATATTACTGATGGATCTTAATGCCAGATGACTATATAACATGAAGCAAATACGTTGGCTCTGTCTAAATTTCATTTAAAATAATTAAATTGACTATATAAATTATTTTGTTATAGGTGGAAGATGAAAAGGGAATCTCTCTGCGTTTTCCTCGCTTCCTTCGCATTCGAGAAGATAAAAAGCCTGAAGAAGCAACAAACAGTTTTCAGGTACCTTATTATATAGATATTTTCTCCCTGTACTGCTGACCTACATTAGCAGATATGGACGGCTGATAGGCTGTTAATTTGCGTTGTCTAGACTGTGTGGTTTCCATGTTGCTGACTCTGTAGTTTTCAGTCTCTTTCAATATAATCTTCAATATGTGCTTTTAACCCTTCCATTTGTATGTTCTTTGTATCTATCAATTTGGCTGTTTTGAAAGTAAAAAAAATTGAGGTGTTCTCTCATCCTTCATTTAAGGGTATGCCACACTAAACAATATCGCTAACGGGATCGCTAAAAAACGTCACTATTTAGCGATCCCGTTAGCGATGTTGTTCAGTGCGGCAGCTTCCAGCGACGAGCTTCCTGCTGTGATCTCGCTCGTCGCTGGAATCGTTCCGGACCCTATTTCATCGCTGGCGCTCCCGCTGGGTAAGTATCTTATCGCTGTGTGGCACCTTTTCTTAGCGATTTAGCGGTACTTTTGTACCGCTAAAGTCGTTAAGAAGATCGCTAACGGCGATAGCGTCGTTAACTATATCGCTAAATGCGGTAGCATTTAGCGATATAGAAACAATCCCGCTAGCGATCTCATTAGTATGCAACGCTAACGAGATCGCTAGCGGGATAGCTTAGTGTGGCAGTACCTTTAGTGTCACCCATTGGCAGTAGCAATCCTGCAAGTCAATATTGACCCTTTAATTAGCATTGCAATATGACCTGGGATAAAAGCCAAATCAGAATCTCAATTAGCAGACACTGTGTTTCGGGGTATTGGCCCTCGTCAGTGCAAAGTATGAGATCTGAGTTGGCTGGTGAGAGGCTAAGACTGGGATCTAAGAGGTAAGTTTTCAACTTATGGAGAATCACATGCCAGCATGAGGAGACTTAAATGTGTTGCAAGCATAGCATGCCAGGCTTGGCATGTCACTTTCCACAAGGAGAAAACTTACCCCTTAAATCCCATTCTTAGCTTCTCATCTAGTCAAGTCAGATTTCATACTTTGCACTGATGAAGGGCAGTACCCCGAAACACTGTGTCTGCATATTGAGATTCTGATTTGGCTTTTATCCTAAGTTGTGTGGCAAGGTCCATTGAATGGTCAATATTGACTTGTAGGATTGCTACTTCCAATAGGAGGCACTAGAGTTCATGTCCTCTTCCTTTCTGAAGAGACTATTTGAATATTCATACTTCATGGTAAAGTGGCATGCTTAGCTTCAGTTCAAAGTCTTAAATTTGAGATCACTGATAAAAAAAGTGCCTGGCAGTGTATATAGATAGACTTTTAACACTGGATAACCTAAAACCTCAGCCATGGAAAAATCTAAAGTTGGGAAGAGAAGTATGCAGAGTGTTACATATTCCAGTAACTCTTTCCGCTCTAGAGTTAACTATAGGCTTTTGGAGAAAGCAATAATGTTGAATGTGAAAACACTGTGTTCTAGAGCCCTGATCCCTGAATTGCTGACCGTCCAGACGGATGGACCTCCAGAGATTTAACAAGTTATTTTGGTAATAACACATAAAAAAAAAATCCAGTGTATTATTTCAGAAACGCTTATTATCTGGATATTGCAAAATCATATTTAAAAAGTAATTAGGCTTTTTTCTCCTTTTTTTTTTAATTATGTATTCAACATTGTATCTGTATATTTTATTTAAAAAAATCTGTTGGAAGTCCATAATGGAGACACATTTCCCTCCTGTATATCATAATAAACCAGTATGCAGGATGTGTGTGCTTTATGGCAGCTGAAATATTTGCCAGTTTAACAAATAAGGCCTCTTTCACACATCCGGTGTGCGCCTGACGGCGCCCCCGGCATTTAGCCGCAGCGCCGCATCAGAAAACCTGATGCGCCGCTTGTGTTTTTTTTTTGCATTGACTTGCATTAGCGCCGGATGGCGCCGCATGTCAATGCGTCGTATGCGATTTTGTCCGGATGCGGCGGAAATGTACATTCCGGCGGCCGGACAAAACGCAGCATGTAACGTTTTTTTTTTTTTTGCCGGATTCCCCTGATGTCTCCGGGCGTCAGAAACCATCCGGCAAAAAAACGCATGCGGCGCATCAGGTTTTCTGATGCGGCGCTGCGGCTAAATGCCGGGGGCGCCGTCAGGCGCACACCGGATGTGTGAAAGAGGCCTAAATGTTTTGAGTTAAAGGGAAAGCTACATACAGTCTTTTTTGTCTTTTCTGTGTAAACTGTAAGTTACTAAGTTACTGTAGATATCCCTTTATAGTAGTCATTTTGTCATCTTACAATGAAATATGCCATGTGTCACCAGGTGACAAGCTTCGGTGATGTAGGACCCGGAGGAGCAAGGCTCCAGCACACTTAGTGCTGAGAGGTGTTTAATGAACCGGATTATGAGCTGGGTGGGACCAGCTGCTCACTTACCTCTAGTCCAGGTCTTGGATTGTCTGATTTAAGGCAGCTGGGGCTCACTCGGTTTGTGTGTCAAGGTGAGAAAGCCTTGCATGCGCCTCTCAGACCCTGCTGGAGTCTGAGGGTATGTTTCCACTATCAGGAAACAGTCCGGAATTGCTGCATGTTTGACGCTGTGCGTTGGCGCAGCGTCAAACACGCAGCGTCCAGATGTTACAGCATAGTGGAGGGGATTTCAAGAAATCCCGTCTCCACTATGCGTAAAAACACGCAGGCGGAAGACCTGCGTTTCCGGACATGCGGCGCGTCTTTTCAGACCGCAGCATGACCACAGCCTGAGAGGAAAAGACTCACATTTAAACGAGTGAGCCCGTGTGTTATATGGACTGGTTATTTTTCTGTTTTGTGTGGTTATATCTTTTTTTTACCTGTAAAAGGCTGTGTTGTTTTTGTTAACACTGACGGTTTATGCACACTTGATAAACTACCTGTTTATTTTGAATCAACGAACTACGTCCCATGTGTGACCCAGCGTCTACTACAGAGCAGATTCCTTACTATATATAAATATATGTAAAAAATAATTTGGAACTCCAATTTTCTATGCTGAAATAATATATTTATTACACAGAAAAAAGCAGCCAGGATCCACTAAAATAGTTGACGTTTTGAACTAAGATGGCCTTCCTCAGAACTAAAATATTTCCGATAAACAATTGTAATTACACAAACGTATAAATCATTATACATCATTCCATAATATAAAAAAAGAAAAGGATCTCATATAGGATATATTAGGAGACTAAATAGAATTTAAAAGACTTGATCGATAAATAATTCAATAACATCATAATGGAGTAGCAAGCAAGCAGATAGACCATGAGTGTGACTTTAGATCATTCAATAATATAAATGTCACAGAGGTAAGTATAGCGGAAGTGGAGGAAAGACCCCAAAGATTACTGTTGAGTAGAGCAAAAAACTTTACCACATGGTGAATCAAATGTGAATAGTAATTGCTGTAAAGTCTGAAAAAATAGAAAATAAGGATAAATAATAACTGCTATAAGTCATATGGCCCAGACAGGCTTAATTAAAATTAAGCCCTAACATGGAATCATCAGACAGTCATATGGCCCAGATAAGAGACGTGGGATAGACAGTCTGTAGGAGCGCCAGCCAAGCGTAAGCGTTGTATGCAATTAAGAGATCTAATGCTGCTCCAGCCGGGTACCTCGAGTGGGATTACTATTGAGCAAGATTCTTGAAAACCCTGTCAGCAGGGCGCAAAAGACAGGAATCTTCTTAGTAAATGACAATCTTCATTTATTAAAAATTATGGTAAAACAATGAATCTACAACGCGTTTCAACGGAGTGAGTCCGCCTGAGGAATCTTGCTCATATGGCCCAGATAAGCTCGATCAAGGCTGGAACCTAGTAATGAATCAGTGGACAGAACAATCACTAGTGAAACCTTTTGTGGAGATCTTCGGATTTGAACTTTAGAGTCTGAGAAATGAACAGATCAGAGACTATAGTGAAGACCCAATAGCCCCAAGTCACCCATATAGTGCTGACTTTACTCTGGTGACCAATTCTGCATCTATCCATTGTATAAGAGATTTTTTTTTTTTTTCATTAATTATAATACAAAAGAAACCTTTTATCTTTTTTAATTCTATATTTAGGGATAGTTCCATTATGCCTTTGGCTAATAGAATTACGGTAATATAAATTTGACATGTCTGTCAAATTGTCAGTCCATATCGGATTGTTAGCGCTCATAAAGACTAGCATATTTTTGGTTATTATGCTGCTTTGTGCCAAATGAACCACACTCAGAACATACGAGTGAATGGGGTATGCAGACTATAGGCATGTTGGAAAGTCGCCACATTTTATGCTAATCTGTTTTTTTTTTGTTTGTTTGTTTTTTAATCCTATTCACTGACTAAGCTCAATGGGTGTTTAAAAACAGCATCCAATTTTCACAAGGGCTGTCAGAATTACATTTTACTGATGACCTGGTTCATCTTATGCTTTGCCAAACCAACCAGTATGCCCAACAGTTCAGTTCTAAGTATAGGTCTTTACAAAAAGCCATCAGTAAGGTCTTACAGAGCAAGATATTTCATCTTGTGTCCATGGGACACTCCAGATCGACACTCCTTTCTTTCGGAGCTTTGCAGTGTAATCCAGCAGTAATATCCGAGCACTTCTGGATCGTGGGCGTACTGGAGAGAAATTGCATTACAAAATGTGTTGTCAAGTTTTTCCTATTGTACCACTATGAAAAAGAAAAATTCACAGTTTATGCAACATTTTATTACGAAAAAAAAGTAAATAATGTGAAGCACCTGTGCTCAAAGTGTTTACTACAGTCCTTGATGAATTACTTAAAGGATGTCCAGTGGGGAAAATAAGTACCATATATACGCGAGTATAAACCGATAAGCCAAGGCACCCAATTTTACCACAAAGAACTGCATTGTCTCCTCATCCCTATTCTTGTATGCATGTCTCTTCATCCCTATCCTGGTATGCATTGTCCCATCATCCCTATCCTGGTATGTATGGCTCTTCATCCCTATCCTTGTATGCATGGCTCTTCATCCCTGTCCTGGTATGCATTGTCCCCTCGTCCCTATCCTGGTATGTATGGCTCTTCATCCCTATCCTTGTATGCATGGCTCCTCATCCCTATCCTTGTATGCTTGGCTCCTTATCCCTATCCTGGTCTGCATGGCCTCCTCATCCCTATTCTTGTATGCATAGCTCTTCATCCCTATCCTGGTATGCATGGCCCCTATCAAAAAACATAAAAAAAATAAACCATCATACTTGCCTTCGTGCGCTCCCTCGCAGCGTCTCGTTCCGGTGCCAGCAGCTGCTTTATGCTTGTAAACCGCGCTTGGCAGGGACGTCATGCGCTGCTCACAAGCACAGCACAGCTGCCGGAATACTCACAATTCCCCACGCCGGAACTATGTGCATGGAGCGCAGTGTGTACTCACTGCTATTAAGTAGCGCGCACAGTGTCAACCGCAGCTGCCAGTGGTCACGTCTGCCCGCTACTTAACAGAAATTAATATTCACCTCTCCACTCCCATAGGAGTGGGAGAGGTGAATATATTTTTTTCTTAAGTAGTAGTTACCCTAGATCAGCCGGCCACTGCTGGAAGCCGGCGGCTTCAGCTGATCCTGTGCGCGCTATTACAGAAAAATTTATATTCCTTTCTCTTTAGCAGCTCACACAGGCTTTTAGACACAGCAGCCGTCTCCTGCCTCCTGTGACCCGCTGCTCCGCCACTGCCACTCCCCCTCCATGTTCCTGACCCTCACTCAAATATAAGCTATGGGGGGGCATTTTCACCACAAATAAATGTGCTGAAAAACTTGGCTTATACTCCATTATATATGGTATTTGATACACTGCCGATTTTGCAAGGTTTCCCACCTACAAAGATGGAGAGATCTGTAATTTTTATCGTAAGTACAGTTCAAATGTGAGAGACTGAAACTAAGAAAATCCATAAAATCACAATGTATCATTTTTACATAATTTGCCTTATTGCATGAAGTAAGTATTTGATACAATAGGAAAACAGAACGTAATATTTGGTACAGAAACCTTTGTGTTTACAAAGGTCCGATGTTTCCTCTTGTTCTTGACCAAGTTTGCACACTGCAGCAGGGATTTTGGCCTACTCCTACATACAGATCTTCTCCAAATCTTTCAGATTTCGGGCCTGTCACAGGGCAACATTGAGTTTCAGCCCCCTCAAAGATTTTCTATTCGATTCAGGTCTGGAGACAGGCTAGACCACTCCTGGACCCTACAATGCTTCTTACGGAGCCACTCCTTACTTGCCCTTGTTTTGGCTCATTGCCATGCTGGAAGACCCACCCATGACCCATCTTCAGTGCTTTTACTGAAGGAAGGCGGTTGTTGGCCAAAATCGCTTGTGATACGTGACAACATCCATCCTCCCTTAAATACCGTGCAGTCGTCCTGTCCCTTTTGCAGAAAAGCACCCCCAAAGTATAATTTTCCCTGCACCGTGTTTCATGGTTGGGATTTTACTCATTCTTCTTTTTCCTACAAACATGGCAAGGGAGTTGATACGAAAAAGTTCTATTTTGTTCTCATCTGGCCACATGACTTTCTCTCATGCCTCCTCTGAATCATCCAGATGGTCTTTTGTGACCTTCAAACGGGTCTGGACATGTGCTGGCGTGAGCAGGGGGACTTTGCATGCCCTTCAGGATTTTAATCCATGACAACTTAGTGTGTTACTAATGGTAATGTTTGAGACTGTGGTCCCAGCGTTCTTCAGTTCATTGACCATGTCCTTTCACATAGTTCTGTGGTGATTCCTGACTTTTCTCAGAAACATCCTTACCCCACAAGGCCAGATTCTGCATGGAACCCCAGACCGAGGAAGACTGACAGTCATCTTGTGTTTTTTCCATTTTCTAATAATTGCGCTAACAGTTGTTGCCTTCTCACCAAGCAGTTTGCCTATTGTCCTGTAGCCCATCCCAGCCTTGTGCAGGTCTACAATTTAGTCCCTGGTGTCCTTAGACAGCTCTTTGGTGCAATTAATACAGGTAGTGAGTGTAGAGTAGGAGGACTTCTTAAAGAAAAACTGATAGGTCTGTGAGAGCCAGAATTCTTACTGGTAAGTAGGTGATCAAATTCTTATTTCATGCAATAAAAAGCAATTTAACCACTTTCTGCCATACTATTCCGTCCACATGCCCTGTGACTGAGTTCCCATGGACGGAATAGTACGTCATATGCCATCAGCCACACTCAAGGGGGGAGTGCAGCTGATCGCGGCCGGGTGTCAGCTGATTCTTACAGCTGACACCTGGCACTTTAACCCCTGGCACACTGCGATCAAACATGATTGCAGTGTTCCGGTGGCATAGGGAAGCATCGCGCAGGGAGGGGACTTCCCTGCGTGCTTCTCTGAGACCCTCAGAGCAGCGCGATATGATCGCGTTGTTCTGAGGGCCTCCACCCTGAAGAGGCCCACGAATCCAAGATGGCCGCGGGGTCCTGCAGGAAGGTGGCTGGTCAGTGCCTGCTGAGAGCAGGCACCAGCAAGCCTCCTGCACTGCCTGTCAGATCGCTGATCTGACACAGTGCTCTGCCAACCGTCAGATCAGCGATCTGACACTATATAGTTATGTCCCACCCTGGGACAATGTAAAAAATAAAATAAACGTGTAAAAATATTTTTTTTAAAAATCCCTAAATAAATAAAAAAAAAATGTTCCCTTATAAACACATTACTATTATGTAAATAAAAAAAAAAAAGTACACATATTTAGTATCGCCGCGTCGTAACAACCCGCCCTATAAAACTGTCCCACTAGTTAACCCCTTTAGTGAACCCCTTAAAAAAGGCAAAAAAATGCTGCATCATCATACCGCCGAACAAAAAGTGGAATAACACGCGATCAAAAAGACAGATATAAATAAACATGATACCGCTGAAAATGTCATCTTGTCCTGCAAAAAACGAGTCGCCATACAGCATCATCAGCGAAAAAATAAAAGTTATAGCTTGCAGAATAAAGTGATGCAAAAATTATTTTTTATATAAAATTGTTTTTATTGTATAAAAGCACCAAAACATAAAAAATACAAATGAGGTATCACTGTAATTATACTGACCCGAAGAATAAAACTGCTTTATCAATTTTACCACACGTGGAACGGTATAAACGCTCCCCCCCCTCAAAAAAAGAAATTCATGAATTGCTGGTTTTTGTTCATTCTGCCTCCCAAAAATCGTAATAAAAAGCGATCAAAAAATGTCATGGGCCCAAAAATGGTACCAATAAAAACGTCATCTCCCCCAAAAAATAAGACCTTACATGACCCTGTGGGCCAAAATATGGAAAAAATTATAGCTCTCAAAATGTGATGCAAAAACTATTTTTTGCAATAAAAAGCATCTTTTATTGTGTGACAGCTGCCAATCATAAAAACCCGATATAAAAACCCACTATAAATAATAAATCCCCCCTTCATCACCCCCTTAGTTAGGGAAAAAGAATAATATTAAAAAATATGTATTTATTTCTATTTTCCCGTTAGGGTTGGGATTAGGGTTAGGGGTATGTTAGGGTAAGGTTTGTGGTTAGAGTTGGAGTTAGAAATGGGGGGTTTCCACTGTTTAGGCACATCAGGGGCTCTCCAAATGCGACATGGCGTCCAGCCAATTCTGCGTTGAAAAAGTCAAATGGCGCTCCTTCCCTTCCGAGCTCTGCCATGCACCCAAACAATGGTTTACGCCCACATATAGGGTATCAGTGTACTCGGGACAAATTGCACAACAACTTTTGGGGTCCAATTTCTCCTGTTACCCTTGGGAAAATAAAAAATTGGGGGCAAGAAGATCATTTTTGTGGAAAAATTGATTTTTGTTTTTAAAAAATGCAAGCTCCACAGGGTATCTGTTTCAGTACAGTGTCCAGAGCATGGAGCATACACTAGGAGACAGGCCAGTACACCAAGGAGGGGGCCGTAGAAGGGCAACAACCCAGCAGCAGGACCACTACCCCCTCCTTTGTGCAAGGTAGAACAGGAGGAGCAGTGCCACAGCCCTGCAAAATGACCTTCAGCTGGCCACTAACATCCATGTAATAGGACCTATAAATTTCTCTCCCAAATAAAAATGTAGCTTCTAAAACATCAATAGATGTTTTTTGCATTTGGAATGTTAATATCCTGATCGGCTGTATGTTAGAACTATGCTTATATAATCTCATTGTTGTAATTAGGGTAATACCATCTTCTGTTTACTCACCCAGACGCACTGTTTTATGTGCGCTGCCCCGGCCTCGCACCTGACGCAGCATCCAGTTGCTGTGGTGACCATGGGGATGACTTTGCTCCTCCCTCTGGTCACACGCAGTGCTGACTGCCTGCTTTGGTCGTTTGGGGGCGTGGCATCACATTGCAGTGCGCCGATTGTTGCATCTTCTCCTGATCTCATGTGTGTCACATGGCTATGTCATGTGACTATATTCGAGCAATTTTATTGATTGAATTAAGAAGGTCCTTGAGTATATATATGCGCAATGTTCGATTTATATCTATCTAATGTTGACCCTTTGAGCCTGTCACGTGACTAGACTATGCGATCACATTTAAGTGCTCTTATTGGTTAAACATTAAGAAGGTCCTTCACTAAATGATAAAGGACAGTCAAACTAGCGTTTTTATTGGCTTTCAGCCCATTATGGTCCTTCTTTGACACGCTGTCTGTATTCTTGTGACATATGCACGGGATATCATACACCTGTCATCCATCTTTTGTAATTTCACGCACTATATAAGGAACTTAAATTCCTGTGTTAGCCACATCTTCACAGGTGAGAGTAGTTTCACACTGAGCACATGTGACAGAGTCTGGAGATGCCGTGGAGAACATTCTGCCTGCAACAACTTCCAGAATGACCGGTTTGGCAGTGGGTTAGTAATGGTGTGGGGAGGCATTTCTTTGGAGGACCGCACAGCCCTCCATGTGCTCGCCAGAGGTACCCTGCCTGCC
>JARQOD010000003.1:305865535-305932247 GCA_033576555.1 Oophaga sylvatica
GCATGGAATTTGAAGGGGCGCTGCTGAGAGGGGTATTTCGGAGAACTTAATTTCTATAGCATTAAAAAGTAGAAAACCAATTACTACAAAGGCTTATGGGAGAGCCTGGAGGAAATTTCTATCCTTCTCTGGGGTAAAAGTTCAGGACAGGGTCCCAATTAATGAAATTCTTGAATTCCTACAAAAGGGACTAGAACGAGGCCTGGTGGTTAATGTTTGAAAGGTTCAAGTGGCGGCCTTATGGGGCACTATATAATTATGACATAGCAGGTAACTCAGGAGTAACGAGGTTCATTAAAGCTGCTACAAAATCCAGACCAATGCTCAGCCAAAAAATACCATCTTGGGATCTGAATCTGATATTATCAGCACTAACAGGTTCTCCATTCGAGCCTATAGAGACAGCCCCTCTAAAATCTTGTCTTTTAAAACCGTCCTCCTGGTCGCTCTAACATCGGCCCGTAGAGTAAGCGACATTCAGACCCTATCTGTAGGCCCCCGCTTGCGAAAATCCTAGACCAGTGATGGCGAACCTTTGCACTCCAGCTGTTGGAGAACTACAACTCCCAGCATGCCTCAACTGCTGCAGGTTGCAAGGGCATGCTGGGAGTTGTAGTTTTACAACAGCTGGAGTGCCAAGGTTAGCCATCACTGTCCTAGACAATAGTTATCCGAAAACCTGACCCGGCCTATATTCCAAAAGAAGCATCCCGATTTCATAGGTCCCAAGAGGTAGTACTTCCTTCCTTCTGCTCAAATCCTAGGAATAGGGAAGAGGAACGATTCCACACCCTAGACGTTAAGAGATGTCTGGTTCAGTACCTAGAGTCCACCCAGAGGTGTAGGAAGGAAGGCTCTCTTTTTCTATTTCCAGGGATCTATAAAGGGACTCAAGGCATCCAGAAGTACCTTAGCAAGGTGGATAAGAGATGCGATAGCCTTGGCCTATTCATCCAATGGGAACATCGTTCCAGAAGGCTTGAAAGCTCATTCCACAAAGGTTATGGCGACGTCATGGGCAGAGAGGTCTGAGGTACCCATAGAACAAATTTGTAAGACGGCCACTTGGTCAACACCTTGAACCTTTTTCAAACACTATCGCCTCCACGTCTGACTTAACCTTCGGAAGGAGGGTTCTTCAGGCTGTGGTCCCTCCCTAAGCTACAAATCTCTGTAATTCTCTCCATGGTGCTGTCATGGGTGAGAGAGAAAATAGTAGTTACTTACCCATAACGGTATTTCTCAGAGCCCATGACAGCACCCGCTTATTCCCTCCCATCACGTGTGTGGTGAGCACGTTTTACTGTTCGTAGAGTGTTTTTGTATAGACACGGTGTTTCTTCTGATCAGCAGTATTATAAGGTGTATATATTTCTGTTGTTGTCACTAACCTGGAGGTCCTCCGATGCTCTGTAAACCAACTGATGCGAGGTAGAGGTACCGCCCTTTTATCTGAAGGTTTCCTGTCCCTGAAGGGTGGATCCCCTCTCTCCGTGGTGCTGTCATGGGCTCTGAGAAATAGCGTTATCAGTAAGTAACTACCACGGAGAGAATTACAGAGATTTGTAGCTTAGGGAGGGACCACAGCCTGAAGAACCCTCCTTCCGAAGGTTAATTAATGGCGCTGTGGTTTAAGTACCCTTAACTACCGCCATTAAAAGGCGTATCAGCGGTCGTTAAGGGGAAACATGTAAATGTTTTGGAGTGGTCTAGTCAAAACCCAGACCTTAATCCAATTGGGAATCTGGTCACACCGACGTTTTCAGTTTTTTTTTCTCTTTGTTGTTTGCCTCACAATAAAAACAAAACCAAATGTTCACAGTTGTAGGCATGTTCTTTACATTAATAACCACATATCCAGATTGTAAAGTAATGCAATTGTGAACCCTCTTCACAAAATGACTACATAAATCTCCATTAGATAAGGCGAAAAAACAGGAGAAAAAATGGAGTTTTCATTTTCATTGCAAAAATATAAAAAGTTTATTTAAGCCACAATAAGGCGACAAAACATAAGACATAACATGACAATGATGTGTATAAAAAGACACGAAAACATATGGCAAGCAGAAAAACACCATAACACAATATAACCAATTCAATAACAGGAGGAAAAAATCCCTAGATATAATGAACACTAGAAAACCTGGGGCATACCATAGTCCCATAGCTGATTACCATAGTCAGAGTCAGGAGTGTGTTCAAAGGAAGGTATATCCAGACCCACCGCAATTACATAGCTTAAACACAATGAGAGGTTATATTGTGTCAAAGAGCACGGTGTAAGGGGGAGTTAAACCTCACCAGATGCTGCTGGCCATATGGGAATCCCCGACGCACGTTTCGCTGTCGTTCACCTCGCTTTCTCAAGGGGAGTGTGTTGTAGGTCACTAACAGGACCTTTAAGTAGCCATAGAAACCGGTCATGTGACCGCTGAAGGTGCCGCCCACCGTTATTGGCGCATATGCCCGATGCTATCACTCCAGCCGCCGCACACCGGGCGCGTCACCTGACCGCAGGACCTAGGTTCAAAAATGAACCACGGCGATGCGCCAGCATAACTTTGCCGGTCAGCGGCGGGTGGCAGCAGAGAGCGATCGCGCACATGCGCACCACGGCAGTAAAAATATATATAGAGCACATAGTTTGCAATTGAACAACAATTCATATAATCAAAATATGGGGTCCATGGATCTTTATCCCAATGGTATAAATCTTCATAGGTCCAATTGCTTTCCATCACCAATCGCAATATAATGGTCCCAACATTAAGGGATATTAGGGCTGAGCCTCCAGCGGATAGCAACATTCCAAAACTTAATGTAAACTGAATAAAAAGAAAAAAAGTGCAATTTAAAAACAACACACATAAAAAATGATGCAAGCTTATAAAGAAAAATAAAAAAACAAATTTGGGAGACTTTCACAGGAAGGGGGCAAAATTAAGGGCCTCATTGAGCCCTTTCGGTGTCACTGTGTCAAGAGTCACAATCCACTTTAACTCTTGTTGTGCCAGCATTTTCTTTATATTACCCCCTCTAATTCCGGGATGTATAACATCAATTCCTTTCACCTTGAAGTTAGCAGGATCACAGTTGTGTTTATCCCTGAAATGTCTAGGGATGGTTTTCAAACTAGATATATCTTCCATTTTTCTGGCTGCGCAAATGTCTCTAACATGTTCACGTATTCGTATTCTGAGTTCACGTGATGTTAAACCTACGTAAATTAAGGGGCAGCTGCATGTAGCAAAATAAATTACATTTTTCGTGCTGCAAGAGATATATTCTCTAATCTCATATTCTTTCATCCCATCACTTGAATGAAAATTAGAACTGCGAGAGACATTTGCGCAAGCCATACAATGGCCACAACTATAACATCCCTTCTGACGTCTAGTACTCCCAAACGGATTTATTGTGGGTGCAATATAATGGCTCTGAACCAGTATATCTCTTAAATTCTTGGATCTCCTAGGGGTCATAAGAGGTTTCTCCGTGAGGACGGATCTCAGAGCGGGCTCGGTTTTCAAAACTGACCAATGTTTAGTGAATATGTCCCTCATACTCTCCCATTCATGGTTGAACACTGATATAAAACGAATGTTATTATCCTCCTTTTGCTTTGGAGCAGAGTGATACAGCAGATGTTCACGTGGGGTGATTTTGGCCCGATTGTAGCCTTTTTTAATGCTACGTTTGCTATATCCACGCTGCTCAAAGCGTCTCCTAAGGTCCAATGCTTGATGTTCAAATTTCTGGCCGGATGAGCAAATCCTACGCATCCTCAAGAACTGTCCGACTGGGACGGCCCCCACAGTGGATCGACTGTGCGCTGAGCTAGCGTGTAACAACGCATTCACAGAGGTATTTTTACGAAAGACATCCGTCTGGAGGGACAAAGTATTGTCAACTTCCAATTTGACGTCCAAAAAATCAATCTGATTATAATCATACCTATATGTAAGTTTGATATTTAACTGATTGTCATTGAGTTCAGCCATAAAGTTCTCCAACTGCTGCACCGTGCCACGCCAAAGTAGTAGAATATCATCAATATAGCGTAACCAGCACAGCACATGGTCAGCGGCCCCCGCCTCGCCAAAAATGAACCTCTCCCAGTAACCCAGAAAGAGGTTAGCGTAGGCGGGCGCGCAGGCCGCACCCATGGCTGCGCCTCGCTTCTGAGGTTATGCGTTAATGCAAAGTGCAGCAATTCGAGGAGAAAACCACAAAGGGGGCCGTCCAAGTCGGAGGCCTCGAGGAAATGGCGGACTGCTTGTAAACCATCTTCGTGATTAATACACGTATAGAGTGTCTCAACGTCAGCTGTAACCAACAAAGTGCCTGCTTCCACAGAGACCCCGTCAATCCTCCTCAGGACATCCGTTGTGTCTTTAATGTAAGATGGTAATGTCTCTACTATTGTTTTTAAATAGAAATCAATAAATTTACAGATGGGGTCACAAACACCATCCATCCCAGACACAATCGGACGTCCAGGGGGATTGACGGGGTCCTTATGCACCTTAGGGAGGAGATAAAATGTAGCAATTTTGGGAAAAGGTACAAATAATCCCTCAAACATTTTTTTATTGATGACACCGGAATCAAATGCTCCATGAGGATCCTGTGTAGCTGTGCCGAGAATCATTGGATTATGGGTAAGTTTATCATAAACTTGGTGGTTTCTTAATTGCCGAAAGGCTTCACGTTCGTATTTAGCTACAGGCCAGATCACAATGTTTCCCCCCTTGTCCGCAGGTTTAAATATAACATCATCCCATGATTGCATTAGGCGGATGCCTTCCCTCTCTTTATATGTGAGGTTATCAAAACGCCTTTGTGTGGACAATTTTTTTAAATCCTCTGACACTAATCTTGTAAATATGTCCACAGCAGGACAAATGGACAAGGGGGGAAACCTTGTTGATCTGGGTAATAGTGCTGTTGGAAACCCACCTTGATTTTGTGGAGATTGCTCCTCCAGTAGCTCTTCAAGTGTTTGAATGGCCTCTCTCTCAGCAGGGCTCCACAGTTCCTCATCAGATCCACTCTTATTATGTAACTTTTTCAGGATTAATTTCCTTGAAAACAGATGTAGATCTTTCAATGCTACAAAATAATTGAAACCATTAGTGGGAGAGAATGATAGACCTTTCCTTAATACTTGTGTTTGGACCTCAGTCAATATATGATCGGACAGATTGATCACCTGCAGCTCGCTCTTTGACCCGTCCTCACTAGATTTCCCAGCCGTCCCCTTCTTTGTATTAAATCTCGTATTCATCCTTTTATTACTGGATGATGCTCCATCATTCGGTGTTTTTTGATGTTTTTTTGAATTCTGTTTTTCATCATTAGACATCATGGATTGGATTGAGGTAGATTGTGAGCGAGATCGTGACTCACTACGAAATCTGGGTCGTGATCTCTCATTATTACTTCTCCATCTATAGACCCTGTTCAGTTGTTTATCATTGACATCGCGTTGGAATTTTTTTGCTTTAATACTCTGAATCTCCTCCGCCCATTTCTGGGTGTCATTCTCAATTTCAGTATTGAATTTTTTTAGGGCGTCACTAGACATTTCTTTTTTAATAATAGCCTGTAAATTTTCAGTTTCAGTTTCAATTGACTTTAATGAGTCCGAGTTCATGTCCCTCAGGATTGACATAAAGCCGAAGGAGCATTCATTAGCATATCCCTCCCATTTGTCACGAACATCCGAATTTTCAACTAAAAATGAGGGGAAGACCTGAACCCTCAGTCCCCTAGGTATAAGCTTCTTTTGTAAATATTTGTCAAGGAACGCATGGTTCCTCCAAATCTTTGTCCTTTTGCGTATGAGATCCTTAAATTTGGTGGTAACTTCCAAAAGGTTTTTATTAACCTCATTGCTTGCATCATTAGAGTCTTTGAATACATCATCAATTTTTGAGAGCCACGCTCCGTCGCATGCTCTAAAGTCCATAATTATATGACTGGATTTAACTGTGAAAAACACAGATATAAGCATTAATAACCACATATCCAGATTGTAAAGTAATGCAGTTGTGAACCCTCTTCACAAAATGACTACATAAATCTCCATTAGATAAGGCGAAAAAACAGGAGAAAAAATGGAGTTTTCATTTTCTTTACATGAACTGATGCAAACCCTCAAAAATAAAAAGGGAAATTCCTGTTCTTGAGGTGGCAAACTAGGAAAAATGCCAAGGAGATGAATACTTTTGCAAGCCACTGTATTTCACAATTAATACTGTGTATACCAAAGCATTAAATATGTTATAAGTATATGACATTGTGAGGTGCGATACTGAGACAAAAATAAAGTAAAACAGAATTTTTTTTCATAAACTTTGCTTTTAGTGTATAAAATTGTAAAGAAAACTCAAATATATTATAGTACTACAACAGTGAAAACCTGGTGTTAGTCAAAGGTAAAATACACGAATATTTACAGCATACGTTTGATATAATCTTGAATATACTGATCCACAGAATAAAAATAACATTTATTTTATGCTGTACAATGAAAGGTGATAATTTAAAACACAGAAAAAAGGCAAAATTGCTGTTTTTTTTTTTTTAATCACCTGCTAAAAAAAAGCATATAAGAAATTATGTGCCCCAAAATAATGCCATTAATAAATACATCCCCCTTTTAAGAAACACAAACTGTTTCATTCACAAGCTATGACCCGAAGTATGTTGAGGCACAAAACATTCTGCCAAAGTGGGCTTGGGAAAAAATGGGTGAGGGTAAAACCTCCCATACTGTAACGGTTAAAGGACATGTCCACCTCTGGACAACCCCTAATTAATCAGTTGAAGACCCCAATTGAGATGAAAATAATGTTTACTCACCTACTGCAATGGTGCCTTTTCAGCAGTGTCAGTGCCGCTGGTCCCTATGGGTGACTTGACATTATGTCACGTGCCCGCAGTACTCGATGAGCAGCCACTGTTTGACTGCAGCCTTTGCTATTTTGTCAGAGCTGACGTCTGCCTTGATGGACTATTAATGAGCTGCAGCCAGTCAGCAGCTGCTCTAGAGACATTGCTGTAATGGTGCTGCTGTGGTGGGTGAGAATGCACTGTTTTTACGTTAATTGGGGTCCTCCGTTGATTAAGCTGGGGTTGTCCAATAGTTAAAACTCTTTTAAGTAAAATGCTGAATTGGTGGCTTTCAAGGCGCAACAAGGACAGTTCATGTATTACGCAATTTAAAAAAGTCTTCACAAATAATGCACATCTATTTCTTATGCCAAAATATGAATTTTGCTGATGTACTCTTTAGCATTGATTTTTTTTTCATGTTTTAATTACTTTTTATACATAAACTTGCTTTTAAATAAGCAGTAAAGTTTTACAGTTCTACAATCTTTTCTACTGCAGCTTTTTTGCTATTCTATAAGAATATAATAGAGATAACTACAGTTCAGCTGGCAGAATTGATGCATGTAAAAGAAATACACAGGCTGTCACTCAGACATGTCCATATTCCAGATGCAGTGCCACTCTATTGGAGAGCCTGAATGAGGTCTTACAATCATAAATGTCATTTATTTAATATGACAACATTTTATATTTGTTGGATTTATTACACATCATTTTCCAAGGTGATTTTACATATTTTATGACTTCAGTTGAGGCACATCTCTTGTTTGGGTCTGGTACAAGCAAATTTTTCAGCATTTCTAGAGCCTCTGTGCTAAATGTATTCCACTGATTTGGAAGCCGAAATATCTTGCTGCTTTTATGCCACTTGGTATATTGAACAAAATTTTTATCAGCGGAGACTGCTGAAGTCCATGGAAAATATCCTGTCAAAATGCAAAAGAGTAGTACCCCAAATCCCCAAGTATCCAAACTTCCTTGCACATTAAGCTTATCTGCTGATCCTAAGCTGCACATCTCGGGAGCTGTATATGGCAAATTTTCAGACATCGATTCAACATATGTTCCTGCTGTGCATGAAAGACCAAAATCAGTCAGTTTAACCTTGCGACATTCTTGATCAAAGATAAGAACATTTTCAGGCTTTATGTCACGATGAACAAGGCCTTTCTTGTGTATATACTCTAGGGCACTGGAAAGTTGGATAGCACACCGTTTAACTGTGTTTTCTGGCAATCCAATCTATGAATTACAAAAAAAAGTAGAATGTTAGACAGTAAACAAACCATAGTATTTTTATGGCTATACTAAGCATTTACTTTACATAACAAAATATTGCAGTTGGAGCCTTGCATAAGAGACCTATTTTTCATTAGTCTAAAAAAAAAGTTGCACTTATTACTTGCTTTCCAGAAAGGGCTGAGTCACATAGTAACAAGCTGTGGCAACCATTTGCAGTATGTAAAATAGGGGACAGTTCAATGAAGGATCAGTCATGTAAGAAGCCATACAGATGAATATGTAAGCAGAGCACCAAATAAAGCCCCCCCCCCACACACACACACAGGTATCATTTTAATCAGTATAACGGCGCCGACCTGACACTGTCTGTAGGTTGCTCAGCACAATCCTGCTGCCAGGTTCCCTTTAAAGTGCACCTGTCGCCTCTTTTTGCAGCCTATAAGATGCAGCCACCACCTTTCAGGGCTTTTCTACAGCATTCTGTAATGCTGTAGATAAGCCCCTGGTCCAACCTGAAAGATAAGAAAAATAAGTTTCATTATACTCACCCAGAGGTGCGGTCCAGTACAATAGGTGTTGCAGGTCCGGGTCCAGCGCCTCCCATCTTCATGCGATGTCGTCCTCCTGCTTGCTTTGTGTCACGCTCCTGCGCAAGCGTAATTCTCTGCCCTGTTGAGGGCAGAGCAAAGTACTGCAGTGCGCAGGCACCGGGAAAGGTCATAGAGGCCCAGGGCCTGCGCACTGCAGTACATTGCTCTGCCCTCAACAGGGCAGATCAGTATGCCTGCGCAGGAGCGCGACACGAAGCAAGCAGGACGATGACATCTTATGAAGATGGGAGGCGCTGGACTCGGACCTGCGACATTCATAGGACCGGACCGCCCCTCGGGTGAGTATAATAAAGCTTATTTTTCTTATCCTTCAGGTCGGACCGGGGGCTTATCTACAGCATCATAGAATGCAGGTGGGTGAAATGGGCAGCAGTCACAGACAGAAGCAGGGGTACCAGACTGCAGATAGTGGGGAAAAAAGTATTTAGTCAGCCACCAATTGTGCAAGTTCTCACACTTAAAAAGATGAGAGAGGCCTGTGTAATTGACATCATAGGTAGACCACAACTATGAGTCTCAAAATGAGATAAGAAATCCAGAAGATCACCTTGTCTGATTTGGCAAGATTTATTTTGCAAATTATGGTGGAAAATAAGTATTTGGTCATTAACAAAAGTTCATCTCAATATTTTGTATTATATCCTTTTTTGGCAATGTCAGAGGTCAAATGTTTTCTGTAAGTCTTCACAAGGTTGGCACACACTGTTGGTGGTTTGTTGGCCCATTCCTCCATGCAGATCTCTTCTAGAGCAGTAATGTTTTGGGTCTGTCACTGGGCAACACGGACTTTCAAATCCCTCCAAAGGTTTTCTATGGGGTTGAGATCTGGAGACTGACTAGGCCACTCCAGGACCTTCATATGCTTCTTACGAAGCCACTCCTTCGTTGCCCTGGCTGTGTGCTTGGGATCATTATCATGCTGAAAGAACCATCCATGTTTCATCTTCAATGCCCTTGCTGATGGTAGGAGGTTTGCACTCAAAATCTCACGATACATGGCCCCATTCATTCTTTCATGTAGACGGATCAGTTGTCCTGGTCCCGTTGCAGAGAAACAGCCCCAAAGCATGATGTTGCCACCCCCATGCTTCACAGTAGATATGGTGTTTTTTGAATGCAACTCTGCATTCTGCCTCCTCCAAACACGAGTTTTGATTCTACCAAACAGTTCTACTTTGGTTTCATCAGACCATATGACATTCTCCCAATACTCTTCTGGATAATCCAAATGCTCTCTAGCAAACTTCAGACGGGCCCGGACATGTACTGGCTTAAGCAGGGGGATATGTCTGGCACTGCAGGATCTGAGTCCCTGGCAGCGTAGTGTATTACTGATGGTAGCCTTTGTTACGGTGGTCCCAGCTCTATGCAGGTCATTCACTAGGTCCCCCTTGTGGTTCTGGGATTTTTGCTCACCGTTCTTGCGATCACTTTGATTCCACAGGGTGAGATCTTGCATGGAGCCCCAGATCGAGGGAGATTATCAGTGGTCTTGTATGTCTTCCATTTTCTTATTATTGCTCCCACATTTGATATCATCACACCAAGCTGCTTGCCTATTGCAGATTCACTCTTTCTAACCTGGTGTAGAGCTACAATTTTGTTTCTGGTGTCCTTCGAAACCTCTTTGGTCTTCACCATAGTGGAGTTTGGAGTGTGGCTGTTTGAGGTTGTGGGCAGGTGTCTTTTATACTGATAAGTTCAAACAGGTGCCATTACTACAGGTAATGAGTGGAGGACAGAGGAGCCTCTTAAGAAGTTACAGGTCTGTGAGAGCCAGAAATCTGGCATGTTTTTAGGTGACCAAATACTTATTTTCCACTATAATTTGCAAAATAAATGTTGCCAAATCAGACAAGGTGATCTTCTGGATTTGTTTTCTTATTTTGACTCTTATAGTTGTGGTCTACCTACGATTAGGGATGAGCGAGCAGTGAGATATTTGGACTCGCTATACTCACAACGAGTAGGTCCTAATACTCGGGTATTTGTTACGAGTAGCGAGTCCAATGGAAGTGAAATGCAAGTAATTTTCTCCCGGACCCTACGAAGCGGTCTGGGGGCCTGAACAAAAGGCTGAAATGGGTGCATGATTGTTTAAATGCAGGCGGTAATCGGGAGGAGGAAGAGTGTGTGCAGAGAATTTGTGCGTGTCTGTGCGGGGGTCTGTGTGTCTGCGGGGCTGTGTGTGTGCGGATCTATGTGTAGGAAGGCATCGTCCGATGGGACTACAATGACTACAGTGACAGCATTAGCGGATGATGGGACAATAATAGTCCCATCATCCGGCTAATGTGTTGATTAGTAAAAATAAAAAATACAGAGTACATACTCACCATATACAGCTAATCCCCGACGCCCTCGATCACCTGGAAAAAATAAACAATATACTCCCTGTTCCGACGTTGTCCATATAATAACTATTGTCCCACGACGATCGTCCCTGGAGAGCTGTCATGTCAGCAGATGTGACCGCTCTCCAGGGGCTCCGGTGTAGTGACTGGAGATAATGCTCCCGCTGTGGATCACTCCGCCGCCGAGGTCACCTGAGTTCATGCTCTCACTTTACCGCACCAGTACTGCGGGAGAAATTTCTCACACAGCAATGGTGCCGTAAAGTAAGAGCATGAACTCGGGTGACCTTGGCGGTGGAGAGATCCACAGCGGGAGCATTATCTCCAGTCACTGTACACCGGAGCCACTGGAGAGCAGTCACATCTGCTGATGTGACTGCTCTCCACTGGAGATCGTTGTGGGACAATCATTATATGGATTACGTCAGAACAGAGAGTATATTTTATTTTTTTGCAGGTGATCGAGGGCTTCGTGGAATTAGGCGTACAATAAATATTGGAAATCTGTTTTATTTCATTAAAATACTTTATTCTGACTGTCTTTTTTAACCCATTAATAACTATAGGATTAGTAATGGAGAGGCGTCTTATTGACGTCTCTCCATTACTAACCAGACTTGATG
The DNA here is from genome assembly GCA_033576555.1 of Oophaga sylvatica. Classification (NCBI taxonomy): domain Eukaryota; kingdom Metazoa; phylum Chordata; class Amphibia; order Anura; family Dendrobatidae; genus Oophaga; species Oophaga sylvatica. The sequence continues at coordinate 305,877,269 of JARQOD010000003.1, forward strand.
TCACCTTACAATACAAAGGTGACATTAACCCCTTATTACCCCATATTCCCCCGCTACAGGGCAGTGGGAAGTTAGAGGCTAAATGCTGGAATTGGCGCATCTTAGTGATGCGCCATTTCTGGGGTGGCTAAGAGCTGGTGTTTGAAGCCAGGGGGGGGGCCGATAACCATTGCCCCTTTCTAGGCCATGACCGTCAGCCCGCAGCTGTTTGCATAGCCTTTCTGGCTATTATCGGGGGACCCCACATCATTTATTTTTAAGGGTCCCCTATTTTAATAGCCAGTAATGGCTATGCAGACAGCTGATGGCTGATATTTATAGCCTGGGAAGATCCATGGATATTATCCTTTTCCCAGGCTATAAACCTCTGCCCCCGGTCGCTTGCTTTCCCTCTCTGGACTGGAAAATTGCGCGAGAGCCCACGCCATTTTTTTCCCCGTTTTTAAAAAATGAACATTGCGTGAAGATTTTGTGTCTTTATTTAACTCTCTTATGTACCATTTTATAATGTTCATTAGTAAACATCGGCCTTGGTATTATATATCTATAGCTATGTCTATCTATGGATAGACATAGCTATAGATAGATATATAATACCAAGGCTGATGTTTAGTATTGAACATAATAAAATGGTACATAAGAGAGTTAAATAAAGACACAAAATCTGCACGCAATATGTTTAATTTAAAAAAAGGAAAAAAATGACGTGGGTTCCCGCGCAAATTTCCAGTCCAGAGAGGGAAAGCCAGCGACCGTGGGCAGAGGTTTATAGCCTGGGAAGGGGTTAATACCCATGGATCTTCCCAGGCTATGAATATCAGCCCGCAGCTGTCTGCATAGCCTTTAAGGTACTGCCACACTAAACGTTCCCGCTAACGATCACGATAACGACGCTATCGTTTGTGTGATCGTTTTAAGGTCGCTAGTAGCTGCCATACTTGACGATCTCATTAACGGCGCATCAGCGGTTAGCGATCTTTTTAACGACTTTGGCGGTCGTTGGGATGTGCCACACTGCATGTACTGTGAAAGATCACGACCTCGATAGGCGTGACTGAGCGCGACCTTTTGCACGCCCCTCGTCACAGATTGGTGGTCACTATTTATCTCATAGATATTTATCACAGCTCTCCCGCTTTGTGATTGGATGACCGCATCATAAAAGACGACGTATCAGCACTCCTCTCCATTGCTCTCGAGCAGAAGCGGTTCTTTCACCGTGTCCTAGTCTTGGTAGCTACTGCGATCCGGTTTACGCCACTATTTCGGTTGCTACGTTCTACGTTGGAGTTTTTGCGATCGTCTGTGGAGTATCCTCTGCGATCCAGTTGTGACGCTAGTTTCCCTATTTCTTTTTTCAGAATCACACAAGTTTTGTAAGGTAGGTAATTTTTTTTGTCACATTTAATTTTTCTTTTGTCTTTAATTGTACCGATCCATTTTAGATCTCTCTGCTGTTGTTAACCATTGTTGTCCATCATGTTTTTCATTGTTTTGTTCAGGCACGTCCACCATTTTATGATCCCAGCTCTGTCTATGTTTACTCCTGCGTCGCCCACAACCACCATTTTGTGATCCCTGCTGTGTTCTATGTTGTAGACTATGTAAGCATTTTATTTAACCATTCTGCTGTTCTCACATAATCATTTTTTTATTACAGATGGCTGATAAGCAGGAGTTTTTGCGTGACTTTATCGAGCTGTACCGCACAATGCCGTGCCTCTGGAAAATTAAGTCTGCAGATTATTGTAACCGGTTGAAAAAGAAGGACGCCTACCAAAAACTGGTGGAGCTCTGCAGGAGCCGTTACCCTGATGAACCGGCGGATGAGTCAACGGTTAAAAAACGGATTCAGGGCCTCCGCACGGTTTATAAAAAAGAGCTCAATAAAGTTATCAATTCAACCAAATCTGGAGCCGGGGCCGAAGAAGTTTATGTCCCCCAACTGTGGTACTTTGATCTGTTAGCTTTTACAAGGGACCAGGAAGTACCCAGACAAGGGACATCCGTTTCAGATCTAGACCCAGTGATCCAGCCGGACTCCCCTGTCGTACATGTAAGTACCTTTGTATTACAACACATTTTAATGTACATGCCAAAGTGGGCTTAAATTTAAAAAATATTATTGTGAAATGTAGATAAAATGGCAGAGAATTTATGTAGCTCAACGGTTGAGGCTTTTCCATTTACAAGTGTCGTTTTCACATTTTTGCTGTATATGGATGTTATAGTGTGAAGATTAATTTCTTTGTCTTTTCAAGTGTCGTTTTCACATATTTGCTGTATATGGGTGTTATAGTGTGAAGATTAATTTCTTTGTCTTTGTGATTTACCATTTGTTTTTTGTTCATGCAGGACACAGAAGAGGAGGTCTCCACACCTCCAACAGAAGAAGACAGCATGCCGGATCACATAGACGAAGTAGTCGAGCCACCATCATCTGTGCGGAGGCGGCTTTCACTTTCAGGAACGAAAAGGAAGGCTCCCACCTCGGCTCCCACCTCGGCTACTCCTGAATTGGTGGAAATTGCTAAAAAACTTCTTACGGCAGAAAAAGAAACTAAAATAACTGGCTTTGCATATTTTGCGAATGAGAAGCTGCCTACTCTGGATCCTGTTCAGCGGCTTCATGCTGAGAGACTGATGTTAGAGGTACTGAATCAAGCGTCTTTTGGAAACCTGGACCACAGATATGTCGTCATGCCAAGACCGCAGTACCCGGACTACTCATGGCCGCACAATCCTGTGCCAAATCCAGTTGGGATAAACCCAAACGCTGGTGCTCCCCCTTATTTTTATTCACCGCAGAGGCAGCGTGGTAATGGCAATGATCCATCTTACCAGCAGTTGTAGGTTTTAAAATGTTTTACTAAAGTTTTTTTTGGTTGTTTTTATATTTTTACATTGATACCTTTTTTAATAAAAAAACGTATTTATCTAATGAATTGTGGTCTTTTCTTATGTGATGTCAACTATTAAAATGTTGTATTTTTATTACATCTACTTGTCACACATGGGGTCATGGGAGTACTAGCTATCATAGGTGTTCCATCATCGGGAAAAAATGTAATGAAAAAAATATCAAAAATTAACATTTTTCTTTTTAAGGCCCTGGTCACACTAGCGCTAAAACCTTATACTAAAAAATAATACACCACACCTGCGTAGATGAACGTAAATATTAAATATATATTCTTTTCATATATTTATTTTTTTTTTTTTTAAATAAAGATATAAAATTTAAATAAAAAAAAAACATAACAAAATAAAAAAATTATAAAATAATTATTAACAAAATAAAAAAAAAAAATTAATGAGGGCCCCGGTGTCCAGCCGCTGCCCTCTCCAGCATCATCCCGTGTTGATGCAGAGCTCCCATCGCACTTTGCAGCTCTGCCACCGCAGTCTGCATCGCTGCCACAGTGCTGCACATTTTCGCCATCAGCCGGCGGTGGGACACCAACAGGTCCTGGGCAGTCGGGATTTCTGTGGAGGAAAAGGTAACAGTTAATAGTGAATTCTGTTGCAACATCAACATGTACATGTTATGTTAATTAACACTTACGGTTGTCGTCAGACGACCCGCTCACTGCCCACCCAGAACCTGTTGGTCCGCCGGCTAGGGAAACACAGAAAAAATTTTTTATATTACAACAGCCATTACACATAAGACCTTACAAAGTTCTCAAACATGTCTGAAGCTTATATAATGTGCGTTAATTACCTGATGGGGAGCCTGCATCCGTGTGACGGGATGATGCTGGAGAGAAGGCAATGGAAGGTGAGGTGCTTGACCCCGACTGTGGAGGGGGGGTTGCTGCCAGGGAAGGGGCTGAAGGGATGGAGAGGTGTGGTGAGGATGGTGGTGGAGGGGTAGCCGGAGATGGAGGTGGAGGGGTAGCCGGGGAAGGAGATGGAGGTGGAGGGGTAGCCGCAGCAGCTGGTGAAGGTGGTGCTGTAAATAAAATATACAATTCAGTCAAATAATCCTTCTACTAACCCCGTTACTGCCAGTACTTCCATCTATGCCTGTAAACCCCCTCACGACTGGTACTCCCTTTACTGCCTGCCCTATCACTGTCGGTACTCCCATCACTGCGGGTGCATTGATATAGGTAGATAAGGCAACTTGCGTTTTTTGTCGCAGCGCAACTTGCGCTATCGGACGCATGCGCAATGTTCCCCTATCTTTAACATGGCGGGCGCAGGGTTTAGCGCTTGCACGCGTTCATGTGCGTTTGTCGTGCGCTGCGCATTTTCCCGGTGTGAACACATACGCGCTAGACGCTACATGTTGCAATTTTTTTTCCGGTCAAAAAAAAAAAAAAGAGATGATTGAGACAGAGATGATTGAGACAGAGATGATAGAGCCAGAGATGATGGAGACAGATGATGGAGACAGATGATGGAGGCAGAGATGATGGAGGCAGAGATGATGGAGGCAGAGATGATGGAGGCAGAGATGATGGAGGCAGAGATGATGGAGCCAGAGATGATGGAGCCAGAGATGATGGAGGCAGAGATGATGGAGCCAGAGATGATGGAGCCAGAGATGATGGAGCCAGAGATGATGGAGCCAGAGATGATGGAGACAGAGATGATGGAGACAGAGATGATGGAGCCAGATGATGGAGGCAGAGATGATAGAGACAGCTGATGGAGGCAGAGATGATAGAGCCAGAGATGATGGAGACAGAGATGATGGAGCCAGAGATGATGGAGCCAGAGATGATGGAGTCAGAGATGATAGAGCCAGAGATGATGGAGACAGCTGATGGAGGCAGAGATGATAGAGCCAGAGATGATGGAGACAGAGATGATGGAGACAGAGATGATGGAGGCAGAGATGATGGAGGCAGAGATGATGGAGGCAGAGATGATGGAGGCAGAGATGATGGAGGCAGAGATGATGGAGGCAGAGATGATGGAGGCAGAGATGATGGAGGCAGAGATGATGGAGGCAGAGATGATGGAGGCAGAGATGATGGAGGCAGAGATGATGGAGCCAGAGATGATGGAGGCAGAGATGATGGAGCCAGAGATGATAGAGCCAGAGATGATGGAGACAGAGATGATAGAAATGTGACACATAGACAACGCATGCGCCAAAACAACCCAAAAGCATGCAAAAACGCATGAAATCGCAGACAAACGCTGCGTTTTTTTTGTCGAAATGCGCATGCTGATGCGACTAAATATCGCAGCGTTTATAAGCGTTTGCATGCGTTTTTTTAATGCGCTTCATGTGCGCTCGAAACGCATCGCTAAAAAACGCAAGTGTGAAAGTAGCCTACCCCACAAAACATAACCTATCCAGATACCCTCATCAATACTCACTCAGAGGCCTGCGGAGCTGGGCCCGGATGCTGGCGACCCTCTCGCGTGAGCGGTATCGCAGGTCCGCCAGCTTCTTTCTGATTTGCGCTTTTGTGCGCACCACATTGTACCTCCTCTGCAGGCCCCGCTGGATCCTCTGCAGGCATACCCTTTTGTGGCGCATTGGATGTGCCACAGGCAGCCTGCAGTGGTAGTCCCAGAGGTCCGTCTTTTTTATGAGATAACGGACCTCCTCGTCCGTCCATTTTGGGCCACGCTGTCTCTGTCTCGCCGCCATTGCCGCCATCACAAACAACAGAGCATTGGGCGACGCCAGCGCCATGACGTCACAGCGTGCGCACATTACGTGCGACCGCACCGCGACGCAAAACGTTTTTTTGCGATTGAAAAGTAACCGCAGCAGCCATGCGGCAGAAGCACAGATATGAAATGCTGTTGCAATCGCAATACCACTTCCAAGGTAGGCGATCACAATGGCGTGTCATGTCTTTATGGCTGGGGCTCGTGACAATTTTCACCTTGCAAATCACAAATGGCTTTTTGCATGTTTGCATATCTGTGTAGTTGCAGTCAAATAGCGATCATAATAACATCGCATATCTTGATGGCTGGGGCTCGCTAATCCCCTTTGCAAGTCACAATGGCTTTTGCATAGCGTGAGTAGTCAAATAGCGATCATAATAACATCGCATATCTTGATGGCTGGGGCTCGCTAATCCCCTTTGCAAGTCACAATGGCTTTCTGCATAGCGTGAGTAGTCAAATAGCGATCATAATAACATCGCATATCTTGATGGCTGGGGCTAGCTAATCCCCTTTGCAAGTCACAATGGCTTTTTGCATAGCGTGAGTAGTCAAATAGCGATCACAATAGCCTCGCATATCTTGATGGCTGGGGCTCGCTAATCCCCTTTGCAAAGTCACAATGGCTTTTTGAATAGCGTGGGGTTCACATTGCGATCACAATAGCCTCGCATATTTTGATGGCTGGGGCTCGCTAATCCCCTTGCAAATCACAATGGCTTTTTGCAGATCTGTATGCATATCTGTTTACTTGTGTGAGGTCACATTGTGATCACAATGACGTCGCATATCTGTGAATAGCTGATTCCCTGGTGAATGTTGACCTTTACCTCCCAAGAATTTTCAAATATATGTATAACAATTTTTTAACCTTTCATATATGACTATAATATATATATTATATATTTAAACTTTATATATGCAGCTGTGGTGTATTATCTGTTATATATAATTATAATGTTTGAACGCTACTGAGACCATAGGCCCTTAAAATAATTGAAAATATTTGAAACTTTTTTCTTTATTTTTTGTAACAATTAACTCCTATGACTGATGGTACTCCCATGAGCACGTGTGTGACAAGTAGATACAATGTATAACAAAAAATAGGGAAAAAAAAAGCCTTTGAAAAGATTTTAAAAACTACAGCTGCTGGTAACATGTCTCTTTGCCATCCCCATTACTCCCTCCCCACATCTCACCCATCATTAGCCCTTCTCCCATATTGGTAAAATAATTGAAAAAAACACGAATGCATTTTTAAAATAAAAATATTTTATTATCAAAACATTGTTAAAAAAAAGGGTAAAGTAAAACATTCTCAAAATCAAACTAGACCTGATGCTGCCAACTCACTGCACCAGGCCCATTAAAGTATTGGCAGTACTTGTCTCTGCCGGCCTTCGCATTGTCCTTGCTCCTGCCTTGATTGACAGGTTGAAGACCTGCAATAGCGGGATCATTGTCACGCCATTCTCCAAGCACCACGTCACCATTGCTGTCCGAGTCCATGAAGCCTGGCGGACTGTAAGTACCAGCATCGCGTTTGCGTAGAAAATTGTGCAGCACACAACAGGCCAACACCACAGAGTCTATGGATTCCAGCTTCATGTTGATTGGAGTGTGGAAAACCTGAAGCGGTTGGCCATTATGCCGAAGGCATTCTCCACAACGCGCCGTGCCCTAGAGAGTCTGTAGTTAAAAATCCGCCTTTCCCCTGTCAAAGTCTTTTGTGGGTACGGTTTCACAAGATGCTCATGAAGGGGGGAAGGCTTCATCGCCCACAAACACAAAGTTTAGGTTGGCGGTGGTGTCCATGTTGGTTGGCAAGTCAAGTTTATTATTAAACAACCGATCACCAAAACTTGTGTGCTCCAAAACGCCACCGTCAGAAACCCTTCCATTAATGCCAACATTAACGTCAATAAATTCATAATTGGCATTAACAAGGGCCATGAGGATCACGCTGAAGTAGCCCTTGTAGTTATGAAAAAAGGATCCGCTTTTGGCTGGTTGCGTGATCCGCACATGTTTGCCATCCAAGGCACCACCACAGTTTGGGAACTGCCAAATCCTTTCAAAATCAGAGGCAATAATTTGCCATTCCGCCACTGATTTTGGAAATGGCATGTAGCTCCGTAAACTGCGGACGATGGCGTTGCATGTCTCCGGAATTAGTTCTCCAAGCAGCGACCGAGAAATTGCAGCAGAATATTGCAAATCCTTCATGGAACGTCCGGTTGCCAGAAATCGCAGCGTTACTGCCAAACGTTCCTCTGCTGAAACAGCTGCACGCATCCTTGTATCCTGCCGTTCAATGAGTGGCCTCACAGCTTCCAGTAGGAGCTTGAATGAATCCTCCGACATCCGTAGATAATTCCGGAAATCCTGCGGATTCTTCTCCTGCAACTCCCTCACTAGATGCATGTGGGTGAATCTGGACCTCTGCTCCAGCCATTCCCTGGTCCACATGCGACGCTTTCGCTTGGAGCGCCTCTCTTCCACCCGCGCCTCTTCCTGACGATCTGCCTCCATAGATAGCGCAACTGCCACAATCATACGCTCCGCGGTGGAGAGGTTCATTATGTGCAACCTGTACGGTAAAGAAGAGAAAAGTTAATGACTAATTAATTACTATTACTAAAGTGTTTAAACAGAATAAAATAAAGAATAAAATAAAAATCATATAACAAAAAAAAAATATAAACTTTTCAGTTTATACAGTTTACAAATGTCTAAAATGGTGAGGGGTGTAAAATAAATAAAGCAAAAAAAAAAATAATAATAAAGTCAGGGGTGTAAAATAAATAAATAAATAAAAAAAAAAGAAAAAAATAAAGTCTGGGGTGTAAAATAAATAAAGCAGACGAAAAAAATAAATAAATAAATAAGGTCAGGGGTGTAAAAGCAATAAAGCAGAGGACGAAAAAAAAAAAATAAGGTCAAAAAACATTATCAAAACATCACAACATCACAAACAATATGTACCTTGAATCCAAATCCAAATATCCCGAAGATCCAAATCCAAATGGGGATGGATGGTGCTCTAACGACTCAGACAGGATCGCAAAACCCACCACTGCGCCACAAATATGATCGCAAAACACCGACACGCGATACTATCCTCACAAAAACGCACAAAGCACAGTTGGAATCATCCACAAAGTGTTCTGGAAACAATGGATGGGGGCGCAGTTATTATAGCTGAGGTGATGTTTGTGGTCACCAATCGGAGCTGAAGGGCGTTATGAACGAAAACAAAGTCCCGCCTCCGCCGCTGACTAATGCATCGTTAATGAGGTCGCACATTGTTCGCAAAAAGGTGCTACACTTAGCGATTATACTTACCCAGCGGGAGCGCCGACGATAAAATAGGGTCCGGAACGATGTCAGCGACGAGCGAGATCACAGCAGGAAGCTCGTCGCTGGCAGCTGCCGCACTGAACAACATCGCTAACGGGATCGCTAAATAGTGACGTTTTTTAGCGATCCCGTTAGCGATATTGTTTAGTGTGGCATACCCTTTACTGGTTACCAAATCTGAGCAACTTCCTCCAAAAACAATGAAGACACCACCAGTCCTTTGATCTCACATGTGTATGGGGTCCATAAAACTTTCGCACCACTTATCTAATCTTACCTAATTAAGGATTCTCTCTTTAACCCCTTAACGACCGCCGATACGCCTTTTAACGGCGGTCATTAAGGGTACTTAAACCACAGCGCCGTTAATTAACGGCGCTGTGGAAAAAGTGAATAGCGCCCCCAGAGGCGCATTTTCTCCGGGGTCTCGGCTACCGGGGGTAGCCGAGACCCCAGAGAACATGAATCGGGTCGGTTTTTACCGACACCGATGTTGCGATCGCCGTTATTAACCCTATAACGGCGACCGCAACAAAAAAAAAAAAAGTTGTGCCATTTAATTTCTCTGTCCTCTGATGTCATCGGACATCAGAGGACAGAGAAAAAGGGTCCCCAGGACCCCCATGTGGCCCCCAATAAGATCCATGTGGCCCCCGGACCCTCCGGTGTCCCCCGGTGCCGGCGCCGTTAAGACAATGGCGGGCGCATGCCCAGTGCGCCCGCCGCTATGTGCCGCTGTGCTGGTGGGGGGATGGGCAAATATTCTCTGGGGTCTCGGCTACCGGGGGTAGCCGAGACCCCAGAGAACATGATCCGGGTCGGTATTCACCGATCCCGGTGTTGCGATCGCGGCTATGCAAGCATAGCCGCGATCGCAAAAAAAAAAAAAAAAAAATGATTTCTCCCCTCTGATGTGATCGCACATCAGAGGGGAGAAAATGAGGGTCCCCCGGTCCCCCGATCGCCCCCCCATATACTTACCGGTGTCCTCCGTCCTCCCGCAGGCCCCAGGATCCCGGCTTCTTCTCCCTGCAAAAAAAAAATGGCGGGCGCATGCGCAGTGCGCCCGCCGATCTGCTTTGGCGGCAGATTCAAATTTTTTTCATTCATTCTCATAAAAGTACATTTTGATCACTGTGATAAACTATCACAGTGATCAAAATAAAAAAAAACAGCACATAACCCCCCCATTTATCACCCCCTTAGTTAGGGACATATAATAAAAAGTAGAAATTATATTTATTTTCATTTTTCTGTTAGGGTTAGGGTTATAATTAGGGTTAGGGTTATAATTAGGGTTAAGGTTATAATTAGGGTTAGGGTTAGCATTAGGCTGGTTTCACACATCCGGTGTGCGCCTGACGGCGCCCCCGGCATTTAGCCGCAGCGCCGCATCAGAAAATCTGATGCGCCGCATGCGTTTTTTTTTGCATTGACTTGCATTAGCGCCGGATGGCGCCGCATGTCAATGCGTTGCATGCGGTTTTGTCCGGATGCGGCGCAAATGTACATTGCGGCGGCCGGACAAAACGCTGCATGTAACGTTTTTTGTTTTTGCCGGATGGTTTCTGATGTCCCGGGCATCAAAAACCATCCGGCAAAAAAACGCATGCGGCCGCCGGCGGCGCATCAGGTATTCTGATGCGGCGCTGTGGCAAAATGCCGGGGGTGCCGACAGGCGCCCGCCGGAAGTGTGAAAGCAGCCTTAGGGTAAGGGTTATAATTAGCGTTAGGGTTAGGCTGGGTTCATACTGCGTTATGGCAGTCCGTTAACGCTGCCATTCACCCCCATTTGAGGGCGCATCGCGACGCATGCCGTAAAGCGGCATGCGTTTGCGACGTGCCATCATTCAGTGACGGAGCCTCGGACGCGGGCTGCAGCGTTTGTGCTCCGTCACCGCTAGCGCAGATGAATCATCTGCTGATTCCTCTGTGCTAGCGGGTATAGCATAATGCGATCGCGTTATGCTATACCATTACCAGCCCGTCAACGCTATGTGTTGAACGGGCTGGTAAAACGCAAAATGAACCTAGCCTTAGGGTTAGGGTTATAATTAGGGTTAGAATTAGGGTTAGGGTTACAATTAGGGTTAGGGTTATAATTAAGGTTATAATTAAGGTTAGGGTTACAATTAGGGTTGGAATTAGGGTTGGGATTTAGGTTAGGATTAGGGTTGGGATTAGGGTTAGGGGTGTGTTGGGATTAGGGTTGGAGCTAGAATTGAGGGATTTCCACTATTTAGGCACATCAGGGGGTCTCCAAACACGATGTGGCGTTCAAAAAGTCAAATGGCGCTCCCTCCCTTCCGAGCCCTGCCGTGCGCCCAAACAGTGGTTTACCCCAACATATGGGGTATCAGCGTACTCAGGACAAATTGCACACCAATTTTGGGGTTCTAATTTCTCCGATTACCCTTTGGAAAATAAAAAATAGCTGGCTAAAAAAATCATTTTTGAGAAAAAAAATGATTTTTCATTTTCACGGCTCTGCGTTTATAAATTTCTGTTAAGCACTAGGGGGTTCAAAGTGCTCACCACACATCTAGATAAGCTCCTTAAGGGGTCTAGTTTCCAAAATGGGGTCACTTGTGGGGGGTTTCCACTGTTTAGGCTCATCTGGGGCACTGCAAACGGAACATGACCCCCACCAACGTCTGCATTCCAAAACGTTATTACTTCCTTTCCAAGCCCTGCTGTGCGCCAAAACAGTTCCCCCCCCCACATATTTGGTATCAGCGTACTCAGGACAAATTGGACAACAACTTTTGGGGTCCAATTTCCTTGTGAAAAATCAAAAATTTGGGACTAAAAAATCATTTTTGTGGAAAATTGATTTTTTTTTTTCACACCCAGGCATTATAAACTTTTGTGAAACACTTGGAGGTTCAAAGTGCTCACCACAGATCTAGATAAGTTCCTTATGGGGTCTATTTTCCAAAATGGGGTCACTTGTGGGGGTTTTCCACTGTTTAGGCTCATCTGGGGCACTGCAAACGGAACATGACCCCACCAACGTCTGCATTCCAAAACGTTATTACTTCCTTTCCAAGCCCTGCTGTGCGCCAAAACAGTTTCCCCCCCACATATTTGGTATCAGCGTACTCAGGACAAATTGGACAACAACTTTTGGGGTCCAATTTCCTTGTGAAAAATCAAAAATTTGGGACTAAAAAATCATTTTTGTGGAAAATTGTTTTTTTTTTTCTTTCACACCCAGGCATTATAAACGTTTGTGAAACACTTGGGGGTTCAAAGTGCTCACAGCAGATCTAGATAAGTTCCATAGGTGGTCTAGTTTCCAAAATGGTGTTACTTGTGGGGGGTTTCCACTGTTTAGGCGCATCAGGGGCTCTCCAAACGCGACATGGTGTCCAATCTCAATTCCAGCCAATTTTGGTTTGAAAAAGTCAAACGGTGCTGCTTCCATTCCAAGCCCTGCCGTGCGCCCAAACAGTGGTCCCCCCCCATATATGGGGTATCAGCATACTCAGGACAAATTGTACAACAACTTTTGTTGTCCAATTTCTCCTGTTACCCTTGTGAAAATAAAAATTGGGGACTAAACTATCAGGTTTGTGGAAAAAATATGATTTTTTATTTTCACGCCCGGGCGTTATAAACTTCTGTGAAGCACTTGGGGCTTCAAAGTGCTCACCACACATCTAGATAAGTTCCTTAGGGGGTCTATTTTCCAAAATGGGGTCACTTGTGGGGGGTTTCCACTGTTTAGACACATCAGGGCCTCTACAAATGCGACATGGCGTCCAGCCAATTCCGCGTTGAAAAAGTCAAACGGAGCTCCTTCCCTTGCGACCTCTGCCGTGCGCCCAAAAAGTGGTTTACCCCAACATATGGGGTATCGGCATGCTCAGGACAAATTGCACAAAAACTTTTGGGGTCTTGTTACCCTTGGGAAAATAAAAATTGGGGTGAAGAGATCATTTTTGTGGAAAAAATATGATTTTTTATTTTCACGGCTCTACGTTATAAACTTGTGTGAATCACTTGGAGGTTCAAAGTGCTCACCACACATCTAGATAAGTTCCTTAGGGGGTCTAGTTTCCAAAATGGGGTCACTTGTTGGGGGTTTCCACTGTTTAGGCACATCAGGCGCTCTCTAAACGCGACATGGCATCCAGCCAATTCTGCGTTGAAAAAGTCAAACAGCGCTCCTTCCCTTGCGACCTCTGCCGTGCGCCCAAAAAGTGGTTTACCCCCACATATGGGGTATCAGCATGCTCAGGACAAATTGCACAAAAACTTTTGCGGTCTTATTACCCTTGGGAAATTAAAAATTGGGGTGAAAAGATCATTTTTGTGGAAAAAATTTTTTTTTTTTTTTTCACGGCTCTAGGTTATAAACTTGTGTGAAGCACTTGGAGGTTCAAAGTTCTCACCACACATCTAGATAAGTTCCTTAAGGGGTCTTGTATCCAAAATGGGGTCACTTGTGGGGTGTTTCCACTGTTTAGGCACATCAGGGGCTATCTAAACGCGACATGGCATTCAGCCAATTCTGCGTTGAAAAAGTCAAACGGCGCTCCTTCCCTTGCGACCTCTGCCACGCGCCCAAAAAGTGGTTTACCCCCACATATGGGGTATCGAAGTATTCAGAAGAAATTGTACAACAAATTTTGTGGTTCATTTTTTCTTTTAACACTTGTGAAAATAAAAAAAACTTGGTTCCGAAGTAAAGCTTTTGCAAAAAAAGTTAAATGTCAATTTTTTCCTTCCACATTGCTTCAGCTCCTGTGAAGCACTTGAAGGGTTAATAAACTTCTTGAATGTGGTTTTGAGCACCTTGAGGGGTGCAGTTTTTTAGAATGGTGTCACTTTTGGGTATTTTCTATCATATAGACCCCTCAAAGTGACTTCAAATGTGATGTGGTCCCTAAAAAAAAATGGTGTTCTGAAATCGCTGGTCAACTTTTAACCCTTATAACTTCGTAACAAAAAAAAATTTTGGTCCCAAAATTGTGCTGATGTAAAGTAGACATGTGGGAAATGTTATTTATTAAGAAATTTGTGTGACATATCTCTCTGATTTAAGGGCATAAAAATTTAAAGTTTGAAAATTGTTAAATTTTCAAAATTTTCGCCATATTTCCGTTTTTTTCATAAATAAACACAAGTCATATCAAAGAAATTTTACCACTAACGTGAAGTACAATATGTCACGAAAAAACAATCTCAGAATCAGCGGGATTCGTTAAAGCGTTCCAGAGTTATAACCTCATAAAGTGACAGTGGTCAGAATTGTAAAAATTGGCCCGGTCATTAAGCTGCAAAATGGCTCTGTCCTTAAGGGGTTAAGCTCAGTGTTTGTTTATTTCAGTGTTTGTTTATTTAAATGTCCATGTATCACACCATGCCTGTGTTTTTCACTGTATATAATTGGGTTTCTTCAAATATTTTGTTATACCAGCCTGATGAAGAGACGTAAGCAGTCTCGAAAGCTTGCTCTGTAATATCATTCACTATATTTTGTTAGCCATTAAAAGGTATCATACTCACAAGATTCCTATTTTGCTTCTCCCACTGAGAGCACTCTATATGTATTTTTCTACTGGCTAACACGGTACCAAACCAATTTTTTTCGTTTTTCATGCAGATTTGTATGCGTTTTTTTAAGCTAAGTTTAGATATGTTATTCAACAAAAAAAGAAAAAGATTTGTGACGTCATTTCTTGTCCAACCCATACTCCATTACACACAGATAGATGATAAGAGATAGATGATAGTAGATATGGGATAGATAAAAAATGGTACATAGATAGTTAAAGACACACACACAAAATCTTCACGCAGTATCTTTAATTAAAAAAAAAATGTGAAAAAAAATGGCGTGGGCTCCCAAGCAATTTTCTGCGCCAGACGGGAAAGCCGACGGCCGTGGCCAATATTTCTAGCCTGGGAAGGGGTTAATACCCATGGAGCTTCCCAGGCTATGAATATCAGCCCACAGCTGTATATTTAGCCTTTACTGACTATTAAGATAGGCAGACCACCCAAAAAAAATGACGTGGGGTCCCCCTATAATTTATAGCCAGAAAGGCTACGCAGACAGCTGCAAGCTGATATCATAGCCTAGGAAAGGGGCCAGGGACAATACCAGCACCTAGCCGCCCCAGAATTGGCGCATCTGTTCAATAAGAATAAAGTATTTTAACCCCTTCACCCCAAGGGTGGTTTGCACGTTAATGACCGGGCAAATTTTTACAATTCTGACCACTGTCTCTTTATGAGGTTATAACTCTGGAACGCTTCAACGGATCTTCGCGATTCTGAGATTGTTTTCTCGTGACATATTGTACTTCATGTTAGTGGTAAAATTTCTTCGATATAACTTGCGTTTATTTTTGAAAAAACCGCAAATATGGCGAAAATTTTTAAAATTTTGCAATTTTCAAACTTTGAATTTTTATTCCCTTAAAACAGAGAAATATATCACACAAAATAGTTAAGAATTAACATTTCCCACATGTCTACTTTACATCAGCACAATTTTGGAACCAAAATTTTTTTTTGTTAGGAAGTTATAAGGGTTAAAAGTTGACCAGCGATTTCTCATTTTTACAGCAAAATTTACAAAGCCATTTTTTTTAGGGACCACCTCACATTTGAAGTCACTTTGAGGGGTCTATATGGCAGAAAATACCCAAAAGTGACACCATTCTAAAAACTGCACCCCTCAAGGTACTCAAAACCACATTCAAGAAGTTTATTAACCCTTCAGGTGCTTCACAGTAACTAAAGCACCGTGGAAGGAAAAAATGAATATTTTACTTTTTAGCCACAAAAATGATCTTTTACAAACTTTTTTTTTATTTTCACAAGGGTAAAAGGAGAAAATGGACAGATAAGGTTGTTATGCAATTTCTCCTGAGTACGCCAATACCCCATATGTGGGGGAAAACCACTGTTTGGGCACACGGCAGAGCTCGTAAGGGAAGGAGCGACGTTTGACTTTTTCAAACTAAAATTGGCTGGAATTGAGATTGGATGCCATGTCGCGTTTGGAGAGCCCCTGATGCGCCTAAACAGTGGAAACCCCCCACAAGTGACACCATTTTGGAAACTAGACCCCCTAAGGTACTTATCTAGATCTGTTGTGAGCACTTTGAACCCTCAAGTGTTTCACAAAAGTTTATAAAGCCTGGGTGTGAAAAAAAAAAATCAATTTTCCACAAAAATGATTTTTTAGTCCCAAATTTTTGAATTTTCCCAAGGAAATTGGACCCCAAAAGTTGTTGTCCAATTTGTCCTGAGTACGCTGATACCCCATATGTGGGGGGGGGAAACTGTTTGGGCGCACGGCAGGGCTTGGAAAGGAAGTAGTAACGTTTTGGAATGCAGACGTTAATGGGGGTCATGTTCCGTTTGCAGTGCCCCAGATGAGCCTAAACAGTGGAAACCCCCACAAGTGACCCCATTTTGGAAACTAGACCCCTAAGGAACTTATCTAGATCTTTGGTGAGCACTTTGAACCCCCAAGTGCTTCACACAAGTTTATAATGCCCGGGCATGAAAATAAAAAATCCTATTTTTTTCCCACAAAAATTATCTTTTAGTCACTAATTTTTTATTTTCCCAAGGGTAACAGGAGAAATTGGACCACATAAGTTGTTGTACAATTTGTCCTGAGTACGCTGATACCCCATATGTGGGGGGGAACCACTGTTTGGGCGCACGGCAGAGCTCGGAATGGAAGGAGCACCATTTGACTTTTTCCAACCAAAATTGGCTGGAATTGAGTTTGGATGCCATGTTGCATTTGGAGAGCCCCTGATGTGCCTAAACAGTGGAAACCCCCACAAATGACCCCATTTGGGAAACTAGACCCCCTAGGGAACTTATCTAGATTTTTGATGAGCAATTTGAACCCCCAAGTGCTTCACACAAGTTTATAACGTAGAGCCGTAAAATTTAAAAATCATATTTTTTCCACAAAAATGATCTTTTCACCCCAATTTTTATTTTTCCAAGGGTAACAAGACGCCAAAAGTTATTGTGCAATTTGTCCTGAGTGCGCTGATACCCCATATGTGGGGGTAAACCACTGTTTGGGTGCATGGCAGAGTTTTTAAAGGGAAGGAGCGCCGTCTGACTTTTTCAACGCAGAATTGGCTGGACGCCATGTCGTGTTTGGAGAGCTCCTGATCTGCCTAAACAGTGGAAACCCCCATAAATGACACCATTTTGGAAACTAGACCCCTCAAGGAACTTATCTAGATGTGTGGTGAGAACTTTGAACCCCCAGGTGTTTCACTAAAGTTTATAACGTACAGCCGTAAAATAAAAAATCTTTTTTTTTTTTTTACAAAAATGATTTTTTCGCCCCCAATATTTTATTTTCACAAGGGTAACAGAAGAAATTGGAACCCAAAAGTTGTTGTCCAATTTGTCCTGAGTACACTGATACCCAATATGTGGGCGAAAACTACTGTATGGGCACACGTCGTGGCTCGGAAGGGAAGTAGTGACGTTTTGGATTGCAGACTTTGATGGAATGGTCTGGGGGCGTCATGTCACATTTGGAGAGCCCTGATGTACCTAAACAGTGGAAACCCCCACAAGTGACCCCATTTTGGCAAATAGACCCACAAGGAACTTATCTAGATGTGTGGTGAGCACTTTGAACCCCGAAGTGCTTCACAGAAGTTTATATCGCACAGCCGTAAAAATAAAAAATCTTTTTTTTTTTACAAAAATGATTTTTTTCGCCCCCAATATTTTATTTCCACAAGGGTAACAGGAGAAATTGGACCCAAAAGTTGTTGTCCAATTTGTCCTGAGTACGCTGATACCCAATATGTGGGAGAAAACTACTGTATGGGCGCACGTCAGGGCTCGGAAGGGAAGTAGTGACGTTTTGGATTGCAGACTTTGATGGAATGGTCTGGGTGCGTCATGTCGCATTTGGAGAGCCCCTGATGCGCCTAAACAGTGGAAACCCCCCACAAGTGACCCCATTTTGGAAAATAGACCCCACAAGGAACTTATCTAGATGTGTGGTGAGCACTTTGAACCCCAAAGTGCTTCACAGAAGTTTATAACGCACAGCCGTAAAATAAAAAATCCTTTTTTTTTTTGCAAAAATTATTTTTTTCGCCCCAATATTTTATTTTTACAAGGGTATCAGGAGAAATTGGACCCCAAAAGTTGTTGCCCAATTTGTCCTGAGTACGCTGATGCCCAATATGTGGGAGAAAAACTACTGTATGGGTACACGTTGGGGCTCGGAAGGGAAGTTGTGACGTTTTGGATTGCAGACTTTGATGGAATGGTCTGAGGGCGTCATGTCGCATTTGGAGAGCCCCTGATGCGCCTAAACAGTGGAAATCCCCAACAAGTGACCCCATTTTGGAAAATAGACCCCACAAGGAACTTATCTAGGTGTGTGGTGAGCGCTATGAAGCCCCAAGTGCTTCACAGAAGTTTATAATGTACAGCCGTAAAAACAAAAAAATAATTTTTTTTGTACAAAAATGATATTTTCGCCCTCAGTTTTTTATTTTCCCAAGGGTAACAGAAGAAATAGGACAAATTGCACAATAACTCTTGGGGTCCAGAGTACGCTGATACCCCATATGTGGGGATAAACTACTGTTTGGACGCATGGCAGAGCTCAGAAGTGAAGGAGCACCGTTTGACTTTTTCAACGCAGACGCCATGTCACATTTGGAGAGCCCCTGATGTGCCTAAACAGCGGAAACCCCCCAATTCTAACTCCAACCCTAACCCCAACACACCCCTAACCCTGGTCCCAACCCTAACCACAAACCTAACCCTAACACACCCCTAATACTAACCCTAATCCTAACTTTAGCGCCAACCCTAACCCTAACTTTAGCCGCAACCCTAACCCTAATGGGAAAATAGAAATAAATACATTTTTTTAATTTTATTATTTTTCCCTAACTAAGGGGGTGATAAAGGGGGGTTTGATTTACTATTTATAGCGGGTTTTTATGATTGGCAGCTGTCACGCTAAAAGACGCTTTTTATTGCAAAAATAGTTTTTTGCATCGCCACATTTTGATAGCTATAATTTTTGCATATTTTGGCCCACAGAGTCATGTGAGGTCTTATTTTTTGCGGTACGAGTTGACGTTTTTATTTGTACCATTTTTGAGCAGGTGACATTTTTTGATCGCTTTTTATTTCGATTTTTGGGAGGTTAGAATGAACAAAAATCAGCAATTCATGAATTTCTTTTGGGGGAGGCGTTTTTATTGTTCCGCGTGTGGTAAAATTGATAAAGCAGTTTTATTCTTCGGGTCAGTACGATTATGGCGATACCTCATTTATATCATTTTTTTATGTTTTGGCGCTTTTATAGAATAAAAACAATTTTATATAAAAAATAATTATTTTTGCATCGCTTTATTCTGCGAGCTATAACTTTTTTATTTTTTCGTTGATGATGCTGTATGCTCACTTTTTGCGGGACAAGATGACGTTTTCAGCGGTACCATGTTTATTTATATCGGTCTTTTTGATCGCGCGTTATTCCACTTTTTGTTCGGCGGTATGATGATAAAGCATTGATTTTTTGCTTCGTTTTTTTTTTTTTTTTTTTAAGGGGTTCACTAAAGGGGTTAACTAGTGGGACAGTTTTATAGGGGGGGTCGTTACGGACGCGGCGATACCAAATATGTGTACTTTTATTGTTTTGGTTTTTTTATTTACAGGAAGAAATTAATTTATTGGGGAATATTTATTTTTTTTTTATTTATTTTGGATTTTTTTTTTATAACATGTTTATTTTTATTTTTTTAACTTTTTTACTTTGTCCCAGGGTGGGACATCACTGTATTTTATCAAATCGCTGGTGTGACAGTGTGCACAGCACACTGTCACACCAGCGATCGCTCAGGCAGTGCAGCAGGCTTCTCAGTGCCTGCTCTCAGCAGGCACTGAGGAAGCCGCCTCCCTCCAGGACCCCGGCGCCATCTTGGATCCGGGTCCTGGGAGGGAGGAAGCCCTCAGAACAGCGCGATCACATCGCGCTGGTCTGAGGGTCTCAGGGGGGCGCGCAGGGAGCCCCCACCCTGCGCGATCCTCCCCTGTGCCCCCAGTACACCGCGATCATGTTTGATCGCGGTGTGCTAGGGGTTAATGTGCCGGGAGCGGTCCGTGACCGCTCCTGACACACAGTCACGGGTGTCAGCTGTGATAATCAGCTGACACCCGGCGGCGATTAGCTGCGCTCCCCTCAGGAGCGCAGCTGATCGCCTATGACGTACTATCCCGTCCATGGGCAGAATGGCACGGGTTTTATGGACGGGATAGTACGTCTAATGTCAGAGAGGGGTTAAAATAAGGGGACCCCAAAAACAATCACGTGGGGTCCCCATATAATTAATAGCCAGAAAGGCTATGCAGACAGCTGTGGGCTGATTTTCATAGCCTAGAAAGGGGCCATGGATATCGACCCTCCCTGGCTACAAACACCAGCTCTCAGCCGCCCCAGAAATGGCGCATCACTAAGATGCGCCAATTCCGGCACTTAGCCTCTCTCTTTCCACTGCCCTGTAATAAGGGGTTAATGTCACCTTTGTATTGTAAGGTGATATCAAGTTCAGTTAGTAATGGAGAGGTGTCAATAAGACACCTCTCCATTACTAATCCTATAGTTATTAATGGGTTAAAAAAGCATTGCCAGAATAAAGCATTTTAATGAAATAAAACACAGATTTCCAATATTTATTGTACGCCTAATTCCACGAAGCCCTTGATCACCTGCAAAAAAAAAAAAAATAATAAAACAATATATACTCCCTGTTGCGACGTAGTCCATATAATAACGATTGTCCCACGACGATCTCCCGTGGAGAGTTGTCACATCAGCAGATGTGACCGCTCTCCAGGTGCTCTGGTGTACAGTGACCGGAGATAATGCTTCCTCTGTGGATCACTCCACCGTCGAGGTGCTCTCACTTTACGGCACCATTGCTGTGTGAGAAATTTCTCACGCAGCTTTGGTGCCGTAAGTGAGAGCATGAACTCGGGCGACCTCGGCGGTGGAGAGATCCACAGCGGGAGCATTATCTCCAGTCACTGTACACCGGAGCCCTGGAGAGCGGTCACATCTGGTGAAGTGACAGCTCTCCACGGGAGATCGTCGTGGGACAATCGTTATTATATGGATTATGTCGAGACAGAGTATATTGTTCATTTTTTTTTTCCAGGTGAGCGAGGGTGTTGGGGATTAGCTGTATATGGTGAGTATGTACTCTGTATGTGTTTTTTTTTTGTTTGTTTTTTTTTATTATTCAACACATTACCTGGATGATGGGACTATTACTGTCCCATCATCCGCTAATGCTGTCACTGTAGCAGACATAGCCGGATGGGACTTGTAGTCCCATTGCACGATGCCTGCCTACACACAGACCCACATACACACACAGCCCCGCAGACACACACAGATACACACAGACCCCCGATCACAGACACGCACACATTCACTGCACGCATATAGTCTTTACAGCCTATGAGTCATAGGCTATGACTGACCTCTGACGCTGCACAGCCAGCCAATCATAGTAGTGCCACAATCAAGAAGGCTACGGCATTACCGTGATTGGCTAACATGGTGGGCGGGAGATCTGAATATTGCAAGGCAAGTAGTGAAATACTCGCTATGTTTCGATTACTCGCCGAGTACCGAATATTTGCGAGTATACCTATGATGTCAGTTACAGGCCTCTCTCATCTTTTAAGTGGGAGAACTTGCACAATTGGTGGCTGATTAAATACGTTTTTTTCCCCCACTGTAAAAAGGAATATGCTTCCTAGCCTGGTATGTGCTGCCTCCATTGTAGTATATGCCCCTCATTCTGGTATATGCCCCCACATTGTGGTATCTGCCCCTCACCCTTGTATTTGCCCGTCATTCTAGTATATAACCCCCATCCTTGAATATGCATCTCATCCTTGTATATGCACCCCATTGTGGTATATGCTCCCCATCTTTGTCCAGTTCTGTGGAAAAGTGTTTGCTCCCTTCCTGATGTCCTATTCTTTTGCATGTTTGTCACACTTAAATGTTTCAGATAATCAAACAAATTTAAATATTAGGTAAAAATAACCAAAGTAAACACATAATTAAGGTATTAGGGGGAAAAAAATTCAAAACTACAGGGCCCTGTGTGAAAAAGTCATTGCCTCCCTTCCTTCTTAATGCATAAATTATCTGTGGTTTATCACATCTTTAGGAAGCTGAGTTCAAATTCCCTAGCCACACCCAGGCCTGAGTACTGCCACACCTGTTCTCAATTGAGAAATCACTTAAATAGGAGCTGCCTCACAAAGTGAAGTAGACCAAAATCCAGATATCATGCCGCAATCCTAAGAAATTCTGGAACAAATGAGAACCAATGTAATTAAGATCTACTCCTCTGTTATGTTTCGGTAGCTGAGGAGAGCAGGCAAAAAAGGCAATACACCAGAGCAGTTGGAATCTATGAGATTGCAGTACCCTGACTAACCACCACAACTAGAAGCAGCCGTGGAGCGTTCCTACGTTGGTCCTAGACGCCTCGTCACAGCCTGAGAAACTAACTACACCTAAAGATAGAAATAGGAAAGCTATCTGCCCCGGAGCAGAACCCCAAAGATAATAGAAAGCCCCCAAACAAGTAATGGCGGTTAGACAAGAGGAAATACTGACACAGAAAGAAAATAGTATGAGCAAACGCTGGGGCCCAAACTATCTAAATAGAAAAGGAAAGGAAGGGTACTTACTGCAATCCCAGAAAACCCTGAAAAGCACCAACTCTACTAATTTCAAAATCACCTGAGATCACACGACCTCTACCACCTAAATTAGTTCTCTGGTGTAACAAAATCAAAACAGCAGCCACTGAAAAAACTGGAAAAAGCAAAAAACAAAACTCAGTGGCTGAACCAAACTGAGAGGGCAGAAGCCCCCGGAGGGGACCCTGAAGGCCCCCAAAGAAGTGCAGGACAAAATGCAAAAATATAGCACAAACACAAAAGCAGAAAAAGACTTATCTGTTAGCAGGAGAAGCAGACACGACACAGCAGGCTACAAGGGAAACTGGAATGAAGGATTCAGACCAGAACAATTGATCACCGGCAACCCTGATGGGAAAATGACTCCCTTATATAAGACCAGTCAGTAACACCTGATTCCCAGTCTTCACAATCTTCACTAGTACCGCTTGTAACCACCAGAGGGAGCCTCTGCTCAGGACTCATCTCAAACCCATTCACAACAGTACCCCCCCTTGAGGAGGGGTCACCGAACCCTCATTTGAGCAACCAGGTCGGTCAGGATGAGTTCTATGATACGCACGGATAAGTCTCCTAGCATGGATGTCCGAAGCAAACACCCAAGAATTGTCTTCCTGACCATAACCTCTCCATTTAACCAAATACTGGAGTTTCCGTCTAGAAAAACGAGAATCCAATATTTTCTCAACCACATACTCCAGATTGCCCTCAACCAAAACAGGGTCAGGAGGCACAGCAGCAGGAACCACTGGCTCAACAAACCTCTTCAACAAGGACTTGTGGAACACGTTATGGATCTTAAATGTCCCTGGAAGAAGCAAACGAAAAGAAACAGGATTAATAATCTCCATGATCTTATAAGGTCCAATGAACCTAGGCTTAAATTTAGGAGATGCTACTCTCATAGGAATATTCTTTGAGGACAACCAGACCAAGTCCCCCACTTTAAACCGAGGACCATCAGTCCTATGCCGGTTAGCAAACCGCTGGGCCTTCTCCTGAGAGAGGGACAACCTCTCCACTACCTGGTCCCAAATCTGCTGCATACGCTCCACAACAGAGTCAACACCTGGACAGACAGAAGCCTCCGTCTGTCCTGAAGAAAATCGAGGGTGAAACCCAGAATTACAGAAAAACGGAGACATCAAAGTGGCAGAGCTAGCCCTATTATTAAGAGCAAACTCAGCCAAAGGCAAAAAAGAGACCCAGTCATCCTGATCAGCAGACACAAAGCATCTTAGATAAGTCTCCAATGTCTGGTTTGTTCTCTCAGTTTGACCATTGGTCTGAGGATGAAATGCCGAGGAGAAAGACAATTGAACACCCAGTTTAGAACAAAAAGTCCTCCAAAATCTGGAAACAAACTGGACTCCTCTGTCAGACACAATGTTCTCAGGAATGCCGTGTAAACGAACCACGTGCTGAAGGAACAACGGCACCAATTCAGAGGAGGAAGGCAACTTAGGTAATGGCACAAGATGTATCATTTTGGAAAACCTATCACAAATTACCCAGATGGTGGTCATTCTCTGAGAAACAGGGAGATCGGAAATGAAATCCATAGAGATATGGGTCCATGGTCTTTTGGGCACAGGCAATGGCATCAACAAACCACTAGAGCAAGAGCAAGGCTTGGAGCGAGAGCAAGTCCCGCAGGACTGCACAAATTCCCTGACATCACGAGACAAGGTAGGCCACCAAAAGGACCGACTAACCAAGTCTCTGGTACCAAAAATTCCGGGATGCCCAGCCAATGCGGAACAATGAATCTCAGACATCACACTCTTTTTCCATTGGTCCGGGACAAACAATTTTCCAACAGGGCAGCGCTGGGGCCTATCCTCCTGACACCCCTCCAGAGCAAGTCTCAAATTGGGTGAGATGGCGGAAAGAACTACACCCTCTTTCAAAATAACAGAAGGATCAGATAACTCAGGAGAGTCCGCAAGGAAACTCCTCGAGAGGGCATCCGCCTTAACATTCTTAGTGCCAGGAAGAAAGGAAACCACAAAATTAAAACGTGTGAAAAACAAGGCCCACCTGGCCTGTCTAGGATTGAGTCGCTTGGCAGATTCCAGATAGACCAGATTCTTATGGTCCGTAAGGACCACCACCTGATGTTTGGCTCCCTCCAGCCAATGTCTCCACTCTTCAAAAGCCCACTTCATGGCCAATAACTCCCGATTACCCACGTCATAATTACGTTCAGTAGGAGAAAATTTTCGAGAGAAAAAGGCACAAGGGTTACTTTTAGAGGTCTCTGGATCTTTTTGGGACAAAACGGCACCTGCCCCAATTTCAGAGGCATCAACCTCCACCTGAAATGGCAGAGAAACATCAGGCTGCCGTAGAACAGGAGCAGAAGTGAATCTCTGCTTAAGTTCCTGAAATGCAGAGACTGCCTCAGGAGGCCAATTCACCACATCAGAACCCTTACTGGTCAAATCAGTTAATGGTTTAACAATAACCGAGAAATTACCAATAAATTTACGATAAAAATTGGCAAAACCCAAAAATCTCTGAAGAGCCTTTAATGAAGTAGGTTGGACCCAATCACAGATGGCCTGAACCTTGACCGGGTCCATTTCAATAACAGATGGGGACAAAATGAATCCAGAAATGAGATCCTCTGTACGCCAAAAAGACACTTTGATCCCTTCACATACAGAGCATTCTCTCTCAAAATCTGGAATACAGTTCGAACATGTTTCACATGAGAGTCCCAGTCATTAGAAAAAATCAAGATATCATCCAAATAAACAATCAGAAATTTGTCCACAAAATCCCTGAAAATGTCATTCATGAAGGACTGGAAGACGGAAGGAGCATTAGTGAGCCCAAAGGGCATCACTAGGTACTCAAAATGCCCTTCAGGGGTATTGAATGCCGTCTTCCATTCATCCCGTGCTTAATGCGAATAAGGTTATACGCCCCCTGAGGTCAAGCTTGGTAAACCAAGTAGCGTTTTTCACCCTGGAAAACAGGTCAGAAATCAAGGGTAACGGGTACTGATATTTCACAGTAATATTGTTCAAGAGACGATAATCAATACACGGCCTTAATGAACCATCTTTTTTGGCCACAAAGAAAAAACCGGCACCTAAGGGTGAAGAGGATGGTCTGATATGACCCTTCTCCAATGATTCCTTGATATAAGACCGCATAGCGTCATGTTCAGGTACAGACAAGTTAAAAAGGCGACCTTTAGGGAATTTACTACCCGGCACTAATTCAATAGCGCAGTCATAGCTCCTATGGGGAGGCAAGGATGCAGATTTACTTTCGCTAAACACATCAGAAAAATCAAACAAAAAGTCAGGAACATCCTGAGCCTGGGGGGAGGCAGAAAAAACAGGAGTGTTGGTATTAACACATTGGCAGCCCCAACTGGTTACAGACACAGATTTCCAATCCAAAACAGGATTATGAGACTGTAACCAAGGGAAACCCAGCACGATAATGTCATGCAGATTATATAGAACCAAAAATTTGCAGCACTCCTGGTGATCAGGTTCAACCCTCATTATCACCTGAGTAGAAAACTGGGGTTTATTCTCAGCCAAAGGGGTAGAATCGATCCCCAGTAGGGGAATAGACTTCTGTAGGGGTATCAAGGGAAACCCACAACGTTTAGCAAAATCATAATCCATCAGGTTAATAGCTGCTCCAGAATCAACGAAAGCCTGAGCAGAAAATGAGGACAGAGAGCATATCAGAGTGACAGTTAATAAAAACTTAGTCTGAACACTACCCAAGACAACTGAGCGTGCAAAACGTCTTCCCCGCTTAGGGCAGACTGAAATAGCATGAGAGGCATCACCACAGTAGAAACATAACCCATTGCGCTTTCGAAACTCATGACGCTGTGCCCCAGACACCACTCTATCACACTGCATGGGTTCAGAAGCTGGCTCACAAGGCAACACCATTCCACGCATACTTCGCTCACGCAAACGTCTGTCAATTTGAATCGCTAATGACATAGAATCATTGAGACCAGAGGGGACAGGGAATCCCACAATAACATCCTTTACATTATCTGACAGACCCTTCCGGAAAAGGGCCGCCAAAGCGTCGTCATTCCATTTGGTCAGGACTGCCCACCTACGGAATCTCTGACAGTATAACTCAGCGTCATCAAGCCCCTGATTTAATGCCAACAAGGCTTTTTCAGCTTGATCAGTGACATTAGGCTCATCGTACAATAACCCCAAAGCCTGAAAAAATGCATCAACATCACTCAAAACAGGATCCCCAGGTATCAGGGAAAAAGCCCAATCCTGAGGATCGCCGCGCAGGAGAGAGATGATAATTTGAACCTGCTGCGCTGCGTTTCCTGAGGACTTAGATTTTAAGGCAAAAAACAATTTACAATTATTTTTGAAATTCTGAAACTTAGCTCGATCCCCTAAAAACAAATCTGGCATGGGGATCCTAGGTTCCACAACAGGCAACCTAGCAAGATATGCAGCAATACTCTGAACCTCAGTGGCAAGCTGATCCACACGGCCAGACAACTGTGCAAACTCCATTGGGAGAAAAGATCCTCCCCAGCACCCAGAGATACAGAGGGAAAAAAAAAAAATGCAACAAACAGAAAAATATCTCTGACAACTCTGACAACCTTTTTTCTTTCACAATATTTTTTCCCTTCTGTGAGTACCATACAATTTTCAATTTTTGGGCCGGTGATACTGTTATGTTTCGGTAGCTGAGGAGAGCAGGCAAAAAAGGCAATACACCAGAGCAGTTGGAATCTATGAGATTGCAGTACCCTGACTAACCACCACAACTAGAGGCAGCCGTGGAGCGTTCCTACGTTGGTCCTAGACGCCTCGTCACAGCCTGAGAAACTAACTACACCTAAAGATAGAAATAGGAAAGCTATCTACCCCGGAGCAGAACCCCAAAGATAATAGAAAGCCCCCAAACAAGTAATGGCGGTTAGACAAGAGGAAATACTGACACAGAAAGAAAATAGTATGAGCAAACGCTGGGGCCCAAACTATCTAAATAGAAAAGGAAAGGAAGGGTACTTACTGCAATCCCAGAAAACCCTGAAAAGCACCAACTCTACTAATTTCAAAATCACCTGAGATCACACGACCTCTACCACCTAAATTAGTTCTCTGGTGTAACAAAATCAAAACAGCAGCCACTGAAAAAACTGGAAAAAGCAAAAAACAAAACTCAGTGGCTGAACCAAACTGAGAGGGCAGAAGCCCCGGAGGGGACCCTGAAGGCCCCCAAAGAAGTGCAGGACAAAATGCAAAAATATAGCACAAACACAAAAGCAGAAAAAGACTTATCTGTTAGCAGGAGAAGCAGACACGACACAGCAGGCTACAAGGGAAACTGGAATGAAGGATTCAGACCAGAACAATTGATCACCGGCAACCCTGATGGGAAAAT
Source organism: Oophaga sylvatica (assembly GCA_033576555.1). NCBI lineage: Eukaryota > Metazoa > Chordata > Amphibia > Anura > Dendrobatidae > Oophaga > Oophaga sylvatica. The sequence continues at coordinate 305,905,448 of JARQOD010000003.1, forward strand.
GACTCCCTTATATAAGACCAGTCAGTAACACCTGATTCCCAGTCTTCACAATCTTCACTAGTACCGCTTGTAACCACCAGAGGGAGCCTCTGCTCAGGACTCATCTCAAACCCATTCACAACACTCCTCCTTGATCAGGTTTCATCTGAAATACTGTGTACAGTTCTGGGTACCACATTTAAAAAAAAAAAACATTGAAAAACTAGAGCAAGTTCAGAGAAGAGCTACCAGGATGGTGAGCAGACTACGAGGAACGGTTAAAGAATCTGGAAATGTTTAGCTAATCAAAAAGTTGGCTAAAAGGAGACTTAATAGCTGTGTACTAATATCTGAATGGATGTCAGTGTAGAGCAGGGGTTTCAAACTGCATTCCTTGAGGGCCGCAAAACATGCGTGTTTTCAAGATTTCCTTAGCATTGCACTAGGTGCTTGAATCATCTGTGCAGGTGATTAAATTATCACCTGTGCAATTCAAGGAAATCCTGAAAATATGACCTGTTTGCAGCCCTTGAGGAATGCAGTTGAGACTTCTGGTGTAGAGGTATTCTCATTTGCACATGGAAATACGAGAAATGATGGTATGAAACTGGGAGAAGATATAGATTAGATCTTAGAAAAAAAAATTTTTGACAGTGAGGGTGATCAATGAGTGTAACAGGCTGCCATGAGAGGTGGTTAGTTCTCCTTCAATGGAAGTCTTCAAACAGAGGCTGGACAGACATCTAATTGAGATGGTTTCGTGAATCCTGCATGGGGCAGGGGGTTGGACACGATGACCCTTCAGGTCCCTTCTAATTCTAACATTCTGGGATTCTATGAAATCTATCAGTCTGGAAAAGGTTATAAAGCCATTTCTAAAGCTTTGCTACTCCAGCGAACCACAGTGCGAGCCATTGTTCCCAAATGCCAAAAGCGTAGAACAGTGATGAACCTTCCCCTTAGTGAAGACTCATCTAAGAGGTCACAAAAGACCCTACAACAACATCCAAAGAACTGCAGGCCTTGCTTGCCTCCGATAAGGTCAGTGTTCATGACTCCACTATGAGAAAGAGACTGGGTAAAAATGGCCTGTATGGCAGAGTTCCAAGATGAAAACCACTGCTGAGCAATAAGAACATAAACACTCATCTTAGTTTTGCAAGAAAACATCTTGATGCTCCCAAGACTTTTGGGTGAATTCTCTGTGTACTGAGGAGACAAAAGTCTATCTTTTTGGAAGGTGTATGTCCCATTACATCTGGTGTAACAGTAACACAGCATTTCAGAAAAGAAATATTATACCAACAGTAAAATGTGGTGGTAGTGTGATGGTCTTGGGCAGTTTTTCTGCTTCAGGACCTGGAATACTTGCTGTGGTAAGTGGAATCATGAATTCAGCTGTCTACCAAAAAGTTTTGAAGGAGATTGTCCGGCAATCTGTTCATGACCTCAAGCTGAAGCACACTTCGGTTATGCAGCAGGACAGTGATCCAAAACACATCAGCAAGTCCACCATTGAATGACTTAAGAAAAATAAAATTAAGACTTTGGCATGACCTAGTCAAAGTCCTGACCTTAATCTAATTGAGATGCTGTGGCATGACCTTAAAATAAGTGGGCCAAAATTCCTCCAGAGCTTTGTAAAAGACTCATTTCCAGTTATCGCAAACGCTTGATTGCTGCTAAGGGTGACCCAACCAGTTATTAGGTTTAGGGGCAATCACTTTTTCACACAAGGTCCTGTAGGTTTGAATTTCTTTTTTTCCCTTAACCCTTAATGCGCAATGACGTGCACAGTCAGTCATGGCAAGGTGTCAGTTTTGGCACCTTGACGGACTGTGCACGTCATGCCTTTGAACTACCACTGCGTGTAGACACGCAGTGGTAGTTCAGTGCCGACAGCTGTCACGGACAGCTGACAGGCACAGCAAGCGGTGCGGGGACCTTTGCAGTCGGTCCCTGCACCTTCAGCGCTGTGATTGGTCAGTCAATGTGACTGACCAAACACAGCAGCGATCAGGCAGAAGAGGCTGAAATTTCAGCCTTTTCTGCCCGATCAGTGCAGGAGCTCAGCGCTGCAGTGGCCTAGCTTCCTCCACTGACAGCCAGGAGCGGCGCCCCTCCGCCCCTGGCTGTTAACCCCCTGACTGCTGCGATCGAGCGCAATCGCAGCGCTCAGGGGGAGAGGCAGAGGGTCGGGAGCTCCCTCTGCCTCAGATCAGCGCCCCGCAATGTATTTGCAGGGCCCGATTTCTGCCTTGATGACCAGGGGGTTGTCATGACAACCTCCGGGTCATCTAGCTACGGAAAGCCGCTGTGACCATGGTCACAGCAGCTTTCACTATAGGTACAATGCATTGTACCTGCAATCAAAAGTAAAAAAGTGAAAGTCCCATAAAGGGTAAATAAAGCATTTTTTAAAAAAAATTGTAAAAAAAATATTAATAAATAATTTTAAAAAATTCCCCTAAAAAATACACATTTTTATGTAAATACAGAAAAAAACAAAAAAATACACATGTTTGGTATCGCCGCGTCCGTAAAAATCCCATCTATAAAAGCGTAACCCTAGTTAACCCCTTCAGTGAAAGCCGTAAAAAAAACACAAAAAAGTAGTAAATTATACTTTTTCCAAGCTGTATGATGATACCGCTTGGAAAAAGTGCAGTAACACGCGATCAAAAAGTTGGATATAAATAATCATGGTACCGCTGAAAACGTCATCTTGTCCCGCAAAAAACAAGCCGATATACAGCATCATCAGCGAAAAAATAAAAAAGTTATAGCTCGCGGAAAAAACTGATGCAAAAATAATTATATTTCTATAAAAAAAAATGTATTGCGTAAAAAACGCCAAAACATAAAAAAATATATAAATGAGGTATCGCTGTAATCGTAGTGACCCGAAGAATAAAGCTGCTTTATCAATTTTACCACACGTGGAACGGAGGAAAAAAAAAAAACAATTCCTGAATTGCTGGTTTTTGTTCATTCTGCTTCCACAAAAATCGGAATAGGAAGCGATCAAAAAACGTTATGTGGCCGAATATGGTACCAATAAAAACGTCAGCTCGTCCCGCAAAAAATAAGCCCACAGATAACTCTGTCAGACGAAATATGAAAAAATTATACCTCTCAAAATACAGCGATGCAAAAATTTCTTACAAAAAAATCTTCCAAAAAAAGCATCTTTTAGTGTGACAGAAGCTAAACATGAAAAAAGGGTATAAATCTGGTATCGCTGTAATCGCACCGACCCGAGGAATAAAGTCGCCTAATCACTAATACCGCACGAGGAACGGTGTAAAAAATAAAACCAATTCTTCACCTTTTGTGGATTTGTTCATTCTGCCTCCCAAAGATCGCAGTAAGGCGATCACAGTGGTTCCCCCACATATGGGATATCAGTGTACTCAGGACAAATTGCAAATCAACTTTTGGGGTCCTATTTCTCCTGTTACCCTTTTTATAAAATTTTTATAAAATAAAAATTTGGGGGCAAAAAGGTCATTTTTGTGGAAAAAATATGATTTTTTTATTTTCACGGCTCTACGTTATAAACTTCTGTGAAGCCCTTGGGGGTTTAAAGTGCTCACCACACATCTAGATAAGTTCCTTGGGGGGTCTAGTTTCCAAAATGGGGTCACTTGTGGGGGGTTTCTACTGTTTAGGCACATCAGGGGCTCTTCAAACGTGACATGACACCCGCAGACCATTCCATCAAAGTCTGCATTTGAAAACGGCGCTCCTTCCCTTCCGAGCTCTGCCATGCATCAAAATAGTGGTTTACCCCCACATATGGGGTATCAGCGTAATCAGGACAAATTGCACAATAACTTTTGGGGTCCTGTTACCCTTTGGAAAATAAAAATTGGGGGTGGAAAGATCATTTTTGTGGAAAAGATATGATTTTTTAATTTTACGGCTCTACGTTATAACCTTCTGTGAAGCCCTTGGGGGTTCAAAGCTCTCACCACACATCTAGATAAGTTACTTGGGGGTCTAGTTTCCAAAATGGGGTCACTTGTGGGGGTTTCCACTGTTTAGGCACACAGGGACTCTCCAAATGCGACATGGCGTCCAATCTCAATTCCAGCCAAAAAAGTCAAATGGCGCTGCTTCCCTTCCGAGCTCTGCCATGCGCCCAAATAGTGGTTAACCCCCACATATGGGGTATCGGCGTACTCATTACAAATTGCACAATAACTTTTGGGATCCTTTTATCCTTGAAAAATAAAAATTGGGGGTGAAAAGATCATTTTTGTGGAAAAAATATCATTTTTAAATTTTACGGCTCTACGTTATAACCTTCTGTGAAGCCCTTGGGGGTTCAAAGTGCTCACCACAGATCTAGATAAGTTCCTTGGGGGGTCTAGTTTCCAAAATGGGGTCACTTATGTTTTTTTTTTACTGTTTAGGTACATCAAGGACTCTCCAAACGCGACATGGTGTCCGCTCTCGATTCCAGCCAATTTGACATTCAAAATCTCAAATGATGCTCCTTCCCTTCTGAGCACTGCCGTGCGCCTAAAGATTGGTTTTCCCCCACACAATGGGTATCCGTGTACTCAGGAGAAATTGTACAACAAATATTGTGGTTCATTTTCTCCTGATACCCTTGAAAAAATGTAAAAAATTGTGTCAAAAGAAAAATTTTGGGAAAAAAAGTTAATGTTCATTTTTTTCCTTCCACATTGCTTCAATTCTTGTGAAGTACCTAAAGGGTTAATAAACTTCTTGAATGTGGCTTTGAACACCTTGAGGGGTGCAGTTTTTAGAATGGTGTCACTTTTGGGTATTTTCTGTCATATTGACCCCTCAAATTCACTTCAAATGTGAGGTGGACTCTAAAAAAAAAAGGTTTTGTAAATTTTGTTGGAAAAATGAGAAATCGCTGGTCAACTTTTAACACTTATAACTTCCTAACAAAAAAAAATTTGGGTTCCAAAATTGTGCTGATGTAAAGTAGACATGTAGGAAATGTTATTTATTAACTATTTTTGTGACATATCGCTCTAATTTAATGGCAGAGTTTGAAAATTGCAAAATTTTCAAAATTTTTGTCATATTTCCATTTTTTTCATAAATAAACGCAAGTTATATCGAAGAAATTTTACCACTATCATGAAGTACAATATGTCACGAGAAAACAGTCTCAGAATCGCCAAGATCCGTTGAAGCGTTCCAGAGTTATAAGCACATAAAGAGACAGTGGTCAGAAATGTAAAAATTGGCCTGGTCATTAACCTTCAAAATGGCTTTGTCGTTAAGGGGTTAATAATAAAGACCTATATTTAAAAACTGCATATTGTTTACTTTATTATTTAAATTTGTTTGATGATCTGAAACATTTAAGTGTGACTAACATGCCAAAAGAATAGGAAATCAGGAAGGGAGCAGATAACTTTTTTTCACACAACTGTTTATGCTCCCCATCATGTTATATGTCCATCATTCTGGTATATGCACCCCATCCTGGTATATATCCCCCATTTTCGTATATGCCCCCATCCTTGTATATGCGCCCCCTTATATATGCCCCCATCCTTGTATATACCCTTCCATCCTTTTATATTCTCCCCATCCTTTTATTTGCTCCCAAATTCCAAGTACTGTATATTTCTCCCATACTAGTATATGCTGCTCCATCTTTGTATATGATCACCCATTTCATGTATGTGCCCCCCATCCTTAAATATGCTCCCCCATTCTTGTATATGCCCACCCAATCCATGTAAATTCCCCATCCTTGTATATGCTCCCCCATCCTAGTATGACTTTCATTCTGGTATATTTGCCCCCATCCTGGCATATAGCAAAGAAAAAATATCTCCAGTAAAGAGTCAAATGGATAAAACTTCAGAATTTATTTAGATATAAAATGTTAGCTGTTCCTCCAGTGGTATCTAACCAACGTGTTTCAGCCACGCCTTACTGATGGTTCTGCCTAATTGGAGTGAATACTGACTGAAGTAAAAACATATTTAAGGAGGAAGACCAGGCTGCAAGTACCTGTATTGAGCCGGGTCCGGAACTGCTGAAGCTGCATCCAGTGTTTCCCGGGGGAAGAAATAGGGGACCGGACAGGCCCCATGACCCAGGAAGAGGGGGCGTGTTTAGTCAGAGAACCCGGCCAGAAGCTGAGGTAGAATTTACAGTATCAGACGTGACGTTTGATGTATTTTTTTTTAAAGGTCCTACCATACATCCCAGATATCGAACCTGGCATAGCACGCAATCTTTCAAATATATAACACCCTCTGTATTACAGTTTATGAAGTTGCTAATGTTAAAGCTGCCTCATGGGGAAAGAGGCAAAATACTTGGGCTACATCGTCGGAAAGTGCAAAATAAAGCCGCAAGTGAATAAGTTGGAGGCAATCCAAAATTGTCCCCAATGGGTCTCCTAGAAACAGGTTGTGGTATTTCTGGGAATGGTGGGATACTATCGGCGATTTATTCCAAATTTCACCATGATAGCAGCATCCCTGATTGACCTTCTTAAAGGCATAAATATGTTGATGGCCAAATGATCTTCTGAAGCAGAGCTGGTGTTCCAAGAGTTGAAGATCATTCTGTGTAAGCAGCCAGTCTTGATCACACCTGACATTAGAAAGGAGTCTGTGGTCTAGACAGACGCCTCAGGTCGAGTTAGGAGACGTGTTGTCCAAAGTAGTAAACGAGTAGGAACATCCCATCCTGTATCTAAGCAGAAAACTGCCTGTAAAAAATAAACCGCTGTTGTGGGAAAGAGTTTTGCCATAAAAACAATTGCAATTGACTCCCTGAGGTACTACCTTTTAGGGCGGAAGTTCAGGCTAGTGTCAGATCATGCGCCCCTGAGACGGATAAGGGAAAGAATGCCCAAGTGACTAGGTGGTTCCTAGCACTCCAAGACTTTAGTTTTCATGTGGCGCACAGGCCTGGGAAGCTACACGGTAATGCAGATGCCCTGTCAAGATTTCCCTGCTTGGTGACTGAAGGTGCTAAAACACCCGGCTTTGGACAGAGGGGTGGGATATGTGACAAAGTCACTGGCAAAGTACTGGAGGGGAGATATATTTTTCACTGAGGCTATAAGCTTCAGTGATTTGAAACCTGGAAGTTTGCTCCAGCACACTAAGCAGCCTAGGTCAATCACAAAAAAAAACAGATAGAATGGCCTATTGACCTAGGCTGCTGTACACACATACAGCAGCCCTTCCCTGCCCTAGACTCTATTTGATTGTGCACCTGTGTCTGGGCCTGTTTCACCCTTCATCTGTGGTTGCTGGTTTGGCAGTGTGGAAGTCAGATCTGAAATGTCCATCTCCGGACCTGGTCGGCTTTTACCTGCGCTTGCCTTACTTGCACCATGGGAGTGATTCAGCAATGCTTCAGGTACTTTTGCAATTTGCAAATTTTTTTGCAGTCTTGCTTTTAATTAGGAGGCCGTAATGGCACAGCGAATATAAAAAATGTAGAGTAGGACTGCCCCATATGAGAATGCCTTGTCGTGGCGGGGTGGCTCAAAGAATTGATCAATTATTTGCCAAATGTCTCATTTTTAAATACAGTTAGAAATCAATATGTGCATATGCACTTTATGTATTGCGTTCTGACCATAGGCAGCGCTGGCTTCTCCGCTTTTTTTAAATTCTGAACATAGGTGTTATATCCTGGTGGAGACTGTATACCATTGTGTTCTACTGTTTTGCCCGAAGGGCTGTGTTTATTTTAACTTCACACTGGTGTTTGCCGCATGTATATAATAAACCAGTGGAAGATTTAAAGAGACGGTTTACATGTGTCCAACTCCATGTGCATCCGAGTTAGCCAATCTACCACACCCTCCTACTCTGCACTCATTACTTGTATTACTTGCACCTGTTTGAACTTATTACCTGTATAAAGACACCTGTCCACACGCTCAATCACACTCCAACCTCTCCACCATGGCCAAAACCAAAGAGCTTTCTAAGGACACTAGGGACAAAAAGGCTTGGATGGGCTACAGGACAATAGACAAGCAGCTTGGTGCGAAGGCAACAACTGTTGGCACAATTATTAGAAAATGAAAGAAACACAAGATGACTGTCAATCTTCCTCGGTCTGGAGCTTTGTGCAATATCTGGCCTCGACGAGGATGATTCTGAGAAAGGTCAGCAATCAGCCCAGAACTACATAGGAGAACCTAGCTAATGATCTGAAGAGAGCTTGAACCACAGTCTCAAACGTTACTGTTAGTAACACACTACGCCGTCATGGATTTAAATCCTGCAGGGTACGCAAGGTCCCTGTGTTCACACCAGCACATATCCAGGCCTGTTTGAAATTCGCCAGTGGCAATCTGGATTATTGCAGGAAGCTGAAATAAAATATTGACCAGTGACAGTCCCAAAAAGTGAAAGATCTGGAGAAGATTTGTATGGAGGAGTGGACCAAAATCCCTACTGCAGTGTGCAAACTTGGTCAAGTACTACAGGAAACGTCTGACCTCTGTAACTGCAAACAAAGGTTTCTGTACCAAATATTAAGTTTTGTTTTTCTATTGTAGCAAATACTTTTTCATGTAATAAAATGCAAATTAATTATGAAAAAAACATACAATGTGATTTTCTAGATTTTTTTTTTTAAGACCTCTCCATTCTTTGTAGGTGGGTAAAGTTTCAAAATCGGCAGTGTATCAAATGCTTATTTTCCCCACTGTACAGACAAAGCAGCATCTCAAGCTTTAACTACCCAGTCTATTATTGTATAAAAGAAAGGCAAATTTGTGAACAAGGGTATTGGAATATTTGCATTTTGCTGAACAGTGGGCTCACCCGAGAGTCAATGTTACTAGTGGACTGTGACATTCTAGTCCGATACTATTAGTAATAGTTTTGTCATCATTATTCGCTGTCCTATGTAAACAGGCTGGTAAATGTATCCTGGATAACTTGAATGTAGTCGGTCGGTGAAGCCCATTATTTGTGCAGTGTAAATGGGCCCTTAGTTTCCTTCCTGTCTGGCAATAATAGTCCCTTCCTATTTTTCTTGCAGAATGATGCTTTTCAGCTATACTGCCATGTTACTGCGGAGGCAGAGGTGCTTTCCTGAAAAGCCATACTAAAAGCCACTCTGTAGTAAACAAAGTATGGCTATGCTGTATGGGGAGCAAGGAATTGCTAGCATCAGGCTACCTAAGCAATTAAGCTAATTGCCATCTGCTGTAACTGAGCATATGATATGTCTATGCGTGCATTCCTCTGATCTTTCAACACCCCAGAAACACCTCTAAGGAGCCTGGCTATGTCTGCCAACACTCAGCTCATTAGGTGGGTGTACAAGCTGCTTTAAACTTTGAACACCAGGTGATACCAAAAATGTCTTCACTGCATGATGTTCTTTAATACGTGGGTTGGCTATGTAATGCTGAATTTATTACATATTAAACCAGACATGCACATTTTTATGGATTTAAAAATGGATAGATTAATGATCAGATACATTAATAATCTTTGGGGCATTTTATCAGTTCCCCTACATTATATTCTATTAGCACTTTATACACTGTTAATTTATATTAACGCCTTTTACCTACATTCATGTGGTATTCATGTAATGAGATGTATTATGCATTTACTACATTTAGCATTTTGTAGTTTTGCACTGTTAATTATCGGTACGAAAAATAATTGCTCAAAAAGTAAAAGTCCTACTACATATTCCAGGTTTTGGTTAGGTTTTTGGTTGTCGTTTTTTTAAGCCATAATAAACAGTGGATTCAAAAAGACAAGACCTGATATCTGCCCTTTATGCATTACTGCATCAAAAAACCTGATTAAAACCTAAAATTTGTAATAGCACTCTTAGAGTGTATTCACACTTCGTCTTTTTACTGAGTTTTCGTAGTGGAAATTGAGACCAAAGTCCAAGTTTTCGATTAGTTTTCGTTGTTTCAGGAGGATTTTGAAGAGTTTCCGCTCAGATTCTTCTCCAAAATATCTTAAAAAACAAAAAAATCTTTGTGAACAGCCAACAGAATAACACAAATTGCTGTTCAGCCATTACCTTTGCATTATCTGGCGCTGTTAATGCATACAGTTTGCCACTGGTTGGCAGCTTGCATTTCACATTGCCATTGTTTCAAATTGCAAATACTGTACAGGGGCCGCCCTGCATTCTGCAGTAAACTGTGTGAATGCTAAACTACATATAATAGCGCCATAAAAGTATGTGGGTTTTTTTTAGTACATTTTTTTCTGCGTTAAGAACGTTGCATTTTACAATATCACTTAATGGAAATCCCATATAGAGTTAAAAAACATGACTGGTCAAAACTCCAATAAACATCATTCTACTTGTAGAGGAGGATATAAAGATCCGAAACAAAAATGTATTAAACCCATGCAATTCTTTATTCATTGATATAGAAAACATATATCATGCTAAAAACAGGTGCGCCTATATAAAATGCAGGGAAAAAAATATGCATGTAAAAGCCCTGAAAAATGCATGTAAAAAAGCAGGAAAAACGCAGCAAAAACACACATATTGTACTCAGTGTTTTTCTTGTTACCACTCCGATATTTGGACAGAAAAAAAATTATGGAAAAACACATTGTGTGAACATACCCTATGTTAAATTACAATGATGAGTTTTTAGGCCCCTTTCACAGGTCTGTATATTTCCGGTACCGGAAAAACCGGTACCGGAGATATCCGTGTGTGTACTACGTGTGGCACATGTGTGCCGCATTAGTACCACACGGAAGGCCGCAGGGGAAATAGCGCTACAGTAAGCGCTGTTCCCCTGCGTGTGGTGCTGAACGCGGCTGTCATTATCCTCTACTGCTCTGCCGGCAACAGCGTGAGCAGAGAGAATGAATGAAAAACCCGACATGGGGTCGCCCACATTTTTTGAACCAACCCGGCAAAACTAACAGGTGCGGGCTGCTATTCTCAGGCTGGTAAGGGGCCATGAATATGATGCCCCCCAGCCTAAAAACAGCAGCTCACAGCTGCCCAGAAAAGGCGCAGCTATTAGATGTGCTTATTCTAGAGCTTTGTCGGGTTCTTCCCACTTGCCCTCTAGAGGTGGCAAGTGGTATAATAAGGGGGTAATGTCACCTTTCTATTGTAAGCCAATAAGACACCTCTTCATTACTAATCCTATAGTGAGTAAAGGGTTAAATAAGCACACACACATTAAGAATAAAGTCTTTTTTTTATTTTTACAGGGGAACAAGGGCTTCGCTGGGAATAGAAGTTTAATGAAGATGGCAAACCTGTGTGTTGTATTATTTCATTAAAAGACTTTATTCTTAATGTGTGTGAGACATGGACATGTGAAAGGGGACTTAGTGAAATATTGCTGCTGCATATTTTCGCAGTGCAAAAAATGCATCGACTTACCGTTCCTCCACAGTGGATAGGATTTACAGGTATCTTTTTTCTACCGTGATTTTTTTGTGCTACGTAAACTGACATACAGTGCGTGTCTGAAATTAGCAACTTGTAATTTTCTCTTGAAGGTACGTTGAGTCTTATGTGCAGATTTTCCCCATAAAATTGCATTAAATGTGGAAAATCCACATAGAAAAACCACAGGTGCATTTTGTGTGTTCCGCTGCAAAAAAAAACACATTTAATGCGCATATGACTGTATCAAAGTTTTATCAAAGCCAAATTCCAGGAAGTATGAAAAAGAAAACTGCTTTATTTAAAACATGATAGAGAAAAAAGCACAGCATCAAAAATATGCGCATGTAAAAAAAAAATGCACCCAAAAATGTAAATAATCTTAGCTGATAGGTGCAGAAATCTGACACAAAGGAAATACACCAGATACTAATCATTAGTGATGAGAGCAAGTGCTCATTAGTCAGGTTTGCAGAGGGTGCTCGGGTGTGCACAGAGTATCGCGGGTGCTCGACTGACATGTTTGGCCACATGTTTAGCAGTTGTTAGACAGCCACATAAGATGCAGGGATTGCCTGATAAACACGAAAAATCCCCGCATGTTTTGTGGCAACATCTGCGAAACATGCGGCCGAGGGAACTCAAACATGTCGGACGAGCACCCGCGATACTCTGTGCACACTCGAGACCCTCTGCAAACCCAAGTAACGAGCCCTTGCTCTCAACACTACTAATCATTTTTTTAATACATACCTGAGGTTTCAAAATAGAGAATAGATTATCATGTGCTATTTCTTGTGCAAATATGTAATGTCTCTCTGTCTGAAAGGCAATTCCAAAAGTATTGATAATGCATGGGTGCATTGATAGGCACAGGGAAACACAATACTCGATGAGGAACATGTGAAGATCGGTCTTGTTCTTTTGCATGAACTTCAGAGCCATTAAATTTCCTAAAAATGGAATGAGATTTCATTACTTCTTTCTTAGGTTTTGTACTGTATATAAAATAATACTCAATGTCATTAATATTATTAAGCACACAAAGAGAAAAGGATATATGTCGCCACGTATTTTCATTTTTTTATGCACTTTTGGTCTTATTCACACATCCACGTTTAAACAAGTACGTGATAAAATGGTCATCCATGTGTAGTCCATGATGTGTCGGTTTTCCCATCCATGTCATTTTTCACAGATGGATAAATAAATTACAGGCTTCTTATATCCTTTTCAGTGTTAAATATGGACAATACATAGATGATACCATCCTTCTGCTGCACATGTTTTTCTCAGAACCTCAGACTTGTATTTGCTCTTTTCACATGTGATACCAGATATACTAGCATTTTTTTTAAACCTTGCCCATCACCAGAAAAAAAAAACATTATTTCTTTGTCTATTGATTTGACTTAAAGAACTTCAAAACTTTTTTTTTTTTTTTTTTTTTTTTTTTTACGATTATCTCAATTTATCTTAAATGTGTCTCCTGCACTCAACGGGATAAAAAAAACATGTCTGTTTTCTGTCAGAAACAGAAGTTGTGCTAGTGCCATCCACAGCAGGAGTCGACTGTTATACACGGGCGCAGGCTAGTAGCGGTCACTGTACCTGAGAGCGAACCTGTCAGGTCCCCCACGCCCCCCAATCCATCCGCATTCACTTATTTCTGAGTAAATTCCCTGCCTAAAGATCTCTGTATAATGCTTTTCTGTACAAGTGAGATCTAAAAAAAATTATATTTGCTATATTAATGAGGGCTTCGACTAGTCGTTGGGGCGTTAGTCCCCCAGAGTAGTCAGCCCTCTTTCCATGTTATCACGCCCCTGTTGTTGTGATAACATAATCTGCATGAGAGGCGTCATCGTAGCTCATGCAAATAATTGTATAAGTGAAAACACCAAACCGTGTCACAAAAAAAGAGCCTTCATATGGCTCATTTGGAAAAAAAAAGTTACAGAATAGGGTGATGCAAAAATATATCAATTTTTGTAAAATATTGTTTATAGTGTGCAAAAACAGAAAAGCATAAAAACTATATAAATCTGGTATTGCTGTTATCGTACTGACCAGATGAACAATTTGGCTGTATTACTTTTACCGGTCGATAAACCGCGCAAAAAAATTAAACAAAAAAACTGGGTTTTTTTTGTTCATTTGGCATCTAAAAAATCTGAAAAGTGATCAAAAATTACCCTTTATTTGCTGGTCAGAAACGTGCTGCTTCATTTTAGCTGCTTCAGATCTGGTCATTACCTCTCTCTATAAAACCTGGCCAGACCTTCTCTTCCATGCCAGTGAAAGTTTTGCTTCCTAGCTCCTCGGAGACGCTGTGCTGAATTGGAGATTGTTGTTGCTACTGGAGATTGTTGTATGCTGTTTTTACGTGTATGCTTTGCTCATTGTCCTATTTCCATTTAGTTGGTACATTCCTATCCTTCCCTTCATACCTCTCTACCTTTGGTGAATGTTTGTATATTTGTTGCTTTCTGTTATCCCTCTCTGACTTGTGTTAATATACTAGTGTGTGGCCCAGCTTCGCAAGGCACACATGTCTCCTGGAAAATGCACAGGAAGGTAACTGTAAAGCTTGATATTCATTCACGCACACTTCTCAGCATTGCCACTAGAGGCATATCAGACTATTTAGTAGTGTGACGTAGCAATAGTGAGTCAGTCAAGTTCCTGTCTTTGGACAGAGAGGTTGAGTTTAGATTCATTCCAGTCAGACAGACGGAGGGAGAGAGAGAAGTCTGAATCCTGACAGAGCTTGTGTAGCTCATCTGATAAGAAAGTGGAGGCTAGTACGGGTGAAGTGAATCATCCTAGCCTAGTCAGAGCTACCCCTTAACCTGCTACTCAGAACAAGCTGCCTGTGTTCCTCAGAAAGTGGAAGGTGACTCTCAGAGCTACAGCGTAAATACAGTCTGACGAAGCGTCCTGTGAGCTGCTCTGGACAGAGTTCTGTGAAGGAAAGAAGGAAAGGAATTACAGCAGTTATACCAACGAGTCAACTGAGAACAGGTCAGTGAGCACTGAAAGAAAGCTGACCTTTATACCATTGCTACACGTGCTTATGTTAAGGGCGAGAGCAGGGCGAAGGGCGAGTGGAGAAGCAAGAGTGACTAAAGGGACAAATCACCCTCACTCAGTTAACCGGACACCGGGGTCCAAAGCGTTGCTAGTGCTTCACGCCTAGTAATAAGAAAACCGGAGGCCTTTCTGGACTACAAGTCGCAGAAGGTAGCCCTAAGTGCTGATACGTAACCGGAGTCAGGGAGAACGGGGACTTTGAGTCAGTGCACGACAAAAGTAAGGACTTAGTTCTCTCAACATCTGATAATCAGAGACATAGAAGGCTCCACCACAATGTTGGCCGGGCGTAGTTGCTATTGAAAGAGTTGCACTTGACTTTATGCAAGTTGTACTCACACACATTAAAAGGATAAAGGAGGCCTCTAACCTGCTCAACAGTTTTCCTGAATGTGCATTCTCCAACCTAACCAGCTTCCCGGGACATACCTGCAACACCTACAAGTAAAGGTATGGAAAGAGACTGCATTGTGTGTGACTGAATTCTTATCTGCACCCTGCATCACCACCATAGACTTTGAGGGACCAGTCCCACCTGTGGGGGACTTAACACCTAGCTGCCATAACATCCCCTCAGAGATCTACCCTGCAGCGCTGGTCAATCAGATCAGAAACCACAGGTGGCGTCACGAACTATAACTACAATCCCCTGTAAATATTCCCCCGTTGCATGACCGCCAGGGCCACGGACCGAGCTCTGCTGCCAGTGACAACTCCCATAGACTCCCATGGGCCCGGTTCCGAGTACCCCATAGCCCTGGTACCACCAATGTGGTGCGCGTCATCTCTGGCGTCACGAACAGGATTCGAAGCTTACTGGATGTGAGTCCTGTGTGCCTATTGAACTGTTTTGTGCAAAAAGACTGTGTAGCGTTTTTGTGATTTTTGGCGCCATTTTCCGCCATTTTGCCGCCATATTCGCGCCCTGAGGCGCTGGTGAAGAAGGTGGGCGTGCATTCGTGGGCGTGTACTCCCCTGTGGCGCGAAAGTTATGGCCGCCCTCTAAAAATGTTACTATAATGTGAGATCCTACCCCACTGCAAGGGAGATCCGCCTCCTCTTAATCTTCTATGCAAAAAAGAGGAAGCGCAAATCCCGCCTCCACGGAAGAGACCAGATTGTTCCTGATGGAAACCACAGTCTGGCCTGGAGAGAGATGGCAGAAGGACAAGAGCAGCTATGCAGTGGAGCGGTGGAGCGCAGGCCCTGCTCCCCAGAAAAGCTGTTGTTTGAACCAGAGCCATCCCTAATACAGAAACTTCAGCAAACCTTGCTGGAGTGCAAGGAGGAGAATGTGGCGCTTAAAAAGTTGATACAGCGCCATGCAGACATGGAGGAGACCGAGAGACGCTGGCGTGCCCAGACACAGCGGCTGCTGTGGGACGCAGTGCTCTCTCCCACAGGCATAACGCCATCACCTGACTTTCCTATGTCCCTGCTGAAGAAAGCTGAAGGAAAACCGGAGGCCGCCCCCAAAAGAGCTGTACCTGATCCCACCGATGGAGAGGTGGAAGAGAAGGAGGCTGAGGAGGTCCTGCCTGTTCCGGAGTGCCAGCTAGGCCTGGAGGCCGCAGCAGAATGCAGTTCCCCGGTAGGGACACCGGAGGAGACCCAACTGTCAGCGATAGAAAACGACTGGGAGCAGCGACAGCAGCAGGTTAGTGCATTCCCAACTGAGCCACTGCGCGCACCTGCGTCCTACTCGGAATCGCAAGCCCCAGCAGCGTCATCTTTGGCGTCAGCACCAAGCAGTGCACCAATATCACAACCTGAATTGTATACTGCGGCACCTTTTACAATGCAACCTGCGTTCTATTCTGAGGATGTACCCGTTGGGTTCCCAGTTCGAATAAAGGATGTAGCCACTCAAACACAGATCGCAGGACATGATCTCTTTGTTATGCGTTCAAAAGAACACCGCGTCGTTCCAGCCCCAGGAGTGGAAGACGTTATTGAAGTTTGCAAGAAAGATGAAAACCAGTAGAACCCAGACAGGGGTTTACTGCAACTGAACATGTACAAAGTTTGAAGAAGTTTTATGAAAAATTTGCACTTTATAGAAATGTTAAATAATGTTTACTACTATGCCTATTTAAAGTAGAATACCCGGCTGGGTAAAGAAGAGTTAAAGTATTAATGTGATTTTACTTGAAATGTGTTTTCTCATGCAAAGGACTGCGTGGCTGTGGACTTTGCCAGCCCAAAAACTTTCATTGTAAATAGTTCGCACTTCGGTGCCCCATTTTGGTTTTACATAAAGCCTTACTACCTCTGAAGAAAAACCCGTATGGTGTGGCCTAGAGTGAGGTCTGCAGCAATGAAGTCCTGCAGCCCACCCAGGACCCACGTGGGAGGTTTTTGGTGCAGGTCCTCCACAAGAATCTTGTCTTATACTATGTATTTATTGAAAAGTATTTTGATAATTTTCTACTGATCTATGTACAAAATGTAACGTTCAAGAGTCCTTACCTCCCGCAAGGGATGAGTTATTATGTTAATGTTATATGCAAAACAAAAATGTTTTTCTTTTCTATTTCAGCCCGGGAGTGCTGAGTTTAACTAGGGGGGGATGTGTGGCCCAGCTTCGCAAGGCACACATGTCTCCTGGAAAATGCACAGGAAGGTAACTGTAAAGCTTGATATTCATTCACGCACACTTCTCAGCATTGCCACTAGAGGCATATCAGACTATTTAGTAGTGTGACGTAGCAATAGTGAGTCAGTCAAGTTCCTGTCTTTGGACAGAGAGGTTGAGTTTAGATTCATTCCAGTCAGACAGACGGAGGGAGAGGAGAGAAGTCTGAATCCTGACAGAGCTTGTGTAGCTCATCTGATAAGAAAGTGGAGGCTAGTACGGGTGAAGTGAATCATTCTAGCCTAGTCAGAGCTACCCCTTAACCTGGTACTCAGAACAAGCTGCCTGTGTTCCTCAGAAAGTGGAAGGTGACTCTCAGAGCTACAGCGTAAATACAGTCTGACGAAGCGTCCTGTGAGCTGCTCTGGACAGAGTTCTGTGAAGGAAAGAAGGAAAGGAATTACAGCAGTTATACCAACGAGTCAACTGAGAACAGGTCAGTGAGCACTGAAAGAAAGCTGACCTTTATACCATTGCTACACGTGCTTATGTTAAGGGCGAGAGCAGGGCGAAGGGCGAGTGGAGAAGCAAGAGTGACTAAAGGGACAAATCACCCTCACTCAGTTAACCGGACACCGGGGTCCGAAGCGTTGCTAGTGCTTCACGCCTAGTAATAAGAAAACCGGAGGCCTTTCTGGACTACAAGTCACAGAAGGTAGCCCTAAGTGCTGATACGTAACCGGAGTCAAGGAGAACGGGGACTTTGAGTCAGTGCACGACAAAAGTAAGGACTTAGTTCTCTCAACATCTGATAATCAGAGACATAGAAGGCTCCACCACAATGTTGGCCGGGCGTAGTTGCTATTGAAAGAGTTGCACTTGACTTTATGCAAGTTGTACTCACACACATTAAAAGGATAAAGGAGGCCTCTAACCTGCTCAACAGTTTTCCTGAATGTGCATTCTCCAACCTAACCAGCTTCCCGGGACATACCTGCAACACCTACAAGTAAAGGTATGGAAAGAGACTGCATTGTGTGTGACTGAATTCTTATCTGCACCCTGCATCACCACCATAGACTTTGAGGGACCAGTCCCACCTGTGGGGGACTTAACACCTAGCTGCCATAACATCCCCTCAGAGATCTACCCTGCAGCGCTGGTCAATCAGATCAGAAACCACAGGTGGCATCACGAACTATAACTACAATCCCCTGTAAATATTCCCCCATTGCATGACCGCCAGGGCCACGGACCGAGCTCTGCTGCCAGTGACAACTCCCATAGACTTCCATGGGCTCGGTTCCGAGTACCCCATAGCCCTGGTACCACCAATGTGGTGCGCGTCACTAGCATTTTTGTCCCAGGCCTCCTGGGTGAGAGAGAGGGGACAGCTAGGAGAACAGTAAGACCGGTTGCCCAAACCGCCTAGGTGGGAGAAGGGCGGATATTTGCTGTGTGTGGAGGGGTATTTACTGTTTATGGGGGTATTTACTGTGCATGTGTGTGAGGGGTATTTACTGTGTGTGTGAGACGGGTATTTACTGTGTATGTGAGAGAGGGGTATTCACTGTGTGGGGAGATTTACTGTGATGGCGATTTTTAGTGTAATGGAGCAAGGAAGTGACAAGTGCAGACACAATATGGGGAGTGGAAGAAATTTGAAGACACAATATGAGGAGGAAGGTATGAGATAGGGGTATGTATGAGGGAAGGGTGCAGATACAATATGGTGAGTGGTGGTATGGGTGCGGAGTCAGTATGAAGAGCGAGGAGAAAATGAGGACACAGTATGGGGGTGATGGGATGGGTGCGGACAAAATATGGGGAGTTGGAGGGATGTGTGAGGAGGCAGTGTGGAAAGTGAGGGTAAATTTAAGAGGAGTGAGGGAGAAATGTACAAGGAGACAGCATGGGGAAAAAAGTGAGTGGACACAGAATAGAGACTGAGTAGTGGGGGGGGGTGTAGCATGGGGCAACAATGTAAGGGCACAGCCAGGAGGTGACAGTATACAGGGGGTGTGATGAGGAGGCATAATTTAGAGACTGGGCCTTATAATAATAATAAATAATAATAATCTTTATATAGCGCCAACATATTCCGCAGCGCTTTACAGTTTAACAGTTTCAAAACACAAGTCATAATTAACAGCGTTAACAATGCAATAATTAAAGCAAAATAAGATGACCCTGCTCGTGAGAGCTTACAATCTACAATGAGGTGGGGGAGATACAAAGTACAGGTGTGTATATACAATGGTGTATTTACAATGATGGTCCAGCCATCTTGAGGGAGTGAGGGATGGATGGAGATAGTGAATGGGCTACACACACACACTTACACATAGAATGACTTTGATTAGTGAACGTGATAGGCCGCTCTGAACAAATGTATTTTGAGGGAGCGCCTGAAACCATGCAAATTGTGGATAGTCCTAATTTCTTGGGGTAGAGTATTCCAGAGGATTGGAGCAGCGCGGGAGAAGTCTTGGAGTCGGAAGTGGGAGGTACGGATTAGTGCAGAGTTTAGTCGAAAGTCGTTTGCAGAGCGCAGCAGTCGGTTAGGCCGATAGAAATGAGGGAGGAGATGTAGGGGATGTTGCACTGTGGAGAGCTTTGTGGGTGAGAACAAGTACTTTGAATTGGATCCTATAATGAATGGGCGGCCAGTGTAAGGACTTATAGGGGGGACTCTGTGTGAGAGAACAGTGTGAAGAGGGGGCCCAGTATGGAAAGGAGGGAGCAATGCCAAGAGCATGTACCATAAGAGGGACAGTGTGGGGTCATATTTTGTGCAGCGAATATAGTGAGGAGCCATTATTTATTCAGGAGCTCAGCGTAAGGCGTTGTGTGGGGATGTGCTGCACAAGACCGGAGAAGATGAAAGTCTGCAGATACGGCTGTGGATGAGAAAACTCATCATGGAGTGCACAAGATAAAGATGAAAAGAAAAAATACAACTCCAGAGACAACGTCCTCTATAAGGCACCTGGATGTAGATTTTTTTGTGATATTAATTCTCATATTTTTATTTATATTAGGAGCATTAACTCCTGTCATCAGACGTACTATCCCATCCATGTGACCTGGGACTTAATTCCCAGGGACGGGATAGTACTCCCGAAGGGAGCGCAGCTGATCGCCGCCGGGTGTCAACTAATTATCACAACTGACACCCGGCACATTAACCCCTGGCACACCGCGATCAAACATGATCGCGGTGTACCGGTTGCACAGGGAAGCATCGCGCAGAGAGGGGGCTCCCTGCGCGCTCCCCTGAGGCCCTCAGAACAGCGCGATGTGATCGCGCTGTTCTGAGGCCTTCCTCCCTGCAAGGCCCCGGATCCAAGATGGCCGCCGGGTCCAGCAGGGAGGCGGCTTCCTCATTGCCTGCTAAGAGCAGGCGCTGAGGAAGCCTGCAGCACTGCCTGTCACATCGCTGGTGTGACAGTGTGCTATGCACACTGTCACACCAGCGATCTGACCCCATACTGTGATGTCCCACCCTGGGACAAAGTAAAAAAAATTGAAAATTACAAGTGTAAAAAAAAAAAATCCAAAATAAAGGAAAAAAAAATATTCCCCAATAAATTCATTTCTTCCTGTAAATAAAAAAAAAACAATAAAAGTACACATTTGGTATCGCCGCGTCCATAACAACCCCCCCCTATAAAACTGTCCCGCTAGTTAACCCCTTTAGTGAACTCCTTAAAAAAAAAAAAAAAAAAACAATGCTTTATCATCATACCGCCGAACAAAAGGTGGAATAACACGCAATCAAAAAGACTGATATAAATAAACATGGTACCGCTGAAAACGTCATCTTGTCATGCAAAAAACGAGCAGCCATACAGCATCATCAGCGAAAAAATTAAAAGTTATAGCTCGCAGAATAAAACGAAAAAATAATTTTTTATATAAAATTATTTTTATTGTATAAAAGCGCCAAAACATAAAAAAAATTATATAAATGAGGTATCGCCGTAATCGTACTGACCCAAAGAATAAAACTGCTTTATCAATTTTATCACACGCGGAACGTTATAAACGCCCCCCCAAAAGAAATTCATGAATTGCTGATTTTTGTTCTTTCTAACCTCCCAAAAATCTAAATAAAAAGCGATCAAAAAATGTCACGTGCTGAAAATGGTACCAATAAAAACGTCAACTCGTACCGCAAAAAATAAGACCTCACATGACTCTGTGGGCCAAAATATGCAAAAATTATAGCTCTCAAAATGTGGTAATGCAAAAAACTATTTTTTGCAATAAAAAGCATCTTTTAGCGTGACAGCTGCCCGCTATAAATAGCAAATCAAACCCCCCCTTTATCACTCCCTTAGTTAGTGAAAAATAATAAAATTAAAACAAAGTATTTATTTCCATTTTCCCATTGGCGTTAGGGTTGAGGCTAAAGTTAGGGTTAGGGGTGTGTTAGGATTAGGTTTGTGGTTAGGGTTGTGTTTAGGGTTGGGACTAGGGTTAGGGGTGTGTTGGGGTTAGGGTTGGAGTTAGGATTGGGGGTTTCCACTGTTTAGGCACATCAGGGGCTCTCCAAATGTGACATGGCGTCTGATCTCAATTCCAGCCAATTCTGCGTTGAAAAAGTCAAACGGTGCTCCTTCACTTCTGAGCTCTGCCATGCGCCCAAACAGTAGTTTACCCCACATATGGGGTATCAGCATACTCAGGACAAATTGCACAACCACTCTTGGGGTCCAATTTCTTCTGTTACCCTTGGGAAAATAAAAAATTGGGGACGAAAATATAATTTTTGAAAAAAAAAAATGATCTTTTTGTTTTTACAGCTGTACGTTATAAACTTCTGTGAAGCACTTGGGGCTTCATAGCGCTCACCACACATCTAGATAAGTTCCTTGTGGGGTCTGTTTTCCAAAATGGGGTCACTTGTGGGCAGTTTCCACTGTTTAGGTACATCAGGGGCTCTCCAAATGCGACATGACACCCGCAGACCATTCCATCAAAGTCTGCAATCCAAAACGTCTCTACTTCGCTTCCGAGCCCCGACGTGTGCCCATACAGTAGTATTCTCCCACATATTGGGTAATAGCGTACTCAGGACAAATTGGACAACAACTTTTGGGGTCCAATTTCTCCTGTTACCCTTGCGAAAATAAAAAGTTGGGGACTAAAAGATCATGTTTGTGGAAAAAATATGATTTTATTTTCATGCTCGGGCGTTATAAACTTTAGTGAAACACCTGGGGGTTCAAAGTTCTCACCACACATCTAGAAAATTTCCTTGAGGGGTCTAGTTTCCAAAATGGTGTCATTTGTTGGGGGTTTCCACTGTTTAGGCAGATCAGGAGCTCTCCAAACACGACATGGCGTCCAGCCAATTCTGCGTTGAAAAAATCAAACGGCGCTCGTTCCCTTCCAAGCTCTACCATGCACCCAAACAGTAGTTTACCCCCACATATGGGGTATCAGCGTACTCAGGACAAAGTGCACAATAACTTTTGGAGTCTAGTTACCCTTGGGAAAATAAAAATTGGGGTGAAAAGATCACTTTTGTGGAAAAAATATGATTTTTTAATTTTACGGCTCTTCGTTATAAACTTGTGTGAAGCACTTGGGGTTCAAATTGCTCACCACAGATCTAGATAAGTTCCTTAGGGGGTCTAGTTTCCAAAATGGGGTCACTTGTGGGGGGTTTCCACTATTTAGGCACATCAGGGGCTCTCCAAAAGCAACATGGAGTCCAATCTCAATTCCAGCCAATTTTGGTTGGAAAAAGTCAAATGGTGCTCCTTCAATTTCGAGCTCTGCCGTGCGCCCAAACAGTGGTTCCCCCCCACATATGGGGTATCAGCGTACTCAGGACAAATTGGACAACAACTTTTGTGGTTGAATTTCTCCTGTTACCCTTGGGAAAATAAAAATTTGGTGACTGAAAGATAATTTTTGTGGGAAAAAAATAGGATTTTTTATTTTCATGCCCGAGCATTATAAACTTGTGTGAAGCACTTTGGGGTTCAAAGTGCTCCCCACAGATCTAGATAAGTTCCTTGTGGGGTCTATTTTCCAAAATGAGGTCACTTGTGGGGGGTTTCCACTGTTAGGCTCATCTGGGGCACTGCAAACGGAACATGACCCTATCAACATCTGTATTCCAAAACGTTATTACTTCCTTTCCAAGCCCTGCCGTGCACCCAGTTTCCCCCCTCCCCCACATATAGGGTATCAGCGAACTCAGGACAAATTGGACAACAACTTTTGGGGTCCAATTTCCTTGGGAAAAATTAAAAATTTGGGACTAAAAAATCATTTTTGTCGAATTTTTTTTTCTTTTTTCACACCCAGGCATTATAAACTTTTGTGAAACATTTGGGGGTTCAAAGTGCTCACAATAGATCTAGATAAGTTCCATAGGGGGTCTAGTTTCCAAAATGGGGTCACATGTGGGGGGTTTCCACTATTTAGGCGCATCAGGGGCTCTCCAAACGCGACATGGCGTCCAATCTCAATTCCAGCCAATTTTGGTTTGAAAAAGTCAAACAGCGCTCCTTCCCTTACGAGCTCTGCCGTGTGCCCAAACAGTGGTTTTCCCCCACATATGGGGTATTGGCGTACTCAGGAGATATTGTACAACAACTTTTTCTGTCCATTTTCTCCTTTTACCCTTGTTAAAATAAAAAAAAGTTTGTAAAAGATAATTTTTGTGACTAAAAAGTTAAATATTCATTTTTTCCTTCCACGTTGCTTCAGCTCCTGTGAAGCACCTGAAGGGTTAATAAACTTCTTGAATGTGGTTTTGAGTACCTTGAGGGGTGCAGTTTTTAGAATGGTGTCACTTTTGGTGTCACTATTTTCTGCCATATAGACCCTTCAAAGTGACTTCAAATGTGAGGTGGTCCCTAAAAAAAAATGGCTTTGTAAATTTTGTTGTAAAAATGAAAATTGCTGGTCAACTTTTAACCCTTATAATTTCCTAACAAAAAAAAAATTTGGTTCAAAAATTGTGCTGATGTAAAGTAGACATGTGGGAAATGTTATTTCTTAACTATTTTGTGTGACATATTTCTCTGTTTTAAGGGAATAAAAATTCAAAGTTTGAAAATTGCAAAATTTTCAAAATTTTCACCATATTTGCGTTTTTTTTTAAAAAATAACCACAAGTTATATCGAAGAAATTTTACCACTAATGTGAAGTACAATATGTCATGAGAAAACAGTCTCAGAATCGTGAAGATCCGTTGACGCGTTTCAGAGTTATAACCTCATAAAGAGACAGTGGTCAGAATTGTAAAAATTGGCCGGGTCATTAACGTGCAAACCACGTTTGGGGGTTAAGGTGTTAAAGGGGTTGTCCAAGTTTGTGATGAGTCTGCAGTCATTCTATGTGACTGCAGACTTCTGAATTCTCACAGTGCACACTGCACGCTGTCAGGATTCTCTGGTGCAGGTGATTTGCATACTTTTGGTCACATGCTGACTAGACATACGCGGCCTCACTCAATGAGAATGAATTGAGCGAGGCAGGACATGCCTAGTCAAAATGTGGCCGGAAGTACACAAATCACATAATTGTGCAAGGGAGAATCCTAAAAGTGTGCAGTGCAAGCACTGTGAGGATTCAGAAGCTGCGGCCAACTATAGTGACTGCAGATTTTCATCTCAAACCTGGACGCACCCTTTAAATATAAAATGAAGTCCTGCAGCCAATCCTAACAGAGTGTAATATCCTCCTTGCCAGAATTCAGCTGCGCTTGCTGGTTCCAGCAGTCATCACATGGCCGCTTCACTCATATGTGATTTTTATTCTTACGGTCACGTGACATCGAGCTTCTCTTCCTGCTTCTCTCAGTTTTTCACTGAATATTGAATTAGGCCGAGCAGCTCTTCAGCACGTGACTAAGTGTGCAAATTGCATATGTGCTTGGGGGGTGGGGCGCCAAACTGTATTCTTGCCCCGATGCCAGAAAACCTAGATACTAATCTGGGGATAGTTAAGGCCCCAGTCCTAGGGACAGTTCAGAGCCCCTTTCCCTAATCATGAACAATCTCAGCGCGACAGGATTTTGTTTTAGTAGCAAAATAACACAGAGGGATTAAATATTATTCTCCTTGTCTGCAGTGTGTGAAGAATAATAAGGTGCTGTTACTGCAGTATAAAACAGATCAATCAATTCACAGTTACATTGAGTTATTATTATTTATATAGCACCATTGATTCCATGATGCTGTACCATGAGAAGAGCTACAGCACTTCTCTATATATCATTTGGATTCGTAATCACAGAGTGACATTTACGCTCCTATTTTCTGTCTGCTTCAACACTGAAATAGTACACCACAATCAGATTTGGCCTATTTCTAGCTCTAGGTGGAATGACCTGTATTCTCTGACCTTATATTCCTACACTGTACAGGCACAAAATGTTGCCCATCCTTCTCTTGTAATAGCCATTCTTATTGGCTGCACTAAAATATGTGATCTAGTTGCAAAGCATCATGGAAAAGGCCGTGCCTGACCTCTTTAGTCTTCCGAGTCCTCAGCAGTGTGTGAAATGGCATTGACTATTTTATTTTTTTGGTCAACCTTCACCTTTTTTGTCAATTGAATTGCGAAATGTTTAAATTCACAGTGACCTGCAAATTTCAGGAAATTCTATTTGAAGTCAATCTGCTCATCTATAGTCTCAAATGTGAACCAAATGTGAAAATAAAAGTAATCTCTAATTTTGAGTTATTTCAAATGGCATAGGATGTTACGTGGGTCAGAGGAGTTTCTTAATTTTTATCATTTGAAAGAAGATATCAGTGTTAGGCCGGGGTCACACTTGCGAGAATGCAAGAAACTCGCGCATCAATACCGGCACTGCCGCTGGCACTCAGGACCGGATGATTCAGCTGCATGGAAATACATGCAACTGCACACTCCGGTCCCGAGTGCCGGCGGCAGTGCCTGGTATTGATGCGAGAGACTCGCATTACACTCGCATGTGTGATCCCGGCCTTATACATGTTGTTGCCCAAACAATCCAATATGTTAACTCAATGGATATATTTATTTACATTATATATTGCATCTTATTACAAATGGCTCGCTATATCTCTTGTACCTTTAGTTTGGTTTAAAGCAAGCAGAACATGTCCATAAGATCCACTGCCCAGCTCTTTGACAATGACATAGTTATCTTCTACCTTGATCATGGGAAGATTTTGTGAAGTAAGAATGAGCATTTCTTCTAGATAGTTCCCATTCCATGTTTTCTCATTGAGATTCATTTTTCTCAGATGATAGACTTCTTTCTGTATTCAGTTAGAATTATATAGTCAGATAATTGTCTGATTATCTTGCACTTATTATCACATTTTGTATAATTACACTTTCTTATGTCATTGTTATGACAATATCTACAATAAGTATTAATATAATCTGTTACTTAAAGGGAATCTGTCAACAGGTTTGTGCCACCTAACCTGAGAGCATCATAATATAAAGGTAAAGACCCTGATTCCAGTGATGTATCACTTAGTGGGCTGCTTGCTGTAGTTTTTATAAAATCACTGTTTATTCAGCAGGAAATTATCACTGTTTATTCAGCAGGTAATAAATAGTTGCACATCCAATTGGAAGAGTGTTTCAAGTGGGGTACCACAAGGCTCTGTTCTGGCCCCAGTGTTGTTCAACATTTTTATAAATGATCTAGATAACTGAAGGTAAACTAATCAAACTTGCAGATGATGCAAAGCTAGGAGGGATAGCTAGCACTAGAGAAGACAGAGAAAGGATTCAGAGGG
>JARQOD010000003.1:305932347-306076647 GCA_033576555.1 Oophaga sylvatica
GTGAGGGATGGATGGAGATAGTGAATGGGCTACACACACACACTTACACATAGAATGACTTTGATTAGTGAACGTGATAGGCCGCTCTGAACAAATGTATTTTGAGGGAGCGCCTGAAACCATGCAAATTGTGGATAGTCCTAATTTCTTGGGGTAGAGTATTCCAGAGGATTGGAGCAGCGCGGGAGAAGTCTTGGAGTCGGAAGTGGGAGGTACGGATTAGTGCAGAGTTTAGTCGAAAGTCGTTTGCAGAGCGCAGCAGTCGGTTAGGCCGATAGAAATGAGGGAGGAGATGTAGGGGGATGTTGCACTGTGGAGAGCTTTGTGGGTGAGAACAAGTACTTTGAATTGGATCCTATAATGAATGGGCGGCCAGTGTAAGGACTTATAGGGGGGACTCTGTGTGAGAGAACAGTGTGAAGAGGGGGCCCAGTATGGAAAGAGGGAGCAATGCCAAGAGCATGTACCATAAGAGGGACAGTGTGGGGTCATATTTTGTGCAGCGAATATAGTGAGGAGCCATTATTTATTCAGGAGCTCAGCGTAAGGCGTTGTGTGGGGATGTGCTGCACAAGACCGGAGAAGATGAAAGTCTGCAGATACGGCTGTGGATGAGAAAACTCATCATGGAGTGCACAAGATAAAGATGAAAAGAAAAAATACAACTCCAGAGACAACGTCCTCTATAAGGCACCTGGATGTAGATTTTTTTGTGATATTAATTCTCATATTTTTATTTATATTAGGAGCATTAACTCCTGTCATCAGACGTACTATCCCATCCATGTGACCTGGGACTTAATTCCCAGGGACGGGATAGTACTCCCGAAGGGAGCGCAGCTGATCGCCGCCGGGTGTCAACTAATTATCACAACTGACACCCGGCACATTAACCCCTGGCACACCGCGATCAAACATGATCGCGGTGTACCGGTTGCACAGGGAAGCATCGCGCAGAGAGGGGGCTCCCTGCGCGCTCCCCTGAGGCCCTCAGAACAGCGCGATGTGATCGCGCTGTTCTGAGGCCTTCCTCCCTGCAAGGCCCGGATCCAAGATGGCCGCCGGGTCCAGCAGGGAGGCGGCTTCCTCATTGCCTGCTAAGAGCAGGCGCTGAGGAAGCCTGCAGCACTGCCTGTCACATCGCTGGTGTGACAGTGTGCTATGCACACTGTCACACCAGCGATCTGACCCCATACTGTGATGTCCCACCCTGGGACAAAGTAAAAAAAATTGAAAATTACAAGTGTAAAAAAAAAAAATCCAAAATAAAGGAAAAAAAAAATATTCCCCAATAAATTCATTTCTTCCTGTAAATAAAAAAAAAACAATAAAAGTACACATTTGGTATCGCCGCGTCCATAACAACCCCCCCCTATAAAACTGTCCCGCTAGTTAACCCCTTTAGTGAACTCCTTAAAAAAAAAACAAAAAAAAACAATGCTTTATCATCATACCGCCGAACAAAAGGTGGAATAACACGCAATCAAAAAGACTGATATAAATAAACATGGTACCGCTGAAAACGTCATCTTGTCATGCAAAAAACGAGCAGCCATACAGCATCATCAGCGAAAAAATTAAAAGTTATAGCTCGCAGAATAAAACGAAAAAATAATTTTTTATATAAAATTATTTTTATTGTATAAAAGCGCCAAAACATAAAAAAAATTATATAAATGAGGTATCGCCGTAATCGTACTGACCCAAAGAATAAAACTGCTTTATCAATTTTATCACACGCGGAACGTTATAAACGCCCCCCCAAAAGAAATTCATGAATTGCTGATTTTTGTTCTTTCTAACCTCCCAAAAATCTAAATAAAAAGCGATCAAAAAATGTCACGTGCTGAAAAATGGTACCAATAAAAACGTCAACTCGTACCGCAAAAAATAAGACCTCACATGACTCTGTGGGCCAAAATATGCAAAAATTATAGCTCTCAAAATGTGGTAATGCAAAAAACTATTTTTTGCAATAAAAAGCATCTTTTAGCGTGACAGCTGCCCGCTATAAATAGCAAATCAAACCCCCCCTTTATCACTCCCTTAGTTAGTGAAAAATAATAAAATTAAAACAAAGTATTTATTTCCATTTTCCCATTGGCGTTAGGGTTGAGGCTAAAGTTAGGGTTAGGGGTGTGTTAGGATTAGGTTTGTGGTTAGGGTTGTGTTTAGGGTTGGGACTAGGGTTAGGGGTGTGTTGGGGTTAGGGTTGGAGTTAGGATTGGGGGTTTCCACTGTTTAGGCACATCAGGGGCTCTCCAAATGTGACATGGCGTCTGATCTCAATTCCAGCCAATTCTGCGTTGAAAAAGTCAAACGGTGCTCCTTCACTTCTGAGCTCTGCCATGCGCCCAAACAGTAGTTTACCCCCACATATGGGGTATCAGCATACTCAGGACAAATTGCACAACCACTCTTGGGGTCCAATTTCTTCTGTTACCCTTGGGAAAATAAAAAATTGGGGACGAAAATATAATTTTTGAAAAAAAAAAATGATCTTTTTGTTTTTACAGCTGTACGTTATAAACTTCTGTGAAGCACTTGGGGCTTCATAGCGCTCACCACACATCTAGATAAGTTCCTTGTGGGGTCTGTTTTCCAAAATGGGGTCACTTGTGGGCAGTTTCCACTGTTTAGGTACATCAGGGGCTCTCCAAATGCGACATGACACCCGCAGACCATTCCATCAAAGTCTGCAATCCAAAACGTCTCTACTTCGCTTCCGAGCCCCGACGTGTGCCCATACAGTAGTATTCTCCCACATATTGGGTAATAGCGTACTCAGGACAAATTGGACAACAACTTTTGGGGTCCAATTTCTCCTGTTACCCTTGCGAAAATAAAAAGTTGGGGACTAAAAGATCATGTTTGTGGAAAAAATATGATTTTATTTTCATGCTCGGGCGTTATAAACTTTAGTGAAACACCTGGGGGTTCAAAGTTCTCACCACACATCTAGAAAATTTCCTTGAGGGGTCTAGTTTCCAAAATGGTGTCATTTGTTGGGGGTTTCCACTGTTTAGGCAGATCAGGAGCTCTCCAAACACGACATGGCGTCCAGCCAATTCTGCGTTGAAAAAATCAAACGGCGCTCGTTCCCTTCCAAGCTCTACCATGCACCCAAACAGTAGTTTACCCCCACATATGGGGTATCAGCGTACTCAGGACAAAGTGCACAATAACTTTTGGAGTCTAGTTACCCTTGGGAAAATAAAAATTGGGGTGAAAAGATCACTTTTGTGGAAAAAATATGATTTTTTAATTTTACGGCTCTTCGTTATAAACTTGTGTGAAGCACTTGGGGTTCAAATTGCTCACCACAGATCTAGATAAGTTCCTTAGGGGGTCTAGTTTCCAAAATGGGGTCACTTGTGGGGGTTTCCACTATTTAGGCACATCAGGGGCTCTCCAAAAGCAACATGGAGTCCAATCTCAATTCCAGCCAATTTTGGTTGGAAAAAGTCAAATGGTGCTCCTTCAATTTCGAGCTCTGCCGTGCGCCCAAACAGTGGTTCCCCCCCACATATGGGGTATCAGCGTACTCAGGACAAATTGGACAACAACTTTTGTGGTTGAATTTCTCCTGTTACCCTTGGGAAAATAAAAATTTGGTGACTGAAAGATAATTTTTGTGGGAAAAAAATAGGATTTTTTATTTTCATGCCCGAGCATTATAAACTTGTGTGAAGCACTTTGGGGTTCAAAGTGCTCCCCACAGATCTAGATAAGTTCCTTGTGGGGTCTATTTTCCAAAATGAGGTCACTTGTGGGGGGTTTCCACTGTTAGGCTCATCTGGGGCACTGCAAACGGAACATGACCCTATCAACATCTGTATTCCAAAACGTTATTACTTCCTTTCCAAGCCCTGCCGTGCACCCAGTTTCCCCCTCCCCCACATATAGGGTATCAGCGAACTCAGGACAAATTGGACAACAACTTTTGGGGTCCAATTTCCTTGGGAAAAATTAAAAATTTGGGACTAAAAAATCATTTTTGTCGAATTTTTTTTCTTTTTTCACACCCAGGCATTATAAACTTTTGTGAAACATTTGGGGGTTCAAAGTGCTCACAATAGATCTAGATAAGTTCCATAGGGGGTCTAGTTTCCAAAATGGGGTCACATGTGGGGGGTTTCCACTATTTAGGCGCATCAGGGGCTCTCCAAACGCGACATGGCGTCCAATCTCAATTCCAGCCAATTTTGGTTTGAAAAAGTCAAACAGCGCTCCTTCCCTTACGAGCTCTGCCGTGTGCCCAAACAGTGGTTTTCCCCCACATATGGGGTATTGGCGTACTCAGGAGATATTGTACAACAACTTTTTCTGTCCATTTTCTCCTTTTACCCTTGTTAAAATAAAAAAAAGTTTGTAAAAGATAATTTTTGTGACTAAAAAGTTAAATATTCATTTTTTCCTTCCACGTTGCTTCAGCTCCTGTGAAGCACCTGAAGGGTTAATAAACTTCTTGAATGTGGTTTTGAGTACCTTGAGGGGTGCAGTTTTTAGAATGGTGTCACTTTTGGTGTCACTATTTTCTGCCATATAGACCCTTCAAAGTGACTTCAAATGTGAGGTGGTCCCTAAAAAAAAATGGCTTTGTAAATTTTGTTGTAAAAATGAGAAATTGCTGGTCAACTTTTAACCCTTATAATTTCCTAAACAAAAAAAAAATTTGGTTCAAAAATTGTGCTGATGTAAAGTAGACATGTGGGAAATGTTATTTCTTAACTATTTTGTGTGACATATTTCTCTGTTTTAAGGGAATAAAAATTCAAAGTTTGAAAATTGCAAAATTTTCAAAATTTTCACCATATTTGCGTTTTTTTTTTAAAAAATAACCACAAGTTATATCGAAGAAATTTTACCACTAATGTGAAGTACAATATGTCATGAGAAAACAGTCTCAGAATCGTGAAGATCCGTTGACGCGTTTCAGAGTTATAACCTCATAAAGAGACAGTGGTCAGAATTGTAAAAATTGGCCGGGTCATTAACGTGCAAACCACGTTTGGGGGTTAAGGTGTTAAAGGGGTTGTCCAAGTTTGTGATGAGTCTGCAGTCATTCTATGTGACTGCAGACTTCTGAATTCTCACAGTGCACACTGCACGCTGTCAGGATTCTCTGGTGCAGGTGATTTGCATACTTTTGGTCACATGCTGACTAGACATACGCGGCCTCACTCAATGAGAATGAATTGAGCGAGGCAGGACATGCCTAGTCAAAATGTGGCCGGAAGTACACAAATCACATAATTGTGCAAGGGAGAATCCTAAAAGTGTGCAGTGCAAGCACTGTGAGGATTCAGAAGCCTGCGGCCAACTATAGTGACTGCAGATTTTCATCTCAAACCTGGACGCACCCTTTAAATATAAAATGAAGTCCTGCAGCCAATCCTAACAGAGTGTAATATCCTCCTTGCCAGAATTCAGCTGCGCTTGCTGGTTCCAGCAGTCATCACATGGCCGCTTCACTCATATGTGATTTTTATTCTTACGGTCACGTGACATCGAGCTTCTCTTCCTGCTTCTCTCAGTTTTTCACTGAATATTGAATTAGGCCGAGCAGCTCTTCAGCACG
Organism: Oophaga sylvatica; assembly: GCA_033576555.1. Classification (NCBI taxonomy): domain Eukaryota; kingdom Metazoa; phylum Chordata; class Amphibia; order Anura; family Dendrobatidae; genus Oophaga; species Oophaga sylvatica. The sequence continues at coordinate 305,937,929 of JARQOD010000003.1, forward strand.
TGACTAAGTGTGCAAATTGCATATGTGCTTGGGGGGTGGGGCGCCAAACTGTATTCTTGCCCCGATGCCAGAAAACCTAGATACTAATCTGGGGATAGTTAAGGCCCCAGTCCTAGGGACAGTTCAGAGCCCCTTTCCCTAATCATGAACAATCTCAGCGCGACAGGATTTTGTTTTAGTAGCAAAATAACACAGAGGGATTAAATATTATTCTCCTTGTCTGCAGTGTGTGAAGAATAATAAGGTGCTGTTACTGCAGTATAAAACAGATCAATCAATTCACAGTTACATTGAGTTATTATTATTTATATAGCACCATTGATTCCATGATGCTGTACCATGAGAAGAGCTACAGCACTTCTCTATATATCATTTGGATTCGTAATCACAGAGTGACATTTACGCTCCTATTTTCTGTCTGCTTCAACACTGAAATAGTACACCACAATCAGATTTGGCCTATTTCTAGCTCTAGGTGGAATGACCTGTATTCTCTGACCTTATATTCCTACACTGTACAGGCACAAAATGTTGCCCATCCTTCTCTTGTAATAGCCATTCTTATTGGCTGCACTAAAATATGTGATCTAGTTGCAAAGCATCATGGAAAAGGCCGTGCCTGACCTCTTTAGTCTTCCGAGTCCTCAGCAGTGTGTGAAATGGCATTGACTATTTTATTTTTTTGGTCAACCTTCACCTTTTTTGTCAATTGAATTGCGAAATGTTTAAATTCACAGTGACCTGCAAATTTCAGGAAATTCTATTTGAAGTCAATCTGCTCATCTATAGTCTCAAATGTGAACCAAATGTGAAAATAAAAGTAATCTCTAATTTTGAGTTATTTCAAATGGCATAGGATGTTACGTGGGTCAGAGGAGTTTCTTAATTTTTATCATTTGAAAGAAGATATCAGTGTTAGGCCGGGGTCACACTTGCGAGAATGCAAGAAACTCGCGCATCAATACCGGCACTGCCGCTGGCACTCAGGACCGGATGATTCAGCTGCATGGAAATACATGCAACTGCACACTCCGGTCCCGAGTGCCGGCGGCAGTGCCTGGTATTGATGCGAGAGACTCGCATTACACTCGCATGTGTGATCCCGGCCTTATACATGTTGTTGCCCAAACAATCCAATATGTTAACTCAATGGATATATTTATTTACATTATATATTGCATCTTATTACAAATGGCTCGCTATATCTCTTGTACCTTTAGTTTGGTTTAAAGCAAGCAGAACATGTCCATAAGATCCACTGCCCAGCTCTTTGACAATGACATAGTTATCTTCTACCTTGATCATGGGAAGATTTTGTGAAGTAAGAATGAGCATTTCTTCTAGATAGTTCCATTCCATGTTTTCTCATTGAGATTCATTTTTCTCAGATGATAGACTTCTTTCTGTATTCAGTTAGAATTATATAGTCAGATAATTGTCTGATTATCTTGCACTTATTATCACATTTTGTATAATTACACTTTCTTATGTCATTGTTATGACAATATCTACAATAAGTATTAATATAATCTGTTACTTAAAGGGAATCTGTCAACAGGTTTGTGCCACCTAACCTGAGAGCATCATAATATAAAGGTAAAGACCCTGATTCCAGTGATGTATCACTTAGTGGGCTGCTTGCTGTAGTTTTTATAAAATCACTGTTTATTCAGCAGGAAATTATCACTGTTTATTCAGCAGGTAATAAATAGTTGCACATCCAATTGGAAGAGTGTTTCAAGTGGGGTACCACAAGGCTCTGTTCTGGCCCCAGTGTTGTTCAACATTTTTATAAATGATCTAGATAACTGAAGGTAAACTAATCAAACTTGCAGATGATGCAAAGCTAGGAGGGATAGCTAGCACTAGAGAAGACAGAGAAAGGATTCAGAGGGATCTAGATAAGCTTGAACAATGGGAAATGACTAATAAAATGGTATTTAGCAGGGAGAAATGCAAGATTCTACATCTGGGCAAGAAAAACAAAAATTACATCTACAGAATGGGAGGACTAGAACTATAGAACTAAGCAACAGCACATGTGAAAAAGACTTGGGTATACTAATAGATCACAGACTGCACAGGAGTCAACTGTGTGATGCAGCAGCAAAAAAGGCAAATACAATTCTAGGATGTATTAAAAGAAACATAGAGTTTAGATTACGTAAAGCAATTTTTCCAAAGTACTCCTCCTTGGTCCGGCTTCATCTGGAATACGGAACAAGCTCAGAGATAAGCTATTAGGATGGTGAGCAAACTGCAAAGTATGTCATATAAGGAACAGTTAAAGGATCTGGGAATGTTTAGCTTGCAAAAAAGAAGGCTAAGAGGAGACTTAATAGATATCTACAAATATCTGAAGGGGTGTCACAATGTAGATGGATCATCATTCTCATTTGCACATGGAAACATGAGAAGCAATGGAATGAAGCTGAAAGGAAAAATATATAGATTAGATATTAGAAGAAACTTTTTAACAGTGAGGGTGATCAATGAGTGGAACAGGCTGTCACGAGAGGTGGTGAGTTCTTCAATGGAAGTCTTCAGAGGCTGGACAGACATCTGTCTGAGATGGTTTCGTGAATCCTGCATTGAGCAGGGGGGTAGACACGATGACCGTGGAGGTTCCTTCCAACTCTATCATTCTATGATTCCACTAGAGTAGTAAATCTTCTGCCATGTAGTCCTCCATCATGAGCTCTGTATAACCCAGATCCCACCACTGACTGACATCTTACTGCCAATGTTCAGGAAGCTGTCAATTAATGGTGTCCACTGAGTTATACAGAGCTCAGCAATTAAACAGCTGATTGATCTCTGTTAGATAAAACAGCAATTTTTTTTAGCTAAACTGCAGCAAGTAGCCCAGTAAGTGACACATCACTGGACTCAGGTTTTCTGCAATTCCTCACAGATGGGTTAGCAAAAGCATGGTGACAGATTACCTTAAAAACACACATAGTATGTAGCGCTGTACATAGCATGGTTCAGGAAGGCAGCTATATACCAACAAAGTAGATATGTACCAAATCATGAGATGAGAGCCCTGCCGAAATGATCTCCCATCTAAATTTGGGATTGAGAAATACAATTAATTCTGTTAGAGTAATAGTTGTTGCTAGTTTCTTATTTACAAAATGCATAACTTCTAGAATATATTATACATTGTTTTGCAGTAAAAAGCAGGAGTGAAGCTATATAGAGTGGGATTTTAGAAACCTCTCTGCCGCAGAATTATGCTAAAAATGGCACAAGGCAGTAGGAGTTTCCTCTACAAGTAACGCTTCTGGTAGATAAGAGATAGTTATGAAGAGGAGAATTTTAGCAACTGTTTAAATGTGAGGTATGTCTAAGGCTAAGTTCAGACTTGCATTCAGCTGGTCTGCGTATGACTTCCTCCCTCAAGCTTCGCCTATGCTCCGCCTACTTCCGCATGCATCCTGCGTACCTATCTTTAACATTAGGTTCGCAGGGACATGCGTAAGTATGCGGATGCGTCCGCATGCGGCGTTTTGATGTGCCACCGAACGCAACATGTTGCGTTCCCTTGCACATCAAAACGCCACATGCGGACGCATCCGCATACTTCCGCATGTCTCTGTGAACCTAATGTTAAAGATAGGTACGCAGGATGCATGCGGAAGTAGGCGGAGCTTAAGGGAGGAAGTACGCAGCCATATGCAGACCAGCCGAACACAAGTCTGAACCCAGCCTAACAGGACAAGGGAGAGAACTTTCATAGAATGCGGCCTCATTGTGTGAAATTCTATGGCAATGCATGGGAAAAACTAGTGAAATAAGATAAATCCAACTGCATGGGTATATTTTCCAACAAGACAAAAAATCTCTTCCATAAGTGTATTTGTCATCCATACTTTCTCCGTTTTTCTCCTAAGCCTATAGAGCTATCCACATGACTGTTTGTTTTCCATGTTTCCATGTGCTATTTTGTTTTGTTTTACAGATGAATACACCCACTACAGTACAGTATATGGAGATAAAATATTGATGCATCATTATATGTGTTTCATTAGATTTTGCACCTGCATTTGCATTCTTTGATATTATTTTGAATTGGGCAAACAGAGATCTGTTTTTGCTCAGTAGAAGAAATAGTAATGAATGCAAATACAGAATCAAAAACTGTTCATATATTGATGAAATACTGCTGGAATAATGATGCATCCACTTATATGTCCATATTGCCGACCTGTTTTAAAAGAAGCGAGTAGGCTCCTCCTTGCTTCCCAAACATTAGAGCATTTCAGGGAAAATATACCTGGCTACTGTCATGCAGCCGGGATTCATGGTGTCTGTGGTTTGGGTAGTATCAAACAGGTTACAGGTTCCCTTTTAAGAGTACATAAAAAGCAATATTATTAGAATGGTTGAGATATGCTTTTCAAGATAAAGAGGGACAACTGATAGGCATAAAGGACTTTGATAGCATTCTGATAGTTGAGGAATGAGGGTCTCTCATTTGTCCCCACCTCTGACTTTCAAGTTTTTGAGATTATCAGGGATCTCCATCTTTTCACTAGAAAACTAAAGTGGCCTAAGCATTTTATAAAGGAGGATTAAAGTCAAGCTATGGGGATCCCTGACTCCCTGTTACCAGACGACAGATATAATCTTTCTGATATAAAGCCTAATATTTCTGGTGAAGGCCCCTTCACAAAACTGAATAAGAAAAGCAATAAGATTCCCACATATCAAGGTGACCTATCCATGAATGGTGTCTTCGTACATCTTGTGACAAAAGATTTAGAGAAGCTCTGTGATCATAAGGAAGGCAGCAGATACAATCTTACCTGGTCAGAGATAGAAGCTCTTAAAAAAAAAAACTTGAAGATGTCCATTACCTGGTTATAAAACCTTGCAACAAAGGAGGAAATGTAGTTATCATGGACTCCATTCAATATCAGGAAATGTGCTGAACAATCCTTAAAGACGACTGTAACTATAGTAAACTTACCTCTATCCCTATGCACTTTTGTTGGTCAACTCAAAACTCTTCTTATTAAAGGTTTCTATATGAGCCAGATAGATAAAAATGAGTTTGAGTTTGTTTCCATCACACCCAGTCTTGGCGACATTTTATTTTCTTCCAAAGGTTCATAAAATGCTATATCCTCTTAAAGGAAGACTGATTGTTTCGGGAGTGGGTGGTCTTGCCAAAATGAGGGTATTTTATATTGATGAGATATAGTCATGGGCGAGCCCAAACGGTAAAGTTCGGGGTCCATACCAAATACCTAGTGCCAGTGCAAGGACCCTGAAATCCGACTTCTCCAGGAAGTCCTGTTTGGGTTCAGCAGCCCGAACATCGGGTGTTTCCTATGCTGTCATCTGTGTGACAGTGTGACAAACACCGGCTCTGGCAGTAACCTTTCAAGTTACTGCAGGCCAGAAAGCTGCAGTTCCCACACAGTCATACAGGAGCTGTGACCGGCTGCAAAAAGTTTACCGCCGGTCACAGGCTTCGGCTGATGAGAGAACTACTCTCATCATCGTATGCCTACACCTATAAAAAAAAAATAATAATAAAATGTAAATATATTGTACCCATAAATAAATATTTGTATGAAAAAAATATATAAAAGTAAAACTATACATATTTGGTATCGCCATGGCTGGCACTACCCGACCTATGAAACTGTCCCACTAGTTAACCCCTTTAGTGAACACCACAAAAAATAAAAAACAAGGCAAAAAAACAATGCTTTATCATCATACCCATGAACAAAAAGTGGAATAAAACGTGATAAAAAAGACAAATATAAATAAACATGCTACCGCTGAAAACATCATCTTGTCCCGCAAAAAAACAAACTGCCATACAGCATCATCAGCAGAAAAATAAAAAAGCTACAGCTCTCAGAATAAAGCAATGCAAAAATAATTATTTTTTCTACAAAGATTTTTTGTGTAAAAGTGCCAAAACATAAAAAAAATAATTGTGGTATCGCTGTAGTTGTACTAACCCGAATAATATAACTGCCTTATCAATTTTACCATATGCATAATGACATAAAAATGAAATTCTGCCTCCCAAAAATCTGAATAAAAAGCAATAAAAAAAGTCGTGTCTGAAAATCGTACCAATAAATACATCAACTCGTCCTGCAATAAACAAATCTTCACCTTTACATGAGTCTGTGTGCTGAAATATGGAAAAATTATAGCTCTCAAAATATGGCGATGCAAAAACTAGCTTTTGCAATAAAAAGCGCTTTTTAGTGAGTGATAGCAGCCAAACAGAAAAACCCAATATAAATTTGATGTCGCTGTAATAACACCATCCCAAAGAATAAAGTCGACTAATCACTTACACTGCATGAGTAATGGCATAAAAAATAAATAAAACCAATTCTTCACCTGCTGTTGATTTTTTTCATTCTGCCTCCCAAAGATCACAGTAAGGCTCAGTGTACATTTTTACTGTGCTCTGCGCTGAACACTTACATCGTGATTTCTTTGTAAATCTCTAAAATACGTGATTCAGACGGAACCCCAGGCAGAGGATTGCCTATAATGAGGCAGGTGAAGACACTGTGGACGCCATAGGACCTGTTATCCCGCTGTGCTAATCTTTTTAGAATTGCATAAAGGTGTCGTCGGCCACAGTTTTGTGCACTTCTGAAAAGGACAACGCTGAACAGAGGCCAGACGGAGTCCAGAGTAACTCTGCTGCCTCGTTCTAGTGAATGGATCCCCCTCGGGTGTTTCATCTGAATCACATCACGCAGAGATTTAGATGGAAACTCCAAAGTAAGTGCTCAATATATAGTGCCGGATAAAATGTGATCCCAAACGTTATGTAAAATGTTCCTAATAAAAGCTTCAAATCAATCCACAAAAAAGCAAGTCCCCAATCTGGTCTATCATCTGTTAATGGAAATATAGGGGACTTCCATGTTACTGGTAGCACAAAGGCTCTGAAAAAGCGAAATGACGCCTCACCCTCCAAAAGAAATTCAGCAAATTATGCGCTCCCAAATCCAAATGCCCCCTCCCTTCTAAGCCCCACAGTGTACCTAAACCCCATATACAGTCATGGCCAAAAGTTTTGAGAATGACACAAATATTATATTTTCACATGATCTGCTGCCCTCTGGTTTTTATGTGTGTTTGACAGATGTTTTTATCACAGACAGAAATATAATAATTGCAAACATATGAGTAACAAAAGCTTATATTGACAGTTAGAATGAGTTAATGCAGCAAGTCAATATTTGCAGTGTTGACCCTTCTTCTTCAGGACCTCTGCAATTCTCCCTGGCATGCTCTCAATCAACTTCTGGACCAAATCCTGACTGATAGCAGTCCATTCTTGCACAATCAATGCTTTCATTTTGTCAGAATTTTTAGTTTTTTTTTGTCCACCCGTCTCTTGATGGTTGACCACAAGTTCTCAATGGGATTAATATCTGGGGAGTTTCCAGGCCATGGACCCAAAATCTCTATGTTTTGTTCCCTGAGCCATTTAGTTATCACCTTTGTTTTATGGCAAGGTGCTCCATCATGCTGGAAAAGGCATTGTTGATCGCCAAACTACTCTTGGAGGGTTGGGAGAAGTTGCTCTTGGAGGACATTCTGGTACCATTCTTTATTCATGGCTGTGTTTTTAGGCAAGACTGTGAGAGAGCCGATTCCCTTGGCTGAGAAGCAAGCCCACACATGAATGGTTTCAGGATGCTTAACAGTTGGCATGAGACAAGACTGGTGGTAGCGCTCACCTTGTCTTCTCCGAATGAGGCGTTTTCCTCATGTCCCAAACAATCGAAAAGGGGATTCATCAGAGAAAATAACTTTACCCCAGTCCCCAGCAGTCCACTGCCTGTACCTTTTGCAGAATATCAGTCTGTCCATGATGTTTTTTCTGGAGAGAAGTGGCTTCTTTGCTGCCCTCCTTGAGACCAGGCCTTGCTCCAAGAGTCTCCACCTCACAGTGCGTGCAGATGCACTCAGAACTGCCTGCTGCCATTCCTGAGCAAGCTCTGTACTGCTGGTAGCCCGATCCCGCAGCTGAAACACTTTTAAGAGACGGTCCTGGCGCTTGCTGGTCTTTCTTGGGCGCCCTGAAGCCTTTTTGGCAACAATGGAACCTCTCTCCTTGAAGTTCTTGATTATGCGATAGATTGTTGACTGAGGTGCAATCTTTCTAGCTGCGATACTCTTCCCTGTTAGGCCATTTTTGTGCATTGCAAATGATGACTGCACGTGTTTCTTTAGAGATAACCATGGTTAACAGAAGAGAAACAATGATGCCAAGCACCAGCCTCCTTTTAAAGTGTCCAGTGGTGTCATTCTTACTTTATCATGACAGATTGATCTCCAGCCATGTCCTCATCAACACCCACACCTGTGTTAATGGAGCAATCACTGAAAAGAGGTTAGCTAGTCTTTTTAAGGCAGGGCTGCAATGATGTTGAAATGTGTTTTGGGGGATAAAGTTCATTTTCTAGCCAAATATTGACTTTGCAAGTAATTGCTGTTAAGCTGATCACTCTTTATAACATTCTGGAGTATATGCAAATTGCCATTAGAAAAAGTGAAGCAGTAGACTTTGTAAAAATTAATATTTGTGTCATTCTCAAAACTTTTGGCCATGACTGTAGGGTCCACATGTTTGACATTTATGAAGTGATGAGAGCCCGCCTAATTTATGGGTGCTTGTCTCCAGAAGAATTAGCTGGGCATAACGTACTGGTGACTGCAACATACTGGTCACTACAGCGTACTGATCATTCATTGCTGCTTGTTTCTGGAAAACACTCATGGAGTCAAAATCATCATTACACCTGTAGATAAATTCCCAAAGGGGTATAATTTCCAAAATGGGGTCACTTGAAGTGGGATTCTCTTTTTCTAGTAATTAGGGGCTCTGTATATGGAGTCTGCAAACTGTTCTAGGAAAAGTTGCGCTCCAGGAGGCAATTGGCGCCCTGTTCCTCCCAAGTCTCTCCGTATGACTAAGCAGTACTATACAGCCACATTCAGTAGAAATTGTGGGACAAATTTTGGGTGCCATTTTTACCCATTTCTTGTGTGAAAATCTAAAATCTGGAGCTAAAACAAAATTTTGGTGGTAAAAATATAGTTTTTTTTTCTTCACTGCCCAAAGGTATAAAATTCTGTGACACACCCGTGGTGTCAATATGATCACTTCACCCCTAGATCAATTTGTTGAGAAGTGTAGTTTGTAAAATGGGGTCACTTATGGGGGGATCTGTTGTTCTGGCAACTCAGAGGCTCTCCAAGTGGGTCATGGAACCTGCAAACCATAAAAGTTAAATCTGCACTGTAGTATGGCGCTCCTTCCCTTCTTAGCTTTGCACTGTGCCTGAAATATATTTCCCGATTACGTGTAGGGTATTGACGCACTCAGGAAAAAATGGACGTCAGTCTGTTGAAAAAAAAAATTCCTCTTAGCCCTTAGAGAAATTAAAAACTTGGGGCTAAAATAACATTTTTGTGGAAAAATGTGATTTTTTTTTTATTATCACGGCTCAACATTATAAAGTTCTGTGAAGCACCTTGAGGTTCAAGGTGCTCAACAAACATCTAAATATATTCCTTGAGAGGTCTAGTTTCCAAAATGGGGTAACTTGTTTGGGGTTTCCACTGTTTAGGCACATCGGGGTCTCTCCAAACGCGACATGGTGTCCGCCAATTGTTCCAGCAAATTTTGCATTCAAAATGATAAATGGCGCTCCTTTCCTTCTGAGCTCTGCCGTATGCCCAAACAGTGGTTTTTCTCCATATATGGGATATTTGCATCCTCATCCCTGTTACTATTGTAAAAAATAAAAAAAAAATAGTCTAAATTTTTGTGAAAAAAGTTAAATGTTCATTTTTTTCCACATTCCAAAAATTCCTGTGAAGCACCTGATGGGTTAATAAACTTCTTGAATGTGCTTTTGAGCACCTTGAGGGGTGCAGTTTTTAGAATAGTATCATTTTTGGGTATTTTTTATCATATAGATCCCTCAAAATCACTTCAAATGTGATGTGGTCCGTAAAAAAAATAGTTTTGTAAATTTTGTTAAAAAAAGGAGAAATCACCGGTCAACTTTTAACCCTTACAACTTCCTAGCAAAAAAAAATTGTTTCAAAAATTGTGCTGATGTAGACGTGAGAAATGTCATTTATTAACTATTTTGTGTGATGCATCTGTCTGATTTAAGGGCATATAAATTAAAAGTTTGAAAATTGTAACATTTTCTAAATTTTCACCAAATTTCCATTTTTTTTTCCAGATAAGCGCAAGCTGTATCAATGAAATTTTACCACTATCATGAAGTACAACATGTCACACAAAAAACAGTCTCCGAATCAGTTGGATTTGTTAAAGCGTTCCAGAGTTATTACCACTGTGAATCAGTGAGGGAGATCATACAAGGGTCGATATGTGTCCCCTAGGATGCGGATGTAGTCCTATTAAACCTGCAGGAGTGCCTTGTGTTCACAGAAGGACGCCTATGAGTCACAAGGCAAAATAAAAGAAAGAATGGATTGGGTCCAAGTAGTGACTCAGTCAGATTTTTAGGAAAACGTGTTAAGTGATTTTATTCTGAGGGATTTGCAGGTTTGGTAGTTGAGCGAATCCCTCTCTCCACTCTGGGTTTTGGAAGTGGCTCTTATAGCCACGATTCCATTTAAATCTGTCAGTTTTACCTTGGGTGTGTCCGTGTTGGAGTTTGCAAGCTGCAGAACAGGTGGCTCTGTACAACCCAGGTCTGTGTGGAGCTAACACAGAGCCAGGGACTTCCAGGCGGCTGACGCACCCAAAAGATACAATGATGCCGTTATCCATTGCAACAGGTTTTAAGTTCTGGACTGTGTTTGTAGAAACTCGGCTGCGATCCGGTGGACATCACTACTATGTGTGAGTTCTGAAAATAAAGACACCATTTATGTGGAACTTTCTGTAGTCCCTGCCTATCTGTAGCACTGCACCAACCCCCGCTGCACTACACCTCATAAATTGACACTGGTCAGAACTGTAAAAATTGGCCTGGTCATTAATGTGCAAACCACCTCGGATATTAAAGGTTTTAAAAGGGATATCCAGAACTTTTAAAAAAAAAAAAGGTATGTAGTTGTTAACTGAGGCTACTAAGGGTACCGTTACACATAGCGACGCTCCAGCGATCCCGACAACGATACGACCTGGTAAGGATTGCTGGTATGTCGCTACATGGTCGCTAGTAAGTTGTCAAACAGGTAGATCTACTCAACGACGCAGCAACGATACAGCGATCCGTATAACAACCTCGGCGGTCGTTGGGACCTTGTCACAGCAGCGATTTTGACAAAGACAAAGCAAAATCGCTGAGTTCTGAGTCACCAACGAGGTCGCTCATCGTTTTTATGGTGTCAAACACAGCAATGCATGCTGGCTAGCGGGACACCAACGATCAAAATATGGCCTAGCACGATTAGCGATATCGCAGCGGGGTGCCGGTTGCCGCTATGTGTCACACGTAGCGAGATCGCTGGCGAGGTCTCTGTTGCGTCACAAAACCTGTGACGTTTCAGCGATCTCGCTAACGATCTCGCTATGTGTAAAGTACCCTTAACTGTCATGGCAGGACTACTGGTGTCATGCTGATTGACAACCTGCTCTCCGCTTCCTAATTGGAGGAAGCTGGCTTAAAAAGTAAAGTTTGTAATTGCATTGAAAAGTGGCTCAAAGGCCACACACAGAGAGTTGATCGATCTGGTACATTGATTGCTCTTCTCAAAACCTGCTAATGTTTAGCTATATCCTATATCCTGTAACCAGAGACCAAAATTGTACACAGTATTCTAAGTGTGGCCGTATTGGTAACTTATAAAGAGGCAAAATTATGTTCTTGTCATGAGCATCTATTCTTCTTTTAATGCATCCCATTATTTTATTTCCTTAGATATCAACTGCCTGTCAGTGGTCACTAAAATTGAGTTTTCCATCCACCCATAAACACAAGTGTTTTTCATTGACACTGTTTTTCCCTGGTCTAGTCTGGAACTTATCTTCTCATAGAAGCTGATCAGATTAGTCTGACAGGACTTATTCATCATAAACTGATGTTGATACAAGGTCACGTTCTTAATCTTTTGGAGGTACTCCAGTATAGCATCTCGTAGGAAACCCTCAAGGATTTTACCCACAATAGAGGTTAAATTGACCTGCCTAAAATTTCCAGGCTCAGCTTTTGTCCCCTTTTTATATATTGGCACCACATTTGCTATGGGCCAGTCATGTAGTAAAGACCTTGTTATTATTGAATCTTTGAATATTAGAAATAGTGGACCTTCTATCACAGTATTAATTCCGGGCACTGTAATTTGTCTATTTTAGTGATTTTGAGGTCTCGCTGTACTTCCTGCTGAATTAAGCTAGTAACGTTTAATGGAAAATGTATGGCTTCCCTGATCCTGTCCCGTATCATGGTATTTTCTTGTGTAAAAACTGTAAAGATAAAGGTATTTTGTATACTTTCCCTAATTCTCTTCCACCATTTTACAAGATTATTTTTGAGGGGCCAACACTATCATCCATAGTTTCTTTCTGTTTATGTAGTTGAAGAATATGTTTGGATTATTTTTACTTTCTTTGGCAATGAACCTCTCTTAATCTTTGCTTTATTGATTTGCTTTTTACATATTTTTTCCATAGTTATTTTATGCCTCTTGCTTTGAATCTCTAATTTTTCTTTGTATCATTTATTGCGTCCCTTACAGCTCTATTTAGTTATAGCGTTTTCCTATTTCTAGCTTGTTTATTCCCATAGGATATACAGTGGCTTGAACAAGTACTCATACCACATGAACTTTTCCACATTTTTCACATCATACCCACAAACTTAAAAGTATTTTATTGTGATTTTATGTGACATACCAACACAAAGTAGCAAGTATTTGTGAAGTGTAAAGGAAATTATACATGTTTTCCAAGTATTTTAAAATTGTGACATATATTTGTATTCAGCCCCTTGTAGTCTGATACCCCTAAATAAAATCCTGAGTGACCAATTGCCTCCTGAATTCACATAATTCGTAAATTTAGTCCATTTAGTCTCAGTATAACTACATCTGTTCTGTGAAGACCTCAGAGGTTTGTTTGAGATGACTAGGTATCAAACATCATCATGAAAACCATGGACAAGCCAGTTATAGAGAAGAGTAAAGCACGGTTAGGTTATTAAAATATAGTCCAAACTCTGAACATCTCACGGAGCACAACTGCAAACCTACCTAGACATGGCCGTCTACCTAAACTGACATCCCAAGCAAGGAGAGCACTAACTAGAGCAGCAGCCAAAAGGACCATGGTCACTCTGGAGTAGCTGCAGAGATCCACAGCTCTTGTGGGAGGATCTGTTCACAGCACAACTATTGGAGCTCTCTCACAAGATCATATAACATGGCCGAGTGCTATCCAATGTTTTATCAGATAGCACTCTGCACAATGTAATATTATCCATGCAGTACCAACTAGCACTGTTTTTCTCATGCCAATGTGGAATGAGAAAAAAAATTGCAGCCGATTGTTATTTGCATAATTGACCCGATTCTCTTGCATGAGAACATACTGCCATCTGAATTCAACCTTAATTGTATACTCCACAAATCTGATCTTAATATAAAAGTGGCAAGAAGAAAAATCAAGCCATAAGGAGTCATGATTGCTGTTTACAAAAAGCTATGTAGTGGAGAACGTGGAAGAAGGAGCTCTAGGCAGATGAGACCAAAGTAGATTTTTTTGTGCCAAATGCAAAACAGTATGTGTGGAGGAAAACTAACACTGCACATCACCTTGAAATCACCATCCACATTATCAAAAATTGTGGTGCAGCATCATGTTGTAGAGATGATTTTCTTCAGCATGGACAAGAAAGTAGGTCAGAGGTGATGGCAAGATGGAGATAAACCTGTTAGAGGCTGCAAAACACTTGAGACTGGTGCTTTGGTCCACCTTCCAGCAAGACAACCACCATAAGTATTCTGCCAGAGCTACAATGGATGGTTTAGAAAAAAGCATATTCATGGGTTTCAATGAGGCGAAGCACAGATCTAAATCTCATTGAGAGTTTGTGGCAAGGCTTGAAAATTGCTGCTCACAGACGCCTCCATCCAATCTCACTGAACTAGAGCTACTTTGCAAAGAAGAATAGCAAAAATGTCAGCCTCTAGATTTGTAAAGCTGGTGGAGACATATTCTTAAAGATTTACAGCAATCATTGCGGCACACCACAATTTTCAGATTTGAATTTTTAAATTATTTAGAAAACAGTGTAACCTTTCCTTTATAGTTCACAAATACTTGCTACTTTTGTATTGGTATGTCACGTTAAATCCTAACAAGAAACATTTAAAGTGAATTCATCCACATGATTTTGTTTTTTTCGGCTGAGAGCAGCATAATGTAAGAAAAGAGACCCTGATTTCCAGTGATGTGTCACTATGTTTACTGGGTCAAGCAATTGCGATACAATCAAGAGTTTTTAGATGTAGCAAGTAGCAGAGATCAGAAAGCTGACCCTGGGGGCTGTGGTTGGACATTGTGTACCTTGTCTGACAGTAATAATCTGGGGTGGAGGGACACCAGACCTGCTATACTCCTTGGGATCTTACCGTAGGTAATTATGCTTTTGCAATGGTTTGGCCTTTACCTATTACACTCAAATGCATATCAACATTATAATATATGTTGAACCTGCGCTTTGGTGGAGGTGCAAGGGTTAATGAAGTCTAATAACCTTCGATAAAGCTAGTATTCAGGTATGTCATGCAAATACGATTTGATAATTCCAGTTAGCCGTTCCACATACCAATACCCAAATATACAAACAGGTAGCCAAGTGTCCAAAAAACTTTGTTCACAAGTAGACTGGAAACAAATGCGTTTTTAAACAGACATTGAGAATTAACTCATTATGAGAACTGTAGGCAAAATGAATTAAAATATTATAATAACTAACTTCACTACAAATGCATAGAAAATTAAACTTTCAGTCTCCTTTTGCTGTCCTGTGCCAATGCGTAGGTAGGTACTAACCTACCTTTGCCTGACATTGCCATCTCCGTGTGTGGTTCCACCATTACTCCCCAGCAACGTGCCCGCTGTCTTGGTTCTTGATTCCAAGCTTTCATTCACCCCCATATCCGATCACTGACTCGCTCTTGTTATCTGCACCTCAAAAACATCTCTAGAATTCGACCTTTTCTTACTTTCGACTCTGCAAAAACGATTACTGTTTCTCTTATTCATTCTCGTTTGGACTATTGTAACTCTTTACTTATCGGTCTCCCTCTTACCAAACTCTCCCCTCTCCAATATGTCTTGAATGCTGCCTCCAGGATCATATTCCTTACCAATCATTATACCGATGCCTCTACCTTGTGCCAGTCATTACACTGGTTACCCATCCATTACAGAATCCAGTACAAACTCATTACCCTCACCCATAAAGCACTCCAAGTCTCAGCACCACCCTCCATCTCTTCCCTCATCTCAGTCTCCCACCCTACCCGTGCCCTCCATTCTGCTAATGACCTGAGGTTAGCATCCTCAAAAATCAGAACCTACCACTCCCGTCTCCCAGACTTTTCACTGTTGTGAATGGGTTTGAGATGAGTTCTGAGCAGAGGCTCCCTCTGGTGGTTACAGGCGGTACTAGTGAGGATTGTGAGGACTGGGAATCAGGTGTTACTGATTGGTCTTATGTAAGGGAGTCATTTTCCCATCAGGGTTGCCGGTGATCAATTGTTCTGGTCTGAATCCTTCTTTCCAGTTTCCCTTGTAGCCTGCTGTGTCGTGTCTGCATCTCCTGCTATCAGATAAGACAATTTCTTATTTTGTGTTTTTGCTATATTTTTGCATTTTGTCCTGCACTTCTGTGGGGGCCTTCAGGGTCCCCTCCGGGGGCTTTTGCCCTCTCAGTTTAGTCCAGCTACTGTGTTTTGTACTTTTGCTTTTTCCAGTTTTTTTTCAGTGGCTGCTGTTTTGTTTTTGTTACACCAGAGAGCTAATTTAGGTGGTAGAGGTCGTGTGATCTCAGGTGATTTTGAAATTAGTAGAGTTGGTGTTTTTTCAGGGTTTTCTGAGATTGCAGTAAGTACCCTTCCTATCCTTTTCTATTTAGATAGTTTGGGCCCCAGCGTTTGCTCATACTATTTTCTTTCTGTGTCAGTATTTCCTCTTGTCTAACCGCCATTACATGTTTGGGGGCTTTCTATTATCTTTGGGGTTCTGCTCCGGGGCAGATAGCTTTCCTATTTCTATCTTTAGGTGTAGTTAGTTTCTCAGGCTGTGACGAGGCGTCTAGGACCAACGTAGGAACGCTCCACGGCTGCCTCTAGTTGTGGTGGTTAGTCAGGGTACTGCAATCTCATAGATTCCAACTGCTCTGGTGTATTGCCTTTTTTACCTGCACTCCTCAGCTACCGTAACATAACAGTATCACCGGCCATAAAAATTGTATGGTACTCACAGAAGGGAAAAAATATTTTGAAGGAAGAAAAGTTGTCAGAGATATTTTTCTGTTTGTTGCATTTTTTTTTTTTCTCCCTCTGTATCTCTGGGTGCTGGGGAGGATCTTTTCTCCCAATGGAGTTTGCACAGTTGTCTGGCCGTGTGGATCAGCTTGCCACTGAGGTTCAGAGTATTGCTGCATATCTTGCTAGGTTGCCTGTTGTGGAACCTAGGATCCCCATGCCAGATTTGTTTTTAGGGGATCGAGCTAAGTTTCAGAATTTCAAAAATAATTGTAAATTGTTTCTTGCCTTAAAATCTAAGTCCTCAGGAAACGCAGCGCAGCAGGTTCAAATTATCATCTCTCTCCTGCGCGGCGATCCTCAGGATTGGGCTTTTTCCCTGATACCTGGGGATCCTGTTTTGAGTGATGTTGATGCATTTTTTCAGGCTTTGGGGTTATTGTACGATGAGCCTAATGTCACTGATCAAGCTGAAAAAGCCTTGTTGGCATTAAATCAGGGGCTTGATGACACTGAGTTATACTGTCAGAGATTCCGTAGGTGGGCAGTCCTGACCAAGTGGAATGACGACGCTTTGGCGGCCCTTTTCCGGAAGGGTCTGTCGGATAATGTAAAGGATGTTATGGTGGGATTCCCTGTCCCCTCTGGTCTCAATGATTCTATGTCATTAGCGATTCAAATTGACAGACGTTTGCGTGAGCGGAGAAGTATGCGTGGAGTGGTGTTGCCTTGTGAGCCAGCTGCTGAGCCCATGCAGTGTGATGGAGTGGTGTCTGGGGCACAGCGTCATGAGTTTCGAAAGCGCAATGGGTTATGTTTCTACTGTGGTGATGCCTCTCATGCTATTTCAGTCTGCCCTAAGCGGGGAAGACGTTTTGCACGCTCGGTTGTCTTGGGTAGTGTTCAGACTAAGTTTTTGTTAACTGTCACTCTGATATGCTCTCTGTCCTCATTTTCTGCTCAGGCTTTCGTTGATTCTGGAGCAGCTATTAACCTGATGGATTATGATTTTGCTAAACGTTGTGGGTTTCCCTTGATACCCCTACAGAAGTCTATTCCTTTACTGGGGATCGATTCTACCCCTTTGGCTGAGAATAAACCCCAGTTTTCTACTCAGGTGATAATGAGGGTTGAACCTGATCACCAGGAGTGCTGCAAATTTTTGGTTCTATATAATCTGCATGACATTATAGTGCTGGGTTTCCCTTGGTTACAGTCTCATAATCCTGTTTTGGATTGGAAATCTGTGTCTGTAACCAGTTGGGGCTGCCAATGTGTTAATACCAACACTCCTGTTTTTTCTGCCTCCCCCAGGCTGAGGATGTTCCTGACTTTTTGTTTGATTTTTCTGATGTGTTTAGCGAAAGTAAATCTGCATCCTTACCTCCCCATAGGAGCTATGACTGCGCTATTGAATTAGTGCCAGGTAGTAAATTCCCTAAAGGTCGCCTTTTTAACTTGTCTGTACCTGAACATGACGCTATGCGGTCTTATATCAAGGAATCATTGGAGAAGGGTCATATCAGACCATCCTCTTCACCCTTAGGTGCCGGTTTTTTCTTTGTGGCCAAAAAGATGGTTCATTAAGGCCGTGTATTGATTATCGTCTCTTGAACAATATTACTGTGAAATATCAATACCCGTTACCCTTGATTTCTGACCTGTTTTCCAGGGTGAAAAACGCTACTTGGTTTACCAAGCTTGACCTCAGGGGGGCGTATAACCTTATTCGCATTAAGCACGGGGATGAATGGAAGACGGCATTTAACACCCTGAAGGGCATTTTGAGTACCTTGTGATGCCCTTTGGGCTCACTAATGCTCCTTCCGTCTTCCAGTCCTTCATGAATGACATTTTCAGGGATTTTGTGGACAAGTTTCTGGTTGTTTATTTGGATGATATCTTGATTTTTTCTAATGACTGGGACTCTCATGTGAAACATGTTCGAACTGTATTCCAGATTTTGAGAGAGAATGCTCTGTATGTGAAGGGATCAAAGTGTCTTTTTGGCGTACAGAAGATCTCATTTCTGGGATTCATTTTGTCCCCATCTGTTATTGAAATGGACCCGGTCAAGGTTCAGGCCATCTGTGATTGGGTCCAACCTACTTCATTAAAGGCTCTTCAGAGATTTTTGGGTTTTGCCAATTTTTATCGTAAATTTATTGGTAATTTCTCGGTTATTGTTAAACCATTAACTGATTTGACCAGAAAGGGTTCTGATGTGGTGAATTGGCCTCCTGAGGCAGTCTCTGCGTTTCAGGAACTTAAGCAGAGATTCACTTCTGCTCCTGTTCTACGGCAGCCTGATGTTTCTCTGCCATTTCAGGTGGAGGTTGATGCCTCTGAAATTGGGGCAGGTGCCGTTTTGTCCCAAAAAGATCCAGAGACCTCTAAAAGTAACCCTTGTGCCTTTTTCTCTCGAAAATTTTCTCCTACTGAACGTAATTATGACGTGGGTAATCGGGAGTTATTGGCCATGAAGTGGGCTTTTGAAGAGTGGAGACATTGGCTGGAGGGAGCCAAACATCAGGTGGTGGTCCTTACGGACCATAAGAATCTGGTCTATCTGGAATCTGCCAAGCGACTCAATCCTAGACAGGCCAGGTGGGATTTGTTTTTCACACGTTTTAATTTTGTGGTTTCCTTTCTTCCTGGCACTAAGAATGTTAAGGCGGATGCCCTCTCGAGGAGTTTCCTTGCGGACTCTCCTGAGCTATCTGATCCCTCTGTTATTTTGAAGGAGGGTGTAGTTCTTTCCGCCATCTCGCCCAATTTGAGACTTGCTCTGGAGGGGTGTCAGGAGGATAGGCCCGAGCGCTGCCCTGTTGGAAAATTGTTTGTCCCGGACCAATGGAAAAAGAGTGTGATGTCTGAGATTCATTGTTCCGCATTGGCTGGGCATCCGGAATTTTTGGTACCAGAGACTTGGTTAGTCGGTCCTTTTGGTGGCCTACCTTGTCTCGCGATGTCAGGGAATTTGTGCAGTCCTGCGGGACTTGCTCTCGCTCCAAGCCTTGCTCTCGCTCTAGTGGTTTGTTGATGCCATTGCCTGTGCCCAAGAGACCATGGACCCATATCTCTATGGATTTCATTTCCGATCTTCCTGTTTCTCAGAGAATGACCACCATCTGGGTAATTTGTGATAGGTTTTCCAAGATGATACATCTTGTGCCATTACCTAAGTTGCCTTCCTCCTCTGAATTGGTGCCGTTGTTCCTTCAGCACGTGGTTCGTTTACACGGCATTCCTGAGAACATTGTGTCTGACAGAGGAGTCCAGTTTGTTTCCAGATTTTGGAGGACTTTTTGTTCTAAACTGGGTGTTCAATTGTCTTTCTCCTCGGCATTTCATCCTCAGACCAATGGTCAAACTGAGAGAACAAACCAGACATTGGAGACTTATCTAAGATGCTTTGTGTCTGCTGATCAGGATGACTGGGTCTCTTTTTTGCCTTTGGCTGAGTTTGCTCTTAATAATAGGGCTAGCTCTGCCACTTTGATGTCTCCGTTTTTCTGTAATTCTGGGTTTCACCCTCGATTTTCTTCAGGACAGACGGAGGCTTCTGTCTGTCCAGGTGTTGACTCTGTTGTTGAGCGTATGCAGCAGATTTGGGACCAGGTAGTGGAGAGGTTGTCCCTCTCTCAGGAGAAGGCCCAGCGGTTTGCTAACCGGCATAGGACTGATGGTCCTCGGTTTAAAGTGGGGGACTTGGTCTGGTTGTCCTCAAAGAATATTCCTATGAGAGTAGCATCTCCTAAATTTAAGCCTAGGTTCATTGGACCTTATAAGATCATGGAGATTATTAATCCTGTTTCTTTTCGTTTGCTTCTTCCAGGGACATTTAAGATCCATAACGTGTTCCACAAGTCCTTGTTGAAGAGGTTTGTTGAGCCAGTGGTTCCTGCTGCTGTGCCTCCTGACCCTGTTTTGGTTGAGGGCAATCTGGAGTATGTGGTTGAGAAAATATTGGATTCTCGTTTTTCTAGACGAAGACTCCAGTATTTGGTTAAATGGAGAGGTTATGGTCAGGAAGACAATTCTTGGGTGTTTGCTTCGGACATCCATGCTAGGAGACTTATCCGTGCGTATCATAGAACTCATCCTGACCGACCTGGTTGCTCAAATGAGGGTTCGGTGACCCCTCCTCAAGGGGGGGTACTGTTGTGAATGGGTTTGAGATGAGTTCTGAGCAGAGGCTCCCTCTGGTGGTTACAGGCGGTACTAGTGAGGATTGTGAGGACTGGGAATCAGGTGTTACTGATTGGTCTTATGTAAGGGAGTCATTTTCCCATCAGGGTTGCCGGTGATCAATTGTTCTGGTCTGAATCCTTCTTTCCAGTTTCCCTTGTAGCCTGCTGTGTCGTGTCTGCATCTCCTGCTATCAGATAAGACAATTTCTTATTTTGTGTTTTTGCTATATTTTTGCATTTTGTCCTGCACTTCTGTGGGGGCCTTCAGGGTCCCCTCCGGGGGCTTTTGCCCTCTCAGTTTAGTCCAGCCACTGTGTTTTGTACTTTTGCTTTTTCCAGTTTTTTTTCAGTGGCTGCTGTTTTGTTTTTGTTACACCAGAGAGCTAATTTAGGTGGTAGAGGTCGTGTGATCTCAGGTGATTTTGAAATTAGTAGAGTTGGTGTTTTTTCAGGGTTTTCTGAGATTGCAGTAAGTACCCTTCCTATCCTTTTCTATTTAGATAGTTTGGGCCCCAGCGTTTGCTCATACTATTTTCTTTCTGTGTCAGTATTTCCTCTTGTCTAACCACCATTACATGTTTGGGGGCTTTCTATTATCTTTGGGGTTCTGCTCCGGGGCAGATAGCTTTCCTATTTCTATCTTTAGGTGTAGTTAGTTTCTCAGGCTGTGACGAGGCGTCTAGGACCAACGTAGGAACGCTCCACGGCTGCCTCTAGTTGTGGTGGTTAGTCAGGGTACTGCAATCTCATAGATTCCAACTGCTCTGGTGTATTGCCTTTTTTACCTGCACTCCTCAGCTACCGTAACATAACATTTCACGTGCTGCGCCAATTCTTTGGAATGCACTACCCAGGTTAATACGATTAATCCCCAATCCCACAGTTTTAAGCATGCCGTAAAAACGCATTTGTTCAGATTGGCCTACTGCCTCAACGCATTAACCTAACTATCCCTCTTGGCCCATTCAAAATTTTTTTTTTTTTTTACCATAATCGGGTACCTCGTATTATGTTCTCACCCGCTTTATGCATTTAATAGCCGTCTGTGTCAGTACTGTTACATACTTTGGCTGTTAACTGGTTCATGCAGAATTACATGAACACCCGAATCTTACACTATGGCTGGTCCGAACAATGAGAGCATTTGTTACCATCCACCTTTCGTGTCTCCCCTTTTTCCTCATAGATTGTAAGCTTGTGAGCAGGGCCCTCATTCCTCTTGGTATCTTTTTTGATCTGTGTTTATTGTTATGCTGTAATGTCTACTGTCTGTACAAGTCTCCTCTGTAATGTAAAGTGCTGTGGAATATGTTGGCGCTATAGAAATAAAATTATTATTATTATTTTTAATGCGTTAAAACTCATCATAAACCTTCTGTTTGAATACATTGATGGGTTCTTTATGTTAAATATATATGAGTGATTAACTTATTGGTATAAGAGCCAAGAGATGGCGTTAGATGTTTTCAATAGTACTCGGCCTAGGTTTTGGACGTACCTGATAAAATTGGTGATTATAAGGAAAAGTCACAAAAATCCAGAATAATACCACCATTTCAAAGCAAAGTTGTGGCCCTGCCAAGTTTACGTTAGTCTATGACCACAGTAGAAGTGTGTTCCTCTGTGTGAAAAATCTTAATGGCTTCTTGTACTGCAGAGGGGCCCCGGCCGGTGGCACGTGCGTGGCTCACTAGTTTGTAAAACAGGAAAGCGGTGGGCGTTTACAGCCGTCGAAGCTGTTGGAGCTTAGTGACGTCACACTTTTTAGCCTCCAATCGAGTCCCTCCTTGGGACGCTGATTAGCTCTTGTGTTCTGATCGATACGTTTCGAAAGCAGCACTTTTTTTTCCTAATATTAGGTAGATGTTCATTAATACGTTTATTCATGGGTATCTCCGTTCTCTCCATGTAAATGTTATTGCAGGGCATTGAATACAATAAATATTTCCAGCAGAACTACAAGTGATATGGTCTCTGATGATGACCATGTCATCCCCTTTTCCAATTTCCTTCCTATTAATGGGACGTAGTATACGGCATATTTTGCACTTATTACACGGATAAAATCCCGCTAACTCATTAGAGTTAGTACATGATGTGGGTTCCTGTACTGTTGGAGCCATCTCTGTACAACTTACCTGAATACTAGTGTTAACTAAGGTTATTGGTCTTTATTAACCCTTGCAACTACACCAAAGCGCAGGTTCAACATATATTCTAATTACTGTATATCAGTTTGCGACGAGTGGATTCGTCAGATTTTTCTGCAGCTAGCGTGATAGGATGCTAATGAGCGCCATTGTAACCTCATATATTGTATATCGACATTAAATGACAGCTATGACTGCCTAAGGGAGAATAATATAAACTATTGTGTACACAAAGGTCGTTTTTGTGTGTTTTTCCTTTCTGTTACCTGCTGATTTTATTACATTTGTATGTTATTTCAATACGATACGACGATACACTTTATTGATCCCGGGGGGAAATTACAGTATTACAGCAGCAATACAAAGTGCTGTAGTGTAGTATATGACAATAGTGTCATAATAAACTCTGTTTTATGATATATAATGTTATTGTCACTTTGGGTTGATTAATTGATTGGACCGTCAATATTGATTTCATAGTAACAGTCTCCTGTTGATAAAACATACATTGTATTGAAAAAAACTGCACACAGCCTTATAAGTGATACATTGCTGAAATTAGTGTCTCAGCCCCAACCACATGCTCCTTCTCGGATTACATAGCAAAAACTGCTGATGTATTCAATTTAAGTTTGTGAGTGTAGTGTAAAAAATGTGGAAGAGTTCACAGGGTATGAATACTTTTTCAGTGCACTGCATATTTTGGTTAACATGCAGGTTAATAGCGTTATTATTCTGCCTGGCGCCTGCACGCAGCTGAGTGCAGGGGGGAGAAAAGTAACTTTATTCTCCCTGGCAGCATTCGGTATGTTGTTGAGGCAGGGGGGATACTGTGAGTATACAGAGCGGCCCCTGTACCTGCGCCCTACATTGGCTCTACATTGAAGCCTGAAGCCGGCTGTCAGCTGGGCTGGGGGTATGGTTACAGTAGCCGCTTTGTATTCTCAGAGTGATGACTGACCACCCCGAATGCTCCCCATCCTGGTATATGCTACCCCATCTTATAATATGCTCCCCCATGCTGGTCCCCATCCTGGAACATGCTCCCCCATCTTGGAATATCCTCGCCATCCTGTTCCACCATCCTATTATGTGCTCCCCATCCTGTTCCTCCATTCTTTTATATGCTCCCCCATCCTGGAATATGCTCCCTCATGATGAAATATGCTCCCCTATCCTGGCATATGCTTCCCCATATTGGTCCCCCAATCTGGTATAAACGCCTCGATCCTGGTCCGTCCCCATCCTGGTATATGCTTCTCTATCCTGGTCCACCATCCTGATATATGCTCCTCCATCCTGGTATATGCTTACCCATCCTGGTTCCCTAACCTGCTATATGATCCTCCATCTATCCTGGTATATTTCCAGGTACATGCTCCCCCATCCTGGTATACGCTCCCACCATCCTGATCCCCCAACCTGGTATATGCTCCCCCATCTTGGTATATGCACCCCATTCTGGTCTCCCATCCTAGTATATGCCCCTCCATCCTGAAATATACTTCCCCATCCTGGAATATGCTCCCCCCCATCCTGGAATATGCTCCCCCCCATCCTGGTCCCCCAACCTGGTATATTATTATTATTCATTTTTATAGCACCATTTATTCCATGGCGCTTTACATGTGAAAAAAGGGGGCATACATAGACAAGTACAATAAACATGGGCAATACAAGGCACACACAAGTACAGAAGGAGAGAGGACCCTGCCTGCGAGGGCTCACAGTCTACAGGGGATGAGTGAGGATACACTAGGAGAGGGTGGAGCTGGTCGTGCCATGGTTCAGTAGACTGAGGATCACTGCAGGTTGTAGGCTTGTCGGAAGAGGTTCCTTTTGAAGGTTTCCGTGGTATATGCTCCCCCATCCTGATATATGCACCCCTTTTTGGTCTCCCATCCTAGTATATGCTCCTCCATCCTGAAATGTACTTCCTCATCCTGGTCCTCCATCCTTGTCCCCCATCCTGGAATATGCTTCCCCATCCTAGTATATGCTGCCCCACCCTGGTCCCCCATCCTATTATATGCTCCCTAACACATACACACATGCATAAAAAAACACTCTTAGGCTAGTTTCAGACTAACATTCGGCAGGGCTGCGGAGGGCTGCGTACTTCTTCCATTAAGCCCCGCCCACTGCCGCACCTATTCCATTCAGCTCCGCCTACGTCTGCATGCATCCTGCGTACCTATCTTTAACATTGGGTACGCAGGCCACGTGGATGTATGCAGATGCGTCCGCGTGCATCGTTTTAACGCTGCGCCAACAGCAACAAAATGCGTTCCACGCAGTTCGGCGCAGCCTCAAAATGACGCATGCAGACGAATACGCATACATCCACATGGCCTGCGTACCCAATGTTAAAGATGGGTACGCAGGACGCATGCAGACGTAGGTGGAGCTGAATGGAAGAGGTGCTGCAGTGGGCGAGGCTTAACGGAGGAAGTACGCAGCCCTGCCGAATGCTAGTGTGAAATTAGCATAACTCACCTTTTTCCAGCTCCCCTGCAGCGCGTTGTCTGCGTTATTTAATCAGAATGGCGCCGGAGTCAGCGCATGTGCAGACCACGGTATCCAGAACTATTTTGTTGAAGATACCGTGAGCAAATTTGTCTTTATCAAAATGGCGCTGGAGATCGCGCTATGCGCAGGCACTGACTCTGGCACCGCACACCTCCTCCAGCCTCGCCGAAGATCACTGTATGTCCTCATGGTGCCGGAGATTGCAGTATGCATAGGCGCTAAACGCATACCGCGATCTACAGCTCCATATTCCTCTATCCTCGTCCTCCTTCCTGTCATCACTGGATGTGTCCTCCTGAGTCCAACCAAACTGCGCAGGAGCAGTCTATAGAAGCTTCGGACAGAAGGACGCATCCAGCTTTAAATATAGTTGCTTTTCCTTTAGCTGAAATACAACCTGCAACTCACTGCAATGTCCGCAAAAGACAATTCATTGTGGAGGAAAGTAAATTTATGCACATGGGCACTAATAATATGTAGGCAGCTTATGTTCTAGAAGTAAAACTAGGACAATTAGTGGCTCAGTGGATAGCACTGCAGCCTTGCAGCACTGGAGTCCTGGGTTCGAATCCCACCAAGGACAACATCTGCAAGGAGTTTGTATGTTCTCCCCGTGTTTGCGTGGGTTTCCTCCAGGTACTCCGTTTCCTCCCACATTCCAAAAAACATACTGATAGGGAATCTAGAATGTGAGCCCCATCGGGGACAGCGACGATAATGTGTGCAAACTGTAAAGCGCTGCGGAATATGTTAGCGCTATATAAAAATAAAGATTATTATTATTGGTGAGAAGAATCTGGGTGAACTTATAGATGATAGACTAAAGAACAACACGCAATGTTGATCATTTGCTTCAAAGGCCAGCAGGATATTGTCATGAATTAAGAGATATGAACTCAAGGGACAGGGATGTAATACTATCACTTTACAAAAGTGAAATACTACTCTTATTACAATCACATCTGGAATGCTCAATTTTGGGCACCAGTTCAAAAAAGGATGTAGTTGAACTACAAAAGATAGAAAGAAGAGCCATAAAACTGATAACAGGTATTGAAAATAATAGGTATAAGGAAAACTTAAAAGGATTTCATTTATTTAGTCTTGAGAAGACTGTGCAAATACATAAATAGCCGATACAAAAACAATGATCAAAAGCCATTTCATGTAAAACCCCCTAAAGACAAGGGGGTATGCCCTCTGTATGGGAAAAGACAGGTTAGTTCTCCAAAAGAGACAATGCTTCTTTACCATGAGAACTACTAATTGGTGGAATAGTCTACATCAGGAGCTGTCACAGTGGGAACCATTCATGATTTTGGATGTTTTTAGATGAAAATTACATAAATAATTATGTCAATGTTTAAAGTTGACTGAAAGTTTGTTCCAACGGAACAACAATTGTGAACGGACTCAAAAGATTGTCTCTTAGGCTCAGACTAGATCATGCGTTATAATTGTACATATATTCTATCCCTTTTATAATCCTCCATCCTGTGGTAGAATTTGATGGTGGTGTATCTTTTCACCATATTAGTTGTGGAACTTTAAGAAACGGAAGAAATAATGATACGTTGTCACTATCTCAGGACTCATCCATTTTTTCCATATAAAGGAGTCTGTAATATAACAATTACCCAAACCAGGTGATGAAGTACACCTCTATATGGATTTATCTCTAGTGACAATTCAAGCAAGAAAAAAAGATTGCCCAGATCTGAGCTATCTTCATCACAGATAACTTACAAATGGGGCTTCCTCACAAAACTTTTGATTCACAAATATGGCAACTACCATGTCCTAATTAAACCAGAACATGGCATGGGATGGCTTCAGAATTGGGACCTTACCTTTCAGATTTCTTGTTCAAAACCAGGACCAAACATTTTTTTGCAAATCCAAATCTTGTAGAGAGGGACTATTTAGATTTTGTATAACCAGAGGTGCAGTTCTTCTTGAAACCAGATTTCTGGTGTCCCCAAAACAGCAGGCTGCCTTGACTTGCTTTCTTTTGTGAGTTAGTGAGACCCATGAATCCCTCTGTATATGTAAAGTTTATTCCCAATTCTCCATGTCAATGAGGACTGTATGACTTGGAAGAAAATTTGATTTGCTAATCATACAGCTCCCTGAATATCTATGTTAAAAGCACAATCTATAATGGAATTTAAGATTACGTCTCTAAATGGTAAAAAAAAGATTTTTTTTTTAATAAAAGAATATCATTGTGGAGGGATGCTTTCTCCAACAAGATGTTTACTCTCTTTTTTCAAGGAAACACAATTTCTAAACATAATTTCTTCCAATTTTTATTGCTGACTCCAATAAGTAGAAAGCGGTTAAAGACACAGTGAACTTTCAACAGATAAATTGTGGTAAATGAGGGAAAACATTACTTGCCCTGATCTGGTAAACTGAAAATACCTTAACAAACATCAGATTTTTAATGATCTGATTAAGCTCCTAGAATATGGCAAGATAATGTAATCTTCTGGTAACTTCAATATTATATTAGATGCAAAAATGGACACAATATCCCAGAACTGGAGGTCTCGCCCCACATTTTGTTCTAGGTTACAAGAGCGGTAATGTTTTTACATTAATTGTTCTTCTTGATTGGATAATCCTGTTACTCACGGAAAAGTCCTTAGTAAGAGCTAAAGCCTCTGCCATACATGGCACAACCCGGTACACCTAAACATTTCACTTTCCACATCACATAACTGTACAATGTGGCAAAAAATACTTTTGCCCTGAAGCTTCCTGAGTAAAGAGATAGAATCAATTGCTGCTTAAAAGAATATTTTACTATCAAGGACACCTCAGACCTGGATGCATTTTCCTTATAATGCCCATAAGGTCATTATAAGAGGTCCAATATCAAATTCCAACAATCTTTTCATTTTAAAAATCAAGTTGCCAAAACATATACTCCTTCAACAAAATAAACACCTGGAGCTTAAAATGAACCTGTCATGTGCAAAAATACAATTTACAAGCAGATACAGGGTTAATCTACAAGTGATTAGTGTTAAAATGCTTCCCAGCTGTCTTACTGAAAAGCATGGCTACCGGGAGAAAATGAACTTATATCCTTCATAAGCCGAATGCTTTCAGGCATAGGGGAGTGTTTGGGGCTGCTACAATCACCACCTGCTATGCTGGGAGCGGAGGCCGTAATCACTCCCCAGTGTTTTGACAAGTCATCAGGGAGTGATTACATTGACTGCAAACACTTTGTGCATGCACCTAAGACTGAATGCTAGGATATAAGTTAGTTTTGACCGATAGCCATGCCTAAAATACTGCAGCCAGGTGGCATTTTAACACTATTTACCTGCAGATGAACCCTATATCTGCAGACAAATAGCATGTTTGCACGTGACAGGTGCTCTTTAAACTACAGCTACATTAAACAGGTAGAAATCAGAAAAGATTTGTCAAATCATAACTGAAATTCAGAAATTATTTAATGTCAGATTGTGACAAATCAGATCTGTTTCATATTCATAGGACATTATTGGTTGCAAATTGCAAATGGAACCGTCAGCAGCGGATCTTGATGATTTTCACAAGTGCATTCAGCACAGCAAAATATTCCACAGACAGTCATTAACCTCTTTGATAGCATACCAAAACATCAACAACATGATTTTTATAATTCCATGACTTTTACTTCTTGGTGTTGCAAGCTTAGTGTTAAGGAATAGGAATGTGTGTGTGTGTATATATATAATAATAATATATATATTATGTATATAGCTTGGGTAACTGCGCATGGGGCCAAGAGAGACGGGGGGCCCAATTCTACCCGTAAAGCAGGTTGAATTGCACTTTATGATAAGCTATTGGATTGCAAAGGGTCCATATATTGTTATTGCACTGGGCCCTCTTCAGTATCTGTCCACTTCTGTATACATCTATACATACACTCATTTTTTTATGTGTGTGTGTATCAAGCCACGCTCACTCCACATAGCCCAGCCCATTCTGCATAGCCACAGCCACCCTCTATCCACATGCAAAGCCCCATATAATAAATATCTAATACCGTATATACTGATGTATAAGCCGACCCGTGTATAAGCCGACCCCCCTAATTTTGCCACAAAAAACTGGGAAAATGTAATGACTCGCGTATAAACCTAGGGTGAAAAATGATTATGCCCCCATATGCTCCATAGATTAGGCCCCCATAAACTGCACAGATTATGCCCCCATATAATCCACAGATTATGCCCCATATGCTGCACAGATTATGCCCAATATGCTCCACAGATTAGGCCCCCATATGCTCCACAGATTATGCCCCATATGTTCCACAGATTAGGCCCCCATATGTTCCACAGATTAGGCCCCCATATGCTCCACAGATTAGGCCACCATATGTTCCACAGATTAGGCCCCCATATGTTCCCACAGATTAGGCCCCCATATGTTCCACAGATTAGGCCCCCATATGCTCCTCAGATTATGCCCCCATATGTTCCACAGATTAGGCCCCCATAGTAGGTCCCTTATGCTGCCGCGCTGCTGCTGCTGCAAAAAATGACATACCTCTCGTCGCTGGGGGCCAGGTGCTGGTGTCCTGAGCAGGCGATGACACCTGCGCGCTCTGGGGGACAGGTGCCGGTGTCACCGCTGGCTCAAGACCTCGGCACCTGAGATATTTACCTGTCACCGGACCGCTCCACCGCAGCGCTGCTCCCGCTTCCGGGTCCTCAGCAGTGAATGATCAGGCAGGGGGAGCGGCGCTCACTAACGTTGTCTGCCTGAACATTCAGAGTCGGACGAGGGAGCAGCGCGCAGCGGTGGAGAGAGGACAGGTAAATATAGCTATACTCACCCCTATGCCGGCGCGTCTCTCTCTGCAGCGTCTCCTCTTCTCCCGGTGGTCTCCGCAGCTCTTCCTTCCTACAGCGGTCACACCGCTCATAAAAGTCATGAATATGTGCATATTCATGACTTTAATGAGCGGTACCATGTGACCGCTGCAGGAAGGAGCCGGAGATCATGGGAGAAGCAGGGGGGCTGCAGAGACCGCACCGGCGGAGGGGTGAGTATGAACCGACACCCCCGCTCCCCCTCCCTCGCCGACCCCGTATATGACCCGTGTATAATCCGAGAGGGGGACTTTCAGCCCTAAAAAATGGGCTGAAAATCTCGGCTTATACAAGAGTATATACGGTACATATATTTCATAGGCACATCTTCTTGACCACAGCAGGTTACACTGCTTGTGTTGACCATAACAACTAATCACTAAGCATCTTTAATTTCACCTGAGCTGTTTAAAAGATGAAAGCTGAGCTGTGATTGGTTGCTATGAGCAACAGTTTTCCCACTCCACAACACCTCAGCAGACACTGACCAGATGGAGAAATCTAGCATCCCCGGGAACATAAGCTCCCAGCCATTGTCTGTCCCCCCAGAAAGGAGCAGAGATCACATGAAAGAAATGAATCACCCCCTCCTCTATTACTGCCGGGCTCTATTGTTACCAGAGTAGAAAATTGTATCATCAGCGGCCTGATACAGAGC
The DNA here is from genome assembly GCA_033576555.1 of Oophaga sylvatica. NCBI lineage: Eukaryota > Metazoa > Chordata > Amphibia > Anura > Dendrobatidae > Oophaga > Oophaga sylvatica. The sequence continues at coordinate 305,968,830 of JARQOD010000003.1, forward strand.
CACACTGCCAGGTTACATAACAGCACATCTCCAGGAACTCCCTGCTCATTAAACACCCGACTCGGGACTATGGAGGATGTGTGATGGGTATATGGGCATGGGACTATGGAATGGAGGATATGTATGATAGGTATATGGGCACGGGACTATGGGATGGAGGATGTGTGATGGGTATATGGGCACTGGACTATGGGATGGAGGATGTGTGATGGGTATATGGGCATGGGACTATGGGATGGAGGATGTGTGATGGGTATATGGGCACTGGACTATGGGATGGAGGATAATCATTATAATTTGTTATAACTAACCACAGTGCCCGGCTTATCAGCTAGTCTATATATATAAAGTTGAGTGTATGTATGTGTGTGTGTATCAAGCCACACCCACTCCATCTATCCCCGCCCACTCAATGTGACCCCACCCAATCTGCATAGCCACTCACTCCACACGCAAAGCCCCTTAAAATAAATATCTAATATATATATTTAAAATAAATATCTAATACACTGCTCAAAAAAATAAAGGGAACACACTCGTCAACTCCTGGACAGTCTGTGGTGCAACGTGACGTTGGTGGATGGAGCTGGACATGCTGTCCCAGATGTGCTCAATCGGATTCAGGTCTGGGGAACGGGCAGGCCAGTCCATAGCTTCAATGCCTTCATCTTGCACTACCAAACAGGTCATGCTGAAGGATGTTGCAGGCAGTAGGTTCACACTGAGCACATGTGACAGACGTGAAGAAAGTCTGGAGACGCCGTGGAGAGCGATCTAGTAACTGCAACATCCTTCAGCATGACCGGTTTGGCAGTGGGTCTGTAATAATGTGGGGTGGCATTTCTTTGGAGGGCCACACAGCCCTCCATGTGCTTGCCAGAGGCAGCCTGACTGCCGTTAAGTAGCAAGATGAGATCCTCAGACCCCTTGTGAGACCATATGCTGGTGCGGTTGGCCCTGGGTTCCTCCTAATGCAGGACAATGCCAGACCTCATGTGGCTGGAGTGTGTCAGCAGTTCCTGCAAGATGGAGGCATTGAAGCTATGGACTGGCCTGCCAATTCCCCAGACCTGAATCCGATTGAGCACATCTGGGACAGCATGACCCGCTCCATCCACCAACGTCACGTTGCACCACAGACTGTCCAGGAGTTGACGGATGCTTTAGTCCAGGTCTGGGAGGAGATCCCTCAGGGGAGCATCTGCAACCTCATCCGAAGCATGCCCAGGCATTGTAGGGAGGTCATACAGGCACGTGGAGGCTACACACAATACTGAGCATCATTTGGCTTTTTCCACTTTAATTTTGTCTTGTTTTGATTTTCATTTTGACTTGTTTCTACTTTCATTTTGGGGTCTCTCCAAATCCAGGCCTCCCTTGGTTCAAAAATTTGATTTCCATTGATAATTTTTGTGTGATTATGTTGACAGCGTATTCAACTTTGTACAGAACAAAGTATTCAATGAGAATATTTCATTCATTTAGATCTAGGATGTGTTATTTGAGTGTTCCCTTTATTTTTTTGAGCAGTGTATAGATTTCATAGGTACATCTTCTTGACCACAACAGGTTACATTGCCTGTGTTGCCCATAAGAGCTAGTGTAGCTTGAAACGCGGCGACCGTTGCGCTAACATGTTTTTTAAATTTTACTTTTTCATGTTTTAATCCACAAATAAATGTGATGTTTTAATGAATTTTGCGATTGCTGGCATTTCCACTTTATTTTTCATGGTTCACTGATGATTGCTGCATTGTGTTTTTCTATACTGATTCTTTTATACATTTTCCATGCAATATGTAACATATAAGGATGATTGTAACACATTTTAAACAGTTCAGGACTGAAATATTTTTTAATTTTCCTGACCCATCACATTATTGACTTTTATCATACATGCGCTTCAAATGGCCCTTAAAAAACATTCTTGTTGGAATATTCAAATGATTTATGCTTTTTTGCAATTCATGGGGCTTAATATTTATGCTATTTTAATATTTCTTTTTACATTATAAAATAGGGGAAATGAAAAGAAAAATAAGAAATTCATATGTCTATCCCATTTTTTTTGTTTATTATTTTTACAACCACAAAGGATTGCTTAAAAAAAAGACATTTGGAATTGTGTTTTTCGTTCCGTAGAAATTATTTTTATATATTAGACATGTTTTTTTTTCAATTTGGGTGGGGTCCAGATGCAGTGATTTGGGCTCACATTTTTTCTTTTTTTGTTATTTTACACACTACGCCTCCCATTAGTACATAAAATACCTTTTGGGGACATTTTAGCATATTAATATATTATTATTAACTTTTAAGGCACCATTAATTTCTGGATGCTGTATATGTGAAAAGGGTTACATACAAGTCATATATATACAGAGATAGATATATAAAACAATATAAAATATAGTAAACAAATTGACACGCTGTTGAAGAGGGGCAGAGGACTTTGTTTTCATAGTCTTACAATCGACAGAGTGAGACCACATTCACACATTCAGTATTTGGTATTTTACCTCATTATTTGTAAGCCAAAACCAGAAATGGAACAACCAGAGGAAAAGTATAATAGAAACAAGTCACCACTTCTGTATTTATCACCCACTCCTGGTTTTGACTTACAAATACTGAGGTAAAAAATTCATCAAATACTCAATGTGTGCATGTGGCCTAATGTGGAATGACTAGGTAGGTGAGGGTTTGGAACAACTCAGGTGTTTTTTTATGCTGATTTCCTCTGTAACTGGGGCTGGTTTATATGTCCCAGTTACAGAGAAAATTTAGCCTCCTGGATGAATGGCAGAGCTGAAAAGGTGTCATAGGACTCAGCAGTTCATGCTCTCACTACACCTGATCACTGTTTTCTAGTCTATACATACTGTGCTGTTTCAGCATTGTGTACACCATGATTGAGAAGGCAGAAATGGTAATAAACCAAGTTTATTGTGGGGGTCTGGCTGTGTCTGACAGCCAGCTCATTGCCCCAGCAGCTGTACAATCTCCTGCAAGCTACTTACTCTGCACTGACATTTTAGAATGCTAATGCATAGTAAAGTGTTGACTGCCTCAACTTATAAAGTCTGTGGGTATTCCAGAAGTAGTTAATTATTGAATGTAACATTTAACCTTTGGTATGAGCATCAAATATCACATCTAAATATGCAATGGGGAATAATACATGCAATTAGAACCTGATGAAGACCATAGTCCAGGATCAAAATCATGTTTGCTCTTTATAATATTGTTTTAGATTTTTTATTTAATTTTCACAATAATCTAAGTGGGGAACTGTTTTGAAAATAGACTTTTCAAATAGATAGTGCCAAATAATACTCCTGATTTTACATTGTTTCCCTTGCTTACTGGAATGACATTGAGGCACCATGTTCCCCTAAAACCGATGCTGACTGTAAAGCAGATTGGCTGGATTAGCTCTCCCATGTATGACTATGTTACTGTGTTTGCTCCGTACATTATTATTCAACTTTACTGAAGACAAATTTTCCAACATTTGCCTACTACTGACAGCGAAAAGAGTGGCAGAAAATTATAAATTACAGGACAATGCTGATACAGTAAAGATGTATATCTTCGTACCGTGTTAGCCAGTAGATAGAAAAATATTTAGAGTTGAGAGTCCTCAGTGGTTGATACCTTTTAATGGCTAACTGAAAAGATGGTAACAAATTGCAAGCTTTCGAGACTACTCAGGTCTCTTCATCAGGCTGAACTAATACAAAATCTGAAGAATCACATATTTATACACAAAAACACAGAAAAAATGCAATAGGTAAGACAAGTGACGTGAAGCAGAATAGTCATTATGGCAGAGGGATGAGCATAAATATTGGAACAATTCATAGATAAGGAGAGAAAGTTTTATTACCCTCTGATTGGGGTCTGGTAATGTTTTGTGATGTTTTCACAGGGTATTTGGAGTAAATTCCTTAATTGATGTAATAGGCCATAAAACCATGTGACAGGTTCATTCCAGCATTAAGAGTGTCAAAGGTCACCATCAATTTGTATTCGCAAATTCTTCTCTGCCTCTGAGATGTGAATCTGCTTCTTAGTACCAGTATTTTCATATCTGACATGCTATGATCAGGGAGCAAAAATGTTTTGCCACAGGTAGATCCATTCTTTTTTCTCTTATTGCGTGGCGATGAGAATTCATCCTTGTTCTCAGTTTTTGCCCGGTCTCCCCACATACAGACCCCCAGTTGGACATTTAGTACATATAATTAGGTACACAACATTAGATGTGATGCAGCTGAAAGTACCTGGTATCTTGTAGTCCTGATGTGAGTTGGGGATCTTTATCTTGTCCGTGGTCATTATAAATGGACAGGTTTTGCATTTCTTCTGATTGCAAGGCAAGGTTCCTGCAGCTGTTGGGGAGGACAGGGAACTTCTGACAATGATGCTTCTTAGATTTGGGGGCTGCCTAAAACACAGTAGTGGGGGGTCTGGAAATATGGATTGTAACCGGGCATCTTTTTGTAGTAAAGGTTGTAGTTTCCGTGCAGCTCCCCTTAGCACCTCCAGATTTGGATTGTAGGTGACCACTAAAGGCACCCGGTTATTTTCTTCTTTAGCTTTGTAATGTAGCAGGTGATCCCCTTGATACTTTCTCTCCTTATCTATGAATTGTTCCAATATTTATGCTCATCCCTCTGCCATAATGACTATTCTGCTTCACGTCACTTGTCTTACCTATTGCATTTTTTCTGTGTTTTTGTGTATAAATATGTGATTCTTCAGATTTTGTATTAGTTCAGCCTGATGAAGAGACCTGAGTAGTCTCGAAAGCTTGCAATTTGTTACCATCTTTTCAGTTAGCCATTAAAAGGTATCAACCACTGAGGACAATGCTGGGCATGCCTAATAGCTTGCAATTGTCCTGCTTCTTTCTACTTGGAGGAAAGGTAGGTGGTCTAAGTATAAGTAGGATGGTTTCACACATTTGTACATGCTCAGAGTCACCATCTCATTCACTTTTCTATGCAATAAATGCATGTTTCCATGAATACAGGCCAGAGGATCCAGAACAGTGAATGCATGCACAATCACAAGTTAGAGGACTGCCAATAGGGCAGCTTTGAGTTACCTGTCCTACTCATATCCAACCATGAGAAAATAATAATAGAAGATACAGTAGGTGGTGTACATAGAAGCAATCTTATTAACTTTTATATATTTCTGTATAATGGACGAACAAGAAGCTGCTGCCAGTAAGCACATAATGGTTATATGTTGCTATATATTCAGGTAAGACTCAGTAGGGAAGGATGGAGCATACATGCAGTCACAGGACAGAACAATGCTAGTGGACATGTCTAATGGACAGCAGAAAAAACAGCCTACCACTAGATCTTGGTAAGAACTGATCAAGGTATGGAGGAGCTATGAAAATGTGATTCTTAGTAATGGAAATGGAGAATTGCACAAAACTATAATATCACTATCAATCTTTTTTTTCCCTTGAATTAGACGTTTGTTGTAATTATTAATGCATTTGATAGAGACTTCTGCATAGTGGATGTGGAAGCACATTTCAAATGTGAAATATGATAAACTGCTAAAAAAACTTATAATGATGGGAACGTGCTATTTACATGCACAATATCTTCTATTTTAAAATGAAAACCATAAAAAACTATTGACATAACAGATACATTTCTCATTGCATACCTTAAGGTGGAGAAGTTTGATGCTATCCTCCTAACTTGAAAATGTCTCCTTGACCACAATGTAACAGTAGCGATAGCCCACTGTGAATAAACCTGTTTTCGTTTTCTTCCTTTGCTACAATTTATTTAGGATGGACTCAAACCTTATTAATGAGAAGCTGCAGTAACTGCCACTGTTTATTCATGACCGTTAGAACAAAATAGAGCTAGAGGTGAATCTGCATGTGTGTCATTTATAAAGCACTTTCCAGAATGTGCTTCTAAATTTAGTAGACACTCTCCACATACTTGAACTTGTTATTAACATCATTGAACTAGTCTGAACCAGCACCTTTCTAGCATACGTTTTCTGTTATCTGCAGTTCTGTTTAGAATTCCTGTTTCCATATCAATATCGTGGGACTCTGCACAAAAAAACGCAAGCATAGCATTTATAATACCCATTTTCATTCAATAAAGCTGAAGCCATTATTCAGTTGCACATAATAACATTAATAACAAATAAACCTTGAGCAAAAAAAAAAAACTACAGTTGTAGCCACAAGTTTTGAGACTGATACAAATTTAGGTTTTCACAAAGTTTGCTGCATCAGTGTTTTTAGATCTTTTAGTCACACATTTCTATGGTTACTGGAGTACAGTTATCAGCATTCCCTAAGTTTTTAAACTTTAATTGACAAATACATCAAGTTTCTACTAATACTCAATAATTACAGAGCTGACCCTTATTTTTAATGGGTTTGTTCTGTCTAAATCGACATATGTGAATGAAGACTTATGAATCTCCCCAGTGCACACACTGTGGTTTCTGAGCCAGGACCGGCAGATATATATGCGTTATACATACTCCCGACCAGGGCTCATCTAGTGGGCATGGTCTTGCTCCATACACTTGTATTGAGCAAGGCCACTCCGTCTAGTGATGCAACCAGTGGGCGTGACCTTACTGAATACAAGTGTATGAAGTAAGGCCACGCTCACCAGTTGGGTTCTGGCAGGGAGTGTACATAACACATACATACCCGCTGGTCCCGGCTCAGAAATCAGCAAATTCCCGCAGCGCACAGGGAGATTCACAGTGACTGCAGACTTATTATTTTGGACCGGACAACCCCTTTAATGAGTTCTACAATTTGCCTGTGCAGCTGGTTATCAGCTTCTGAGCCAAATCCTGTCTGATGGCAGTTTTTTACTGCCTATTCAGTGCTTGGCACTTATCACAATTTCTGTGTCTTTGTTTGTCCGCCCACTTTTTGAGGATTGACCACGGGTTCTGAATGGGATTGAAATCTGAGGCAATTCCTGGCCATGGACCGAAAATTTCAATGTATTCTAGAAAAGTGGATGGACAAATAAAAACACAGAAATTGTGATCTAGCAGTGTTCTATGCAAAATTATGAGTGAGCTCATTCCCTTGCATGAAAAGCAACCACATACATAAATGGTCTCAGGATCCTTTACTTTTGGCTTGAGACAGGACTCATGATAGCTCTTACATTTTATTCTCTAAACAATAATTTTTGCAGATGTCTTAAACAGTCTGAAGAAGAAAATAAGAGAAAATAACTTTAGCCCTGTACTCTGCAATCCAATCCCTGTACGTCCTGCAGAATGTCAATCTGTCCTTGATTTTTTCTTTTTCTTTTTTTCTATTCTTCTGCAGGCCAGCCTGCAAAAGTCTTCAACTCCGCTGTGCATGCAGATGCATTTACACCTGTCTGCTACCATTTCTGAGCAAGCTCTGCACTGGTGTTGATCCAATTCTGTAACTGAATCTTGGTTAGGAGTTATTTACATCACTTGCTGGGTTTTCTTGGGCACCCTAAAGTTTCTTAACAGGAATTGAACCTTTGTCTTTGAAGTTCTTGATGATTTAGGGGCAATCCTGCAAGCAGTAATGTCCTAGCATATAAAGCCCTTTTGAAGAATAGCAATGATAACTGCTTGTGTTTACTTGGAAGTAATCATGGTTAACTGAACACAATGATTCCAAGCACAAGTGCCTTTTTAAAGAAACTTGCCTAATAATTCATCTAGCATGACAGCAGGAAATCATCAACCTTGCCCTTGTTATAGTTGTCTTGAGCCAATCAGAACATCAGTGAAATGATGTAAGCAAGTTGTATTGTGACAGATTTGAAATTCAATGGAAATGTAGTTTTTGTAATATAAGATGTTTGAGACTTTTTTTTCTATTAGCCTCAGCACTTATCAGCAGGTAGTTGCAAACGTAGTTGCATCTTCAGCCATACAACAATCTCTCCCGGCTCAGAGCAATCTCAGACCTCTCCTGGTGTGGATTTTCCTGCTTTCAGTGACATCGCTTCGACAGATCAGTTCCTCCTCTACTGCTCTGCTTTTTGACAATATGTGAATGCTAACATCATATTTATTTGACAGCTGTCTCCCCTCAGTTATCAGTTAGGAAGTGGTAGTCGGACGTCAATCGACATGATGTCGGCAATGACGCCCCGTTGACAAAACAGCTCTGTTGGTGTGACATCACAGGAAGCAGGAGAATTGCTGCCAGGAGCGGTCTGTGACCACTCTAAGCCAGAAGAGATTGATGCATAGCATGCAGTCAGTTAGCAACTACCAACTGATAAGTACTCAATAGAAAAATAAAGTCCCCGATAACACTTTTAATTTAATTTTAATGGCAAGAATTGACTTTACAATGTTTTGCAATTCATCTGATCATTCTTTATAATAATCTACAGTTAATTCAAATTGCCAATATAAAAACTACAGCAAAAAACTAAATGTGTCAAGCTCAAAACTTTTGTCCATGACTCTATGCTAATAATACATGTCAATAAAATGCTGAAAAAAATAAATCCATAGTGTAAAGAGCTATGACCTTGATTCATTTAGCCAGTTTGTAAAACACCTTTAAATGTTTCAAAATGTTTATGCAACTCAAAGGTGCTCAAAAAGTTTGTGACTTTTTCCATTTTTTGCCAGTCCTGGCCAGTTTTAACAAAATTGGTGAAGTACAGGCAGGATAGGGCATAACGAAGCCTGTCCAGCAAATTAATCATAATATATGCCAGAAATGTACTTGAGTCCAGTACTGGTTGTAAGATGCCGTTAATTTATTAAATGGTGTGTACCCCTTAAAGTATAAGGCACATCTTACTGCAGGAATCCCATGGCGAAGACTGACATACACAACACCAGTCTTAATGAATTGGGCCTAAAAGTCTAAAGAGTAAGAACAATAAAAGCAAACAAAAATCTGACTGATGTATTACATGATTATATTTGTTTTATTTAAATTTGAAGGGAACTTGTCACCAGGTTTTCCCAATATAAACTATGCCCATCACTTGAAAGCCTCTTTTACAGCAGTCTAGCAATCTGTGTCTAAGTCCCATACCCTCTCTGCGAAGTCCAAAAAATACCTTTATTATCACCCATACAGCAATAAATAGCAAATGTAGTGATTGTATTACTTTTAATATTGAAACCCCAGATATACAGTTTATATTGGAGCTGTGGATTTACTATTGTAAGACTAGGTGATCATTTTTTGTATATTTTCAGTAGCTTCCCTAACATTATCATACTTTTTGCAGTAGCCTGAAATGATTTACCAAAGTCTACAGGCAATAGAAAAGCACTCAGCATCAAATGTCTGAAAATTAAGTTAATCAATAGATTGACCATAACATGTCGAAATGTATCCAACTATAAGGTACACCTAATATTAGCACTGCCGCAGCAATAGTAAATAAGGCTAAGGTTGCACTCAATTACACTGAAGCAAATCGGTGTGTAATCTATGAAGTGTGAATAACATAATGGCTTATGGAAGAGAAAAAACACATGAGATGCTTAGAATAATGGCTTCTTCCAAAAGCCACTGTGCTATCCACACTTCATCGATCACACACCGATTTGCTTCAGTGCAACCTTAACCTTATTTACTATGTTATTGTTTTTGGTATGCACTAGTTCAGACTATCTTTTTGTTCGGTAACTTTTCCATTATTATATACTAGTAATAGTAAGTCATGAAGAGCCTGTGAAAGGATTACTGCAAGTGGTGTTAGCTATTCTGTTCTGTCATTCCATTCCCCACACTTTTTTACAAACTATCAGCAGCAGCACAGATTTCAACTTTCCTGTAGCTGAATTCATGTCTACTTTGGTAGTTCTAAGAAAATGATTGTAATGAATAAGAAATTGCTTGGTTTGCCGAGTCCAAAGCTCCTATCAAATAGCCTACTGGGAATTCTGTAAACTGCACCTAAAGTTAGTACTGCTACTGGGAATGTTAAACCTAGAGGAGCCTATTGGAGGTTTACAGTAAGCGAGGTTAGCTATTTTGTTATGTAGTTGAATTCCTTCTTATCTCACAAACCTAAGAAAATGATAATTACGATAAAGGCTGAATTTCGCGTTCAGATTATCTGATTTCCTGTATTTTTATTCTATTATACCAAAATTGTATGTAAAAGACCATTTGATCTCAATAAAATCAGTCTCATTTTCCTGAAAGCTGATCTTTTGTGCTTAAAAAACTGCATGCTGCTGACCTACACTGCTGCGGTGTAGAAGCAGCGGACATGGTGGGCACTGGTAAGCCCTCCACAGAGGAGCAGGAGAGTAAACATTCTATCATTTTAGATGAAGGGACAGGGTGAGGAGAGGATTGGTATAACTGTGATATCACATTATAGAGTAACTGGGCAATTGTGAAAGGGGGCATAAGTATAGCAAGGTGCAGTGTTATGGGGCAGACTTTATGCAGAGAGACAGTTTTGGGGAGATATGGAAAGGGACAGTTTGGGGTAATATATATAATAGAGACTGGCAGTGAGGTGGGATATTATGGAGAGGGGCAATTTGGAAAGATATTATAGAGAGGGGCAGTGTATGGGGGTATTTTTGTACAGAAAGCACAGTGAGGGGCAATTTTTTATTCTGGGGCACAGCATGGGAAATATTTATATTTATGGGGCATTATAATTAAACTTTTATTTTTAAGGGCACCATGTCAGGAAGTGCAGATAAAGACAGAGAAGTCTGGAGAGACGAGTTTTGGGCATGAAATCTCATCATGGCATCTGTACTACATGAATAGGAACAACTTAAATGAAATAAGATGTCAACTATAAGGTACCTAGATGTAAATGTTTATATGTGATATTTACTATGTTTCATCAGCACTGTGGTTCCTGTATGGTCCTCAGTCTGATGATGACTGGTAACAGCAACTCCCACCATCTTCTTACCATTGTTAAGGAAAAATTGCGATTTGTAGGCTATTGTGATACAATTTTATATATGGACCCGACATTGTAATTGATGGCTGTACTAAGCTTGGTTCTGTATACATGTACTGAAGGTGGATCTGCTCTGCATTCATGTACTGATAATGTTTCGGGCTCTGCATTAATGTACTAATGGTAGTTCTCGTGCTGCATTCATGTACTGATGGTGACTCTAGTGCTACATTTGCATACTGATGGTTCTGTCACTGCATTCATGTATTGATGGTGGTTCTGATGCTATATTCATGTACTGACAATGGTTCTGAAGCTGCATTCAAGTAATGATGGTGATTCTGGTGCTGCATTCATGTGCTCATGGTCATTTTCAAGTTGCATTCATGTACTGATGATGGTTTTGCTGCGACATTCATTCAACTGATGATGGATCTGGCGCCGCACTTATTTGCTGACATTAGTACTGATCATGTACTCATGTAGCAATCCATAATCAGCTTTATGGCTATATTAAAACTTAAAATTCCTTAAAACATAGAGTTTTCAGATTATGAGGAGAATTTTGCAAGTTTCTGCTCCAAGAATTTGGTTTGAATTATCATCAGTTCACACTGATTTTCTTGGAGCAGAAACTGAGCAGAAACTCTCCAAATCCTCCTCAAATTCTCAAAACTTGGTTATGGTGATGTATTAAAGGGCTTGTCTGGTACAAATCGATAAGTCTGCAGTCATCCTGTGTGTAGATACTTCTGGCCAAGACCGGTTTAGTGGGAGTGGCCTTGCTACATACCCTTGTATTGAGCAAGGTCACGCCCCATTTAATGACGTGGCCTTGCAGTGGGCATGGTAGACTAGAAGGTGTGGCCTTGCTTTATACAAGTGCCCACTGACACGAGTATGTATGTCTCTTGAGTGCGTGAGCTGGAGGGATTCAGAAGTCTGCAGTCACCCTGTGTGACTGCACACTTATTGATTTGGACTGGACAACCCTTTTAATATGCTGATGGTGGTTTTGGTTATGTATTCATGCAAGTACCCCTTTACATTTTTTGGATTGGTTCAGTATGGCAATGTGGGCCTTGGAGCAAAAAATATTGTGCACTCCTGTTGTAAAGTGTAGACTGATATCTGAGAGACAACTCCTCCATTCCAAGGAAAAAGAAGGCTAAATTATAGGATGGGAATATTAGTGTAAATAGCTAACTCAGATCAATTTCATCATCTGTAAGTTTGGTCTAATTGATCAGAAATCCATCTGTTTAAATGCAGCTTAAGAAGTTGACTGGTTTGCTGCACCCAGAACTTTTATCTGGTGGCCTATTACAGTTGTTTAGTCTGAAATGTTGCCAGCACAACTTGTCCACATGTCAGTTGTTAAGTGGATAGTGGAGCAATGGAATTTTCAATAGATAAAAGCTTATTTCTCATGATGTCCTTGTATATCTAGGGGAGAACAAACAGGGCACAAAGGAAATGCGTAAAGGAATATGATAGTATTGACCTATGACTTTTTCAGAGTTAGTTGTTTGTGTCGTCTTGGTGACAATGGTGTGATCCTAGTTGAAAGAATTTCACTTTCAGCAGCCCTGTTCTCCTAACTGCTCAAGGATTCACGGAAATGTAAATAGCAAAGAATAAGGCCGGCGTCAGACCCAGCGTATAAAAATACGGACCGTATTGTATGGCCGTAATACGCAGAAAAGTTCCCTGAACAGTGATCCGTATTTCATCCGTTGTCAAAGTGTGGCTGCATATTTTGTGCATGTAAGCATCCGTATGGCGAGATTTTCTCACCGGCTTGTAAAACCGACATATAATGGATCCCAATGACATGTTTTACATCACAAAAGAAAGAATAGCTATATACACATAGAATACATATATATATACATATATACATGTCATTGTGACAAATATATATATATATATATATATTTATAGTTCATACACTTCTACAGAATAGCCGCTAATTCAATTGCCGGCTTCTGTAAAATCCTTACAGAACCCGACATGAAATGACACATGGTTTATATACAGTAAACCATTTCATTTCATGTAGTTTGATATATGGTTTTCACTAATAATTATATGAGTGTATGTGTGCAAAATTTCGGACGTGTAGGTGTTAATTTAATATGTAAATTAGTTGTAAAAAAAATGCATGGGCTCCCGCGGTATTTTCTCCGCCAGACAGGGAAAGCCAATGACTAAGAACAAATATTATTAGCCTAGTGTCACAATCCACTTTTGGATCTGTTGCAGATTGTGCTTTCCATATTAAAACCTTTTTCCTTTCGGGCCATCGGGGGTTAATGTCAGGCTTTTCCCCCCGGTGGCTGCTGGTGTAATTACATTGCTGCTGTCTGGGGAAGGTGGTGACCACTCCCACTATCCTTTAAAAGGTTACCTGAGTTGTCAGCTGATGGTTGGTGATATTTTGTCATGGTTTACTGGGTTCTTGGATCAGGTAGTCGCGGGGTTAACTTGGTTGACCTCTTTCTGGGTCCTGGGAGGCTTTTTATAGCCTCACTGTGAGGCCAGTCTTTGTCGTTTATACTCTGACCTTTGGCTGAGTGTGTCTGACCCTGTGCTTGTGCCAGTGCGTTGTGCCTGTGCTACGTTTTGTCTGTCTGGTTCTGATTTGGCTGTGTCCCTGTTACGAGTTTTGCCTGTCCCTCTTCTACTGCATTGCTCCCTCTGTGTATGATCCCTTGGCTGTGTTCTGATTATTCTCTGCCTGCTCCTTTTGTACTGCGTTGCTCCCTCTGTGTATGACCTGGCTATCCTGACTATCCATTCTGTCTATGCCCCTTGGTAACTTTATTTCGTAGTTACCCTTCTAGGAGTTTTCCTTTACCTCATAGCTCTCTGGAGCTTAGGCCACGCCCACTAGCAGTCACGTGCCTGCAGGTCCTCCGGCCTGAAGCATTCTCTATCTGCTACTGCTGCCTCTTAGAGACATGTGGCCGGCTCCGCCCCTTGGCAGTCACATGCTGCTGAAGGTCCTGTTCCTCAGAAGCACACGTCTTCCCTGCTGCGGCTCTGTGCTACACAGGTATCTTTTAGGGCACAGTTTGTTCACTCAGGACACACGCACTGGCTCAGTGAGCAAGTGCAGTGCGGTGTCCCTGACATATTTCTGCCTTTTGGAGACCAACCAAGCTGGAGTCAGGAGCTTGCTGAGCACAGTGGTACTTCTGCTGTTTACCTGATCTGGTGCCTTACTCTGCTGTGCGGTGTATTGCAGCAGAGAAAGCAAAGTTGTTGTTTTGTTGATTTAACCCCTGGGTGTCTGTCTTTCCTCCCTTTGGTTATTTTGGTGTAGTTCCCTTTATCCCTGTCTCACCTCCTGGGGAGTGGGTTGGTGGTTTAGCTCAGGGCTAAACAGGAGATAGGGACAGGTCGGTGGCTTGGGCCTTACTACCTTCAAGTGTACCCCAAGTTAAGGAAAGACAGGGCCCTTCCTTTGCCTTAGGGGCAGTTCATGGGCCCAGGTTCCTCGTCCCCTGTATTCCTACAACTGCCCCGTGACACCTAGGGAGGGACCATTATTTTTGTGCCCCCCCGGTTACTAACATCTGGCCCCAGCCACCACAGAAAAGGCACATCTATTATTAGATGCGCCTTTTCTGGCACTTAGACCATCTATTCCCATTGCCTTTAGCGGTGGCTCATGGGTTAATAATGGGTTAATACCACTTTGCTATTGAAAGGTGACATTAATCCTGGTTAATAATGGAGAGTTGTCAATTAGACAACTCTCCATTATTAATCCTATTGTAGGAAATGGTTAAAAAACACACACATTAATTAAAAATTATTTTAATGAAATAATGACATAGTTTTTGACCACATTTTATATGCACTGGTAATCCATCTGAATCCCTTGTTCTCCTGTAATAAAAATAAAATAAAAAAGCAACAATATCCATACCTCTTCAGCGTTCAGTCAGGTCCCCCTGCAATCCATCTGAAGGGGTTAATGGGTTTACAGCAGAGACAGGTGCTAATGCTACCAGCCCTGCTGTAAACCCCCTGCTGTAAACCCCCGCAGAATGAATGAGTTCATCTCTGCGCAGCCTCCCCGGCTCACAGGAGATGAACTGATTAGTGTGGGAACCTTAATTGATTGTTTCCCACGCTATTGAGTTCACTTCAGGTCTGTCCTGAAGTGAACTCAATAATGTGGGAAAAAATCAATTTAGGTTCCCACGCTAATCAGTTCATCTCCTGTGACCTGGGGAGGCTGAGCAGAGATGAACTCATTCATTCTGCGGGGGTTTACAGCAGGGCTGGTCGCATTAGCATCGGTCCCTGCTGTAAACCTGTTAACCCCTTCAGATGGATTGCAGCGTGGGACCTGACTGAACGTCCGAGAGGTATGGATATTGTTGCTTTTTTATTTTATTTTTATTACAGGATAGCAAGAGATTCAGATGGATTACCAGTGCAATAAAATGTGGTCAAAAACTGTGTCACCAAACTGGTTTTATGCCAGAAAAATCGACTGCGCTTAATAATCATTGGTTATATTTAAATATACAAATGCCATTAAACGGAAAGGAAGCTAGAGCTGTCGCGTCCTTGGACGCGGCAAAGGCGTTTGACAGTGTAATGTATGTTGTACAATTCATATAGCGTCTTGTGCTTGGGTGCGATGAACATACATGAGACACAGGTTTGATATAGAAAAGTCCTGTATTACTTCATACAAGTTGGCAGAAATAGTCACACAGTTTGCAGACACAGAAACAGGAGACACAGCAGGCCAGAGTAATCCAAGCTCAGCAATCACTCTCCAATACAGATTCAGGATCTTCTTCTCTGTTACCGTAAGTCCATGCAAACGTGGGTCTTTCAAAGAGCAGGGTTCAGAGTCCACAAGTGCTTCAGAGTTCCTCAGTAGGAATAGCTGGAGTACAAGGTCCAAGGCTTACAGGAGTCAAGTCACAGGTTCACTGCAGGCTAGATTCTGAAGCACTGATTGCTCAGCTGTGGCTGCTTAAGAAGCAAAGGAGAGAATCAGGGCGGGAACATGCAAGCTGGAAACTCCATTTTGACTGAGGGCAAGATAGCTGCAGCAAGACAGAAAGTAAAATGGCTGACGAACAAACTGAGTTTCAGGAATATATACATAGAACCTTACATTACTCCCCCCTTAAGGACAACCTCCGGATGACCTCAGACCAGGCTTGTGTGGGTACCTCTGATGAAACTGACGGAGCAAGCGAGGAGCATTAACGTTATTGACCGGTTCCCATGAGTTGTCCTCCACTGGGTAGCCCTGCCATTTAATTAGATATTGTAACTGATTTCTATACAACCTGGAATCTAAAATCCTTTCCACCACAAATTCTTCCTGACCATCGACTAGCACTGGGTCAGGGCAAGGAGAGGAACGTCCAGGAAACGTATTGGGTGTCGCAGCCTTTAGTAGGGATACATGAAAGACAGGGTGGATTCTCATAGTTCTGGGCAGTTGAAGACGACAAGCAACGGCACTTATAATTTTACTGATTTTATAGGGTCCAATGTACTTATGTCCCAACTTAGACGATGGAATCCTTAACTTAAGATTTCTGGTTGACAGCCAGACCAAGTCTCCTACCTTGAAAGCTGGTGCAGGTTTACGAAATTTATCTGCTGCTTTCTTGTACCTTTCTTGAGCCGATTCCAGATTTTCCTTTAGAAGATCCATATTCTTCTGTAAAGACGTGATTCTTTCAGCCACTGCTGGTAAAGGCGTTTCTATGGGAAATCGTGGTAGAATGTTAGGATGATAACCTAGATTAGAGTAAAAAGGAGACTGTTTAGTGGAGGCACTCTGAGAGTTGTTATACGAGAACTCAGCTAATGGAAGTAGATCCACCCAATCATCCTGTAGGTGGCAGATAAAGCAGCGGAGATACTGCTCCAGGGTTTGATTGGTTCGTTCGGTCTGTCCATTAGTCTGGGATGAAAAGCAGAAGAAAGGTTTACTTTAATGTCCAATGCTGCACAGAAATTTTGCCAAAACCTAGAAGTGAATTGCACCCCTCGATCCGAAATAACCTCATCCGGTACTCCATGTAAGCGAAACACATCTTTAATCATCAAATCTGATGTCTGTTTTGCAGTGGGTAAGCCGACACAAGGGATAAAATGAGCTGCCTTTGTTAGACGGTCAACCACCACTAGAATGGTGTTCTTCCCCTGAGAGGTTGGTAACTCCACAATGAAGTCCATAGAAATGGATCCCCACGGGCGGGACGGGGTGGGAAGAGGCTGTAACAGACCAGTTGGTGAGGAGCGAGGTGTTTTGCATCTTGCACAGACCTCACATGAAGTGACATAATTCAAAACATCCTTCCTGCAAGTGGGCCACCAAAAGAAACGAGAAAGAAATTCCTGTGTCTTTAGAATTCCTCTATGCCCAGCTATCTTGGAATCGTGAATGAGTTGCAATACTCTCAATCTGACTGTTTCAGGAATATACAGGCGTTGTCCCTGAATCCACACACCATTCTTAAAGACAAGACTTACGTCCCTTGGGGTTGTGCCAAAAAGGAATCCGCATGGTATGCTTCCTTGATGTCCTTAAGTAGGTCTTGATTATGAATTACTCCTAGGAATCTAGAGTCAGGAAGAATAGTCTTAGGAGGAGTAATTGGACGTGTCTCTGCTGAGTAAATCCTAGAGAGTGCATCAGCCTTTCCATTGCGCGATCCTGGTCTATAAGAGATGATAAAATTAAATTGGTTTAAGAAAAGATTCCAGCGAGCCTGGCGAGGAGTCAGGCACTTAGCCGACCTGATAAACTCAAGGTTACGATGGTCTGTCAGGACGACTATTTGCTGTGCAGCTCCCTGAAGAAGGTGTCTCCATTCTTTGAAGGCGGCAATAATGGCCAACAACTCTCTATTGCCCACATCGTAGTTCCTCTCAGCCGAAGACAACTGCTGGGAAAAGAAGGCACAGGGATGCAAGACATTCTTCTCACCTGTTCTCTGAGAGAGTATAGCTCCAACGGCACAGTCTGAAGCATCCACCTCTATTATGAAGGCAAGCTCGGGGTTGGGATGTACTAGGATAGGTGCAGTGGTAAATTTATCTTTTAGACGGGAAAATGCTTCCTGGGCTTGGGGAGTCCAGGAAAACCTAGACTCTTTCCGGGTAAGTTGAGTGATAGGTGACACTACCTCAGAGAAATTTCTAATGAAACGTCTATAGAAGTTGGCAAACCCGATGAAGCGCTGTACCTCCTTCACATTTCTAGGACTTGGCCAATCCTTGATGGCTTGGGTTTTGCTTCCATCCATACTAATTCCTTGTGTAGACAGTACATACCCCAGAAATTGAATTTCGGTCCTATGGAATTCACACTTTTCAAGTTTGATGTAAAGATGATTTTGTCTTAGACGTTCCAAGACCATTCTCACATGTCCATGATGTTCCTCTGTGGAGTTAGAATAAATTAGAATATCATCCAAATAAATTACCACGAATGTATCTAGGAGATCCCTGAAGATGTCATTCACCAAGTGTTGGAAAGTGGCTGGGGCGGTACTCAGACCAAAAGGCATAACTAGATATTCAAAGTGTCCATAGCGTGACCTGAATGCAGTCTTCCATTCATCCCCAGGTCTAATACGGACTAAGTTATAGGCCCCACGAAGATCTAGTTTAGAAAAAATTTTGGCATGTCGCACTCTCTCCAATAACTCAGGGATTAAAGTCAATGGATAACGGTTTCTAATAGTAACCTTATTGAGTTCCCTATAGTCTACGCATGGTCTCAGAGATCCATCTTTCTTCTTTACAAAGAAGATGGGTGCACCTGCAGGAGATGAAGAGGGGCGTATGAAGCCCTTGGCTAGATTTTCATCTATGTAATCCTTTAAAGCCTTTAGCTCGGGCCCCGCCAGGGGTAGATCTTACCAAAAGGTATCTCTGCTCCAGGCAATAATTCAATTGGACAATCATATGGACGGTGAGGAGGAAGCTGGTCAGCGTTCTTCTTGTCACATAAATCCACATAGTCCTGGTATACAGCTGGTAGTTAAGGGACTGACATGATTCCTTTAGGAACAGAGCAAGCTGAAACTTTTGGACTCATCTGTTTCTCTGGAAAGTGTAATTCCTTGGTCTCCCAGTTAATGGTAGGATTCTGAGCCTGCAGCCATGGTAGCCCTAGAATAATGGGAAAGTGGGGAGAAGAGATAAGCATAAAGGACAGTTTCTCTTAATGATCTTTACCCATAAGAACCCTCAAAGGCTCTGTTTCCTGATCCACTGGTCCAGAGGTCAGCAGGGAGCCATCCACAGTTTCCATCTGTACTGGAGTAGCCTTCTTCACTGAACGTATTCCCTGTTTCAGAGCAAAGGAGACATCCATAAAATTTCCACTTGCCCCTGAGTCGATCATAGCAGAGCTAGACACCCAAGCTGAGTCAACCCAGAGTTTGATGGAAAGAAAGCAATGAGAATTGTTTTTCTTACAACTCAGCTGGGACACCGCTGAGGAAACTTGAAAAATGGCAGCGTTTACACAGTCAACGTCCTCAGAGGTAACGGAGTTTAAGTCCGAGAAATCAAGATCTGTTGCTGCAGATCTCTCTGGAGCCTGAGGCTCGGACCTGACAGATCCCCTCTCGCAACACTCACAATGAATGAGTGCTGCAGTAGTCTTACGAGAACGGCTGGGGCAGTTTATAATGAAGTGCCCTGACTTACCACAATAGAAACATAGATTCTCCTTAAAACGATGTTCCTTGCGTGCATCACTAACCCGTCGTTGTAAAGAGTCTACCTGCATGGGTTCAGGTTCATGTTCCCGTGTAATCCTACTCAAAGGTTCCTTAGCTGGAGAGGAAGGAGGGAAAAGGTTAGTACGATTGCTTTCGAACCATCTCTCTTGCCTGCGTTCAGTCAGACGAGTATCAATACGGATGCAGTAGTTAATAAAGTCACCTAACGCAGTGGGAGGGTCGGCACGAGCAAGTTCATCCTTAATCAGTGGAGATAACCCCTTTTGAAAAATAGATTTTTTGGCGGAACTGTCCCAGGTGGTATCAAGGGCCCATCTCCTGAAATCCAAGGCATATTCAGCTACCGAGTGCTTACCTTGGCGCAAAGCTAACATGGCTGCTTCAGCTGTTGCACCTCGATTGGGGTCATCAAACACCTGCCCCATGGCTGAAATAAAATCATCAAGGTGATTCAAACAATCATCCTCAGTCTCAATCAGAGGGTTTGCCCACATTAAAGCCTTGTTGGTAAGCAACATAATTATAGTAAGCACCTTAGATCGTTCAGTGGGAAATTGTGAAGCATGTGCAGAAAAAAAAAGATTGCATTGATTAATAAATCCCCTGAATTTCTCACGTTCACCGCCAAAACGAAAAGGGGGCAACTTGGGAATCCCAGCACTCGGGGCTACGGCAGGAGCCTGGACTCGCCCCTCTAGAACCTCAATCCTGGCTCGCAAATCCTGGGTAGTCTGTCCAACCACTTGCAAATTGTGATTATTGAGGTCCTGTAGATTTGTAAAACGGGTCTTTATATTCTGCAAATCTGCAAGGATATTGTCAGTCACTCCGCAAAGTTCCTTTATGCGGGCCTCCATTTTCCAGATCTTTTAAGACAGGATTACTGGAAGAAGAGGAGAGAAAAAAAAAAAAACAATAGTGTTCACCTGTGGCAACACTGGAATGTTTGTGAGAAGTCACAACCACTGTCATCACAGAAAGTACAACCGGACGTCTGATATCCACAGTACAGCAGACACAGCCTTCCAGACCCAGCAGACACTAACGTTTTGGCTTCAGAATCTTGTAATGTATGTTGTACAATTCATATAGCGTCTTGTGCTTGGGTGCGATGAACATACATGAGACACAGGTTTGATATAGAAAAGTCCTGTATTACTTCATACAAGTTGGCAGAAATAGTCACACAGTTTGCAGACACAGAAACAGGAGACACAGCAGGCCAGAGTAATCCAAGCTCAGCAATCACTCTCCAATACAGATTCAGGATCTTCTTCTCTGTTACCGTAAGTCCATGCAAACGTGTTTCTTTCAAAGAGCAGGGTTCAGAGTCCACAAGTGCTTCAGAGTTCCTCAGTAGGAATAGCTGGAGTACAAGGTCCAAGGCTTACAGGAGTCAAGTCACAGGTTCATGCAGGCTAGATTCTGAAGCACTGATTGCTCAGCTGTGGCTGCTTAAGAAGCAAAGGAGAGAATCAGGGCGGGAACATGCAAGCTGGAAACTCCATTTTGACTGAGGGCAAGATAGCTGCAGCAAGACAGAAAGTAAAATGGCTGACGAACAAACTGAGTTTCAGGAATATATACATAGAACCTTACAGACAGTGTTGAATGGCCATATCAGTGAGCTCTTTTTTCACTCATCTGAACGGAGTGCTGTTGCTTTCTTTGGACTGTTGTGGGCTATATTAGCTAAGATGGGTTTCAGTAGAAATTGTATTGCCTGGATAAAGTTGCTGTACTCGAGGCCAGGGTCAGAGTTAATGGGGAGGTCTCGGATAAATTTAACCTATATAGAGGCACGAGATAAGGATGCCCCTGTCTCCTCTATTATTTTCTTTAGCAATTGAACCCTTGGCGGTGGTAATTCGTGCAACACCTGAAATCACGGGGTTTGAATATGGGTCTTTGCATGAAAAGATAGCGTTGTATGCTGATGACATGCTCCTATTCCTTGGAAATTGGCCATCATTCTTGACGGTAGCAATGGAGGTCTTCAACTCCTTTGCAATGATCTCTGGCCTATCTATTAATTGGGAAAAATCTTCGATCATGCCTGTGGGATGGGCTCCCGAGAACCCTTCGGGATTAGCTGGACGTTTAAATGTAGTCACAGAATTTAAGTACTTGGGAATACGTATCGGGCATAATGTACAAGATTTTGAGCGCTTAAATCTTACCTTGTTGATTGCTAAATTTCATCAAAAAGCAAAGGACTGGTGCAGGTTACCATTGAGTATGGTGGGCAGAGCAAATTTAACGAAAATGGTCCTCATGCCTCAAGCTTTGCATATCCTCCTTAATGCGCCCGTCTGGATTCCTAGCCGAATCTTTTACCAGGTAAACAGAGTATTCAGAGAGCTTATTTGGAAGAGGAGTGTCCCTAGAATTCGGTTGGAAGTATTACGCGGATCTAAAGAGAGGGGGGGTTTGGCAATTCCTGATCCATTTCTTTACTATGTCTCGGCACAATTGCAACGTTTCAGAGGATGGGGAGAAGAGGACCTCACTGGGCAGAATTCCTCGGGGCATATGCTCCCATGTGTAGTACGCAATGACTTGCTGGAGCAATCGTTGGACTCGGGGCGGTTTCGTCAAGGTAAGGCTCTCAGTATTCCGACAATGACCTGTATGGATAAGGTCTGGAATATGGCCAAAAAATTACTAGGTATATATGGGGTCACGAGACATACCCGGATCTGGAGAAACTCGACCTGTGCAGCGCTCAATAAATTAGAGTGATTCGAGTCGTGGGAGAGGAGAGGCCTTAAATTAATATTGCAATTTTATTCAGACGGGGAATTTCGGTCTTTTGAAGATCTGAAACAGACATTTTCCATTCCTAATGCAAGATTTTTCCAATATTTGCAGCTACGGCATGCGTGTGAAACACAACATCGACTCATCCCACTTGGTAGTTGCGATAGAACTCCATTGTTAGATAGAATAGTGATGGGAGAGGCATTATATCTATGATATATGCAGAAATGTCAGAACAGAGTGTTAGGCGTCGGGCGACGGCTGGATTTGAACCAGGATCTGAGGCATCAGTGGTCCCCCATCCAGGTTTCAGCCGGGGCAGATGCTGTTTAGCTTCGCCGTCGATCCCAACGCCTAGCCAGTACAAGAGGGTAAAAGCTGTCTCCAGGGTCTTTGTTAATAGTAGCCTTAAGCATAGGTTACAGAAGGAGACAGGGCTGCTATAGCCTAAGTCCAGAAATGCCTGCACTGAGCATGTCCGTGACATGGCGAGCCAGGATTGGTGGTTAATGTCAGCTGATCCTCTGACCTGGCATTGCCTGATTGGTCGCGGATGACGTCATCGGTGATGCAATTGACGAGATGGCTGGGGGCGGAGCTTAGCCCTTAAATAGCTTGTCTGTCCGCGGCACGGTCAGATCATACTAAATAGGTAGTGCTCATGTGTGACGTACCAGAATCTGGGCTCCACATGCTCTCTAGCTTTGCTCTCCGGGACCTGCCGATGCCAGAGTTCGCTCGGCTAATTAGCACAGGTCCTTCAGGCAGGTTAGGTTATGCCAGGCAGGTAGCCAATGTGGCGCAGTCTTGCTACGAATATTGGGTAGCTATACACCCTGAGCAGACTGCGGGGTGCGTAACCTGGGCATCACCTGCCAAGCTGAACAGAGTTGCTCAGTCCGGTCTCACGCCGACTGGTAGCACGTACGCCTGGCGTTAGTCGCACGCACTTCCTAGCGGCTGGCAAGTGGTTTCTGTGCCATTAACAGGGCTACATCTATGTCAGTCGATGCACATCTCCCATGACGTTAACGGAGATAGTGCCAATTCTACATCTTCCCTAGTGTGAAGTAACACAGGCGAGATCTAATATTATATTTCTGCTGTCAGTTTTACCCTCATACCCAAGGGGTGTTCGGCAGCAGTGACTTTAACTGCATCGCGGACCCCGGGTTCGGTTGCAATCCATTATTTAATAAAGTTGTTGCAACCGAGCTCATAACAGAGAGTGGCGAATTTGGAAGTTTTGAAGACTAAATGGCAGGCTGATGTGGGAGACTTCACAGACGATGAGTGGGAAGATATACTGCAAGAAGCCACGAAAGTGTCGGTTAGTAAGGCGCAGAGAGTGTCACATCTTTTCTTGCTTCATCGGGTGTATCGAACCCCTGTCCGCTTGCAGAGAATGGGTTATGCTAGAGAGGCTGACTGTTGGAAGTGTGGTATGCTAATGCAGACTTGATTCACCTGACCTGGATTTGTCCCCGGCTACATAGATTTTGGGGAGAAGTGGCTGAACTGCTCATCAGTGTTTATCAATGTCAAATGGTACTGGATACCAAAATGGCACTTTGGGGTCAGGTGGCGAGCCTACCATTTTTGGAGGGACACCGGTTGGCAATCTCACGTATATTATATCTAGCTCGTAAGAGGGTGGCGACTCACTGGAGGGGATCCTCTGTACCCACAATCACGGAGGTTACTAACGCAGTGAATAATACTATTGATATGGAAAAGTATGTATATCAAAAGCGCCAGACAATTAAGAAGTGGGAAGATATGTGGGCTCCCTGTCTGTATGTTCCAGAGCTGGCACCTTCTGCATTAGCATGGATGAGAGCGCTGAGTAGAATGTAATGAGATCCTCACAATATGACTGATGTACACCTCGTGGGTGGGATTGTTAATAAGGGAAGTATTTTGGATGGCACTTTTCACAGCATGATGGGCTTTCGGCGATACACTATGGTGATAGAAGTGGCTTTTGAGGTTACGCTAATACCACATGATCTGGAACGGACAGTACAGATGTTAAGAAAACGTCTAGAAATTTGATTATTTGTAATGGAGAATTGTAGTTGTAAGGAGACCAAATACACCAGGAGAGAGAGAGACTTTTGTTGAATGGAGTGAGAGGTGGGATCAGGGCCGGCGTCAGCACCCGGCATACGCGGACAAGTGCCGGGGCCCTGAGCAGGCAGGGGGCCCACTCGCCGTCGGGCACCCCGGCGCCCGTTAGCGGATGAGAGTGGTACCAGCGCCGCCACTGGGCCCCCCCGCTTGCTCAGGGCCCTGGCAGCAGCCGGCGCAATACTTACCTCTCTCCGTGCCTCCGCGGCCGCAGCTCTGGGCTCCAGGGGGCGCCTGCAGGGCGACGGCGCTTCCTCTCACAGCAGTGCCACTGAATGACGTCATCATTCAGCGGCTGGCTGTGGCAGAGAGAGCGTGGACGCCGGACAGGTGAGATGTCAGGTGTCTGTGTCTGTGTGTGTGTGTCTGTGTGTATCAGTGTGTGTGTATGTAGTGCGGTGCTTTGTGTGTGTGTGTATGTGAGCGAGTGCTGCGGTGCTGTCTGTGTGTGATGGTGGTGGGGGCAGGCAGTGATGGTGGTGAGGAGGCAATGATGATGATAATGGGGAGGCGATGATGATGATGGGGAGGCAATGATGATGATGATGATGGGGAGGCAATGATGATGGGGAGTCAATGATGATGATGGGGAGGCAATGATGATGATGATGATGGGGAGGCAATGATGATGATGATGGGGAGCCAATGATGATGATGATGGTAAGGCAATGAGAATGTTGATGATGGGGAGGCAATGATAATGGGCAGGCAATGATGATGATGGGGAGGCAATGATGATGATAATGGGGAGTCTTTCCACAGCGCCCTTTCCTGAGCCGTAACAGTGCAGAATGCAGCGCAGTGCAGAGGAGAGCTCCATATTTTGTATGGAGCATTATATGGGGACCAGTATCCTGTATGAAGCAATTTATGTGGTCCAGTATTCTGTATGGAGCATTATATTGGGTCCAGTATTCTGTATGGAGCATTAAATGGGGGATGGGGGGTGACATCCTGCATGGGGTATTATATGGGTGATGAGGGGAGACTATGTGGTGCCCATAATACTGTATGGAGGACTGTACTGTCCAGTCTGTACTGTGCGCTGTGAGGATTTGGCGGTTTTTGAGCTATTGTAGAATTTACAATAGATATCAGTCATGTAATGGAAGAAGAGAAGTGTTTGGCATTGTACTATACCTATATTTCTCTGCAGTATCTGTGCATCATGAATCGTGGTCTGTGTTAAAGACTCTACTGAGACTCTTTCGCCCGGGGCCCATAAAAACCTGGAGCCGGCCCTGGGTGGGATTGTGGGGAATTCCATGGGTTTCTAGAGTGCTTATGTAATATATTGTTCTGGAATCATCCCATATTTGATTGCATGTCTTGAGGATTTTGAAATGGTTCAATAAAAATTTACTTGATCAAAAAAAAACTGTCATTATTTCATTAAAATTATTTTTAATTAATGTGTGTTTTTTTAACCATTTACTACAATAGGATTAATAATGGAGAGTTGTCTAATTGACAACTCTCCATTATTAACCCTATTAATGTCAACTTTTAGTAGCAAGGTGACATTAACCCATTATTAACCCATTAGCCACCGCTAAAGGCAATGGGAATAGACAGGATAAGTGCCAGAAAAGGCTCATCTAATAAATAGATGTGCCTTTTCTAGGGTGGCTGGGGCCAGATGTTAGTAGCCAGGGGGGCACAAAAGCAATGGTCCCTCTCAAGGCTATTAATATCTGCCCTCACTCACTGGCTTTCCCTGTCTGGCGGAGAAAATACCGCAGGAGCCCACGCATTTTTTACAACGAATTTACATAATAAATTAACACCTACACATCCGAAATTTTGCACACATACACTCATATAAATATTAGTGAAAACCATATGGAAAAAAAACTACATGAAATGAAATGGTTTACAGTTTGTAAACCATGTGTCATTTCATGTCGGGTTCTGTAATGATTTTACAGAAGCTGGCAATTGAATTAGCGGCTATTATGCTATGTAGAAGTGTATGAACTATAAATATATATATATATGTGTCACAATGGCATGTGTATATACTGTGTATATATATATATATATATATATATATATATGTATTCTATGTTTATATATCTATTATTTACATTCTTTATTAAACATGTCGGTGTGATTTTACAGTATACAGTAGTGCACTTAATTGCCAGTTTTTCTAAAGGACACCGGTGCGTATTTCTCGCAAGTCACACGTGTGGTCCGTGTGTAATCCGTATATTTCTCGCCCCTATAGAGTTGCATTGGCGTACTACGGGCGTTATACACTGACAATCGCAGCATACTGCGATTGTCTCGGCCCGTAAAGTACGGGCGAGAAATATACGGATGATTGGAACTGCCCCATAGAGAAACATTGGTCCAAGTGTAATGCGTTGTTTTAACGCCTCTCACTCATCCTTATTCCTCTCTAGTGTGACGCCGGCCTAACTGTTTACATTTTTTTCTAAATAATTTAATTCAGATTTGAAGATGGTTTTGACAGATGCCACTATGTGTCAATGGTCCTGCCAGTAAAATTTCCACACATAAAAAGCAAACCAAAGACCTAACTTACAATTCATTATATCAAAAAATATTAGCGAGATCCTTCAATTAACATATTATTAGGTAAAATTTACATGAAATACAGCAGTTTTCAGTAGAAATGAGCAAACTTGTTCGGAAAACGTTCGCCAATCTAAAATTTGACAGTAGCTCATTTGGATTCGTGTTCGGAATCACGAGCATTTTTCCTAAAAATTGGCAAAAGTCGGCCTAAGTTAGGTAAAAGACCGAGTTCACTAAGTGCTCTTTCAGAAGTCAGTGTTACCGGTAGCAGCATGGACCGCATACCATCCCGCACATGTGCACACTGATGACACACGGATGACATCCCTGTGTCACCAGTGTGACAGGTACCGGCACCTGGGAATCGGCACTACTGTTCTCGCTGGGTGCTGAAGTGAAGACAGCTCACATCATGTTCCTCTCTCTTGCTGCAATCAGCATTAGCAGGGGACAATGCTGAGAGTTAGATTCAACTGTTAACTGAGAAAACAGGCGGCAGCTGATGGTAGTAATCATTAGCCGCCGGCTGCACTATAAATAAATAAAAAAAATGACTTGCGGTTCCCCTGTATTTTTGATAACCAGCAAGGCAAAACTGGCAGCTGCTTGCTGCAACCCTCAGCCGTCAGCTTCAGCAAGGCTGGTTGTCTAGAATAGCAGTGTCCCTATGACGTATTTTTAATTATTTAAGATCTTGGGGTCCCTCCCATTTTGTCATCTAGCCAAGCTAAAGCTGACAGCTGGGGGCTGGTATTCCCAGGCTGGCAAGGGTCCATGGATATTTCCCTCCAGACTAAAAATAGCAGCCCACAGCAGCTCCAGAAAAGGTGCGTCTATTGTATGTACCAATTCTGACACTTTGCCCGGCTCTTCCCACTTGCCCTGTGGTGGAGGCAAGTGGGGTTCATATTTGTGGGGATTCATATTTGTGGGGATGATGTCACCTTTGTATTTTCTGGTGACATCAAGCCCATAAGACACCTATCCATTACTAAGACTCTAGTTACATTGTAAATAAACACAGCGAGAATAAATTCCTTTAATTGAAAGAATGACACAGACTCCTTTATTGAATCTAAATCAGCCCATACTCACGTTATTTTCCAGTCCACAAAAGCCATGGTCTCCTGTAACAGAATTAAAATAATAAACCACAATATTCCTTACTAAAAGATAATAATCCTTTTGTCCCGCGACAGGTCTAGCTCTGCTACATTTAGATGGCAGGCTGTGTTGTTGAATGATGCAACTATACAGCCTGCCCATCCAGCAGAGACACTGAGCAGCGTGTGCTACCGCTGCTCAGTATCTTGCAGTGAACTCCTATGAATTGAATGACATCACGCTAGCGGTGCCATCAGAAAAGTCCTGAGTTCTCAGCCAATGAACTCCATTCAACTCACTGATGTCAGCGTGAGCACCATGGGAAAATGAATTGAACTGAATTAATTATCTGTGAACTCCCAGGAACTTTCTGATGGCACCTCGAGCGTGTGCACTGTGGGACTTTTTCTCATTGTTCTAGCGGTGATTTCACCGAGGTCACTGCAGTTCAGGGACCTGGCTGGGAATACAGCCTCAGTACCTGCTGCAACATAGATGACATTACCGCTAGTCACTGAGGCTGTGCTCACAGCAGCTCATTCCTCAGTGGTTCTCAGACTGAACAGTTGAATCTTGGCACTGTCCAGGTTGAACACTTGAACGATGGACAGGTGAGGGGTATGGTTGTTTTTATTTTTGTTTTATTACAGGAGATGAGGGCTTCAATGGAATGGGAATTAGGCGAGTATAACTGTTATATTTAAGTAAAAAAGGAAAAGTGTGTTTTATTTGTTTTTCAAATACAGGACTTTATTAAGGCTGTGTGTTTAGTACAACTTTTCCCACGGCGCTCGCACTGAAGTCAGTGAGTTTACCTGAGTTCATTGTGTGAACTCCAAGGACTTTTCTGATGGCATCACTAGCGTGAGAACTTTCTTATAGCTGCCTCTTCACTAAGCCATGGGCTTGATGTCAACAGACAAAACAAAGATGACATCAACCCCACAAATATGAATCCCACTTGCCACCGTCAAGTGGGAAGAGCCAGGCAAAGCGCCAGAATTGGTGCATCTAATAGATGAGCCTTTTCTGGGACAGCTCAAAGCTGCTATTTTTAGGCTGGGGCCAGTATGTATGGCCCCTTACCAACCTGGGAATACCAGCTCCCTGCTGTCAGCTTTAGCTTGGTTGGTTGTCAAAAATGTTTTTTTAAATTATTTATGTAAATAAATTAAAACACACTGTGGGGACCCCCTATTCTTGGTAACTAGCCTTGCTAATTGTTATGGGTCTGCAACTCAGGAATAGCGCGGGGGGAATCTGACCCTGCAGTAGGACTTGATCCCTACGATGGAGCGGGCGACCTATTCCTTGCGAATGGACCCACCGACGATCCTAGGCTAGACTCAAGCGAAGACCTGAAGGTGGGGGAAGGGGATCCCTGAAAGATCTAGGGACTGGGAACAAAACACTGGTAACCTTCTAGCAGGGAAATAGAGGAAGCTGCAGAAACAAAAGGAAAAAAACAAAAAGACTAAGCAAGCAGAACTAGAGTTCCCAAAACTGCACAAAGTATAGCATAAAGCTAGCAAGGCTCCTAGCCAGAACTCAAGCGGATTAACACTGATGTCAAGCAAGGACTTGGAGGCAGGTGCAGGGTAATAAAGGGTGATACAATGACCTGACCAACGACAAGAACTGCACCAGGGGAAAAAGACTAGCAGACAGAAACCACAACAAGATGACGGACGGTCAAACTGAATAGATTCTAACAGAACCTCCCCTTTTACGAGAATCCTCTTATTCGAAAATCTCCTGTGAACAGCCTTAATCAGCCTTGAGGCTGAGACATCCTCAGCTTTCACCCAGGAATTATCCTCGGGACCGAAACCCTTCCAGGACACGAGATACTGCAACCTTCCTCTGTGCCACCTGGAATCCAATATGCGAGAAATCTCAAACTCGCCATCCTCATCAATTGGAGGAACAGTCGGCATCGCCACCTTATCTGGCGTGTCAACTTTCTTCAGTAAAGATACATGAAAAACTGAATTAATTCTCCAGGATGATGGTATGTCTTATCTCACAGCTGCAGAGTTGACAACCTGAACCACTTTGAAGGGTCCTACAAATTTAGGCCCCAGTTTTTTAGAAGGGATCTTCAAACGCAGATTCCTAGAGGACAACCAGACCATGTCCCCAACTGTGAACAACACCTCCCTTCTTTTCTTGTCAAAATATTTCTTAGACCTCCTATTCGCCTCTTTCAAATTATGGCGTACATTGGTCCAAACTCTTTCCAAACTTCCAGAAAAACTCTCCTCCTCAGGCACAGCCGTTCCAATCTTTGAAAATGGACCGAAAGATGGATGTCTCCCTGTACAGCCAAAAAAAGAACACCCAGCCGAGGCAGACGTATGATTATTAAGAGCAAACTCGGCTAGTGGTAGATATTCCGACCACATCTCCTGATTGTCTGCTACAAAACATCTCAAAAACTGCTCAACATCCTAGTTCTTCCTTTCGGTCTGTCCATTGGACTCTGGATGATAACCTGATGAAAATGACAAATGAACCTTTAATCTGTCACAAAAACTACGCCAGAAGCGAGCCACAAACTGTGGTCCTCTGTCGGAAACAATGTCCGTGGGAACACCATGGAGCCTGACAATCTCTTTCACAAATGCCTTAGCTAGAGTCTTGGTGCAGGGCAATTTATTGAACGGGACCAGATGACACATCTTACTAAACCGGTCCACAACCACCCAGATGACAGAAAAACCTTCAGAAACCGGCATATCGGTGTTAAAATCCATAGCAAGATGGGTCCATGGCGAGCTAGGAACTTTCAAAGGGCACAGCAATCCTGCAGCCGGGGCATGAGAGACCTTCGACCTAGCGCACACCGTACACTGACGCACCCACTTGATGATTTCTCTATGCCACCCTGGCCACCAGAAACTTCAACCGATTGACTTTCTAGTTTCCAAAATACATAGATGACCCGCCAACTGAGACTCATGACAAAGCAAACAAAGCTTTCCTCAAGGCTTTGGGCAACAATAATTTACCATACGGAGTGTTTGTTGGTGCAGAATTCTGGGCTTCTAGGATGTTATTCTCCGACTCAGAACCCAATGCTGCCACCACCACCCCTCTCTGCAAAATACATTGCTCTTTCTCAGTATTAACTGCTGGAGAAAAAGAAAAAGAGTTTGAACTATCATATGGCATCAAGCATTTATGATCATCATTCTTTTGAGTTATAATATTAATTTTTCACCCACATTGTGTTATTTTGTTGTTTTTTCATTGTTATCACTATCACATTTCTTGTATTATCTTCATATATATCACAATTATTGTATTTTTTGATCTCACTAAATGTATACACATTTATATATTTAAATATGGATATCACTTATATTGCATATTCACTCTATTACTTAAATTTATACACTCATAAGGATTATTAATATTTATATGTTTAGGTGCCCTTTAAAGTTATCCAGCAGGAATTAGGGTATTATTTTGCTGTTGCGATTTGTTATAAAGGTGTCGGATGCGTGCGTCTCGAGCCCTACATATGGATGCTGCCATCTCGGCTTCTATTGCCCAGTGCGCATGTCTACTGACGTCATACGGGGTTTTCCCATGACGTGCGCATCTGGTGAATGCCGGGGGGCGGTGTTTCCTGTGGCGGTGACGTCGGGGCGCACGCGCACTGAGGACATGCCGTAAATTGAGCACAGCATAAATAGCCAGGTAATGGGATTTGTGTATCACTCTCCTTTGATAAAGCAAACGCGAAACGCGCGTCAGGAGCAGCGCGTGGGTCCAGGGCACTGCAGCATTGCATCTTAGCGGTAAGCCAGGCAATTGTAATTGACAAATTTTGAGCGATCTATTGATATGTGATCAGGGGGACTCATATTGTCATTGGTATTCATGCAAATTGCCTGCTGTTTTAGTATACTTACCTGCAGTGTTTATATTTCAAATGTGAGGGGTATACCCTATGTGGGATACGCTATATAATACACCCTATATGTGATTATTTTTGTAATTGCTGCAATACATTATTTGCTCTGGTCCGATGTGCGATTTTTTATATCAGGGTCTTTTCACCACTGAGTGATTTTATTGATATGAATCTTTTTTATTCAATAAATACAATTTTTCTTAAAAAATAAATTGTGTTTTTACTCCGTTTTTCTTCTATTTGAATTTAGTAAAGAGGTTGTTCTCGTTCAAAACCTGAAGAATTTTGCAGACTCTCTGCCAATGCGACTCCAGATCAGGTGAATAGATCAAAATATTGTCCAAATAAACAATAACACTCCTACCTATCAACGGCCTCATAATGTCATTAATGAAATTTTGAAAAAATGCAGGCACATTAGTAAGGCCAAAAGGCATCACCAGACACTCAAAATGACCCTCCGGGGTATTAAAGGCTGTCTTCCATTCATCGTCCTCCTTTACCCGCAGCAAATTAAACTATGTTCCAAATTATTATGCAAATTGGTTTTAAGTGTCATAGCGTTTTGTTTTTTTTTGTAAATGAAACCCATTGATGGTATTGTGTCTCAGGGTTCTTTGGATCACTGAAATCAATCTCAGATACCTGTGATAATTAGTTTGCCATGTGAGCCCAATAAAAGGAAAACTGGATGGTCCACACTATTAAGCAGGCCAGAGTTTTCAAGTAAAATGGGAAAGAAAAAGGATCTCTCTGCTGCTGAAAAGCATCAAATAGTGCAATGCCTTGGTCAAGGGATGAAAACATTACATATTTCCCAAAAACTTAATCGTGATCATCGTACTGTTAAGAGATTTGTGGCTGATTCTGAGCACAGATGTGTTCGTGCTGATAAAGGCAGAATGAGGAAGGTTTCTGCCAGGCAAGTTCTTCGGATTAAGAGAGCAGCTGCTAAAAAGCCATTACAAACCAGCAAACAGATATTTAAAGCTGCTGGTGCCTCTGGAGTCCCTCGAACCACAAGGTGTGGGATCCTTCAAAGGCTTGCTGTGGTGCATAAACCTACGATTCGGCCACCCCTAAACAGTGCTCACAAGCAGAAACGGTTGCAGTGGGTCCAGACATACATGAAGACTAATTTTCAAACAGTCTTGTTTACTGATGATTGTTGAGCAACCCTGGATGGTCCAGATGGATGGAGTAGTGGATGGTTGGTGGATGGCCACCATGCCCCAACAAGGCTGCGACGTAATCAAGGAGTTGGAGGAGTCATGTTTTGGGCCGGAATCATAGTGAAACAGCTGGTAGGGCCCTTTAACCCCTTTATTCAATCAGACGTACTATTCCGTCCATGTGACCCTGGACCTAATTCCCATGGACGGAATAGTACGTCATGGGCGATCAGCTGCGCTCCCGGGGGGAGCGCAGCTGATCGCCGCCGGGTGTCAGCTGATTATCACAGCTGACACCCGTGACTGTGTGTCAGGAGCGGTCACGGACCGCTCCCGGCACATTAACCCTTGGCACACCGCGATCAAACATGATCGCGGTGTACCCGGGGCACAGGGGAGGATCGCGCAGGCAGGGGGCTCCCTGCGCGCTCCCCTGAGACCCTCAGAGCAGCGCGATGTGTCACGCTGTTCCGAGGGTCCGTCCTCCCTCCAGGTCCCCGGATCCAAGATGGCGCCGGGGTCCTGCAGGGAGGCGGCTTCCTCAGTGCCTGCTGAGAGCAGGCGCTGGGGAAGCCTGCAGTGATGCCAGAGCGATCGCTGGTGTGACAGAGTGCTGTGCACACTGTCACACCAGCGATCTGATAAAATACTGTGATTTCCCACCCTGGGACAAAGTAAAAAAGTAAAAAAAGTAAAAATAAAAAGTGTAAAAAAAAATCATAAAAAAAAAAAAAATATTCCCCAATAAATTCATTTTTTCCTGTAAATAAAAAAAACAAAACAATAAAAGTACACATATTTGGTATCGCCGCGTCCGTATCGACCCCCCCTATAAAACTGTCCCACTAGTTGTCCCCTTTAGTGAACCCCTTAAAAAAAAAAAAAAACGAAGCAAAAAATCAATGCTTTATCATCATACCGCCGAACAAAAAGTCAAAAAGTGAAATAACACGCGATCAAAAAGACCGATATAAATAAACATGGTACTGCTGAAAACGTCATCTTGTTCCGCAAAAAACGAGCCATCACACAGCATCATGAGCGAAAAAATAAAAAAGTTATAGCTCGCAGAATAAAGCGATGCAAAAATAATGATTTTTTATATAAAATTGTTTTCATTCTATAAAAGCGCCAAAACCTAAAAAAATGATATAAATGAGGTATCGCCATAATCGTACTGACCGAAGAATAAAACTGCTTTATCAATTTTACCACACGCGAAACGGTATAAACGCCTCCCCCAAAAGAAATTCATGAATTGCTGATTTTTGTTCATTCTAACCTCCCAAAAATCGAAATAAAAAGCGATCAAAAATGTCACGTGCTCAAAAATGGTACAAATAAAAACGTCAACTCGTCCCGCAAAAAATAAGACCTCACATGACTCTGTGGGCCAAAATATGCAAAAATTATAGCTCTCAAAATGTGGTGATGCAAAAAACTATTTTTTGCAATAAAAAGCGTCTTTTAGCGTGACAGCTGCCAATCACAAAAACCCGCTATAAATAGTAAATCAAACCCCCTTTATCACCCCCTTAGTTAGGGAAAAATAATAAAATTAAAAAAATGTATTTATTTCCATTTTCCCGTTAGGGTTAGGGTTGCGGCTAAAGTTAGGGTTAGGGTTGCGGCTAACGTTAGTATTAGGGTTAGGGTTGGCGCTAACGTTAGGATTAGGGTTGGGATTAGGGTTATGGGTGTGTTAGGGTTAGGTTTGTGGTTAGGGTTGGGACTAGGGTTATTGGTGTTTGGGGTTAGGGTTGGAGTTAGAATTGGGGGGTTTCTGCTGTTTAGGCACATCAGGGGCTCTCGAAATGTGACATGGCGTCTGATCTCAATTCCAGCCAATTCTGCGTTGAAAAAGTCAAATGGTGCTCCTTCACTTCTGAGCTCTGCCATGCGCCCAAACAGTAGTTTACCCCACATATGGGGTATCAGCATACTCTGGACCCCAAGAGTTATTGTGCAATTTGGCCTATTTCTCCTGTTACCCTTGGGAAAATAAAAAACTGGGGGCGACAAAATCATTTTTGTAAAAAAAAAATGATTTTTTTGTTTTTACGGCTGTATGTTATAAAACTTCTGTGAAGTACTTGGGGCTTCATAGCGCTCACCACACTTCTAGATAAGCTCCTTGTGGGGTCTATTTTCCAAAATGGGGTCACTTGGGTGGGGGTTTCCACTGTTTAGGCGCATCAAGGGTTCTCAAAATGCGACATGACGCCCCCAGACCATTCCATCAAAGCCTGCAATCCAAAACGTCACTACTTCCCTTCCGAGCCCCGACGTGCGCCCATACAGTAGTTTACTCCCACATATTGGGTATCAGCGTACTCAGGACAAATTGGACAACAACTTTGGGGTCCAATTTCTCCTGTTACCCTTGTGAAAATAAAATATTGGGGGCGAAAAAATCATTTTTGTAAAAAAAAAAGGATTTTTTATTTTTACGGCTGTACGTTATAAACTTCTGTGAAACACTTCGGGGTTCAAAGTGCTCACCACACATCTAGATAAGTTCCTTGTGGGGTCTATTTTCCAAAATGGGGTCACTTGTGGGGGTTTCCACTGTTTAGGCGCATCAGGGGCTCTCCAAATGCGACATGACGCCCCCAGACCATTCCATCAAAGTCTGCAATCCAAAACGTCACTACTTCCCTTCCGAGCCCCGACGTGCGCCCATACAGTAGTTTACTCCCACATATTGGGTATCAGCGTACTCAGGACAAATTGGACAACAACTTTTGGGGTCCAATTTCTCCTGTTACCCTTGTGAAAATAAAATATTGGGGGCGAAAAAATCATTTTTGTAAAAAAAAAAAGGATTTTTTTATTTTTACGGCTGTACGTTATAAACTTCTGTGAAGCACTTCGGGGTTCAAAGTGCTCACCACACATCTAGATAAGTTCCTTGTGGGGTCTATTTTCCAAAATGGGGTCACTTGTGGGGGGTTTCCACTGTTTAGGCGCATCAGGGGCTCTCCAAATGCGACATGACTCCCCCAGACCATTCCATCAAAGTCTGCAATCCAAAACGTCATTACTTCCCTTCCGAGCCCCGACGTGCGCCCATACAGTAGTTTACTCCCACATATTGGGTATCAGCATACTCAGGACAAATTGGACAACAACTTTTGGGGTCCAATTTCTCCTGTTACCCTTGTGAAAATAAAATATTGGGGGCTAAAAAATCATTTTTGTAAAAAAAAAAAAAGAAATTTTTTATTTTACGGCTGTATGTTATAAACTTCTGTGAAGCACTTTGGGGTTCAAAGTGCTCACCACACATCTAGATAAGTTCCTTGAGGGGTCTAGTTTCCAAAATGGTGTCATTTGTGGGGGGTTTCCACTGTTTAGGCAGATCAGGAGCTCTCCAAACACGACATGGCATCCAGCCAATTCTGCGTTGAAAAAGTCAAACGGCGCTCCTTCCCTTCCAAACTCTGCCATGCACCCAAACAGTGGTTTACCCCCACATATGGGGTATCAGCACACTCAGGACAAATTGCACAATAACTTTTGGAGTCTTGTTTCCCTTGGGAAAATAAAAATTGGGGTGAAAAGATCAATTTGTGGAAAAAATATAATTTTTTAATTTTACGGCTCTACGTTATAAACTTGTGTGAAGCACTTGGGGGTTCAAATTGCTCACCAAAGATCTAGATAAGTTCCTTAGGGGGTCTAGTTTCCCAAATGGGGGCACTTGTGGGGGGTTTCCACTGTTTAGGCACATCAGGGGCTCTCCAAATGCAACATGGCGTCCAATCTCAATTCCAGCCAATTTTGGTTGGAAAAAGTCAAATGGTGCTCCTTCCATTCCGAGCTCTGCCATGCGCCCAAACAGTGGTTCCCCCCCACATATGGGGTATCAGCGTACTCAGGACAAATTGGACAACAAATTTTGTGGTCCAATTTCTCCTGTTACCTATGGGAAATAAAAAATTAGTGACTAAGAGATAATTTTTGTGGGAAAAAAATAGGATTTTTTATTTTCATGCCCGGGCATTATAAACTTGTGTGAAGCACTTGGGGGTTCAAAGTGCTCACCAAAGATCTAGATAAGTTCCTTAGGGGGTCTAGCTTCCAAAATGGGGTCACTTGTGGGGGGTTTCCACTGTTTAGGCTCATCTGGGGCACTACAAACGGAACATGACCCCCATCAATGTTTGCATTCGAAAATGTTACTGCTTCTTTTCCAAGCCCTGCCGTGCGCCCAAACAGTTCCCCCCCCCACATATGGGGTATCAGCGTACTCAGGACAAATTGGACAACAAGTTTTGGGGTCCAATTTCCTTGGGAAAAATCAAAAATTTGGGACTAAAAAATCATTTTTGTGGAAAATTGTTTTGTTTTTTTTTCACACCCAGGCATTATAAACTTTTGTGAAACACTTTGGGGTTCAAAGTGCTCACAACAGATCTAGATAAGTTCCTTAGGGGGTCTAGTTTCCAAAATGGTGTCACTTGTGGGGGTTTCCACTGTTTAGGCGTATCAGGGGCTCTCCAAACACGACATGGCGTCCAATCTCAACTCCAGCCAATTTTAGTTTGAAAAAGTCAAACGGCGCTCCTTCCCTTACGAGCTCTGCCGTGTGCCCAAACAGTGGTTTTCCCCCACATATGGGGTATTGGCGTACTCAGGAGAAATTGCACAACAACTTTATCTGTCCATTTTCTCCTTTTACCCTTGTGAAAATAAAAAAAAGTTTGTAAAAGATCATTTTTGTGGCTAAAAAGTTAAATATTAATTTTTTCCATCCACGTTGCTTCAGCTCCTGTGAAGCACCTGAAGGGTTAATAAACATCTTGAATGTAGTTTTGAGTACCTTGAGAGGTGCAGTTTTTATAATGGTGTCACTTTTGGGTATTTTCTGCCATATAGACCCGTCAAAGTGACTTCAAATGTGAGGTGGTCCCTAAAAAAATGGCTTTGTAAATTTTGTTGTAAAAATGAGAAATCACTGGTCAACTTTTAACCCTTCTAATTTCCTAACAAAGAAAAATTTTGGTTCCAAAATTGTGCTGATGTAAAGTAGACATGTGGGAAATGTTATTTCTTAACTATTGTGTGTGACATATTTCTCTGTTTTAAGGGAAAAAAAAATTCAAAGTTTGAAAATTGCAAAATTTTTAAAATTTTCGCCATATTTGCGTTTTTTTCAAAAATAAACGCAAGGTATATCGAAGAAATTTTACCACTAACATGAAGTACAATATGTCACGAGAAAACAGTCTCAGAATCGCGAAGATCCGTTGAAGCGTTCCAGACTTATAACCTCATAAAGAGACAGTGGTCAGAATTGTAAAAATTGGCCCGGTCATTAACGTGCAAACCACCCTTGGGGGTGAAGGGGTTAAGGTTCCTGAAGGTGTGAAAATGACCTCTGCAAAGTATGTAGAGTTTCTGACTGACAACTTTCTTCCATGGTATAAAAAGCAGAAACGTGCCTTCAGGAGCAAAATCATCTTCATGCATGACAATGCACCATCTCATGCTGCAAAGAATACCTCTGAGTCATTGGCTACTATAGGCATAAAAGGAGATAAACTCATGGTGTGGCCACCATCTTCCCCTGACCTCAACCCTATAGAGAACCTTTGGAGTATCATCAAGCAAAATATCTATGAGGGTGGGAGGCAGTTCACATCAAAACAGCAGCTCTGGGAGGCTTCATGCAAAGAAACAGAAGAAGAAACTCTCCAAAAACTCACAAGTTCAATGGATGAAAGAATTGTGAAGGTGATATCAAAGAAGGTTCCTATGTTAACATGTAACTTGGCCTGTTAGGATGTTTTGGAGTTAAGTAGCTTTTTTGTTCAGTGAATGTGACCTCCTAATGCTGCAAATTTCACAAATGAGCATTTTCATTAATCTCTATGAGGTGGTAGAGCTTGCGATTCAACTTCTGAAAGTACCTTCCAGAAATCCTGAATGGCTTCAGGCAGCTCTTTCTCAACAGCAGCAATGTAAACATTACAACATTTACTATAACACCCCTGATCCCAGGACCTTAAAATACCAGACGACCAGTCCAGCAAAGGATTGTGCATTTTTAACCAGGGTAAACCCAGGACGACTGGAACAGGCAATTTATCCAGTACAAACAAGTTAATGCACTCCTGATGTTCCATATTGACAATAATCGGGAACCCAGTGACCTTTCGAGACACGCACCCATGCTCCAGGGGATTGTTATCAATCGCCACAACAGGGAAAGATGATGACAATGGTTTCAGAATCAAATTTATATTTGTCTAGAAATTGTTGATCAATCAAATTCAGTGCAGAACCACAATCCACCATGACCTGAAAATCAATGGAATGACCATGATAGGTGGAATTACCAGAAAAGAAAACTCCTGCGAACTGTAAAAATGCAATACGAACGTGAGTGTTGCTCCTACTGACCTTTTTTTCTTTTCTTTCTTTATGCAAATCTCGCATTGCTTAATCAAATGGTCAGTCATACCACAATACTAGCATAGCCCCTCAGAGAACCTCCTCTCCCTCTCCTGGGAACGAGAGGACGTCGCCCCAAGTTGCATTGGCTCCCCGCTGTCAACCGGGCTATCCTGAGAGACTGGGACCAGCATTATAAGAGGCTTCTCATTATTCTGCCTGTCTCTCAATCTTCTATCCACACAGATAGCTAACTGCATAGCAGATTCCAAAGTGTCAGGTGCAGGATAAGCAATGAGCAAATCTTTAACCCTTTCACTCAAACCTGCTAAAAACTGACTCTTGAGCGCTGGGTCATTCCACCTGACCTCTGTGGACCATCGTCTGAACAGGGTGCAATACATGTCAGCATCACCAATACCCGGTTTAAGCTGTCTGCCTCAGCTGTGGTGACTCGATCCGGGTCATCATATAACAACCCCATAGCAGTAAAAAATGCTTCTACTGACGTCAATCAAGGATCATTAGGTGGTAAGGAAAATGCCCAGATTTGGGGATCACTTCGCAACAAAGACATAATAATCCCCACACGCTGTGATTCAGTCCCTGAGGATCCAGGTCTAAGCCGAAAATATAGTAAACATGCATTTTTAAAAGTAAAAAATTCCTGCCGTTTACCAAAAAAAACCTCAGGCAGTCCTACTTTAGGCTTTTCACAGCATACTCCAGGACAATTACTCACATGCTGTTGCAGGCTGGCTACCTTCAAAGTTAACCCTTGCGAGTGATGAGTAAGTTCTTGGGCACTGTTCATCTTGAAGGACTCCGGGAGAGAAAAAAAATCCTTCCTTTTTTTTTTTTATATGTGCTGGCTGGA
Source organism: Oophaga sylvatica (assembly GCA_033576555.1). Taxonomy (NCBI): domain Eukaryota; kingdom Metazoa; phylum Chordata; class Amphibia; order Anura; family Dendrobatidae; genus Oophaga; species Oophaga sylvatica. Next base: position 306,009,416 of record JARQOD010000003.1, read on the forward strand.
CATACTGTTATGGGTCTGCAACTCAGGAATAGCACGGGGGAATCTGACCCTGCACTAGGACTTGATCCCTACGATGGAGCGGGTGACCTATTCCTTGCGAATGGACCCACCGACGATCCTAGGCTAGACTCAAGCGAAGACCTGAAGGTGGGGGAAGGGGATCCCTGAAAGATCTAGGGACTGGGAACAAAACACTGGTAACCTCCTAGCAGGGAAATAGAGGAAGCAGCAGAAGCAAAAGGAAAAAAAAACAAAAAGACTAAGCAAGTAGAACTAGAGTTCCCAGAACTGCGCAAAGTATAGCACAAAGCTAACAAGGCTCCTAGCCAGAACTCAAGCGGATTAACACTGATGTCCAGGGTAATAAAGGGTGATACAATCACCTGACCAACGACAAGCCCAACACCAGGGGAAAAAGACTAGCAGCCAGAAACCACAACATGATGGCGGATGGTCACACTGAATAGATTCTAACACTAATGCTGACAGCTGAGGGTTGCAGCCTGCAGCTGTCATTTTGCCTGGCTGGCTTTCAAAAACATAGGGGAGCCCACATCATTTTTTTTAAAATTATTTATTGATAGGTGGGTCAATTTATGCCGATGTGAACTAATTTATGCAACTTTTCCTGGTGTCTGCCCCTAATTTGAGCTGTTTTGGCAGCTTTTTTGCCCCCACCCCGAAGGTCTATGCATTTGGTTTTGCCTCCCTTTGAAATCAATGGGATTTGGGTATGTTCGTCATACCATTTGGTGAACATGTTCTGTGAACATCGGGACATTCGACGATGTGAACTAAACCGAACCTTGAAAGGTTCGCTCATATTGAATTATCAGCGCACAGTGCTATGTAACAGCAACAAGTTTGAGTTCCATTTATTTCCACTTGCTATAAATAATGATAGCAATTGTTGGCTTGACTCGGTAAATTAAACTATGTATGTATGTTAAGGATATATCTTCATCTTCACAATCAAATATCAAATACATATCCTTAACAGTCCCCCCTTTGGAGATATTCAAAATCAAAACCCTAATCTCATCAAACCTATCGATCTGTGCTAGTGCACTTGATGGCTGTTTTCACCGCTGACGAGACTACCCATCTCTAGTAGATGGACCCCCTCTTAACGGACTTGTACAGAAGGAAGTCAGATCCTACTTCTCCCTATTTGGCATGTATCAGGCGGACATATTCCGGGGAGGTGGAAATGGCATTTTTCTCATAATTTCACAGCAGCATCTTTTCATCTAGGAGATCATCGAAGTCGGCGTTCATGGTCATCACGGTGGTTTCCATGGTTTTCATTATCATTTTCTTAAGGCATTGAGCTATGCAGCATAGAATTAACGCTCATACAATCAAAACACATAGAATATCTATTGCAAATTTAATGGGTCAATAAGTCCCTTTATGGCATCCACAGTGTATTTTGTAAACAGTTGCTGATTATAGTATAGGTAGTTTATCTATTTTGCATTCTTTCCTATCCCAATCATGGGGATGATGGATTCAAATCCAACTGCTATCTTGTTTCTGGCTTTGAATTCATCAGGTACTCCCTGTGAGGCCCCAATGTTGTCTATGATTCTTAACCAAGATTTACCCATTTTGTCAACGTTCCCCTCCCTCCCAAGTTTAATACTTGAGCCTAGTACATATAACTCTTGGTCATTCTCTGAGGGGATTGTCAATGGTGAGGTACAGAACTGTGCATCCCTCCTTGGGGCAATGAGTGGCAGGGATGTGGAGTATTGAACTCGGAAGGCCCCTCTGGCCCTTTAAGGGGGTTTTGGTCAGGGTCATGTGGGTTAATAGGCTGGTTCCCAATTTGTCTTTGCGTTGCAGGGCTTGGACTGGTTGATATACCCAGTAACTTTCAATAGTGTGCCACCCAACAAGTGACCAATCCTCACAGTTTGAACCTTCCCATGTTTCAGCAGTGATGACACAAATGAATTGTGTGCCTAACCAGATGTCAAACTGTACCATGGGTCCTAGGCATTCTATTATGAGGCAGTAGTCAAATTGATATGTTACTGTTGGGGTGAAGACATTATACCAGAAGGTCACTATACCCTCCTTATGAATGACTGCCCACTGGTGACTGGCTACACCTTGGGCTAGATAAAGGATAAGTGTTAGATGAATGAAGAGTTTTTTTTGTTGGACCTGCTATTGTGTGTGTGTGTGTGTGAGAGAGAGAGAGACCCAAGGGGAAGACTAAAACTCTTATGCTATGTCTCCTCTGTTCATTGTGCAGCAGTAAGTGTGTAGGGTTTTTTGTTCTGAGGTCTTAATTTTTTCTTTGTTCATCCTTAGGCATATTTCATCCTGTGTGGTTCCATCTTGGGTCCATTTCCCCTTTTCTTATTTGGATGCTTGCACCTGGAGTGTCATAGCATCTTTTTCCAGGGTTGTCCCTTTTCCTCCGTTTCTGGATCCATTAGAGAGTACAGATGAGATGTTTCTGTCAAGTGGTATCATTGCTGATTCTTTTGCTATTGCGTCAGACAGTCTATTGCCCACTGCTTCCTTTGATGTTTCTCCAGTGTGCACCTTCACCTTTACCACAGCAACTCTTTCTGGCATCAATAAGGACTCCATCAGTTCTTGTATGGCTTTGTGGTGTCTGACAGGCATTTCATTAGCCGTGATGAAGTCTCTTGCCCTCCAGATTGGTCCATAGTCATGACATACGCCATGAGCATAGTGAGAGTCGTAGTAGCTTTGTTTTGAGCAGACATCTTGCATGCTTCTGCCAAGGCCCACAGTGGTTTTGCTAGCTGCACGGGATCTTCTGTGACTACTGCTATACCAGTGTGGAAACGGCCTTCTGGTCTGCATACCTTGATCCATCCACAAAGAGCGTCAGGTCAGGATCTTCCAAAGTGAGAATCCGGAGGTTTCTTGCCTCATGAGAGTGAGACAATCGTGTTGAGCCATTTCAGAGTCAACTACCTCTTCCTCTAGTGTGTCAGAGATGTGACCTTCATCCTCTCCCCCCCCTCCTTGGCAGAGGTAGGAGAGTAGCTGGGTTAAGGACAGCACATCTCGAGACGGTGCCGTTGTCTGGGAGCAGAATAGGGCATTGCAGACGTAGGTGGCGGGCGGCAGGCAAGTGTTTTGGCTGTGTCTGGGCCAGAATGGCAGTAATGTCATGTTATCTTCAGCTGGTGGCCCAGAATGATATCAGAGATCTTATCCAGCAACAGGTGGGTTGCAAACACGGCTCTCATGCAGGTTGGTGCTTCACGGGCAATTGGGTCAAGTGTTATGTTTCGGTAGCTGAGGAGAAATAGCAAAAATAGCAATACACCAGAGAAGCTGGAAACTACTTTGTTGCAGAACCCTAAACTAACCGCAACACTAGAAGTAGCCGTGGAGCGTACCTACGGTGATCCTAGATGCCTCATCACAGCCGGAGAGATAGCTACACCTAAAGACAGAAAGATGAAAGCTAACTGCCCCGTTGCAGAACCCCCAAAGAAATAGGAAGCCCCCAAACATGTAATGGCGGTTAGACACGAAGAAAATACGAACACAGACAGAAAATAGAATGAGCAAACGCTGGGGCCCAATTCTGTCTAGATAGAAAAGTATAGGAAAGAATTCTGACTGCAACCCAAAAAACCCTGACAAAAATACCAACACTTCTGATTAACAAAAAACCTGAGATCACACGATCTCTACCACCTAAATCAGATCTCTGGTGTAACACACAGCAATTCAGCAAATAAAAAGTGAACCAGAAACAGAGCAAAAGTGCAAACACAAACTGAGCACAATTGCAGTGCCAGGCCCCAAAACGGGACGAGGCTGAAGTCCACTGCAAGGCAGCAAACCAGCAAGGAAAATCCAACCAGAGGAAAAAAAAACAACAAGTCACTTATCTGAATGAGAGCAAGAATGCAAGATGAGCTCCAAGCAAGACCTGGAGGAACAATTGATTACCGGCAAGGCTGATGGGAGTTCAGGTCACTTATATCAGACCATTCAGACCCAGCTGAAAGCCATTCAGCAATTGGTTCATTACCCTTAGAAACCACCGGAGGGAGCCCCAGCTCCGAAGTCGCCTCAAACGTGCTCACAACAGTACCCCCCTCGAGGAGGGGTCACCGAACCCTCACTTGCGCAACCAGGCCGATCAGGATGAGCTCGATGATAGGCACGGATCAGTCTCTTGGCATGGATGTCCGAAGCAAACACCCAAGAATTGTCCTCTTGACTATAACCTCTCCACTTAACCAAATACTGGAGTTTCCGTCTAGCAAAACAAGAATCCAATATTTTCTCATCCACATACTCCAAATTGCCCTCAACCAAAACAGAGTCGGGAGGCGCAGCCATAGGAACCACTGGCTCGACAAACCTCTTCAATAAGGACTTGTGAAACACGTTATGGATCTTGAATGTCCCTGGAAAAAGTAAACGGAAGGAAACCGGATTAAGAATTTCCATGATCTTATAAGGTCCAATAAACCTTGGCTTAAATTTTGGAGATGCAACCTTCATAGGGATTTTTCTTGAGGACAACCAAACCAAGTCCCCCACTTTAAAACGAGGACCATCAGTCCTATGCCGGTTGGCAAACCGCTGGGCCTTCTCCTGAGAGAGAGACAACCTCTCCACTACCTGGTCCCAAATCTGCTGCATTCGCTCCACAATAGAGTCAACCCCTGGACAGACTCTAGACTGCAGAATTGCAGAAAAATGGAGACATCAAGGTGGCAGAGCTAGCCCTATTATTAAGAGCAAACTCCGCCAAAGGCAAAAAAGAAACCCAGTCATCTTGATCAGCAGACACAAAACATCTCAAATAAGTCTCCAAGGTCTGGTTTGTTCTCTCGGGTTTGTCCATTGGTCTGAGGGTGAAATGCAGAGGAGAAAGATAACTGAACACCAAGTTTAGAACGAAATGTTCTCCAAAATCTGGAAACAAACTGGACTCCTCTGTCAGAAACAATGTTCTCCGGAATGCCATGTAACCGAACCACGTGCTGAAAGAACAAAGGCACCAATTCGGAGGAGGAAGGCATCTTAGGTAATGGCACAAGATGTACCCAGATAACGGTCATTCTCTGAGAGACAGGGAGGTCGGAAATAAAATCCATAGAGATATGGGTCCATGGCCTCTTGGGCACAGGCAATGGCACCAACAAATCACTAGAGCCAGAGCAAGCCTTGGAACGAGAGCAAGTCCCACAGGACTGCACAAAGTCCCTGCCGTCACGAGACAAAGTAGGCCACCAAAAGGACCGACTCACCAAGCCTCTGGTACCAAAAATACCGGGATGACCAGCCAACGCGGAACAATGAATTTCAGACATCACACTCTTCTTCCACTGGTCTGGGACAAACAATTTCCCAACAGGGCAGCGTTCAGGTTTATCCTCCTGACACCCCTCCAGAGCCAGTCTCAAATTGGGTGAGATGGCGGAAAGAACTACACCCTCTTTCAAAATAACAGCAGGATCAGTTAACTCAGGAGAATCCGCAAAGAAATTCCTCGAGAGGGCATCCGCCTTAACATTCTTAGTGCCCGGAAGAAAAGAAACCACAAAATTAAAACGTGTGAAAAACAAGGCCCACCTGGCCTGTCTAGGATTGTCGCTTGGCTGATTCGAGATAAACCAGGTTCTTATGGTCCGTGAGGACCACCACCTAATGTTTGGCTCCTTCCAGTCAATGTCTCCACTCTTCAAAGGCCCACTTCATGGCCAATAACTCCCGATTACCCACGTCATAATTACGTTCAGTTGGAGAAAATTTTTGAGAAGAAGGCACAAGGGTTACTCTTAGAGGTCTCCGGATCCCTTTGGGACAAAACGGCACCTGCCCCAATCTCAGAAGCACCAACCTCCACCTGAAACGGTAGAGAAACATCAGGCTGCCGTAGACCAGGAGCAGAAATGAATCTCTGCGTGAGTTGCTGAAACGCAGAAACTGTCTCAGGAGGCCAATTCACCACATTGGAACCCTTTTTGGTCAAATCAGTCAATGGTTTAACAATACCGGAGAAATTACCAATAAATTTACGATTAAAATTGGCAAAACCCAAAAATCTATAAAGAGCCTTCAATGTAGTAGGTTGAACCCAATCACAGATGGCCTGAACCTTGACCGGGTCCATTTCAATAACAGATGGCGACAAAATGAATCCCAGAAATGAAACCTTCTGTACGCCAAAAAGACACTTTGATCCCTTCACATACAGTGCATTCTCTCTCAAAATCTGGAAGACAGTCCGAACATGTTTCACATGAGAGTCCCAGTCGTTGGAAAAAATCAAGATATCATCCAAATAAACAATCAGAAATTTAGGATTGGAAGACGGAAGGGGCATTAGTAAGCCCAAAAGGCATCACTAGGTACTCAGAATGCCACTCTGGGGCATTAAACGCCGTCTTCCATTCATCCCCGTGCTTAATGCGAATAAGGTTATACGACCCCCTGAGGTCAAGCTTGGTAAACCAACTAGCACTTTTCACTCTGGAAAATAGGTCAGAAATCAAGGGTAACGGATATTGATATTTAACAGTGATTTTATTCAGGAGGCGATAATCAATACACGGCCTCAATGAACTATCCTTTTTGGCCACAAAGAAAAAAACGGCGCCCAAGGGTGAAGAGGATGGTCTGATATGACCCTTCTTCAAAGACTCCTTGATATAAGATCGCATAGCATCGTGTTCAGGTACAGATAAATTAAAAAGGCAACCTTTAGGAAATTTACCACCAGGCACTAACTCAATAGCGCAATCATAGCTCCTGTGAGGAGGTAAGGATGCAGAATTACTCTCACTAAACACATCCAAAAAATCAGTCAAAAAGTCAGGGACATCTTGAGACTGGGGAGAGGCAGAAAAAAACAGGAGTGTCAGTATTAACACATTGGCAGCCCCAACTGGTCACAGACACAGATTTCCAATCCAAAACAGGATTATGAATCTGTAACCAAGGGAAACCCAGTACAATAATGTCATGCAGATTATGCAACACCAGAAATTTGCAACTCTCCTGATGATCTGGTTCAACCCTCATTATCACCTGAGTAGAAAACTGGGGTTTATTCTCCGCCAAAGGGGTAGAATCAATACCCAGCAAAGGAATAGACTTCCGCAGGGGTATCATGGGAAACCCACAACGTTTGGCAAAGTCAAAATCCATCAGGTTAATAGCTGCTCCTGAATCAATAAAAGCCTGAGCCGAAAATGTGGACAGGGAGCAAATCAGGGTCACAGGCAACAGAAATTTAGTCAGAACACTACCCAAGACAATTGAGCGCGCAAAACGTCTTCCCCGCTTAGGGCAGACGGAAAAAGCATGAGAAGCGTCACCACAGTAGAAACATAACCCATTGCGCTTTCGAAACTCATGACGCTGAGCCCCAGAAGTCACTCCATCACTCTGCATGGCCTCAGGAGCAGGCTCACAAGGCAACACTATCTCACACATACCTCTGCGCTCACGCAAACGTCTGTCAATTTAAATAGCCAAAGACATAGAATCATTGAGACCAGAGGGAACAGGGAATCCCACCATAACGTCCTTTACATTTTCTGACAGACCCTTCCGAAAAAGGGCTGCCAGAGCATCATCATTCCATTTGGTCAGGACTGCCCACTTTCGGAATTTCTGACAGTACAGCTCAGCGTCTTCACGACCCTGATTTAATGCCAACAAGGTCTTTTCAGCTTGATCAGTGACATTAGGTTCATCGTACAATAATCCCAGAGCCTGAAAAAATACATCAACATCATTCAAAACAGGATCCCCAGGTGTCAGGGAAAAAGCCAAATCCTGAGGGTCGCCGCGCAGCAGAGAGATGACAATTTGAACCTGCTGTGCTGCGTTCCCTGAGGACTTAGGCTTCAGGGCAAAAAACAACTTACAGTTATTTTTGAAATTCAGAAATTTAGACCGATCCTCCAAAAATAAATCTGGTATGGGGATCCTAGGTTCCACAACCGGCAACCTAGCAAGATAGGTAGCAATGCTCTGAACCTCAGCGGCAAGCCGCTCCACACGGCCAGACAACTGTGCAAACTCCATTGCGGACAAAGAAAAAATTTCTCCTCAGCACCCAGAGAAAAAGAGGGAAAAAATGCAACAAACAGAAAAAAAATTTCTGACAACACCCTTCTTTTTTTTTTTCTTTTTTACTATTTTTCCCTTCTGTTGAGTACCATATAATTTTCAGTGTGGCAGGTAAGACTGTTATGTTTCGGTAGCTGAGGAGAAATAGCAAAAATAGCAATACAGCAGAGAGGCTGGAAACTACTGGGTTGCAGAACCCTAAACTAACCGCAACACTAGAAGTAGCTGTAGAGCGTACCTACGGTGATCCTAGACGCCTCGTCACAGCCGGAGAGATAGCTACATCTAAAGACAGAAAGATGAAAGCTAACTGCCCCGTTGCAGAACCCCCAAAGTAATAGGAAGCCACCAAACATGTAATGGCGGTTAGACAAGAACAAAATACAACACAGACAGAAAATAGAATGAGCAAACGCTGGGCCCAATTCTGTCTAGATAGAAAAATATAGGAAAGAATTCTGACTGCAACCCAAAAAACCCTGACAAAAATACCAACACTTCTGATTAACAAAAAAACCTGAGATCACAGTGCAACCACCCCAGGCTGTTTCACTCCCTGAATGCAGCAATCAGTAGTGATCATACTATTTAGGAGGCTAGAAAATCTCCCTTCAGATGTCATAGCAAAGACCCGATTGTTGCAATGGCAACGCAAGGTTGTAATGATGATCTCCGGGTCTGCCAGCTACAGTAGCCTGTTTAGACCATGTGTTTAGATCATGTCAGGAGCATGGTCTAAGAGGCTTTTACATAACTAAATTGCATTTTATTGCATGAAATAAGAATTTGATCACCTACCAACCAGCAAGAATTCTGGCTCTCACAGACCTGTTAGTTTTTCTTAAGAAGCTCTCCTACTCTACACCCGTTACATGTATTAATTGCACATGTTTACACTTGTTACCTGTATAAAAGATACCTGTCCACATACTCAATCAATCACACTCAAACCTCTCCACCATGGTGAAGACCAAAGAGATGTCTAAGAATACCAGGGACCAAATTGTAGAACAGCACAAGGCTGGAATGGGCTACAGGACAATAGGAAAGCAGCTTGGTGAGAAGGCAACAACTGTTGGCACAATTATTATAAAATGAAAGAAACATAAGATGACTGTCAATCTTCCTCGGTCTGGGGCTCCTTGCAATTTCTCACCTCGTGGGGAAAGGATGTGAGAAAGTATGTGTTTCTCACCTCTAATATTCCTTATTAAAGGGGGATCTCATCCACCTCTATTGATGTCTGATATTAACTAATAGGTCGGAATCACGCTAGCGATTTTAAAATCATTCATTTTTTGTTCCTGCAAAGTTGGAGAAGTGTCATGCGTTTTTCATGCGCGTACAATCCAATTTTTAACACCTAGCATCCGATTTACATCAGAATGCCGTGCGATTGCTATCCGATTGTAATGCGATTTTAGCATGAGTTTTTACATACAGCAATTTTCTGTCATTTACACATAGTTTTCAAAGGATGTATTCTTCAAAGCACTCAATGGGGCTATAGAGAACAACATTGGAAGTCAATACAACTAGCACAACTGGCCATTAAATGCAGCATATACCAAGGTGATGCACTGTCCCCATTGCTGTTCTGCATAGGCTTGAACCCCCTCAACCAGATAATTACAGAGTCTGGCTATGGATACAAGCTCAAGAGTGGAAGCACCATCAGCCACTTCCTCTACATGGATGACATCAAGTATGCCGAAAAATGGACAAGACATCAATTCACTGATCCACCTGACAAAGATCTACAGCGAAGACATTGGGCTGGAGAAGTACGGCCGGTTTATAATAAAGAGAGGCAAGGTGGTTAAGACTGATGGAATGGAATTACCAGCAGGGCATATAGCATATGTACAGACAAGCTACAAGTACCCACAGGGATTCGCTAACCATGATGAGGAGGCAAGGAAAGCAGCAACATCCAAATATCATCAAAGGGTAAGACAGGTCGTGAAGAGGCAGCTCAATAGGAAGAATAAAATCCACACCATCAATACATATGCCCTGCCAGTTATCAGATACCATACTAGCATAGTGTGCTGGCCAAAAGAAGAGATGGAAGCTGCAGATGTGAAGACATGTAAACTCCTCACAATGCATGGAGGTCTCCAACCTAAGTCTAGCACCCAAAGATTGTATACCAACAGAAAGGAGGGTGGTCCTGGCTTGATGAGTATCCAAGCCACCATCACGGATGAAACAAGGAGTATCCAGGAATACATCAGAAAAATGGCACCAAAAGATGAGATGCTGAGAGAAAGCCGAAGGCAGCAAGAACAACAGATCTGGGATGAAGAACAGAAACATGAAGCGCTATGGCAAGACAAGTCACTGCATGGGATCTACCATCAACATAAAATGGAAGTGGTTGACATGGAGAAATCCTACCAATGGCTGAAGAAAACTGGACTCCGAGACAGCACAGAGGCGCTAATCATAGCAGCACAGGAGCAAGCACTAAGTACCAGATCCATAGAAGCAGGAATCTATCACACAAGACAAGACCCAAGGTGCAGACAACGCAAAGAAACCTCAGAAACAGTCCAAAATATAGTGGCAGGATGCAAAATGCAAGCAGTAACAGTGTATATCGAACGCCACAACCAAATATTGGGAATTATATCTGCAAAGGCATAACTACCGGGATTCCAGGGGTCGCAGCTGCGACGGGGCCTGGAGTGATTAGGAGCCCTCCCCAGGCGCAGCCAGCAGGGGAGCACAGTGGGGCAGTCTAATGCGGCTGTCAGCAGTGTCTCCCCCGGTGTCTCCCCAGTGAGCAGGAGTAGGGCCTCCTGTGACTTGCCTCTCTGTAGTAAGTTTCTGACCTGCCTGTAGCTAGGCCTAACTTTGTCTCTGTCCCGCACCAGCTGACTTTGTGGTAGGGCCTTCTCCTGGAGTACACACTCCCTGCTTGTAGGGTCTCCGTGTCCCCTGGCTCTGTTACGTATCAGCTCTTTGGTGATCCTGGGACCTGTAGTCCGCCAGGAATTCCAGTTGTCTCCTACTAGGTCGTAGAGATCCCTGTAAGCTCGGACCCGGTGTCCGGTATGTGCTTTCTGGGGTGAGCTGGTAGGGCTCCTCTGCCCCCTTGCTACTCTCTCCTCTAGCCTTCGGCCTACTCGGGCCCTCACAAGGCTATACACACTGGCAGTTAGTGGGCTGCCTCTTCTGCCGCTATCTAGAGCATCGGCACGCTCCTAGCTCGCTGACTTGAGCTAATTGAGTCTCACACTGCAGACTGACCTGTTCTGTGTCTCAGTCTGAGTCTTTTCTGTTCTGTTCCTAGAGTGTTCTCTCTAGAGTGTGCTAACTTCCTGCCTCCTCCCTCCTTTTTATCTATCTATACAGGCTCCCTCTGGTGGTCTGAGGAAGGGTGAAGGTGTGTGGATGCTCTGAGGGCCTCTTGTGGATGAATCCTTTAGTGCACCCTTCTAGGATTTGTGGCACCAAGCGCAGCTGGGCTCCACACTCCCATAGCAGGAAGCTGCCTTTTGCTGAGGCTGCTGGAGAAGAGAAGCCGCACACTGCATTGCCTCGTCGGCCATGGGGTAACAGACCCCTTTTCTGACCCCTGATGAACCCTAAAAGAAATTGAAGGGGGAAACGCGTCAGGTCTCGCTCTTATATCTGGCTGATAAGTATTGCCTTATTATTTATTGCACACTATATGTCTGACAAAACTGTGGGAGCATAGCAACAACTATGGGTCTCGCTCTTATATCTGGCTGATAAGTATTGCCTTATTATTTATTGCACACTATATGTCTGACAAAACTGTGGGAGCATAGCAACAACTATTATTTTCTATGCATTTGGGTCTTGTTTTTATATCTGGCTGATAAATATTGTCTTAGTGACTGCACATAAAAGTATGTAAGTAGTAATAGCCAAATATCTGATAAGGGTATTATTATATATGATACATGCATGTTTCCTCAAATCTTCAAGCGGCTGAAACTATGCATATTGTTGCTGGGGTATACAGCCATGGGGAGGGGAGGTGCTGATCCATTTGAATATCGAAACTGCTGATATTATATATATTAGTGCTATAGTTATTATGAGAGATTCAAGCACTAACCGCCATATAATATAATGCTGATTTAATCCCATTAATATTATCTGCTCCAGTGTGCAATATTATTTGATATTTCCCAGGTGGGAGTCTTTGTTAAGTGCTCTTTTCATCCACTTTTTGTGGAATTTTTCATATACTTTCTAATTGTCTGTAGACGTTTTTTCTATCTTTTTGCAATTTTTGAATTTTTTGCAGCCTATTAGTATTTTTTACTACGAGATAAGTCCCTAATATGGCCGCAAGTTTTTTTTCTCTGAGATTAACTCTAGCAGCATATGAGTATTTTTGACTACGAGATAAAGTGATTAGTTAGTTGCATTTTTTTCTCAGAGATTGTGTTCTTTTTTTCTGCAGCAAGAAATATTTTTTCTACGAGATAAGTCCTAATTAGCTGCAATTTTTTCTCTGACACTAGTCCTTATTGAAGGAGGCTACGAGATAAGTTTACAGCACCTGAGCACTTTATTTTGAGACAATTATGTCTCTCCACCTTGATATTTTTCGGTGTTATATGTATGTGTGTGTTTTTTCTGTGTATCCCGTTTTTGGGACTTAGGGTGATACAGGGTTTACTAGGGGCACTGACGTTGATTGGGGGCGCCAAGTCGTCAACAACTAGGGTGCCAACCTCCGTGGTCAGGAAGGGATTCATTAGGGCCCATTAGGGTTATCCTAGATTTTTTGGCCCCAAAAATAAGTAACACATTGCGATATTTTGATCATTTTGTATTTTTCCTGGTATCCCCTAGTCTTCTTGTGATGTGTCTATTAATGATGGTTTTAATCAATGAATTAAAAGGTATTTTTTAGGGATTATTTGTTTTTTCTCTCTGGTGCTGCTGGAGAAGAGAAGCAGGAAATGAGGGGCTGCATCATGGAGTCATGTGAGAGGACTGAGGGCTGCACCATAGACATTTGCACAAATGTCAATGAGGATGCAGGACTCAGTGTGAGTGCTCTAAGTATGTGATGCTGCTCCAGTCTCTGATCTGCCCCACTGAGAATCCTCCTGTATATGATGGGCCCCATGGACGATGCTCCAGTGTCTTATGGGCCAAAATAATGCTCCATATATCATGGTCCCCATTTATAATGATCCAGTGTATAATGGTCCCCGTAAATGCTGCTCCAGTGTCTGTTTTCCCCCTTTTAGAATGCTCCTGTATTATTTGGGCCCATGGATGATGCTCCAGTGTCTTATGGGCCAAAATAATGCTCCATATATCATGGTCCCTGTTTATAATGATCCAGTGTATAATGCTCCCCGTAAATGCTGCTCCAGTGTCTGCTGTCCCCCATTTACAATGCTTCAGTATATGATGGGCCCCATGGATGATGCTCCAGTGTCTGATCTGCCCCATTTACAATGCTCCAGTATATGTTGGGCCCCATGGATGATGCTTCAGTGTATAATGTTACCCATATATTGCTCCAAACACTAAAAAAAAAAAAAACCTCTCCTCGCTGACGTGACGTCATCGCGCTCTCTAAGCTGAATGTCACTGTCAGAAAATGTGGAAGACGTCACAGCTTTGGAGCAGGGAGAGGTAAGTATTGCAAGTGCTGGGGCCCTGAGCAAGCGGGGGGGGCGACTCGTGGTCGACGGCATTGGCACAAGGCCCCTCATAGTGCGCACTCCCACCGTCAGAGACAATTTTTTGTGCTATGAGGGGCCCTGTGCCAGTGCCGTCGCCCACGAGTCGGCCCCCCCCTGCTCAGGGAACCTGCACTTGCCCGGGTGCGTCAGGTGCTGACTCCGGCCCTGGGGGGGGATTTGTAGGTTTTGTAGTCTGTCCACGCTTGCAAGTGCATGTTCATTAAATGTCTAACCATGCACCTGGTATTCAAATTTCTGAGATTTTTCCCTCGGCTAAAGGTCCTTCCGCACTGCTTACAGATAACATTTGCCTCATCAATAGGATTTAGGTAAAAAAAACTGCCACACTGGACTGTTCCTACTATGGTATAAATTTTCGGGGCTTGCACGCTGTGCTAATTTGACCGTCTGGACAAGCTGTCCTGCAACTCTTTTTTCTTTTACACCTTTTTGGACTGCTACGGGCCTGCCTGATAACCGCTGCTGCGATGTCGATGCCTGCTGCGGATCCGTCTCCTCTTCTGACCTATTGCTAGCGGCACCCTCTTCCCCCACTGGATGCCAATCAAGGTCAACAACTGGGTCATCCATCACCTCCTCTTCAATTTCATCTGTACCTTCCTCTGTGTCATCGTGTAAGGTGGTAGAGTATGCAGGAAGGCGCACCTGAGTTTCATTAGGGTCACATTCTGGCTCAGTAGACTGCGAGGGAAATGTAGTGCTCTGGGTGAATGTACCAGCAGAATCATCTAGCAGTGGCTGTGCATCAGTGTACTTCATCTCTGATTAATGTTGGACTGTGAAATTCAGGATTTGACTTGATAACCCAGGCATGGTATGTGAAAAGAGCTCCATGGAGTAATCTGAAGTGTGGGCTGCCGCATCCTTCACTTTTAGTGGAGGTGAAGGACAGAAGGAAAGGTGTTATTCCTGACCAGGAGCCTGCACTGACGACTCAGTGCTTGCATTTTGTTAAACTTCAGAAGAGGAGGAGATAGAGCTGGAGGCTGTTTCGGCAATGTAAGGCAAAACCTGTTCCTGATGCTCCGGCTTTAAAAGCGGTTTACCTACTCCCAGAAAAGGGAGCCTTCCAGGCCTTCTTGAGCCAGACGATGAGGCAGGCCTAACATCTCCTGCCTTAGGTGCTTTTGTGCTTTAGTCACTACCAGCAGATGCACCACCACCACCATCAGTACCAGCTGGACCCCCCGCCCACGTCCGCGGCCTCTTCCACCATACTTCCTCAAGTTTTGAAAATGTACCAAAAATAACAGCAGATATATGGTACTGTATCAGAAGCGTGCAGCTGTATACAGTGTTGGTATAATTTTAAATCTCCGTATAGATTTCCAGAGTAACACACAGATGTTCACAGGCTCAGTATGGATTACACCAGAATATAAAAAGTAGAAAATTGGTAATGTATTACAAGGGTACAGCTGTACACAGTGTTGGGATAATTTTAAAATCTCCATATATATTTCTTGAATAACAGACAGACGTTGACAGGCTCAGTATGGATTACACCACAATATAAAAAGCTGGAAAGGGTACTGTATCACCAGATAGCAGGTATATATAGTATAGTGAAAATATTCAAAATCTCCGTGTATATTTCAGGAGTCAGGCACTGACACTCTCAGGCTCAGTATGGATTACACAAGAATATAATAAGAACAAAAAGTGGTACTGTATCAGCAGATACCATGTATACATAGTATGGGGAAAATGTTCTAAATATCTGTATATATTTCAGGAGGTAGCCACTGACGCTCTCAGGCTCAGTATGTATTACACAATAATATAAAAAGGGTACTGTTTCACCAGATACAAGGTATATATAGTATAGTGAAAATATTATAAATCTCCATGTATAATTCAGGAGGCAGACAATGAAGCTCAAAGGCTCAGTATGGATTACACAAGAATATAAAAAGTTTGGGGGTGGAGGAGGGGGGTGGGGCAACCCAGGTAGGGAGGTGGCAAAAATGGCATATGTTGAGGTGTATAATGGACGTCAAGCAGTTGCAAATGGATTAATTGGAGAAGTCCGAGGAAGAGGAGGCCAAAAAAAGGGGTACTGTATCACCAGATACAAGGTAGTATAGTGAAAATATTATAAATCTCCGTATATATTTCATGAGGCAGACAATGACGCTGACAGGCTAAGTATGGATTCCACAATAATGTAAAAAGGGTACTGTTTTACAAGATACAAGATATATATTGTATAGTGAAAATATTATAAATCTCAGTATATAATTAATTCAGGAGGCAGACTCTGACACTCTCAGGCTCAGTATGTATTACACAATAATATAAAAAACTGAAAAAGCATACTGTTTCATCAGATACAAGGTATATATATATATATATATATATATATAGTGAAAATATTATAAATCTTGGTATATATTTCAGGAGTCAGACTGACGCTCAAAGGCTCAGTATCGATTACACCAGAATATAAAACGATCCGCAAGAAATAATTACACATGTGAGCCAATGTTCCAGGTGTCAGTGATGCACTTAGAGTGGTGGGTGGAGGAGGACTTTATGGCAAAAAGGGTACTGTATCAGAAGCGTACAGCTGGATACAGTGTAGGGGTCATTGTAAATCTCCGTATATATTTACGGAGTACCAGACAGACGCTCACAGGCTCAGTATGGATTACACAAGAATAATATAATAGGAAAAAGGGGGACTGTATCAGCAGATACCAGGTATATATAGTATAGTGAAAATATTCTAAGTCTCCGTATATTTTTCAGGAGGCAGACAATGACGTTCTCAGGATCAGTATGGATTACAACAGAATATAATAAGAAGAAAAAGGGGTACTGTATCACCAGATACCAGGTATATATAGTCTAGGTAAAATATTGGAAATCACTGTATATATTTCATGAGTCAGACAATGCAGCTCACAGGCTCTGTATGGATCACATCAGAATATAAAAACTAGAAAAAGGGTAATGTATTACAAGCGGACAGCTGTATACAGGGTTGGGGAAATTGTAAATCTCCGTATATTTTGCCAGAGGCAGACACTGGCTCTCACAGGCTAAGTATTGGTCACATCAGAATATAAAAACTCGAAAAAGGGTAATGTATTACAAGCGGACAGCTGTATACAGGGTTGGGGAAATTGTAACTCTCCGTACATTTTGCCAGAGGCAGACACTGGGTCTCACAGGCTCAGTATTGATCACACCAGAATATAACAACTAGAAAAAGGGTAATGTATTTCAAGCGGACAGCTGTATACAGGGTTGGGGAAATAGAAAATCTCCTTATATTTTTCCAGAGTCACACACTGGGTCTCACAGGCTCAGTAATGATCACACCAGAATATAAAAACTAGAAAAAGGGTAATGTATTATAAGCGGACAGCTGTATACAGGGTTGGGAAAATAGAAAATCTCCTTATATTTTTCCAGAGTCACACACTGGGTCTCACAGGCTCAGTATTGATCACACCAGAATATAAAAACTCGAAAAAGGGTAATGTATTACAAGCAGACAGCTGTATACAGGGTTGGGGAAATTGTAAATCTCCGTATATTTTGCCAGAGGCAGACACTGGCTCTCACAGGCTAAGTATTGGTCACATCAGAATATAAAAACTCGAAAAAGGGTAATGTATTACAAGCGGACAGCTGTATACAGGGTTGGGGAAATTGTAACTCTCCGTATATTTTGCCAGTGGCAGACACTGTCTCTCACAGGCTCAGTATTGATCACACCAGAATATAAAAACTAGAAAAAGGGTAATGTATTACAAGCGGACAGCTGTATACAGGGTTGGGGAATAGAAAATCTCCTTATATTTTTCCAGAGTCACACACTGGGTCTCACAGGCTCAGTATTGATCACACCAGAATATAAAAACTAGAAAAAGGGTAATGTATTACAAGCGGACAGCTGTATACAGGGTTGGTGAAATTTAAAATCTCCGTATATTTTGCCACAGTCACACACAGGCTCTCACAGGCTCAGTATGGATCACACCAGAATATAAAAAGTAGGAGGGTGGAGGAGGGGGGGGACAGCCCAGATCGGGAGGTGGCAAAAATGGCATATGTTGAGGTGTATAATGGACGTAAAGCAGCTTCAAATGGAGGAATTCGTCCGAGGAAGAGGAGGACAAAGTGAGCCATTTTTCAGGCAACCTATGTGTCATCAGAGGAAGGTGGGACAAAATCCTTTGCAACCCATGAATGGTTCATTTTAATGAAAGTTAGATCATCAACATTTTGCGTTGACAGACGGGTCCTTCTTTCTGTCAGGATTGATCCTGCAGCACAGAAGACTCTTTCAGATAGCACACTACCAGCAGGGCAAGCGAGCTCCTGTAAGGCATATTGTGCCAATTCAGGCCAGGTGTCCAGTTTACAGGCCCAGTAGTCAAAGGGGAATGACCGATGAGGGAGAACATCTATAGGGGAGGAGAAATAATTTGTAACCATAGTTGACAACTGCTGTCTCCTGTCTGTTGCTATAGATTCCTGATTACCAGGTGTGTGAGCTGTCCTGGAGAAATCAGTCCACAACATGGTCATGAAACCCATGTCTCCAACGCCACTTCGGTTGTGTGCACCACCAACACTCTTCCATTTGGCCCAGTACGGCTCGTGGTCGAATCTGCACTGCTGCTGTTTGCTGGGAATGCCTCTAACAAACGGTTTACCAGAGTTTCTTGTTTGTTGGCCAATATTAGCTCTAGGTCCTCCTGTGGCATTATGTTCTGTAATTTGCCTTTATAGCATGGATCGAGGATGCTGGCCAACCAGTATTCGTCATTCTTCATCATTTTGGCAATGCGGGGGTCCCTTTTTAGGATCCGCAAGGCATAATCACACATGTGGGCCAATGTTCCTGGTGTCAGTGATGCACTGCCAGTGGTGGGTGGAGGAGCACTTTCTGCCAAATCCACATCCCTCCAGTCACGCACAAACCCTGGACCTGAACCTGGCAAGCTAACATTTTCTCTTGCCCCCTGAGAAGCATCCTCCTCCCCAAAATAATCATCCCCATCCTCCTCCTCCTCCTCCTCTTCCTCTTCTTCCTCCACCTTGTCCAGGACAGTTCCCTGAGCAGACAGTGGTTGACTGTCATCAAGGCTTCCCTCTTCCTCCTCTTCCTCCTCCGCTGCAGATGCCTGATCCTTAATGTGCGTCAACGTTTGCATGATGCATAAGTGGGATGCTCAAGCTTATGATAAATAATAATAATAGTTTTATTTCTATTGCGCCAACATATTGCGCAACACTTTACATTATAGAGGGGACTTGTACACACATTAGACATTACAGCATAACAATAAACACAGATCAAAGTAGATACCAAGAGAAATGAGGGCCCTGCTCGCAAGCTTACAATCTATGAGCGTCGTCTGCGCTTACCAGGCATGGGCATTCCTCAAAACACTGAAGGACTTTACAGAGGTCTTTCAGCTTTGACCACTGCACACCCGACAATTCCATGTCTGCCCTCAAACTGCCTGCCCGTGTATCCTCCCATAAATGCATTACAGCCTGCCTCAGTTCGCACAGCCTCTCAACCATGTGCATGATGGTGTTTCACCTTGTTGCAACGTCTATGATTAGGCGGTGCTTGGGGAGGTGGAGCGATCGCTGCAGACTCTGCATGCGACTGGAGTCTACGGGCGAGCGACGGATGTGCGAGCACAGTCTTCGCACTTTATGGAGCAGGGCTGTTAACTCCGGATAATTATTTAAGAAGCACTGCACCACCCGGTTCAAGGTGTGAGCCAGGCAAGGTATGCGTCTGAGTTTTGCCAGGGCTATGGCCGCCACAAAATTATGGCTGTTATCACTGACTACCTTACCAGGCTCAAGATGTATACTGCCCAGCCGTGACTCAGTTTCTCGCTGCAAGTAGTCGGCCAGTACCTCCGCGGTGTGTCTGTTGTCGCCCAAAGACATAATTTTTAAAACAGCCTGCTGACGCTTACCACTAGCTGTTCAAGAGTGGGACACCATTGCTGCAACACTGGCAGTTGCGGATGGAGTGCTCGTGCGACTGCGCTCTGTTGATGAGCTTTCGCTTCTGGAGGAGGAGGAGGTGGGTCGGACGCCTACAGCCAACTGTTACATATACCGTGGGCTAGGCAGCACTGTCCCACCGCCGCTGTCCCCTATGGACCCTGCATCCACCACAATAACCCAGTGTGCAGTGATGGACATGTAACGGCCCTGGCCATGCCTACTGTCCCATGCATCTGTTGTGAGGTGCACCTTTCCACTCACTGATTGTTTGAGTGCATGGACAATGTGGTCTTTCACATGCAGGTGGAGGGCAGGGATGGCTTTTCTAGAAAAGAAGTGCTGACTGGGTAGGTCATAGCGTGGGACAGCGTAGGCCATGAGGTCTCTGAACGCTGCGCTTTCAACTAAACGGAAGGGCAATATCTCTAATGAGATCAGTTTGGCAATGTAGGCGTTCAAACCCAGTGTACGCGGATGAGAGGATGAGTACTTTCTTGTCATACTCAGAGTGTCTGGTAGGGTGAGCTGGACTTGAGAGCTGCATATGGGGGAACTATCAGGGGACATGACGGACTGAGAGGGGGTCGGTGGTGGTGGTGATGGCCTAGATGCAGTCTTTCTTTGCAAAAACATTGTGATTCCCTGACTGCTTTGGCCTTGCGACGACACCTCAACTGGTGGTGTGCCAACCAGTGGGCTTACAGTGGGGGAAGCGATGGAGCGTCGCTGGCTAACTTCAGTCGGAGCTGGTGCACATGTGCTACCTGAGGTTTTGTACTCCGTCCACGCTTGAAAGTGCATGTTCAGTAAATGTCTAAGCATGCAACTGGTATTCAAATTTCGGAGATTTTTCCTTCGGCTAAAGGTCCTTTGGCACTTTTTACAGATAACCTTTGCCTCATCAATAGGATTTTGGTCAAAAAAGTGCCACACTGGACTCTTCCTACTATGGTGTAAATTTTCATGGCTTGCACGCTGTGCTAATTTGACCATCTGGCCAAGCTGTCCTGCAACTCTTTTTTTAACACCTTTTTGGACTGCTACGGGCCTGCCAGATAACCCCAGCTGCGATGTCGATACCTGCTGCGGATCCTTCTCCTCTTCTGAGCTATTGCCAGCGGCACCCTCTTCCCCCCACTGGATGCCAATCCGGGTCACCAACTGGGTCATCCATCACCTCCTCTTCAATTTCATCTGCACCTTCCTCTGTGTCACCGTGTAAGGTGGTAGAGTATGCGGGAAGGGGCACCTGAGTTTCATCAGGGTCACATTCTGGCTCTGCACACTGCGAGGGCAATGTAGTGCTGTGGTTGAATGTACCAGCACAATCATCTAGCAGTGGCTGTGCATCAGTGCACTCCATGTCAGATTCATCTTGGACTGGGGAATTCAGGATTTGACTTGATAACCCAGGCATGGTATGTGAAAAGAGCTTCATGGAGTAATCTGAAGTGTGGCCTGCTGCATCCTTCACTTTTGGTGGGGGTGAAGGACACAAGGAAAGGGGTTGTTCCTGACCAGAAGCCTGCACTGACGACTCAGTGCTTGGAGCTTTTGAAACTTCAGAAGAGGAGGAGATAGAGCTGGAGTCTGTTTCGGCAATGTAAGCCAAAACCTGTTCCTGATGCTCTGGCTTTAAAAGCGGTTTACTTAATTCCAGAAAAGGGAGCCTTCCAGGCCTTCTGGAGCCAGACGATGAGGCAGGCTCAACACCTCCTGCCTTAGGTGCTATTGTGCTTTTGGCACTACCAGCAAATGCACCACCACCATCAGTAGCAGGTGGCCCCCCACGACCACGTCCACATCCTCTTCCGCCATACTTCCTCATGTTTGTGGAAATGTACCCAAAATAATAGCAGATATATGGTACAGTATCAGAAGCTTACAGCTGTATACGGTGAAGGTGAAAAATTTTAATCTCCGTATATATTTGTGGAGTAACAGACACAGACTCTCACAGGCTCAGTATGGTTTACACTAGAATATAAAACCCAAAAAAGTGTACAGCATCAGTAGCGTACAGCTGTATACTGTGTTGGGGGAATTGTAAATCTCTGTATATATTTCAGGAGTAACACACACAGTCAGAGGCCCAGTCTGGATAACACCACAATATGAAAATCAGCAAAAGTGTACTGTATCAGTAGCGTACAGCTGTATACAGTGTTGGGGGGATTTTAAATCTCCGTATATATTTCAGCAGTAAGACACACGGTCACAGGCCCAGTTTGGATAACACCAGAATATGAAAATCAGAAAAGTGTACTCTATCAGTAGCGTACAGCTGTATACAGTGTTGGGGGAATTGTAAATCTCTGTATATATTTCAGGAGTAACACACACAGTCAGAGACCCAGTCTGGATAACACCAGAATATTTCTTCCATTATTATGGCAAGAAAAAAGCAGCTAAGTAAAGAAAAATGAGTGGCCATCATTACTTTAAGAAATGAAGGTCAGTCAGTCTGAAAAATTGGGAAAACTTTGAAAGTGTCCCCAAGTGCAGTTGCAAAAACCATCAAGCGCTACAAAGAAACTGGCTCACATGAGGAAAGGAAGACCAAGAGTCACCTCTGCTTCTGAGGATAAGTTTATCCGAGTCACCAGCCTCAGAAATCGCAGGTTTACAGCAGCTCAGATTAGAGACCAGGTCAATGCCACACAGAGTTCTAGCAGCAGACACTTCTCTACAACTGTTAAGAGGAGACTTTGTGCAGCAGGCCTTCATGGTAAAATAGCTGCTAGGAAACCACTGCTAAGGACAGGCAACAAATATATATCCCAAGGAGCACTGTGCAAGCGATCATATTGAAATGGAAGGAGTATAATACCACTGCAAATCTACCAAGACTCGGCCGTCCCTCTAAACTTTCATCTCAAACAAGGAGAAGACTGATCAGAGATGCAGCCAAGAGGCTCAGGATCACTCTGGATGAACTGCAGAGATCTACAGCTGAGGTGGGGCAGTCTGTCCATAGGACAACAATCAGTCGTACACTGCACAAATCTGGCCTTTATGGAAGAGTGGCAAGAAGAAAGTTATTTCTCAAAGATATCCATAAAAAGTGTCGTTTAAAGTTTGCAACAAGCCACCTGGGAGACACACTAAACATGTGGAAGAAGGTGATCTGGTCAGATGAAACCAAAGTCTATCTTTTTGGCAACAATGCCAAACGATATGTTTGGCGTAAAGGCAACACAGCTCATCACCCTGAACACACTATCCCGACTGTCAAACATGGTGGTGGCAGCATCATGGTTTGGGCCTGTTTTTCTTCAGCAGGGACAGGACAGATGGTTAAAATTGATGGGAAGATAGATGGAGCCAAATACAGGACCATTCTTGAAGAAAACCTGTTGGAGTCTGCAAAAGACCTGAGACTGGGACAGAGATTTTTCTTCCAACAAGACAATGATCCCAAACATAATGCAAAATCTACAATGGAATGGTTCACAAATAAACGTATTCAGGTGTTAGAATGGCCAAGTCAAAGTCCAGACCTGAATCCAATTGAGAATCTGTGGAAAGAGCTGAAAACTGCTGGTCACAAACGATCTACATCCAACCTCACTGAGCTCGAGCTGTTTGCCAAGGAAGAATTGGCAAGAATTTCAGTCTTTCGATGTACAAAACTGATAGAGACATACCCCAAGCGACTTGCAGCTGTAATCGCAGCAAAAGGTGGCGCAACAAAGTATTAAGTTAAAGGGGCTGAATAATTTTGCCCGCCCACTTTTCACGTTTTGTATTTCCACAAAAATTTTAAATAACCAATAAATTTCGTTCAACTTCACTATTGTGTCCCACTTGTTGATTCTTCACCAAAAATTTACATTTGGTATCTTTATGTTTGAAGCATGATATGTAGGAATAGGTTGAAAAGTTCCAGGGGGCCGAATACTTTTGCAAGGCACTGTACCTTAGAAAGTGAGGGGACAAGTCACTAGACAACCTCACTCTTTTTCCCCATTCACACAAAACACATATTACAATTCCATTCCAAAATAAGACTTTAGTTTTAATGCATATAGACACTTAAGCTAAAATAGCATGGATACTACTGATCCATAAAGCACATGCAAATCATTGACCCATGTGCAATTGGAGTTAACTATAGGCTGTAAATGCATGAACACCTTCATATGAACACACTTGTCCATGTACAGATAGTTCCGCACATACAACTAAAGTGTCTATATGCACACATATGGAATTTCAGTAGGCAGTAAAACCCAGAAATTAACAAAAATACAATGCTTTCATCATTATTCATATACAATATCTGGATCCGGGGTAAAGGACTGGATTTTTCTTATGTCCTTAACTTCCTTCTCTGGCTAAGTTCATGATGCTCAGTCTAACTTCTGTGCAGTTGGGCGGTCAGTCTTTTGGTCCTCCTGCAGATCACAAACAGTCCAATATACATAATTATGACCAGGAGGACAATGACAGGAAGCTTTGGGCTTTATTATCTCCTCCTCATGGCTGAAATCTGAGAGGAGATTTTTCACCTCAGCACTAAATGCAAGAGTGAACTTCTGGTATCTGGGCAAAAGTCAAGTCTTCTCTCTGGAGTGGTAGGTGTTCTACATCAATAATTTAAATGGGAGTAAGGGAATATGCTTCTGGGAGTTCTCTCAGCGCGTTAAGCAACATCCTAGCACTGGATAACCTCCATTATTTTATGCTTCCCTGTACCACCAAACTTAGAAAAATATTTAGAAATGAGAGACCTCAGTGGTTGATACCTTTTAATGGCTAACTGAAAAGACGGTAACAAATTGCAAGCTTTCGAGACTACTCAGGTCTCTTCATCAGGCAAAGACTAATACAGAATCCGAAGAATCACATATTTATACACAACAGGACACAGGAATAGTGCATTAGATAAGTCAAGTGATGTAAAGCAGAACTGTCAATAGGGGAGAGGGATGAACAGTTGTGGCCATAAATATTGGATGAGTTCATAGATAAGGAGTGAAAGTTTTATTGTCTTCTGATTGGGGTCTGGTAATGTTTTGTGATGCTCCCACAAGGTCTTAGGAGCAAATTCCTTAATTGATGTAAAAAGACATAAATCCATGCGACACGTTCATTCCTGCACTGAGAGTGTCAAAAGTCGTCATCAGTTTATATTCACAGACTCTCCTGTCTCTCTGAGATGTGAAATTACTTTTCAATACCAGTAATTTCATGTCCATGGTGCTGTGATCAGGCATACAAAAATGTTTGGCCACAGGTAGATCCATTCTTTTTTCTCTTATTGTGTGGCAATGAGAATTCATCCTTGTTCTCAGTTTTTGCCCTGTCTCCCCACATACATCCCTGTATCAGAAGCCAATCGACCATCCAACATACCTTAAATGGGACAGTTTCAATCCAAAACACATAAAAAATCTCTATTATCTACAGCCAAGCCATCAGATACAACCGTATATGTTCCAACCCCATGGATAGAGATGAACACCTTGGTCACCTCAGAAAGACCTTTTTAAATCAGGGCTACCATCCAAGAACAATTGAAAACCAAATTACAAGAGCCACCAGAATATCAAGGAATCACCTGCTACATTACAAAGCTAAAGAAGAAAATAACCGGGTGCCTCTTGTAGTCACCTACAATCCAAATCTGGAGGTGCTAAGAGGAGCTGCAAGGAAATTACAAACTTTACTACAAAAAGATGCCGATTACAATCCATATTTCCAGACTCCCCACTACTGTGTTTTAGGCAGCCCCCAAATTTAAGAAGCATCATTGTCAGAAGCTCCCTGTCCTCTCCAACAGCTGCAGGAACCTTTCCTTGCAACAAGAAAAAATGTAAAACCTGTCCATTTATAATGACCACGGACAAGATGAAGATCCCCAACTCACATCAGGACTACAAGATCCCAGGTACTTTCAGCTGCATCACATCTAATGTGGTGTACCTAATTATTTGTACTAAATGTCCAACTGGGGATCTGTATGTGGGGGAGACAGGGCAAAAACTGAGAACAAGGATGAATTCTTATCACCACACAATAAGAGAAAAAAGAATGGATCTACCTGTGGCCAAACATTTTTGTATGCCTGATCACAGCACCATGGACATGAAATTACTGGTATTGAAAAGTAATTTCATATCTCAGAGAGACAGGAGAGTCTGTGAATATAAACTGATGACAACCTTTGACACTCTCAGTGCAGGAATGAACGTGTCGCATGGATTTATGTCTTTTTACATCAATTAAGGAATTTGCTCCTAAGACCTTGTGGGAGCATCACAAAACATTACCAGACCCCAATCAGAGGACAATAAAACTTTCACTCCTTATCTATGAACTGATCCAATATTTATGGCCACAACTGTTCATCATTCTCCCATATTGACAGTTCTGCTTTACATCACTTGTCTTATCTATTGCACTATTCCTGTGTCATGTTGTGTATAAATATGTGATTCTTCAGATTCTGTATTAGTCTTTGCCTGATGAACAGACCTGAGTAGTCTCGAAAGCTTGCAATTTGTAACCATCTTTTCAGTTAGCCATTAAAAGGTATCAACCACTGAGGACTCTCAATTCTAAATATTTTTCTATCTACTGGCTAACACGGTACAAAGATATACATCTTTCCTCCACCAAACTTATTCATTCTGTATGCTTTTCCTTCAAGATGACCTCCCCTTGTTAATCTTTCTTGAGCTGCCCAGTAACTTGCCTAATGCCTCGACTCTCCTGAACCCCTCAAAATGAATGCAATTTTCCTTTAGTCCGCTCCTAACCAATTGCTACTGTTTCCTATAGAGACACCCCTTCCAGATTTTCACAATTCAAAAGCGTAACATACAACCCTAACAGCTACTTACTCTCCTGTACCTAGCTTCAAACCGACTACACAGAGACAAAGACTCATCATGTACAGTTGGATTGAACTACATCAGGATTTTTGGAGCAACGTCCCAGTGGCCTTTGTCAGTCTCATGAACAAGGAAAGGCATTCTTGCTCAAAATGAAACAGCCCATCCCTGGGTACCATTCCCCCCATTGCCACATACCTCTGATTAAGATGTGTAGGCAACCACAACCTGCTTGAACTTCAAGGCGTTGGTGCACAATATATACCTGTCCAAAACTCTATACCTATCTTAGTCCATGCAACAAAACCAGCGCATCCATGGATGTGGCTCTATTATCAAAGGCACAGCAGCCATCAGAGCATGACTACCCTTACTGCTGTATGAGACACGATGACCAGCGGCACACAGGGGGGCCCTCAGGGCCCTGCCTCTTGTGTTACTGTTCATCGGGCCCCGTCCTGCACTAATGTGCTGTGCGCTGTGGGCCTGCGGCGCACATGTCGGCGCCAGGGCCCCGCAGCTTTCTCGGAGCTGTGCACTGCCGTCTAACCTTGACTGCTGCGCAGCTCCGACTCCCTCCGCCCTCCCTGGACTTCTGGTCAGGTGTCGGCACATACACGATGATGTCATCGCATATGCGCCGACATGTACGAGGACACCGTGACCAGATGAGGAGCTGCGCCTGCTGGAGGTTGCTTATGAGGGAAGTATGTAAAATGTTTTTTTTTCTTTATAAAATGAATTAAATGGATGAGGAGGGGGTTGGCACATGATGAAAGGGGGGAGCTGCACATGATGAAAGGGAGGATCTGCACATGATGAAAGGGAAGATGAAAGGGGGATGAAATGATGATGCATGATGAAAGGGGGATCTGCACATGATGAAACAAAGGGATCTGCACATGATGAAAGGGAGGGGTCTGCACATGATGAAAGGGAGGGGTCTGCACATGATGAAAGGGGAGTCTGCACATGATGAAAGGGAGGATCTGCACATGATGAAAGGGGGGTCTGCCCATGATGAAAGTGAGGATCTGCACATGATGAAAGGGGATCTGCACATGATGAAAGGGGGGGTCTGCACATGATGAAAGGGGGATCTGCACATGATGAAAGGGGGATCTGCACATGATGAAAGGGGGGTCTGCACAGGATGAAAGGGTAGATCTGCACATGATGAAATGGAGGATCTGCACATGATGAAAGGGAGGGGTCTGCACATGATGAAAGGGGGATCTGCATATGATGTAAGGGAGGGGTCTGCACATGATGAAAGGGAGGATCTGCACATGATGAAAGGGGGGTCTGCATGTGATGAATGGGAGGGGTCTGTACATGATGAATGGGGATCTACACATGATGAAAGGGAGCGGTCTGCACATGATGAAAGGGGGTCTGCACATGATGAAAGGGGGGATCTGCACATGATGAAAAGGGGGTCTACACAGGAAAGGGAGGGGTCTGTACATGATGAATGGGAGGATCTGCACATGATGAAAGGGGGAATCTGCACATGATGAAAGGGAGGGTTCTGGATGTGATGAAAGGGGGGGGTCTGCACATAGTAACATAGTTATTAAGGTTGAAGGAAGACTTTAAGTCCATCTAGTTCAACCCATATCCTATCCTAACCTGCCCTAACATGTTGATCCAGAGGAAGGCAAAAAAAAACCCATGTGGCAAACTGTAAGCTTCACATTGGGGAAAAAAAATTCCTTCCCAATTCCACATACGGCAATCAGACTAACTCCCTGGATCAACGCATTATCTAGGAAACTGGTGTATATAACCTGTAATATTATACTTTTCAAAAAAGGCATCCAGTCCCTTCTTAAATTTTAGTAGGGAATCACTCATTACAACATTATACGGCAGAGAGTTCCATAGTCTCACTGCTCTTACAGAAAAGAATCTGCGTCTGTGATTATGACTAAACCTTCTTTCCTCCAGACATAGAGGATGCCCCTTCTCCCCATCACAGGTCTAAGAGTAGAAAAATAATTAGAAAGGTCTTTGTACTGTCCCCTCATATATTTATACATTGTAATATGATCACCCCTAAGCCTTCGTTTTTCCAAACTAAATAACCCCATGTGTAATAACCTGTCTTGGTATTGCAGACCCCCCAGTTCTCTAATAACCTTGGTCGCTCTTCTCTGCACCCGCTCCAGTTCAGCTATGTCTTTCTTATACACCGGAGACCAGAACTGCACACAGTATTCTAAATGTGGTCGCACTAGTGACTTGTATAGAGGTAAAATTATGTTCTCCTCATGAGCATCTATGCCTCTTTTAATGCATCCCATTATTTTATTTGCCTTTGCAGCAGCTGCCTGACACTGGCCACTAAACCGTCCACCCATACACCCAGGTCTTTTTCCGTGACAGTTTTGCCCAGTGTTTTACAATTAAGCACATAATTATACATCTTGTTTGTTCTACCCAAGTGCATGACCTTACATTTACCCCCATTAAAGCTCATTTGCCATTTATCAGCCCAAGCTTCTAGTTTACATAAATCCTCCTGTAATATAAATTGTCCTCCTCTGTATTGATTACCCTGCAGAGTTTAGTGTCATCTGCAAATATTTAAATACTGCTCTGTATGCCCCCTACAAGGTCATTAATAAATATGTTAAAAAGAAGCCGCCCCAATACTGACCCCTGTGGTACCCCACTGCTAACCGTGACCCAGTCTGAGTGTGCTCCATTAATAACCACCCTTTGTATCTTATCCCTGAGCCAGCTCTTAACCCACTTACACATATTTTCCACTATCCCCATTGTTCTCTTTTTATGTATCAACTTTTTGTGTGGCACCGTATCAAAAGCTTTAGAAAAGTCCATATACACCACGTCTACTGATTTCCCTTGGTCCAGTTTCCCTTGGTCCAGTCCGGAACTTACCTCCTCATAAAAGCTTATCAGATTAGTCTGACAGGAACGGTCCCTCGTAAACCCATGCTGATTTTGTGTCATGAGGTTATTCTTCTTCAGATACTCCAGTATAGTATCTCTTAGAAAACCCTCCAGGATTTTACCCACAGTAGAGGTTAAACTCACTGGCCTATAATTTCCAGGTTCAGTTTTTGTCTCCTTTTTGAATATTGGCACCACATTTGCTATACGCCAGTCCTGTGGTACAGACCCTGTTAGTATGGAATCTTTAAAGATTAAAAATAATGGTCTATCTATGACTGTACTTAATTCCTGCAGTACTCGGGGGTGTATCCCATCCAGGCTCGGGGATTTGTCAATTTTAGTGATTTTTAGAAGCCACCGTACTTCCTGCTGGGTTAAGCAGGTGACATTTAATGGAGAAATATTTTTTTTATCACTGATCATGTTATCTGTCATGGGATTTTCTTGTGTAAATACTGTTGAAAAAAAGGAATTTAGCATATTGGCTTTTTCCTCATCCTCATCCACCATTTCACCCAGACTATTTTTAAAGGGAGCAACACTATAATTTTTTAGTTTCTTACTATTTATGTAGTTAAAGAATATTTTGGGATTATTTTTACTTTTTCTGGCAATGAGTCTCTCTGCCTCAATCTTTGCTGTCTTGATTTGCTTTTTACACAACTTATTTAATCTTCTGTATTTATTTAATGCCTCATCACTACCTACTTGCTTTAATTCCCTAAATGCTTTATTTTTGTCACTTATTGCGCCACTTACAGCTCTATTTAGCCATAATGGTTTCCTCCTCTGTTTATTCCCATAGGGTATATATATATACTGTGCACAGGTCCTATTCAGGATGCTAATAAACGTCTCCCAATTTCTTTGTGTATTTTTATGTCTCAGGATATCGTCCCAGTTAATTGCACCAAGATCATCTCCTTGTATCCTCTATACTTCACTGTTGTGAACGCTCTGGATCTGACTTCTGAGTTTTGGGTCCCCCTGCTGGCTGCTGATAGTAATGAAGCTGCTTTGGCTAACACAAGTCTATCAGCTGGGGGCGATGATTGGCAATCAGGTGTTACTGACTGGGGAGATATAAGTGAGCAACCTTCCCTTGATCCTTGCCAGTGATTTGTTTCTTCCTGGGCCATTTGGAAGTCAGCTTGCTTCCTGCTTTGTCCTGCAACTTTCAGATAAGTTATTTGCTGTTTATTTCTGTGGCTTTTGTTTTTGTATTTGTCAGTTTTCTGCCTTTCTGGAGTTTGTACAGCCAGGTTCCCCTGCAGGGGCTTGCGCTGGACTCTGTTTCTCATTTGCCACTGTTTATGTATTTTCAGTACCCTATTATTTCAGTATCTGCTGATTTGCTACCAGTTCACACCAGAGACAGTTTATGTATTTCCAGTTCCCTGTTATTTTAGTGTCTGCTGGTTTGCTATCAGTGCACCCAGAGTTCTGATCTAGCGGGGGCAAGATTCTGTGGTCTTAGTATTTTTGTATATTAGATATGTTGGAATTTTTCTTAGAGTTTTTGCTGGATTGCAGACAGTATTCTTTCCTGTCCTGTTCTATCTAGACAGTTTGGGCCCCAGCATTTGCTTACTCTATTTTCTGCCTGTGTTTGTATTTCATCTTGTCTCACCGCCAATATATGTTTGGGGCTACCTATTCCTTTGGGGCTCTATTCCGGGACATTTAGCCTTCCCCTTTCTCTCTTTAGGCTTATTTAGCTCTCCGTCTGTGTCGAGGCGTCTAGGGCACCGTAGGCACGTCCCACGGCTGCTTCTAGTTGTGCTGTCAGTTTAGGGGTCTGCATTCCGCTAGTTACCAACCTCTCTGGGTGTCTGCTTGCCTGGTCTATTTTTTCTGCTGTCCTCCTCGGCTACCAAATCATAACAAAATCACCGGCCTGACTGTAAATTCTATGGTACTCAAAAGAAGGAAAGAATGGTAAAAAAAAGGTTTCAGAATTTTTTATATATTTTTTCCTCTTTTTCTCTGGGGGCCGTTGGAGGATTTTTTTTCAATGGAGATTAGGCAACTGTCTGATCGTGTTGAGCAGCTCGCTGCTGAAGTTCAGGAAATTTCTGTCTATCTCACTCAGTCGTATACTAAAATCCTTGTATTGGTCTTATTTCCTGCGCTCCTAGGACCATTATCATTTTTTTGCTGTATCTCACTCAGTCTGCTGTGGAACCTAGGATTCCTATTCCTGATTTATTTTCTGGGAATCGGTCTAAATTTTTGAACTTTAAGAATAATTGTAAGTTGTTTTTTGCCTTGAAACCTAAGTACTCAGGGAACGCGGCACAGCAGGTTAAAATTGTCATCTCCCTGTTGTGCGGCAACCCTCAGGACTGAGCCTTTTCCCTGACACCTGGGGATCCTGTTTTGGCTAATGTTGATGCGTTTTTTCAGGCTCTGGGGTTGTTGTATGATGAATCTAATGTTATTGATCAAGCTGAGAAAACCTTGTTGGCATTGAGCCAGGGTCAGGAAGCGGCAGAGTTATATTGTCAGAAATTCCAAAAGTGGGCATTTCTTACTAAATGGAACGATGATGCACTAGCGGCTCTTTTTCGGAAAGATCTGTCAGAGACCGTAAAAGATGTTATGGTGGGATTTGCTGTCCCCTCTGGTCTCAACGACTCTGTCATTAGCCATTCAAATTGACAGACGTTTACGTGAACGTAGAAATATGCGAGAGGTGGTGATACCTTTGGAACAAACCTCTGAGCCCATGCAGTGTGATGGGGTTGTGTCTGGGGCTCAGTATCGAGAATTTCGAAAGCGTAATAAGTTGTGCTTCTATTGTGGGGACGCATCTCATACTATTTCCGTGTGCCCTAGACGGGGAAGACGTTTTGCGCGTTCATTAGTTTTGGGCAATGTACAGTCTAAATTTCTCTTGACTGTTACCTTGATCTGCTCCTTATCCTCATTTTCTGCTCAGGCTTTTGTCAATTCAGGAGCAGCCCTGAACCTGATGGATTTTGGTATTGCCAAACGTTGTGGTTTTCCCATGGTACCCCTGCGGACTCCTATTCCTTTGCTGGGTATTGATTCTACCCCTTTGGCGGAGAAAACCCCCAGTTTTGGACCCAGGTGATAATGCGGGTAGCCAGGACCACCAAGAGAATTGTACATTTTTGGTGTTACATAACTTACATGACATTATTGTTCTCGGTTTTCCTTGGTTGCAGACCCATAATCCTGTTTTCGATTGGAAGTCTGTGTCTGTGGTCAGTTGGGGGTGTCAATGTGTTCGTGGTGACACTCCTGTTTTTTGTACCTCTCCCCAGTCTCAGGATATCCCGGACTATTTGGCTGATTTTTCTGATGTGTTTAGTGAGAGTAAGTCTGCGTCCTTGCCTCCCCACAGGAGTTATGATTGCGCAATTGAGTTAGTGCCCAGTTGTAAATTTCCCAAGGGTCGGCTCTTCAATTTATCTGTACCTGAGCATGATGCTATGCGATATTATATCAAAGAGTCATTGGAGAAGGGTCATATTAGACCGTCCTCTTCACCTTTAGGTGTCGGCTTTTTCTTTGTGGCCAAAAAGGATGGTTCATTGAGGCCATGTATTGACTATCGTCTCCTTAATAAGATCACTGTTAAATATCAGTATCCTTTACCCCTGATTTCCGATTTATTCTCCAGAGTGAAAGGGGCTAGTTGGTTTACCAAACTTGACCTTAGGGGGGCGTATAATCTTATTCGCATTAAGCACAGTGATGAATGGAAGACGGCGTTTAATACCCCCGAGGGGCATTTTGAGTACCTAGTGATGCCTTTTGGGCTCACTAATGCCCCTTCCATCTTCCAATCTTTCATGAACGATATTTTCCGGGATTTTGTGGATAAGTTTCTGATCGTTTATTTGGAAGATATTTTCATTTTTTTTCCAATGACTGGGATTCTCATGTGGAACATGTTCGGATGGTATTCCGGATTTTGAGAGAAAATGCTTTGTATGTTAAGGTATCAAAATGTCTCTTTGGTGTACAGAAGGTTTCGTTTTTGGGATTCATTTTGTCTCCGTCCGCTATTGAAATGGACCCGGTCAAGGTTCACGCCATTTGGATTCAGCCCACTTCCTTGAAGACTCTTCAGAGATTTTTAGGTTTTGCTAATTTTTACTGTAAATTTATAGGTAATTTCTCTGGTATTGTGAAACCACTGACGGATTTGACCAAGAAGGATTCTGATGTAGTGAATTGGTCTCCAGAGGCAGTTTCGGCATTTCAGGAGCTTAAGAGGAGATTCATTTCTGCTCCTGTTCTATGGCAACCTGATGTTTCTCTACCATTTCAGGTGGAGATAGATGCTTCTGAGATTGGTGCTGGAGCCGTTTTGTCCCAAAGGGATCCTGTAATCTCTTTGAGTAACCCTTGTGCCTTCTTCTCTCGAACATTTTCCCCAGCTGAACATAGTTATGATGTGGGAAATCGGGAATTATTGGCTATGAAGTGGGCGTTTGAAGAGTGGAGACATTGGTTGGAGGGAGTCCTCACTGACCACAAGAACTTGATCTATCTCGAATTAGCCAAGTGATTAAATCCTAGACAGGCCAGGTGGGCCTTGTTTTTCACGCGTTTTAATTTTTTGGTCTCCTTTCTTCCGGGCACTAAGAATGTTAAGGCGGATGCCCTCTCTAGGAGTTTCTTTGCGGATTCTCTTGATTTGACTGAGCCTACTGCCATTCTGAAGGAGGGTGTGGTTCTTTCCGCTACCTCACCCGATTTGAGACTGGCCCTTTAAGAATTTCAGGGGGATAAACCTGAACGATGCCGTGTGGGGAAATTGTATGTCCCCGACCAATGGAGGAAGAAAGTAATGTCTGAAATTCATTGCTCCGCGTTGGCTCGTCATCCCGGTATTTTTGGTACCAGAGATTTGGTGAGTCTGTCTTTTTGGTGGCCTTCTTTATCTCGCGATGTTAGAAATTTTGTGCAGTCCTGTGGGACTTGTTCTCAGTCCAAACCCTGCTCTCACTCTAGTGGATTGTTAATGCCACTGCCTGTGCTCAGGAGGCCATGGACCCAAATCTCTATGGATTTTACTTCCAACCTCAATGTCTCTCAGAGAATGACTGTTATCTGGGTGATCTGTGATAGATTTTCCAAGATGGTCCATCTTGTGCCACTGCCAAAGATGCCATCCTATTCCGAGTTGGTGCCCTTGTTTTTTCAGCAGGTGGTTCGTTTGCACGGCATTCCAGAGAACATTGTGTCTGACAGAGGAGTCCAATTTGTTTCCAGATTTTGGAGAGCCTTTTGTTCTAGACTGGGAATTCAGTTGTCTTTCTCCTCTGCGTTTCACCCTCAGACCAATGGGCAGACTGAGAGAGCAAACCAGACTTTGGAAACTTTTTTGAGATGTTTTGTATCTGCTGATCAAGATGACTGGGTCTCTTTTTTGCCCTTGGCTGAATTCCCTCTGAATAATAGGGCTAGTTCTGCCACTTTGATGTCCCCTTTCTTCTGCAATTTTGGGTTTCATCCTCGGTTCTCTTCAGGGCAGATGGAGGCTTCTGCCTGTCCGGGTGTTGACTCTATGGTAGAGAGAATGCAACAGATTTGGAATCAAGTAATGTATAATTTGTCTCTCTCTCAGGAGAGGGCCCAACGGTTTGCCAACCAGCATAGGACTGATGGTACCCGGTTTAAAGTGGGTGACATGGTTTTGTTTGTCCTCAAAAAATATCCCTATGAAGGTTGCGCCTCCAAAATTTAAGCCAAGGTTCATTGGACCTCATAAGATTTTGGAAATCTTTAATCCCGTTTCTTTCCGTTTGGCTCTTTCAGGGACATTTAAGATTCACAACGTCTTTCATAAATCTTTATTGAAAAGGTTTGTTGAGCCAGTAGTTCCTATGGCTATGCCCCCTGAACCTTTTTTGGTTTAAGGCAATCTGGAGTATGAAATGGAGAAGGTATTGGATTCTCGTCTGGCTAGATGGAGACTCCAGTACTTGGTCATGTGGAAAGGTTATGGTCAGGAGGACAATTCTTGGGTGTTGGCTTCTGACATTCATGCTGAGAGATTGGTTCGCACCTTTCATCGGGCTCATCCTGATCGGCCTGGTGGTGCAGGTGAGGGTTTGGTGACCCCTCCTCAAGGGGGGGTACTGTCGTGAACGCTCTGGATCTGAGTTGACTCCCCCTGGTGGCTGCTGATAGTAATGAAGCTGCTTTTGCTAACACAAGTCTATCAGCTGGGGGCGATGATTGGCAATCAGGTGTTACTGACTGGGGAGATATAAGTGAGCAACCTTCCCTTGATCCTTGCCGGTGATTTGTTTCTTCCTGGGCCATTTGGAAGTCAGCTTGCTTCCTGCTTTGTCCTGCAACTTTCAGATAAGTTATTTGCTGTTTATTTCTGTGGCTTTTGTTTTTGTCTTTCTCAGTTTTCTGCCCTTCTGAAGTTTGTACAGCCAGGTTCCCCCTGCGGGAGCTTGCGCTGGACTCTGTTTCTCATTTGCCACTGTTTATGTATTTTCAGTTCCCTGATATTTCAGTATCTGCTGATTTGCTACCAGTTCACACCAGAGACAGTTTATGCATTTCCAGTTCCCTGTTATTTTAGTGTCTGCTGGTTTGCTACCAGTGCACCCCAGAGTTCTGATCTAGCGGGGGCGAGATCGTGTGGTCTTAGTATTTTTGTATATCAGACGTGTTGGAATTTTTCTTATAGTTTTTGCTGGATTGCAGACAGTATTCTGTCCTGTCCTGTTCTATCTAGACAGTTTGGGCCCAAGCATTTGCTTACTCTATTTTCAGCCTGTGTGTTATGTTTATGGAAGCTGAGGAGAGCAAGCAAAAAACGGCAATACACCAGAGAGGTTGGAATCTACTGGATTGCAGTACCCTGACTAACCACCACAACTAAAGGCAGCCGTGGAGTGTTCCTACGTTGGTCCTAGACGCCTCGTCACAGCCTGAGAGGCTAACTACACCTAAAGGTAGAAAGAGGAAAGCTATCTGCCCCGGAGCAGATCCCCAAAGAACATAGGAAGCCCCCAAACATGTAATGGCGGTTAGACAAGAGGAAATACAGACACAGACAGAAAATAGTATGAGCAAACGCTGGGGCCCAATCTGCCTTGACAGAAAAGGATAGGAAGGATACTTAATGCAATCCAAAAAAACCCTAAAAAAAACCAACGCTACTAATTGCAAAAACACCTGAGATCACACGACCTCTACTACCTAAATTAGTTCTCTGGTGTAACAAAACTAAGCCGCAGACACAGAAAAAAAACTGGAAAAGGCAAATGAACAAACAACAGTGGCTCCAGAGGAACCGAGAGGAGACCAAGCCCCCCGGGGAGGGGAACCTGGCCAACCTCACAGAAATGCAGAGAAATATGCAAATGGCAAGCACAAAAACAAAAAACAGAAAATATCTTATCTGAGAGCAGGAGAAGAGGCAAGATTCAGCAAGCTTCCAAGTGAACCAGGAAACAACGTTGAGACAAGAAAAATTGATCACCGGCAACTATGATGGGAGGGAACCTCCCTTATATCAGACCAATCTGTAACTCCTGATTGCCAATCCTCATTGAATGGTTCAGTACTGTCTGTAACCACCAGAGGGAGCTTCTGCTCAGAATTCATTTCTAAAACATTCATAACAGTACCCCCCCTTGAGGAGGGGTCACCGAACCCTCATTTGTGCAACCAGGTCGGTCAGGATGAGCTCTGTGATACGCACGATCAGTCTCCTAGCATGGATGTCCGAAGCAAACACCCAAGAATTGTCCTCCTGACCATAACCTCTCCACTTAACCAAATACTGGAGTTTCCATCTAGAAAAACGAGAATCCAATATTTTCTCAATCACATACTCCAGATTGACCTCAACCAAAACAGGGTCAGGGGGCGCCGCAGCCATAGGAACCACTGGCTCGACAAACCTCTTCAATAAGGACTTGTGGAACACGTTATGGATCTTAAATGTCCCTGGAAGAAGTAAACGAAAGGAAACAGGATTAAGAATCTCCATGATTTCATAAGGTCCAATGAACCTAGGCTTAAACTTAGGAGATGCAACTCTCATAGGGATATTTCTTGAGGACAACCAGACCAAGTCCCCCACTTTAAACTGAGGACCATCAGTCCTATGCCGGTTGGCAAACCGCTGGGCCTTCTCCTGAGAGAGGGACAACCTCTCCACTACCTGGTCCCAAATCTGCTGCATACGCTCCACAACAGAGTCAACACCCGGACAGACAGAAGCCTCCGTCTGTCCCGAAGAAAATCGAGTGTGAAACCCAAAATTGCAGAAAAATGGAGACATCAAAGTGGCAGAGCATGCCGTATTATTAAGAGCAAACTCAGCCAAAGGCAAAAAAGAGACCCAGTCATCTTGATCAGCAGACACAAAGCATCTCAGATAAGTCTCCAATGTCTGGTTTGTTCTCTCAGTTTGTCCATTGGTCTGAGGATGAAAAGCAGAGGAGAAAGACAATTGAACACCAAGTTTAGAACAAAAAGTCCTCCAAAATCTGGAAACAAACTGGACTACTCTGTCTGATACAATGTTCTCAGGAATGCCGTGTAACTGCACCACATGCTGAAGGAACAAAGGCACCAATTCGGAGGAGGAAGGCAACTTAGGTAATGGCACAAGATGTATCATCTTGGAAAACCTATCACAAATCACCCAGATAACGGTCATTCTCAGAGAAACAGGGAGGTCGGAAATAAAATCCATAGAGATATGGGTCCATTGTCTCTTGGGCACAGGCAATGGCATCAACAAACCACTAGAGCGAGAGCAAGGCTTGGAGCGAGAGCAAGTCCCACAGGACTGCACAAACTCCCTATCAAAAAACTGACCGGCACATCCAAACATGGATTCAGTGTGAACAGGTGCTAAACCTAGAGTCACCAATCATATACATACAAGAAAAAAAGGTAGCACACTGTAGCGCTATAGCTTGCAAACACGAAATATGAAAAATATGAAAAATGAATTGCATCATTACCTTAGAAATATGAAAAATTGAGAAGTCTTAGCGCATAAGATGGCCAAATTATGTGAGCCTGATAGCCACGTCAAGGCTCTTCTCGTATATCAGGTCCTAACTAATGCCTATCCTCGCTTAGAAAAGTCTGTCTGCATGGGAACATATAAATCCTCTCTCCAGACTAAAATCTACATCTCTGTGGAGGGGTGATGAACCTGTTGTAATTAAAAAGCCTGTGACCACCAGGTGGAGTGCTCAGGTAGAAGGTAAATGAATACATATCAAAAAACTGACCGGCACATCCAAACCTAGATTCAGTGTGAACAGGTGCTAAATCTAGAGTCACCAACTCATATACATACAAGAAAAAAAGGTAGCACACTGTAGCGCTATAGCTTGCAAACACGAAATATGAAAAATATGAAAAATGAATTGCATCATTACCTTAGAAATATGAAAAATTGAGAAGTCTTAGCGCATAAGATGGCCAAATTATGTGAGCCTGATAGCCACGTCAAGGCTCTTCTCGTATATCAGGTCCTAACTAATGCCTATCCTCGCTTAGAAAAGTCTGTCTGCATGGGAACATATAAATCCTCTCTCCAGACTAAAATCTACATCTCTGTGGAGGGGTGATGAACCTGTTGTAATTAAAAAGCCTGTGACCACCAGGTGGAGTGCTCAGGTAGAAGGTAAATGAATACATATCAAAAAACTGACCGGCACATCCAAACATAGATTCAGTGTGAACAGGTGCTAAACCTAGAGTCACCAACTCATATACATACAAGAAAAAAAGGTAGCACACTGTAGCGCTATAGCTTGCAAACACGAAATATGAAAAATATGAAAAATGAATTGCATCATTACCTTTGAAATATGAAAAATTGAGAGTGTCTTACGCGCATAAGATGGCCATAATTATGTAGACGCTGATAGCCAACGTCTTGGTATTCTCGTATAATTACTGGTCATAACTATTGTTTCCTGCTTTGATAAAAGTCTGTCTGAAGAGGGGATCTTTGATATTCCTCTCTTCCCAGACTAATATATTACATCGCTGTGGTGGGGTGATGAACCATGTTGTAATGTTAATTTTAAGCCTGTGTCCTAACAGGGTGGAGGGTCTGGGTGTTGGGATTGGTTGTATGTGTTTTTTCGGTCCAGGATATGAATTCTGTGTCGATGGTGGGTTTTATGGGGAAGTTTAGTGATAGGATTTACGTATGTGTCTGTATAGTTTTTTTGGGTGATATAGGAGTGAGAGCATTGCGGTTGGTGGAATTTCGATGGGGGCTGTGGGGGCTTTGGGAGGGGAAAGGTTGCAAGTTAGAGAGGGTCTGGGGGGAGTACGGGGGTGAAGCGGGTGGGTGTGGGTGGGGGGGGTGAGTGGTTGGGTGTCGGGGCACTATGTTTGATTGGGGGGGATTGCGGCAGCCAGGGATGGGGGGGGTGTGGGTGGATGGGTACGTCGTCAGGTGCTCAGCACTAAGGGGAAGGGGACTCTGGAGGGGTTATGGCTACTTCTGGGTCATAATACCCACTCCTCAGTGTGGGTGTTTTTTAGTATGGAGAACCCTGAGTGGATTCATATTGTGCAAATGCGGTCTGGTAGGGGAGTTGCGCGAAGTGGTGTGGATTGTTGGTGGGTGGATTCAGGTTGTGTAGAGTGTAGTGAAGGGTATGGGATTGGCATGTGGGATGAGATATGTTGGGGGAATGGGATGGAGAGTTTATTGTAGGCGATTTTGCGGGGGTGCTGGGAGTAAGGGTATGGTGGATTGGATGGGGGATGTGTGGTGTCTATTTAGTGTTTGTGGCCCCCTTTGAGAGTTGAGAGCGTAAGGGGGAGTCACAGGGGGGCGTTGTTGGTTTAGGAGTTGGTGAATGCTTGGTTTTGATCCCCTGTTCATCTCTGAAGCTTTGTGTGGATGTGAAGGGCTGTTTGGTGGTAGATGATAGGATGGGTAGGATTCCGGAGCTCTCCAAATGGGTGGGCTCTGGCTGTTGTAATGTTATTCTGGGGAATCACCACCGAACTCTGTGTGGGTGTGGGGTCCGGAGGGTCTTCGTTGCCGTGTGTAGGTGGCTGTGGGTGACATGGAATGTCAGTAGGGGGCGTTGAGAGGTGAGGCTGGTGGGTATGGACCGGAGAGTCGTGTAATTTGAGAAGTTTCGGGGCGTGATGGGTAGAATAGATATGCTTGGGGGAACTGCCGGGTGGAGAGTTTGTAGGAGCTCTGGGGGATGTGGGAGTTGGGATTGGTGGATTGGATGGGGGATGTGGGGGCTGTGGGGGAGGGGGATTGATCAGATGTGAAGAAGTAAGAGGGGGAGTCCGGGGGGGAGTGGTAGGGTTTTGAGTTTGGTGTATCATAGGTTATAGCTCCTGTTACTCACGGATTATAGGTTTGGTTGGGCAGGGCTGTTTTGTGGTTTGGGATTTTTTTACCGGCTAACGGAGGCTACGAGAATCCAAGAGGGCCAATAGGGGACTATGGAAGGGGGTTGGTTATTTAAGGGGCTTGAAACCCACACACCTGAGATTGTAGATTTTTAGTACGTAGGGAGCTAGTACGTGTGGAATTCTTTGATTCCCATTGCAGGAACAGGACGTTTAAAGCAGCGAGGTGGAGGATTAGTGCTTTTGGTAGGTAATCGGTTATCACGAGGTTTGAGCACACTGGTCTGGGGCTTTGCTGGCGAAATGTTGAGGGGAATGAGGTGGAGAAGCTTGTTCGGTGATTGGGGGATGTGGGCAGTTGGGTTTGGTCGGCTCTTTGGATGGGGAGTGGGTGGGGGTTGTTGGGAGGCGTGGGGATCTTGATAGTGTGAGAGTATGGGTAGAGAAAGGGGGAGTAAGGGTGGGGAGGGGTGGGGTGTGGTGGGGGGGGTACGCGTGGTGGAGTACACGGGGCTATAGGTTGCGTGGGGAGGGTCTGTGGGACACAGGGAGGGGGGGGTGTGGGTGGATGGTGTGTCAGGGAGTAGGCAGTGCTAGAAAACTAGAGGGAGGGATCTGGAAGGGGAGTTGTACAACAGGTTCTTCCACCCCCTCAACAGAAGGGATGTAGATTTTTAAGTTGGACGAAAGAGGGATTCATATGTTACCAATTCGCAGACGTCTTTTCTAGCGGAGGATAGGCATTAGGTAGGAACCTGATATTCGGGAAGAGCTTGATCGTGGGCTATCAGGCTCACATAATTTGGCCATCTTATGCGCATTAAAGACTTCTCATTTTTCATATTTCTAAGGTAATGATGCAATTCATTTTTATATTTTTCATATTTCGTGTTTGCAAGCTATAGCGCTACAGTGTGCTACTTTTTTTCTTGGGGAGTATTGTCTGAGGGATTCATGTTCCTGAGACAGATTCTAGCGGGATAGGCATTAGTTAGGACTGTATACGGAGAGCCTTGCGTGGCTATCGGCTACATAATTGGCCATTTATGGCTAGACTTCTCATTTTATATTTCTAGGTAATGATGCATCTTTTTATATTTATATTGTGTTGCAAGCTATAGCGCTACAGTGTGCTACTTTTTTTGTATGTATATGAGTTGGTGACTTGGTTTAGCACCGTTCACACTGAATCTATGTTTGGATGTGCGGTCAGTTTTTGATATGTTTCATTACTTACTGAGCACTCACCTGGTGGTCACAGGCTTTTTAATTACAAAGGTTCATCACCTCCAAGTGTAGATTTTAGTTGAGAGATTCTATGTTCCATGCAGCAGCTTTTCTAAGCGAGGATAGGATTAGTTGGACTGATACGAGAGGCTGACGGCTATCAGCTCACATAATTGGCCTCTTATGCGTAAGATCTCTTTTATTTTCTAGGTAATGATGCATTATTTCATATTTTTATATTTGTGTTTGCAGTATAGGCTACAGTGTGTACTTTTTTTTGTATATATGAGTGGTGATCTGGTTTGCATGTTCACACTGAATCTATGTTGGATGTGCCGGTCGTTTTTGTTGTATTATTTACTTCTACTGAGCACTCATGGTGGTCACAGGTTTTATTACACGTATACCTCACAGGATGTAGATTGTCTGAGAGAGGATTCATATGTCCATGCAGACAGACTTTCTAGCGAGATAGGCATTAGTTAGGACTGATATACGAGAAGAGCCTTGACGTGGCTATCAGGCTCACATAATTTGGCCATCTTATGCGCTAAGACTTCTCAATTTTTCATATTTCTAAGGTAATGATGCAATTCATTTTTCATATTTTTCATATTTCGTGTTTGCAAGCTATAGCGCTACAGTGTGCTACCTTTTTTTCTTGTATGTATATGAGTTGGTGACTCTAGGTTTAGCACCTGTTCACACTGAATCTATGTTTGGATGTGCCGGTCAGTTTTTTGATATGTATTCATTTACCTTCTACCTGAGCACTCCACCTGGTGGTCACAGGCTTTTTAATTACAACGGTTCATCACCCCTCCACAGAGATGTAGATTTTAGTCTGAAGAGAGGATTCATATGTTCCATGCAGACAGACTTTTCTAAGCGAGGATAGGCATTAGTTAGGACCTGATATACGAGAAGAGCCTTGACGTGGCTATCAGGCTCACTTTAATTTGGCCATCTTATGCGCTAAGACTTCTCAATTTTTCATATTTCTAAGGTAATGATGCAATTCATTTTTCATATTTTTCATATTTCGTGTTTGCAAGCTATAGCGCTACAGTGTGCTACTTTTTTTCTTGTATGTATATGAGTTGGTGACTCTAGGTTTAGCACCTGTTCACACTGAATCTATGTTTGGATGTGCGGTCAGTTTTTTGATATGTATTCATTTACCTTCTACCTGAGCACTCCACCTGGTGGTCACAGGCTTTTTAATTACAACAGGTTCATCACCCTCCACAGAGATGTAGATTTTAGTCTGAAGAGAGGATTCATATGTTCCCATGCAGACAGACTTTTCTAAGCGAGGATAGGCATTAGTTAGGACCTGATATACGAGAAGAGCCTTGACGTGGCTATCAGGCTCACATAATTTGGCCATCTTATGCGCTAAGACTTCTCAATTTTTCATATTTCTAAGGTAATGATGCAATTCATTTTTCATATTTTTCATATTTGTGTTTGCAAGCTATAGCGCTACAGTGTGCTACCTTTTTTTCTTGTATGTATATGAGTTGGTGACTCTAGGTTTAGCCCCTGTTCACACTGAATCTATGTTTGGATGTGCCGGTCAGTTTTTTGATATGTATTCATTTACCTTCTACCTGAGCACTCCACCTGGTGGTCACAGGCTTTTTAATTACAACAGGTTCATCACCCCTCCACAGAGATGTAGATTTTAGTCTGAGAGAGAGGATTCATATGTTCCCATGCAGACAGACTTTTCTAAGCGAGGATAGGCATTAGTTAGGACTGATATACGAGAAGAGCCTTGACGTGGCTATCAGGCTCACATAATTTGGCCATCTTATGCGCTAAGACTTCTCAATTTTTCATATTTCTAAGGTAATGATGAAATTCATTTTCATATTTTTCATATTTCGTGTTTGCAAGCTATAGCGCTACAGTGTGCTACCTTTTTTTCTTGTATGTATATGAGTTGGTGACTCTAGGTTTAGCACCTGTTCACACTGAATCTATGTTTGGATGTGCGGTCAGTTTTTGATATGTATTCATTTACCTTCTACCTGAGCACTCCACCTGGTGGTCACAGGCTTTTTAATTACAACAGGTTCATCACCCTCCACAGAGATGTAG
This sequence comes from Oophaga sylvatica, assembly GCA_033576555.1. Taxonomy (NCBI): domain Eukaryota; kingdom Metazoa; phylum Chordata; class Amphibia; order Anura; family Dendrobatidae; genus Oophaga; species Oophaga sylvatica. The sequence continues at coordinate 306,053,676 of JARQOD010000003.1, forward strand.
ATTTTAGTTGAGAGAGGATCATATGTTCCATGCAGACAGATTTCTAGCGAGGATAGGATTGTTAGACTGATATCGAGAAGAGCTTGACGTGGCTTCGGCTCACATAATTTGGCATCTATGGCTAAGACTTCTCAATTTTTCATATTTCTAAGGTAATGATGCAATTATTTTTCTTTTATTTTGTGTTTGAGTATAGCGCTACAGTGTGCTACTTTTTCTTGTATGTATATGAGTGGTGACTTAGGTTTAGCACTGTTCACACTGAATCTATGTTTGGATGTGCGGTCGTTTTTTGTATGTATTCATTACCTTCTCTGAGACTCACCTGGTGGTCACAGGCTTTTTATTACAAGGTTCATCACCCCTCCACAGAGATGTAGATTTTAGTCTGAAGAGAGGATTCAATGTTCCATGCAGACAGACTTTCTAAGCGAGGATAGCATTAGTTGGACTGATATACGAGAAGAGCTTGGTGGCTATCAGGCTCCTAATTTGGCATCTTATGGCTAAGACTTCTCAATTTTCATATTTCTAAGGTAATGATGCAATTCATTTTTTATTTTTCATTATTTGGTTTGCAAGCTATGCGTACAGTGTGTACCTTTTTTCTTGTATGTATATGAGTTGGTGACTCTAGGTTTGCACTGTTCACACTGAATCTATGTTTGGATGTGCGGTCAGTTTTTTGATATGTATTCATTTACCTTTACTGAGCACTCCACTGGTGGTCACAGGCTTTTTAATTACAACAGGTTCATCACCCTCCACAGGATGTAGATTTGTTGAGAGAGGATTCATTGTTCCATGAGAGACTTTCTAAGCGGGTAGGCATTAGTTAGGACTGATATACGGAAGAGCCTTGACGTGGCTATCAGGCTCACATAATTTGGCCATCTTATGCGCTAAGACTTCTCAATTTTTCATATTTCTAAGGTAATGATGCAATTCATTTTTCATATTTTTCATATTTCGTGTTTGCACAGCTATAGCGCTACAGTGTGCTACCTTTTTTTCTTGTATGTATATGAGTTGGTGACTCTAGGTTTAGCACCTGTTCACACTGAATCTATGTTTGGATGTGCCGGTCAGTTTTTTGATATGTATTCATTTACCTTCTACCTGAGCACTCCACCTGGTGGTCACAGGCTTTTTAATTACAACAGGTTCATCACCCTCCACAGAGATGTAGATTTTAGTCTGAGAGAGGATTCATATGTTCCCATGCAGACAGACTTTTCTAAGCGAGGATAGGCATTAGTTAGGACCTGATATACGAGAAGAGCCTTGACGTGGCTATCAGGCTCACATAATTTGGCCATCTTATGCGCTAAGACTTCTCAATTTTTCATATTTCTAAGGTAATGATGCAATTCATTTTTCATATTTTTCATATTTCGTGTTTGCAAGCTATAGCGCTACAGTGTGCTACCTTTTTTTCTTGTATGTATATGAGTTGGTGACTCTAGGTTTAGCACCTGTTCACATGAATCTATGTTTGGATGTGCGGTCAGTTTTTTGATATGTATTCATTTACCTTCTACCTGAGCACTCCACCTGGTGGTCACAGGCTTTTTAATTACAACGGTTCATCACCCCTCCACGAGATGTAGATTTAGTCTGGGAGAGGATTCATATGTTCCCATGCAGACAGACTTTTCTAACGAGGATAGGCATTAGTTAGGACTGATATACGAGAAGAGCCTTGACGTGGCTATCAGGCTCACATAATTTGGCCATCTTATGCGCTAAGACTTCTCAATTTTTCATATTTCTAAGGTATGATGCAATTCATTTTTCATATTTTTCTATTTCGTGTTTGCAAGCTATAGCGCTACAGTGTGCTACCTTTTTTTCTTGTATGTATATGAGTTGGTGACTCTAGGTTTAGCACTGTTACACTGAATCTATGTTTGGATGTGCCGGTCAGTTTTTTGATATGTATTCATTTACTTCTACCTGAGCACTCCACCTGGTGGTCACAGGCTTTTTAATTACAACAGGTTCATCACCCTCCACAGAGATGTAGATTTTAGTTGAGAGAGGATTCATATGTTCCCATGCAGAAGACTTTTTAAGCGAGGATAGGCATTAGTTAGACTGATATACGAGAAGAGCCTTGACGTGGCTATCAGGCTCACATAATTTGGCCATCTTATGCGCTAAGACTTCTCAATTTTTCATATTTCTAAGGTAATGATGCAATTCATTTTTCATATTTTTCATATTTCGTGTTTGCAAGCTATAGCGCTACAGTGTGCTACTTTTTTTCTTGTATGTATATGAGTTGGTGACTCTAGGTTTAGCACCTGTTCACACTGAATCTATGTTTGGATGTGCCGGTCAGTTTTTTGATATGTATTCATTTACCTTCTACCTGAGCACTCCACCTGGTGGTCACAGGCTTTTTAATTACAACAGGTTCATCACCCTCCACAGAGATGTAGATTTTAGTCTGGAGAGAGGATTCATATGTTCCCATGCAGACAGACTTTTCTAAGCGAGGATAGGCATTAGTTAGGACCTGATATACGAGAAGAGCCTTGACGTGGCTATCAGGCTCACATAATTTGGCCATCTTATGCGCTAAGACTTCTCAATTTTTCATATTTCTAAGGTAATGATGCAATTCATTTTTCATATTTTCATATTTCGTGTTTGCAAGCTATAGCGCTACAGTGTGCTACCTTTTTTTCTTGTATGTATATGAGTTGGTGACTCTAGGTTTAGCACCTGTTCACACTGAATCTATGTTTGGATGTGCGGTCAGTTTTTTGATATGTATTCATTTACCTTCTACCTGAGCACTCCACTGGTGGTCACAGGCTTTTTAATTACAACGTTCTACCTCCGAGTGTAGTTTAGTTGAGAGATTCTAGTCAGAAGATTCAAGCGGCATTTTAGTGTATAGAAAGCTTACGGTCAGGCACAATTGTTTGTAATTCATTTCATTTTTAGGTATCATTTTTTTATTTATTTTTGTTGAGTATAGTACGTGTGTACTTTTTTGTATTATGAGTGGACTTAGGTTAGCACCTGTACATGATCTGTTTGGATGCGGTCAGTTTTGATATGTATCATTTACTCTACTGAGCACTCCACTGGTGGTCACGGCTTTTTAATTACAACAGTCATCACCTCAAGAGGTAGATTTTAGTTGAGAGAGGATTATATGTTCCATGCAGAAGATTTCTAGGAGGAAGGCATTAGTTAGGACCTGATATACGAGAAGACCTTGACGTGGCTATAGTCACATATTGGCCATTTATGCTAAGACTTCAATTTTCTATTTCTAGGTAATGATGCAATTCTTTTCAATTTTCATATTCGTTTTGAAGCTATAGGCTACAGTGTGTACCTTTTTTTTTGTTGTATTGAGTTGGTGACTCTAGGTTTAGCACTGTTCACACTGATCTATTTTGGATGTGCGGTCAGTTTTGTATGTATTCATTTACTTTACCTGAGCACTCCACTGGTGGTCACAGGTTTTATTACAACAGGTACATATTGGACTGAATGAGATGCTGAGTGGTATAGTCAATAATGGCCATTTATGCGTAAGATTCTATTTATTTCTAAGGTAATGATGCACTTCTAATTTTTCTATTCTGTTGCAATATAGCGCTCATGCTGTCTACTTTTTTATTTGTATGTATTAGTTGGTGATATAGGTAGCACTGTTCAGCATTAGGTCGATGTGTGCCTTTTTCAGTTTTATTGTTTTCATTTCTACTAGATCACTGGTGTCAAGTCTTTTTATTCGAGGTTCATTTCCTCCATTATTATTTATGTCTGGAAGAGGTTTATTTTCCAGCGCAGACTTTTCTATTGAGGTAGGCATTTAGTTAGGACTGATATATAAGTCCTTTCCGCTATCAGGTGGACAGTTTTTGGCCTTATCGTAAGTCTTCAATTTTTATATTTCTAAGGTAATGTTGTGCAATTCATTTTTGATTTCTCAATTTTTCTTTTCAGGTAAGCGCACATGTCTACTTTTTTATTTGTAGCTATGAGTTGGTGACTCTTAGTTTCTTGTAACTGAATTTGTTTTTGAGGCTCAGTTTTTATATATTTTTTTGCTTTCTGAACTCACTGTGGCACAGCTTTTTTATTACAGTCACACGGGTCCACAGGATTAATTTTAACGAGGATCATCTTTCCGGATGTGCAGATTTTGTAAGGAGGTTATCATTCTAGAGATATACGGAGGCCTTGAGGGTCTATACACAGAATTTGCCTCTAGCGCTAAGACTTCTCATTTTTGATTTCTAAGATGATGCAATTTTTTCAGTTTTTATATTCGTTTGCAGTCTATAGCGTAAGTTGCTAGCTTTGCTTTTTTGTTTATGTAATGGTTGGTGACTTAGGTTTAGCACTGTTCAACTGAATCTATGTTTGATGTGCGGTCAGTTTTTTGATATTTTTTCTTTACCTACACCCGTGTGCACTCTTTTGTTATTAAAAGGTTTAGTCCACCTCCACAGAGTAGATTTTAGTTGGAGAGAGGATCATATGTTCCATGCAGACGACTTTTTAAGCGAGGTAGGCATTAGTTAGGACTTATTCGAGAAGCTTGAGTGGCTATCAGGCTCACATAATTTGGCCATCTTATGCGCTAAGACTTCTCAATTTTTCATATTTCTAAGGTAATGATGCAATTCATTTTTCATATTTTTCATATTTCGTGTTTGCATAGCTATAGCGCTACAGTGTGCTACCTTTTTTTCTTGTATGTATATGAGTTGGTGACTCTAGGTTTAGCACCTGTTCACACTGAATCTATGTTTGGATGTGCGGTCAGTTTTTTGATATGTATTCATTTACCTTCTACCTGAGCACTCCACCTGGTGGTCACAGGCTTTTTAATTACAACAGGTTCATCACCCCTCCACAGAGATGTAGATTTTAGTCTGAAGAGAGGATTCATATGTTCCCATGCAGACAGACTTTTCTAAGCGAGGATAGGCATTAGTTAGGACCTGATATACGAGAAGAGCCTTGACGTGGCTATCAGGCTCACATAATTTGGCCATCTTATGCGCTAAGACTTCTCAATTTTTCATATTTCTAAGGTAATGATGCAATTCATTTTTCATATTTTTCATATTTCGTGTTTGCAAGCTATAGCGCTACAGTGTGCTACCTTTTTTTCTTGTATGTATATGAGTTGGTGACTCTAGGTTTAGCACCTGTTCACACTGAATCTATGTTTGGATGTGACGGCATTTGTAGTTTTTATTACAACAGGTCATCACCCCTCCACAGGTTATTTATTGAGAGGTTCATACTTCCCAGAGAGATTTTTAGCGAGATAGATTAGTTAGGACGATTACGGAGAGGCTTGGTGGCTATATCAAATGGCCTTATGGTAAGCTCTATTTTCTATCTAAGGATTGCAATTATTTTCATATTTCAATTCGTGTTGCAGCTATCGTTTATTTGCTATTTTTTTTGAGTATATGGTTGGTGGACTTTTTTCCTGTACTGAATAGTTGGTGTCGGTAGTTTTTATGTATTTACTTGTCTGGCTCATGTGTAAGGCTTTTTTATTCAACAGGTTCATCACCCTAGAGTTAGTTTTATTAAGAGGTTCATCCTCCAAGGAGATTTTTAAGGGATATAGGTTCAGCGAAGACAAGCGAGGTATCGGTATTAATTTCAGAGAGCCTTGATGGCTTCAGTTTTATTTTCCATTTATGCAATCTTTCATTTTTATATTTCTTGAATATGCATTCATTTTCTTTTTTTCTTTTGTTGAAGTTGCGCTAGTTGCACTACCTTCTTGTTTGAGTTGGTGTTGTATTGTTCACTTTCACATCATGTTGGAGGCTTTTTTTGATATTATCTCATTTATTTACTGAAGATCCTTGGTCCACAGACTTTTTAAAAGGGTTACATATAGAGAGTAGTTGAGTGGATAGGTCATAATTGCCATTTGCAGACTCTTTTCTAAGGATGATATCATTTATATTTAATTGCTGTTTGCAGGCTTAGGCTCATGTATTTCTTTCTTTATATGATTGTATTTTCATTTTCACAAGGTCTATGATGAATTCATTTTTTTTTATTATTTCGTTCTGAAGACTATTGCCAGGTGTGTACTTTATTCTATAGATTGAGGTTGGTCTAGGTTTAGACATGTTCACGACTTTTCAGATTTTAGTTGATGATTGAAATCTATTCTTTGCTCATAATTTCCACTGTGTCCTAGACTTTTATTTAATTCTAGTATGAGCATTCATTTATTTGATTTCGGTTTGCAAGTACTTTTTGCAATTTTTTTGGATGATAGAGTTTGATTAGGTTTAGCCTTCACAATTTTTGTGGAGTTTATTTGATCATACTTTCTAAGCATCAGGTCAAGTTTTATTTACAGGATTTTATCCCTCAGATTGCATTTAGCGCTAGGTCTCTTTTTCATTTAGAGCTTTTTAGCATAGTTTATTAATTTTTGAGAGGCTGTGGTATATTTCTATTTCTTGCCTAATTTCATTTTCTATTTTAAGGTATGTGCATCATTTTTATTTTTTAATTTCTTTGCAGCATGCACGTGCACCTTTTTTGTAGATAGGTTATGCTCTATAGTAGACTGTTCGAAGGATTATTTGGCCATTTGAGTATTCATTACTTTCAGGATACCATGTTGGCATTTTTTAAAACTGGTTCTACTCCCAATTTGATTTTTTGAAGAATTCTCGTTGCAACTTTTTAGAGTATGATTTTGATCTGTTAGAAGCTTGTCATGTACTTTTTGGTTTTTGTAGACTTTATTTTTTACAGATCCATGTTTATGTTTTTATTAGGTTCATACCTACAGGTGTATTTTTTTGAGATTAGTTGTGATCAGGTTTAGCAGTTTCACGATTATTTAGATGTTAGTGAAGAAACCTCTGCTCAGTCAGATTGATTATAGGCAATTCATTTATTTTTTTATTGTGTTGAAGCTTAGCGCTCGTTGCTACTTTTCTTGTATTATTGAGTGGTGACTCTAGGTAGCACCTGTTACACTGAATCTATGTTGGTCGGTCGTTTTTTGTATGTATTCTTACTTTACTGAGACTCATGGTGGTCACAGCTTTAATTCACGGTTATCACCCCAGAGATGTAGATTTGTTGAGAGGATTATTTTCTGCGACAGATTTTAAGGGATAGCATTGTTGGCCTGATATACGAAAGGCTTGAGTGGCTATCAGGTCACATATTTGGCATCTTTCGTAACTCTCAATTTCTTTCTAGTATGATGATTCATTTTTCATTTTTGTTGCAAGCTATAGGTACGTGTGCATTTTTTCTTGTATGTATGAGTTGTGATCTAGTTGCACTGTACACTGAATCTATGTTTGGATGCGTCGTTTTTTGATGTATATTACTTACTGAGCATCCGGTGTCAAGGTTTTTTTTTTTTTTTTTTTTTTTTTTTTTTTTTTTTTTTTTTTTTTTTTTTTTTTTTTTTTTTTTTTTTTTTTTTTTTTTTTTTTTTTTTTTTTTTTTTTTTTTTTTTTTTTTTTTTTTTTTTTTTTTTTTTTTTTTTTTTTTTTTTTTTTTTTTTTTTTTTTTTTTTTTTTTTTTTTTTTTTTTTTTTTTTTTTTTTTTTTTTTTTTTTTTTTTTTTTTTTTTTTTTTTTTTTTTTTTTTTTTTTTTTTTTTTTTTTTTTTTTTTTTTTTTTTTTTTTTTTTTTTTTTTTTTTTTTTTTTTTTTTTTTTTTTTTTTTTTTTTTTTTTTTTTTTTTTTTTTTTTTTTTTTTTTTTTTTTTTTTTTTTTTTTTTTTTTTTTTTTTTTTTTTTTTTTTTTTTTTTTTTTTTTTTTTTTTTTTTTTTTTTTTTTTTTTTTTTTTTTTTTTTTTTTTTTTTTTTTTTTTTTTTTTTTTTTTTTTTTTTTTTTTTTTTTTTTTTTTTTTCCCCCCCCCCCCCCCCCCCCCCCCCCCCCCCCCCCCCCCCCCCCCCCCCCCCCCCCCCCCCCCCCCCCCCCCCCCCCCCCCCCCCCCCCCCCCCCCCCCCCCCCCCCCCCCCCCCCCCCCCCCCCCCCCCCCCCCCCCCCCCCCCCCCCCCCCCCCCCCCCCCCCCCCCCCCCCCCCCCCCCCCCCCCCCCCCCCACTCCTAAGTTAATTAAGGTATCAATTTGAGGAGTTGAATTAGGAGGTGTTTTAGCATATGGCTGGTGGTCAGTATATTGTTTTGCTTTTATTTTTATTAGTGCTCTTTTTTTTTTTTGGTACTAGTGTCTTTTTTATGTTGTTGTTTTGAATTTGGTGCAGTTTTTATATTTCTCTGACATGGTGGTATTTATCATCAGATAATTTCAATTGTTATAATTTAAGGTACATTGTTGACTGATATAGGAAATTCTTAGTATGCCATAATTTGGCCTCTATGCGTAAGACTTTATTTTTCATATTCAGTATGAGAATTCTTTTATTTTTTCTATTTTGTTGCGTATTTATTGATCTTTCTCTCAGTATGAGTTGGTTATTAGGTTTAGCACTGTTCCACAGAAAGTTTGTTGCGGTCAGTTGTTTGTATGTATGATCTTACTGACTTGCTTAGTGGTCAATGGCTTTTTATTCAAGTTCTACCCTCAAGATTTAGTTTTTGATTACTGATTTTTTATATTTTCATTGTGATTTCTAAGTTAGGAATGTCTTTTTTTCTTGGTATTGAGTTAGCTTAGTGGTATTTTTCCTGTTGATCATTTGGTGGCTTCATTTACTTTTAAGTATGTATTTGTTTCTATTTTTCATATTTCGTGTTTGCAAGCTATAGCGCTACATTTGTGCTACCTTTTTTTCTTGTTGTTTTTGAGTTGGTGACTCTAGGTTTAGCCCTGTTTAAACACTGAACTATGTTTGGATGTCCCGGTCAGTTTTTTTATTGTTTTCATTTACCTTCACCTGAGCACTCCACCTGGTGGTCCAGGCTTTTTAATTACAAAGGTTCATCACCCCCACAGAGATGAGATTTTTGTTGGGGAAGAGGATTAATATGTTCCCATGCGAAGATTTTTTCTAAGCGGGATGGGGATTGTTAGGCCTGAATACGGGGAAGGCCCTTTGGTGGCTTCGGCTCAATAATTTGGCCATTTATGCGCTAAGACTCTCAATTTTTTTATTTTCAAGGTAATAGGCAATTTTTTTTCATTTTTTTTTTCTTGTTTGCAAGCTTAGGTACTTGTGCTACCTTTTTTTCTTGTATGTATTGGTTGGGATCTATTTTTGCACTGTTCACACTAATTTTTGTTTGGAGTGCGGTCGTTTTTTAATTTGTATTCTTTAAAATTTTTCCGGGGGCACCCCTGGTGGTCACAGGTTTTTTTAATTTACACGGGTTTTCATCACCCCTCACAGAGATGTAGATTTTAGTCTGAGAGAGGATTCATATGTTCCCAAGCAGACAGACTTTTCTAAGCGAGGATAGGATTATTTAGGACCTGATAACGAGAAGACCCTTGGACGTGGCTATCAGGCTCACTAATTTGGCCATCTTAGCGCTAAGACTTCTCAATTTTTCATATTTCTAAGGTAATGACTTGCAATTTTTTTTCATATTTCTGTTTGCAAGCTATAGCGCTACAGTGTGCTACCTTTTTTTCTTGTAGGGTATATGAGTTGGTGACTCTAGGTTTAGCACCTGTTCCCCACTGAATCTATGTTTGGATTTTGCCGGTCATTTTTTTGATATGTATTCATTTACCTTCTACCGAGCACTCCACCTGGTGGTCACAGGCTTTTTAATTACAACAGGTTCATCACCCCTCCACAGAGATGTAGATTTTAGTCTGAAGAGAGGATTCATTATGTTCCCATGCAGACAGACTTTTCTAAGCGAGGATAGGCATTAGTTAGGACCTGATATACGAGAAGAGCCTTGACGTGGCTATCAGGCTCACATATATTTGGCCATCTTATGCGCTAAGACTTCTCAATTTTTCATATTTCTAAGGTAAATGATGCAATTCATTTTTCATATTTCGTGTTTGCAAGCTATAGCGCTACAGTGTGCTACCTTTTTTTCTTGTATGTATATGAGTTGGTGACTCTAGGTTTAGCACCTGTTCACACTGAATCTATGTTTGGATGTGCCGGTCAGTTTTTTGATATGTATTCATTTACCTTCTACCTGAGCACTCCACCTGGTGGTCACAGGCTTTTTAATTACAGCAGGTTCATCACCCCTCCACAGAGATGTAGATTTTAGTCTGAAGAGAGGATTCATATGTTCCAAGCAGACAGACTTTTCTAAGCGAGGATAGGCATTAGTTAGGACCTGATATACGAGAAGAGCCTTGACGTGGCTATCAGGCTCACATAATTTGGCCATCTTATGCGCTAAGACTTCTCAATTTTTCATATTTCTAAGGTAATGATGCAATTAATTTTTCATATTTCATGTTTGCAAGCTATAGCGCTACAGTGTGCTACCTTTTTTTCTTGTATGTATATGAGTTGGTGACTCTAGGTTTAGCACCTGTTCACACTGAATCTATGTTTGGATGTGCCGGTCAGTTTTTTGATATGTATTCATTTACCTTCTACCTGAGCACTCCACCTGGTGGTCACAGGCTTTTTAATTACAACAGGTTCATCACCCCTCCACAGAGATGTAGATTTTAGTCTGAAGAGAGGATTCATATGTTCCCATGCAGACAGACTTTTCTAAGCGAGGATAGGCATTAGTTAGGACCTGATATACGAGAAGAGCCTTGACGTGGCTATCAGGCTCACATAATTTGGCCATCTTATGCGCTGCCTAAGACTTCTCAATTTTTCATATTTCTAAGGTAATGATGCAATTCATTTTTCATATTTTTCATATTTCGTGTTTGCAAGCTATAGCGCTACAGTGTGCTACCTTTTTTTCTTGTATGTATATGAGTTGGTGACTCTAGGTTTAGCACCTGTTCACACTGAATCTATGTTTGGATGTGCCGTCAGTTTTTTGATATGTATTCATTTACCTTCTACCTGAGCACTCCACCTGGTGGTCACAGGCTTTTTAATTACAACAGGTTCATCACCCCTCCACAGAGATGTAGATTTTAGTCTGAAGAGAGGATTCATATGTTCCCATGCAGACAGACTTTTCTAAGCGAGGATAGGCATTAGTTAGGACCTGATATACGAGAAGAGCCTTGACGTGGCTATCAGGCTCACATAATTTGGCCATCTTATGCGCTAAGACTTCTCAATTTTTCATATTTCTAAGGTAATGATGCAATTCATTTTTCATATTTTTCATATTTCGTGTTTGCAAGCTATAGGCTACAGTGTGCTACCTTTTTTTCTTGTATGTATATGAGTTGGTGACTCTAGGTTTAGCACCTGTTCACACTGAATCTATGTTTGGATGTGCCGGTCAGTTTTTTGATATGTATTCATTTACCTTCTACCTGAGCACTCCACCTGGTGGTCACAGGCTTTTTAATTACAACAGGTTCATACCCCTCCACAGAGATGTAGATTTTAGTCTGAAGAGAGGATTCATATGTTCCCATGCAGACAGACTTTTCTAAGCGAGGATAGGCATTAGTTAGGACCTGATATACGAGAAGAGCCTTGACGTGGCTATCAGGTCACATAATTTGGCCATCTTATGCGCTAAGACTTCTCAATTTTTCATATTTCTAAAGTAATGATGCAATTCATTTTTCATATTTTTCATATTTCGTGTTTGCAAGCTATAGCGCTACAGTGTGCTACCTTTTTTTCTTGTATGTATATGAGTTGGTGACTCTAGGTTTAGCACCTGTTCACACTGAATCTATGTTTGGATGTGCCGTCAGTTTTTTGATATGTATTCATTTACCTTCTACCTGAGCACTCCACCTGGTGGTCACAGGCTTTTTAATTACAACAGGTTCATCACCCCTCCACAGAGATGTAGATTTAGTCTGAAGAGAGGATTCATATGTTCCATGCAGACAGACTTTTCTAAGCGAGGATAGGCATTAGTTAGGACCTGATATACGAGAAGAGCCTTGACGTGGCTATCAGGCTCACATAATTTGGCCATCTTATGCGCTAAGACTTCTCAATTTTTCATATTTCTAAGGTAATGATGCAATTCATTTTTCATATTTCGTGTTTGCAAGCTATAGCGCTACAGTGTGCTACCTTTTTTCTTGTATGTATATGAGTTGGTGACTCTAGGTTTAGCACCTGTTCACACTGAATCTATGTTTGGATGTGCCGGTCAGTTTTTTGATATGTATTCATTTACCTTCTACCTGAGCACTCCACCTGGTGGTCACAGGCTTTTTAATTACAACAGGTCATCACCCCTCCACAGAGATGTAGATTTAGTCTGAAGAGAGGATTCATATGTTCCCATGCAGACAGACTTTTCTAAGCGAGGATAGGCATTAGTTAGGACCTGATATACGAGAAGAGCCTTGACGTGGCTATCAGGCTCACATAATTTGGCCATCTTATGCGCTGCCTAAGACTTCTCAATTTTTCATATTTCTAAGGTAATGATGCAATTCATTTTTCATATTTTCATATTTCGTGTTTGCAAGCTATAGCGCTACAGTGTGCTACCTTTTTTTCTTGTATGTATATGAGTTGGTGACTCTAGGTTTAGCACCTGTTCACACTGAATCTATGTTTGGATGTGCCGGTCAGTTTTTTGATATGTATTCATTTACCTTCTACCTGAGCACTCCACCTGGTGGTCACAGGCTTTTTAATTACAACAGGTTCATCACCCCTCCACAGAGATGTAGATTTTAGTCTGAAAAGAGGATTCATATGTTCCCATGCAGACGACTTTTCTAAGCGAGGATAGGCATTAGTTAGACCTGATATACGAGAAGATCCTTGACGTGGCTATCAGGCTCACATAATTTGGCCATCTTATGCGCTAAGACTTCTCAATTTTTCATATTTCTAAGGTAATGATGCAATTCATTTTTCATATTTTTCATATTTCGTGTTTGCAAGCTATAGCGCTACAGTGTGCTACCTTTTTTTCTTGTATGTATATGAGTTGGTGACTCTAGGTTTAGCACCTGTTCACACTGAATCTATGTTTGGATGTGCCGGTCAGTTTTTTGATATGTATTCATTTACCTTCTACCTGAGCACTCCACCTGGTGGTCACAGGCTTTTTAATTACAGCAGGTTCATCACCCCTCCACAGAGATGTAGATTTTAGTCTGAAGAGAGGATTCATATGTTCCCAAGCAGACAGACTTTTCTAAGCGAGGATAGGCATTAGTTAGGACCTGATATACGAGAAGAGCCTTGACGTGGCTATCAGGCTCACATAATTTGGCCATCTTATGCGCTAAGACTTCTCAATTTTTCATATTTCTAAGGTAATGATGCAATTAATTTTTCATATTTCTGTTTGCAAGCTATAGCGCTACAGTGTGCTACCTTTTTTTCTTGTATGTATATGAGTTGGTGACTCTAGGTTTAGCACCTGTTCACACTGAATCTATGTTTGGATGTGCCGGTCAGTTTTTTGATATGTATTCATTTACCTTCTACCTGAGCACTCCACCTGGTGGTCACAGGCTTTTTAATTACAACAGGTTCATCACCCCTCCACAGAGATGTAGATTTTAGTCTGAAGAGAGGATTCATATGTTCCCATGCAGACAGACTTTTCTAAGCGAGGATAGGCATTAGTTAGGACCTGATATACGAGAAGAGCCTTGACGTGGCTATCAGGCTCACATAATTTGGCCATCTTATGCGCTAAGACTTCTCAATTTTCATATTTCTAAGGTAATGATGCAATTCATTTTTCATATTTTTCATATTTCGTGTTTGCAAGCTATAGTGCTACAGTGTGCTACCTTTTTTTCTTGTATGTATGAGTTGGTGACTCTAGGTTAGCACCTGTTCACACTGAATCTAGTTTGATGTGCCGTCAGTTTTTGATATGTATTCATTACCTTCTACCTGAGCACTCCCCTGTGTCACAGGCTTTTAATTACAACAGTTCATCACCCTCCACAGAGATGTAGATTTTAGTCTGAAGAGAGGATTCATATGTTCCCATGCAGACAGACTTCTAAGCGAGATAGGCATTAGTTAGGACCTGATATCGAGAAGAGCCTTGACGTGGCTATCAGGTTCACATAATTTGGCATCTTATGCGCTAAGATTCTCAATTTTTCATATTTCTAAGTAATGATGCAATTCATTTTCATATTTTTCATATTTCGTGTTGCAAGCTATAGCGCTACAGTGTGCTACCTTTTTTCTTGTATGTATATGAGTTGGTGACTCTAGGTTTAGCACCTGTTCACACTGAATCTATTTTGGATGTGCCGTCAGTTTTTGATATGTATTCATTTACCTTCTACCTGAGCACTCCACCTGGTGGTCACAGGCTTTTAATTACAACAGGTTCATCACCCTCCACAGAGATGTAGATTTCATCTGAAGAGAGGATTCATATGTTCCCATGCAGACAGACTTTTCTAAGCGAGGATAGGCATTAGTTAGGACCTGATATACGAGAAGAGCCTTGACGTGGCTATCAGGCTCACATAATTTGGCCATCTTATGCGCTAAGACTTCTCAATTTTTCATATTTCTAAGGTAATGATGCAATTCATTTTTCATATTTCGTGTTTGCAAGCTATAGCGCTACAGTGTGCTACCTTTTTTTCTTGTATGTATATGAGTTGGTGACTCTAGGTTTAGCACCTGTTCACACTGAATCTATGTTTGGATGTGCCGGTCAGTTTTTTGATATGTATTCATTTACCTTCTACCTGAGCACTCCACCTGGTGGTCACAGGCTTTTTAATTACAACAGGTTCATCACCCTCCACAGAGATGTAGATTTTAGTCTGAAGAGAGGATTCATATGTTCCCATGCAGACAGACTTTTCTAAGCGAGGATAGGCATTAGTTAGGACCTGATATACAAGAAGAGCCTTGACGTGGCTATCAGGCTCACATAATTTGGCCATCTTATGCACTAAGACTTCTCAATCTTTCATATTTCTAAGGTAATGATGCAATTCATTTTTCATATTTTCATATTTCGTGTTTGCAAGCTATAGCGCTACAGTGTGCTACCTTTTTTTCTTGTATGTATATGAGTTGGTGACTCTAGGTTTAGCACCTGTTCACACTGAATCTATGTTTGGATGTGCCGGTCAGTTTTTTGATATGTATTCATTTACCTTCTACCTGAGCACTCCACCTGGTGGTCACAGGCTTTTTAATTACAACAGGTTCATCACCCCTCCACAGAGATGTAGATTTTAGTCTGAAGAGAGGATTCATATGTTCCCATGCAGACAGACTTTTCTAAGCGAGGATAGGCATTAGTTATGACCTGATATACGAGAAGAGCCTTGACGTGGCTATCAGGCTCACATAATTTAGCCATCTTATGCGCTAAGACTTCTCAATTTTTCATATTTCTAAGGTAATGATGCAATTCATTTTTCATATTTTTCATATTTCGTGTTTGCAAGGTATAGCGCTACAGTGTGCTACCTTTTTTTCTTGTATGTATATGAGTTGGTGACTCTAGGTTTAGCACCTGTTCACACTGAATCTATGTTTGGATGTGCCGGTCAGTTTTTTGATATATACTCTTTGGCCTGGGGCACACGAAAACCGGAAGCCAGCCCTACCCGCCCCAAATAACCCCAGTTTTCAATGTGTAATTATTAGTATAAAGTTAATTAAAGGTTGCCAAGCTTAAGTAATAAGAATTTATGTTGTTGGCATTGAAATGGGCACTGTAGGTGTTTACTGTCCTCCACTCCATGGCGACTTTGCTTCTCCATTGACTTGCATTGGGTTTCGTGTTTCAGTCGGACCCCCGACTTTTCCCGATAGTCGGCCGATTTCGTTCGACCCGACTTTCTCAAAAGTCGAGTTTCATGAAACCCGACTCGACCCTAAAAAAGGGAAAGTCGCTCATCTCTATTTAATACTATTTTCTCCATAAAAGACTCTACAGGTAAGGTGTCGGCGCATCCGGACACCATCAATAAAATATTTCATAACTATCAGAATCTATACTCCACACCTCTTCACTAAGAATTATAGGCCCGTCTCTCAATTAAACATAGATTTTAAAACGTTCACAGCAATTATCACCAACAGACTAAATGATTTACTGCCTGCCCTTATCCATCGAGACAAGGTAGGATTTATACCAACGAGACAGGCCCCAGATAACCTCAATGTCATTCACACGGCAAACTTATGCAAGGAACAGCTATTACTCCTAGCTTTAGACATTAAAAAGCCCTTTAACTCGTTATCATGGACATATTTTTTTACGGTCCTCTCTAAATTTGGTTTTACCCCCTGAACTCATTTCATGCCTTAAACTATTATATGATCGTCCTACAGGATATTTAAAACTCCCAACAACATGCTCCACAACTATAATTATTCAGCGTTGCACTAGGCAGAGCTGTCTGCTTTCCCCGGCCCTTTTTGTATTAGCTATGGAACCCTTGGTCGAGGCCATTAGGACGAATCCAAACATAACAGGACTGGCAAATCTGGGTGATCAATACAAAGTTAGTCCCTTCGCGGATGACCTCCTTTTGACTATTACCGACCCCCACACTACTCGCCCTAATTTATTCTCATTGCTCCATGAATTTGAAGACATCTCGGGACTTAAAATTAATATTGAAAAATCTGAAGCTTTCTATGAACAGCCCAAAAAACATACAAGACGATATCATCTCCCAATTCAAATTTACGAAAAAAGAACATTACTTAACTTATTTGGGAGTTAATTTAACAAGAAATAGGTCGACCCTCTTTAAGTGGAATTATGCAGCACTTATTTAGAGTCTCCAAAATGATCTGACTAGATGGTCTTTATTGAATTTATCCTGGCTTCAGAGAAAGGGTTAGCAGGTTCAGATGGCACAGATACATCACTATCAGCAACATTCCTAGGGAAAGAAAGGTTATCGGTTGCATAATCACTTCGCAAAGCATTGGCAGGTAACACATTCAGTTTCCCAACATCAACATCATGGTTAACGTTAACCTTATTATCAGATTGGGGAGGGGTGTCAGGGACATAGTACGCCACCATCCTCCCCAGATCAGTCCCCAATAAAACATCAGTGGGCAGGTTATCGGACACCCCCACTTCCTTCACCCCGCTCCCGGCACCCCAGTCAATGAAAACCCGGGCTATCGGCAAGGGGTAGTGGACGCCCCCAATCCCGGTGACAGTTAGGGTTTTCCCCGGAATCAACTCTTCAGGGGCCGCCAGTTCGGGTCGGATGAGGGTTCGTTCAGCCCCGGTGTCCTTGAGGCCTGTAGCAAGACGGGCCCCCACGCGGATGGGCTGCACGTTGTCATCAACCCTCCCCACCACACCACCCACCAAAAGAACAGAGGCGTTGGGCCCGGAGGCCTTGGCTGGGGGGTTCTTCTGCCTCTCCGGACAGGTGGCGCTGATGTGTCCAGTCCGTTTACAGGAGAAACACTGGCGGGGGTCTGATGTAGGCTTGGCGCTGGCAAAGGGGATAGTGCCTCCAGAGGGACGACTGGCAGGGCACTGGGGTTGGTTGCAGGCTTACCCCCTCCCCAGCGGGCGGTGACGGGCTTCCGCACCTCGGGTTTCCGGTTGGCCTCACAGTTGTCGGCGATCCGTGCTGTTCTGACTGCGTCCTCCGGTTCTCGGTCCAGGGTGAACTGTCGGACCTCAGCTGGGCACAGATGCAGGAACTGGTCTTTGATCATCAGGTCCCTCAGCTCCTCAAAGGTGTCAACTAACAGTCCATGGATCCACTGGTCAAAGTGGGTCCTGAGTCCTTGCACCACATCGCTATAACTGTCGTGTGGGCCACGTTGGATGTTCCGGAACTTCTTTCGGTATACCTCAAGGGTTAGCTGGTACTTGGCGATCAGGGCCTGCTTGATGGTCTCATAGTCACCATCTTGATCTGGCGTGAGTGAAGCAAACGCCTCCAAAGCTTTTCCCTTTAGCCCGGGGGTCAAGTACCTGGCCCATTGGTCCTCAGGCAGCTGGTACTGTCTGCAGACTTTCTCAAAGGCCCGCAGAAAAGTGTCTAAGTCTCCGTCCTTTTCCATCACGGGAAAGTGCTCTGGCCGGGGCTTCGGGCTCTGAGAGCTGCTGGGTGTACCGCTCCGGGCTGTGGAGGGCATTGCCCTTTGTCTGAGCAGCTCCAGTTCATGGGCTCTCTGAGCTTCCCGCTCGGCTCTCTCAGCCTCCCGCTCGGCCTCTCGCTGGGCTTGGCGCTCGGCTCTCTCGGCCTCTCGCTGGGCTTGGCGCTCGGCTCTCTCAGCCTGTTGCTGTTTGGCCTCTCGCTGGTCGGCTCTCTCTTGAGCTTGCTGGATCAGCTTCAGGCGTCCTTCCTGGTCGTCAGCGGAGAGTCCCTCCAGGGCCGCCTGCAAGTAAGGGTCCAACCCGCCCTGGGTGTAAGCAGTCAGGGGTTGGGCCTCTGCTCCTGCGGCACCACCTTGGCTTGGGCCGGCTCCTGCGCCCGCCACGCTCCGATGCTCGTCCAGTTCCTTCAGGGCCTGGACCAGTTGGGCTTTGCTTCGGTTCGTGTGGGCAAGGCCGTGGTACACGCAGATTCCCACAAGAGTGTCCTTGCTCTGCTTTTCGTACCAACTTGCTCCTTTTGTAGCCATGTTTGCCAAATAAAAGATAGGATAGAAAACAAAGAGAAAGGGAGGGGTAACCGCAAGTACACACAATTGTCTCAGGACTAATAAACACTGAGCTTGTTCTCCAAAACTTTAGTTGCAGGGTCCCTGAAGAACCGTGCAAGTTTTTTAGTGAATGGAATGATTGCTCAAACCAGATCACTAATGCTCTATAATCCCACCGCTCTGTCACCAAATGTGATGAACGTGCACACGGTCCGCCACACGGTAGCCCGGGGTATCACGGCTTGTGATCCCTCCATGCCGCAAATGTGACGAAAACGCGCACACACACGACGGCTGCTGCCGTCCGACCCAATAATCTGCAGGGATTTATAATTATCCCACTTCCACTTAAGAACTTGCAGCTCTCTGGCGCCCCCCTTACCCTCAGGTCAGTCAGGGAACTGCACCTAGGATAATTAGTCGCCAGACGGGCCACTTGGATGTGTGCTGGCTATTGGGCACGCTGCAGTGAGGGAATTATAATTACTCCGGGCCGCAGCCAGGCAATACACTTATAAAACCCGCTCCGTCACTGCCAACGCCACCCAATAGGTTCACACTTTACACCCCTTCTTTTAGCTGCCACCAGCTACGATTTACTTAATGAACAATTTATCAAGAGGGTCCGTAGCAACCCCAAAACAGTAGCGTAGTACTTCAGGCACGTACAAATTCGTTTATAGAGCAGGAGAAACAAACTAATAATTTTATAGGTTTATTCCTTAAGATGCAGGCAGTGTTTATAGTTTTTAAAAAAAGGTAACAAGCTGAGACAGTTATGTACAATACAGTTAGAAATAAAACAGGATTAAAGGTGAAAATCACTTACATGGTACTCATATAGGTACAGGCAAGACAGGCTGGGGGAGGAGCCACACGTCATAGTTCATTTGCAGATCTGTTAGTCACGTCATCATAGCCTGGAATGACTAAGGGGGCTCACCGCAAGACTTATACCTGTGGGCTGCTGACTTCACAAAAGGGGATGGTTTTCTGGCCACCTCCCCAGGCTACAAGTTATGGTTTTAGCTCTGAAAGATCATAAGGTTGATACCGCCTTCTGGGAAACTAGCAGAATAATGGCAGACCTATCAATGATCTTACTTTAAAATGACGGTTCAAATGAGCCCAAACTTGGGTGAGATAGTTCATGGTGCATCCGAGAATTCCATTTCTCGGGTTCTGTTGGAGTTACGGGTTCACCAGTACCACAGGAACGATGCCTGATGGGCGCATGTTTCAAAACAGTACCTTTCGTGTTTCTAAGATACGCTCCCACCGTGTTATGAGCAAAAGAAGGAATTCTCATAATGGCTATGGGATCTTTCTGCAGGGTTTTGAGACAAAGACATTCCTGAGGTGGGAGGGATGAGAGAAGTGACCTGAAGAGAGAGGGAGGAGGCTTTGCTCTGTGCTGGCAAAACGCTGGGAGTCGTAGTTCTATGGGGAAGTTCTAGAACAGCACAAGTAATAGAGTTTGCAGTATCATCACAGCGTTGCTCATGCAAACTTTGACGCACATTAAGGATCAGGCGTCTGCAGCGGAGGAGGAAGAGGGAAGCCTTGATGACAGTCAGCCATTGTCTGCTCAGGGAACTGTTCTGGACGAGGTGGAGGAGGAGGAGGGGATGATTATTTTGGGGAGGAGGATCCTTCTCAGGGGGCAAGAGAAAATGTTGGCTTGCCAAGTTCAGGTCCAGGGTTTGTGCGTGACTGGAGGGATGTGGATTTGGCAGAAAGTGCTCCTCCACCCACCACTGACAGTGCATCACTGACACCTGGAACATTGGCCCACATGTGTGATTATGTCTTGCGGATCCTAAAAAGGGACCCCCACATTGCCAAAATGAAGGATGACGACTACTGGTTGGCCGGCATCCTCGATCCACGCTATAAAGGCAAATTACAGAACATAATGCCACAGGAGAACCTAGAGCTAATATTGGCCAACAAGCAACTCTGGTAAACCGTTTGTTAGAGGTATTCCCAGCAAACAGCAGCGGTGCAGGTTCTACCACGAGCCATACTCGGCCAAATGGAAGAGGTTTTCGTGGTGCCCACAGCCGAAGCGGCGTTGGAGACAGGGGTTTCATGACCATGTTGAGGACTGATTTCTCCAGGAGAGCTCACACGCCTGGTAATCAGGAATCTATAGCAACAGACAGGAGACAGCAGTTGTCAACTATGGTTACAAATTACTTCTCCCCTATCGATGTTCTCCCTCACCGGTCATTCCAATTTGACTACTGGGCCTGTAAACTGGACACCTGGCCTGAATTGGCACAATATGCCTTACAGGAGCTCGCTTGCCCTGCTGGTAGTGTCCCCAACAGTGTCACCAGCAAAGCACCCCCGCACCATCACACTACTTCCTCCATGCTTCACGGTGGGAACCAGGCGTGTAGAGTCCATCCGTTCACCTTTTCTGCGTGCAAAGCAGTAATCAAAGCAAAAGGTGGCTACTTTGAAGAACCTAGAATATAAGACATATTTTCAGTTGTTTCACTTGTTTGTAAAGTGTAATGTATAATTCCACATGTGTTAATTCATAGTTTTGATGCCTTCAGTGTGATTCTACAATTTTCAGTCATGAAAATACAGAAAAATCTTTGAATGAGGTGTGTCCAAACTTTTGGTCTGTACTGTATATACCTGGTATCTGCTGATACAGTACCCCTTTTTCATATTATATTATTGTGTAATCCATACTGAGCCTGAGAGTGTCAGTGTCTGCCTCCTGAAATATATACGGAGATTTAGAATATTTTCACTATACAGGAGCTCGCTTGCCCTGCTGGTAGTGTGCTATCAGAAAGCGTCTTCTTGCTCAAGAAGGCCTGAAATGCTCCCTTTACTGGGAGTAGGTAAACTTTTAAAGCGGCACAGGAACAGATTTTGGCTTACATTGCTGAAACAGCCTCCATCTCTATCGCCTCCTCTTCTGAAGTTTAAAAAAAAATGCAAGGACCGAATCGTCAGTGCAGGCTCCTGGTCAGGAACAACACCTTTCCTTGTGTGCTTCACCCCCACCAAAAGTGAAGGATGCGGCAGGCCACACTTCAGATTACTCCATGGAGCTATTTTCACATAACATGCCTGGGTTATCATGTCAAATCCTGAATTCCCCAGTCCAACATGAATCAGAGTTGGAGTGTACTGATGCACAGCCACTGATAGATGATTCTGCTGGTACATTCACCCAGAGCACTACATTTCCCTCGCAGTCTACGGAGCCAGAATGTGACCCTGGTGAAACTCAGGTGCCCCAGATGAAATTGAAGAGGTGATGGATGACCAAGTTGTTGACCCGGGTTGGCATCCATTGGGGGAAGAAGGGGCCGCTGGCAATAGCTCAGAAGAGGAGGATCCGCAGCAGGCATCGACATAGCAGCAGCGGTTATCTGGCAGGCCCGTAGCCATCCAAAAAGGTGTTAAAAAAACAAAAAGAGTTGCAGGACAGCTTGGCCAGACGGTCAAATTAGCACAGCGTGCAAGCCCTGAAAATTTATACCATAGTAGGAAGACTCCAGTGTGGCACTTTTTTGACCTAAATCCTATTGATGAAGCAAAGGTTCTGTAAGCAGTGCGGAAGAACCTTTAGCCGAGTGAAAAATCTCATAAATTTGAATACCAGTTGCATGCTTAGACATTTAATGAACATGCACTTGCACGCGTGGACAGACTCCAAAACCTACAAATCCCCCCCTCCAAGGCCGGCGTCAGCACCTGGCGCACCCGGGCAAGTGCCGGTTCCCTGACCAGGTGGGGGGGCCGATGGCACTGGCACAGGGCCCCTCATAGTACAAAAATGTCTCTGACGGTGGGAGGGCCCACTCGCCGTCAGACACACCGGCGTACTATGAGGAGCCCTGTGCCAGTGCCGTCGCCCATGAGTCGGCCCCCCCTGCTTGCTCAGTGCCCCAGCACTTGCAATACTAACCTCTTCATGCTCCACCGCTGTGACGTCTTCCGCGTTTCCTGACAGTGACATTCAGGTTAGAGAGCGCGATGACATGTCTGTACGCCCTCTGCCTAAACAGTCCAAGTGCAGAGAGCTGTAAGATGGTGACGCTGAGGAGTCCAGAGTAGAGCAGTGCACAGCGAGGAGAGGTATTTCATTTTTTGTAATGTTTGGAGGAATATATGGGGAGCATTATACACTGGAGAATTACATATGGGGCCCATCATACACTGGAGCATTCTAAATGGGGCAGATCAGACACTGGAGCAGCATCCATGGGGCCCATCAAATACTGGAGCACTGTAAATGGGGGACAGCAGACACTGGAGCTGCATTTATGGGGCCCATTATACACTGGATCATTAATAATGGGGCCCATTATATAT
>JARQOD010000003.1:306076747-306107532 GCA_033576555.1 Oophaga sylvatica
CCCTTCGGGCTCTGTAATGCCCCACCCTTTTTTTTCCCAAGACTTTGTTAATGATTTTTTTCCGGGATATGCTTCCCCGGGTCGTAGTCTATCTGGATGATTTTCTCATGTTTTCCCAGTTTTGACTCCCACCGGAAAGATGTCTACAAGTCTTTCAATTCCCCTACGGGAAAAATTCCCCCTCTATGAAACGTGAAATGCTTTTTTGGCGAATTTTTTACCTTTCCGGGGTTTAATCATCTCCCCCCGGGGTTTGGCTAGGATCCTGAAAACTACAGGCGAAGGGGCTGGCAAGCCCCCATTCTCTTAACGGTGCAGCGCTTATGGGTTTTAATTTTCTACGCCAGTTCATTCCCCTTTCCAACTTTGGGTAGCCCCTTGGTGCCCTCCCAAGAAGGGAGAAATCCCAAAGGGGGTCTAAAGGGGTCTCTGTTGTGAATTGTGCGAGGTTCTGAGAAAGGGGGCCCCCTGGTGGTTTACAGACATTACGAACCTTTCAGCGAGGAATGGCAATCTGGGATCACTGACTGGACGTATAAAGGGAGGTTCCCTCCCAGATGGTCGCCGGTGTAAATTGTTTTGCTCAATTGGGTTCCGGGTTTTCATTTGGAAGTTGCTGGAATCTTGCCTGTACCTGCTGCTTTCAGATAAATTTTTCGCTTTTCTTTTTGTGCTTGCTTTTTTTAAGTTTTCTGCATTTGTGGAGGCAGCCGGGTCCCCTCCTGGGGCCTGGCTCCCTCAATTTATCTGTAGCCATGTTATTTTTTCATTTTGCTTTTTCCTGTTTTTTCAGTGGGGGCTTTGTTTTGTTACACCAGAATTGATTTAGGTGGTAAGATCGGGATCTCAGGTTTTTGCAGCAGAAGTGCTGGATTTTTAGGGTTTTTTGTTGATTGCAGCAAAATCTTTCCTGACTTTTCTGTCTAGACGTTTGGGCCCCAACATTTGCTCATTCTATTTTCGTCTGTGTCCGTGCTTTCTTCTTGTCTAACCCCATTAATGTTTGGTGGCTTCCTATTTTCTTTGGGGATCGCTCCGGGGCAGTAGCTTTCATCTTTCTGCTTTAGGTTAGTTTCTTCGCGTGACGGGGGCGCTAGGTTCAATGTAGGAAGCCCACGGCTACCTAAGTTGTGGTGTTTATTCAATTACTGCAATCCAATAGTTCCAGCCTCTGGGTTTACCGTTTTTGCTTTTTCTCCTCACACCTAACATAACAGGCTCCAAGGGCTTTACTTCTACAACTCATTTTGCTAGCGCTCCCTCCTACAAATCGCCGTTAGATAACCATTTATATGGAGGGGATTCCTCATCCGTTGGTGCGGGAGCGTCCTCTTCCGAAAGGAAGCTCAAGGTCGGAAGCATCCTGCACTTCTTCTCCAAGACCTTTACACCTGCGGGAGGAATTATTCCTGGGGAAGGGAGTTTCTAGCAATGAAGTTTGACCTTTCTGAGGGGACTCTTTTGGAGGGGGCTTTTCCCTCCATCTTCACCGACCACAAGAATTTGGTGGGGTACTTCAGACGCCCACCTAAACTCTCGTCAGGCCGGGTCCTTGTTCTTTCCCCGGTTTCACTCACCCTACTTACCTCTCGGGAGAAAACTTCGGGCTGACGCTCTACTCGCTGTTGATCCTTGAAGAGGAGAAGGGGGAGCCTCGTTTATAACCCCTCCTGAGGTTTGAGAACCGTAAGTCGGTGTCACTTGAGTCAGTGCCTCCGGCAAACTTTTGTACCTACCATTTCGACCGGAGGTCTCTCTTGGGCTCATGCATCCGGGGGTGGGGGACATTTTGGGACAAAAAGGACATTGGTGTGGTGAGGACGTATTGGTGGCCGCAATGGTCCAGGCTTGGAGACATGTTCGGCTGTGTCTCCTGCGCAAAAATAAGTCCCCCGCCAACGTCCAGCTGGGTTACTTACCCTTTCCGGGGCAGACGACCCTGGGAGATGGGAGAGGTCAGGATGGACTTTTGGGGCTTGCCCAAGTTCGGGTGCACCATCATTTGGATATCACCGACCATTTTTTCTAAAATGGTACTTTGGTGGCCGTTCCACGGCTCCCTGCACGGGCCTTGCGGCACTTTTATTAGACACATCTTCCGCCACACGCATGCCAGACAAGATTGTCAGTGACCGGGGTCCCCAGTTAGTTCTGGAGAGAGCAATTGCCGTCTTCTCACTTTGGTTCAATCTCTCTTCTTTGTATCTCCTGAAGAATGGTTGGGAGAGGGCCAACCAACCTTTGTACATTCTGGCATTTTGCTCAGCTCGGGCAGGAGACTGGGCATCCTGCTCCATGGGCGGTTTGCTTTGAACAAGCCGGGTGACTCCACTAGTCAAACCCCATTCCTCCTAAATAACGGCCATCCTCGGGTTCCTGTACCTATGCCCGTGTTTCCGCCAACTCCAGGGTGTAGACTGGGCTTGGCGGCCGGACATTTTGGGCCGACTAGGATGCCATTAGGCCTCCAAGGAGAGGATGGGTCTTTTTCCCCCGCGCCATCGTGCCCCACTCCCAAATTTGCCCCTGGCGACTAGTGTGGCTCTCCCCTGTAACACAGGCGCAAGTTGAACCCAAGTTTGCACCCACTTCTTGGGCCCTTCAAGGTCCTCGAACAGGTCAATCCGGTGGTCACCAAAAGGCTCTTCCACCCACGCCTTGGGTTCACCCACCTTTCCGTGTCCCTTTTGAAAACCCTTTAAAGTCCCGGTTTTCCAGTCATCTGCCAGGACATCGGGTTCGCATGGACAATTACAAGGTGAACGCGATTTTGGGGTTCAAGGGGTCTGGGCAAAAAATTCATTTGGTGGACTGGAAGGGTTATGGCCCAGAGACAGGCCTGGGAGTCTTGACACATTCGGGGCCCGCAATCATCGTGGCTTTCAGGTAGTGGGCCAAGGAGTGGGGGCCTTTAGGGAGGGGGTAAAGTTTAGGGGGTTCCTGCCTCTGCAAGGGGGAACCTCGAGCCATCCCGCGCGTCTCCCATTTCTTCCCTGCTGCGTGGTTCTTGTCAGCAAAGACGTCGGTCCCCGCCTTGCTCAGCTCAAACTGTGCAAAGGAATACTGCTCCTTTCCGGGTTCTGCCATTATACCATACTGGTCAGCGGGAGCAGACACTTTGGGACTAAGTCCTGCTTTTCCCCTTCTGTACATGCCCAGGGTAAATTCCATTGGAGATCAAGGGGTCCAGCCAGGTACTGCGCAACTCCCTTGGTCCTCCAGGAAGGTCCTGAAGCGCTCAAATTATGGGCAGGCTTCCATTGGTTGTTCTGGAGGTCTTGAGTTGCTGCGGCAAAAAAAGGGGTGCATGGCCGGCCCAGTATCAATTCTGTTATGTGCTTTGCGCCAGTGTGGTCATGTATGCAGCGGTTAGGGCTTGGCTGAAATAAACCCCGAGAATACCGGCACCTCCGTAGGAGTTTTTGTATGCACGTGTTCAGGGCTTGGCGAAATACCCTCTAGAATACCGGCTACTGAGGATGGTTGTTTGCGTTATGTTTGCATGACCATGGCTGCTACCCGGGCCCCTGCGTTATCGTGTGCTCCGTGGGGTTAACAGGACACGTCCTACCACACGCCTGGGGGTAGCAGGCGCTCTTCCGCCATAGTGCAACAGCTTCATACAGCGACTCTGGGAGAACAACCGCTTTAAACCGCCTATTGTGCCACTTTAGCAGCCGGGGCCCGGCTGCGAAACAACCTATTATTTATATTTATTTGGTGCGTTCCGCCAGCCCTAACATTGGACCTAAGATTTGGAGGTTGTTGGGAACATGTTGGAATGACTTTGGCTGGGCCCCTCGGTGGTTCTGAGGTAATGAAGCTGATTGAATGACAAGGCTTTATACCGGAAGTGTTGATTGGCAATCAGGGGAGACGGACTGGGCTGATAAAGTGAGCTTCCCTCCATGATCCTTGCCGTATTATTTTTCCTCTTCTGGTCTAGTTTGGAATCAGTGGTTTTTCGCTTCTCCTGCGAAATTCAATAATTACTTTCGCTTTTTTTCTGTGGTCAGATTTTCTTTTTTGGCTGCCCTCTTGGTGAGGTCCCGGGTCCCCTACGGGGCTTGTGCTGGCTTGGTTTCATTATTTTGTTCATTTTGTTCTGTTCCTGTTGTTTTCAGGCCTGGGTAGTGTGGTTCACCCAAGATTGATTAATGGAGGCGAGACGTGTGGTTCAGCATTTTTTGAATCAGAATTTGTTGGAATTTTTCCTAGGGTTTTTGGGTGCAGAAGTATTCTTTCTGTCCAGTCCTGTCTAGATAACTTTTGGCCTAGCTTTGCATACTCTTCATCTTTCTAATCGCCATTAAGGGTGGGGTTGCCTATTCTTTTGGGCTCTACTTGGGGCTGTTAGCTTTCTCTTTCTAACTCAGGTGTACTAATCTCTCCGGTAGCCGAGGCTAGGTCACCGTAGGTAGTCCACGGCTGTTCTAGTTTGCGGTTAGTTTAGGGGTCTGCAACCTTTTAGTTCCCACCTCTCTGGTGTTCGGCTACCCGGCTGTTTTTCCCTCCTGTCCTCCCAGCTACAAATCATAACAAATCACCGGCCAGATGTAAATTCTATGGTACTCAAAACAAGGAAAAAAAGTAAAAAAAAAGTAGTCAGAATTTTTTTTTGTGTGTTTTTTTTCCTTATCCTGGGGGCTTAGGGAAGAAATTTTTCTGCAATGGAAAAAACAAAATTTGTCCGATGTTTGACAGCTTGCTGATAAATTCTGCTATTGCTGCTTCTATTCAGTTGCCTGCTGTAGAACCGAAATCCCTACCCGGATTATTTTTTGGGGATCATCCTAAATTTTGAATTTTAAAAAAAAACTGTTATTTTTTTTGCCCTGAAACCTAATCCCAAACGCCAAGCAGGTTCAAAAATTTGGATTCCCTGTTGTTGGACCCTCAGGATTGGGCCTTTTCCCGATACCTGGGAACCTGTTTGATGATGTTGATGTGTTTTTTCAGGCTCTGGGTTGTTGTTACATGAACCAAATTTATGATCAAGTGAGGAAAACCTTGTTGGCATTGAATCGGGTAGGAAGCCCAGAGCTTATGTCAGAAATTCCGAAAGTGGCAGTCCTTACTAAATGGAATGATGATGCCTGGCAGCTTTTTTCGGAAGGGTCTGGCAGAAACCGTTAAGGACGTTTTGGTGGATTTCCTGTTCCCTGGTCTTTTGACCTTGTCACTGGCTTTCAAATTGATAACGTTACGGAGCGAGAAATAAGCGGGAGGTGGGGAATCTTGTGAGCAAACCTGACCCATGCAGTGTGTGGAGTTTTCGGGGTCACGTCAAGGTTTAAGCGTAAAAAAGTGTGCCTATTTGGGACGCTTCTCATACTATTTCTATTGCCCAAGCAGGGAAGACGTTTTTGCGCGTTGGTTGTTTTGGGTAATGTTCGACTAAATTTGTTTTGACTGTTACCTTGATTTGCCCAGTCCCATTTTCCGGCTCAGGCTTTTGTTGATTCAGGACAGCGCTAAAACCGATGGATTTTGATTTGCCAAATTTGTGGTTTTCCCCTGGCACCCTGCGGAGGTCTAATTTCCTTTGCTGGGTATTGATTCTATCCTTTTTGGCGGAGGGAAAAAACCCCATTTTAACCCAGGGGATAAGCGGGTTGACCCGACCCCAAGAAATTGCAAATTTTTGGTGTTACATAATTTACAGACATTTTTAACGGGTTTTCTTTTTGCAACCCTAATCCTGTTTTGGATTGGGAAGTCTTGTCTGTTGGTCATTGGGTCGTCAAGTTTCGTATGCACTCCTTTTTTTCTACCTCTACCAGTCTCAAGATGCCCCTGGACTATTTGGCGATTTTTCTGATGTGTTTATGAAGGATGTCGGTCCTTACCTCCTCATTCATTTTGGGATTCATTTTGTCTCGTCTGTTATTAAATGGACCCTCAAAGTTCAGGCCATTTGTGTTTGGGGGTTTAGCCCTACAATGAAGGCCCTTTTAGAGATTTTTGGGTTTTTGCTAATTTTTTACGTAAAAATTTTAGGTAGTTTCTCTGGTATTGTGAAAACATGATTTGACCAAAAGGGTTTGATTATGAATTGGTCTCCTGAGGCAGTTTTTGCTTTTTTGGCGCTAAGCGGAGATTCACTTCTGCCCTTTCTAACGGCAAAACCTATTTTTCTACCATTTCAGGTGGAGTAGATGCTTTGAGATTGGGCGGGAGACTTTTGAACCAAAGGTATCCAGAGACCTCTAAGAGTAACCCAAGTGCCTTCTTCTCTCAAAAATGTCCCCGCTGAACGAATTATGATTGGGAATCGGGGTTTTTAAAGCTTTGAAATGGGCTTTTAAATTGGAGACATTGCTGGAAGGACAAAAACAGGGTGGTCCTCACGGACCATAAGACCTGATTTTATCTCGTTTGGCCAAGTGCTTAATCCTAGACAGGCCAGCTGGGTTGTTTTCACGGTTTTAATTTTTGTGGCCCCTTTCTTTCCCGGGCACTAACAATGTTAAGGCGGTGCCTTCTCAGGAGTTTTTTTGGCGGATTCCCTGATGTGACTGACCTGCTGTTATTCTGAAGGAGGGGGGTTCTTTCCATACTCGCCCGATTTGAGATTGGCTTGGAAAATTTCAGGAGGAAAAACCCTTTAACCTCCCGTTGGGAAATTGGCTTGTCCGACCATGGAGGAAGAATGTGATGTCTGAGACTTGCCCCCATTGGCTGGCCAACCGGTATTTTTGGTACCAGGATTAGTAAGTCTTCCTTTTTGGTTGCCCACTTTATCACGTGAATCAGGAATTTTGTGCAGTCCTGTAGACTTGTTCTCGTTCCAAACCCTGTTCTCGCCTTGTTGTTGCCACTGACGTGCCAGGAGGCCAGGACCCAACTTTGGATTTTATCTCCGACCTCCCGTCTCTCAGAGAATGCTGTCTTTGGCTGATCTGTGATAGAATCTCCAAGATACCATCGTGCCACTGCCGAAGTTACCATCCTCTTTCCAAGGGTTGGTATCCTTGTTTTTCGCAGGTGGTTCGTTTTGCACGGCTTTCCGGAGAACAATGTGTCTGACGGGGAGTCCAATTTGTTTCCAGATTTTGGGCGGACATTTTTTTCTAACTGGGATTCGCTGTCTTTCTCCCGGGTTTTTCATCCAGACCAATGGGCAGACTGAGAAAAAAAACCAGACCTTGGGACTTTTTGGATGTTTTGTGTCTGCGTCAGGATGCTGGTCTCTTTTTTGCCCCGGCTGAATTCGCTTTAAATAATAGGCCAATCTCCACTTTATGTCCCCTTTTTTTCTGCAATTTTGTTTTTATTCCATTTTTCTTCAGG
Source organism: Oophaga sylvatica (assembly GCA_033576555.1). Classification (NCBI taxonomy): domain Eukaryota; kingdom Metazoa; phylum Chordata; class Amphibia; order Anura; family Dendrobatidae; genus Oophaga; species Oophaga sylvatica. The sequence goes on from JARQOD010000003.1 coordinate 306,084,041, forward strand.
ACAGGTGAGGGCTTCTGTCTGTCCCGTGTTATGAATGGCAAAAAAATGGTTCTGAGAAGGTCCCTCTGGGGTTACGACAGACGAACCTTTCAAGCGAGGAATGGCAATCGGATCACGGCGGTCTGATATAAGGGGGTTCCCTCCCAGAAGGTTGCCGGTGTCAATGTTTTGTCCAATTGTGGTTCCGGTTCATTTGGAACTTGCTGAGCTTGCCTGCATCTTCTCATCGAAAGATTTTTCTGATTTTATTTTGTGCTTTTTTTTGCATTGTTCCCTGCACTTCGTGGGAGGTCAGCCAGGTCCCCTCCGGGGGTTGTGCTCCCTCAGGTTTATTGAAGCCTCTGTTGTTTGTTTCATTTGCTTTTTCCTGTTTTTTAGTGGCTGCGGCTTGTTTTGTTACACCAGAAAACTGATTTAGGTGGTAGAGGTCGGGTATCTCAGGTGTTTTTGCAATCGTAAGTTGGTTTTTTTTGGTTTTTTTTGGATTGCAGTGAGTATCCTTTCCTGTACTTTTTGTTGACAGATTGGGCCCCAGCGTTTCTCATTCATTTTCTGTCTGTGTCCGTGTTTCTTCTTGTTTAACCGCATTAATGTTTGGGGGCTTCCATTTTCTTTGGGGACGCTCCGGGGAAAATAGCTTTCTCTTCTGCCTTTAGGTTATTTTTTCTAAGGCGTGACGAGCGTCTAGGATCAACGTAGGAAGCTCCCGGCTACCTCTAGTTTTGGTGGCGGTTATGCAATCCAATAGGTTCCAGCCCTCTGGTGTATTGCCGTTTTTTTTTTACTCCCTCAGCTACCAAAAAAACATATCACCGGCCAAAACTGAAAATTATATGATACCACGAGGGGAAAAATAGTGAGAAAGAAAGAAGATTGCAAGTTGTCAGAGATTTTTTTTTTTCTTTCCCTGTTTGTTGATTTTTTTCCCTTGTTTTCTCGGGGGCGGTGGGATTTTTTTTTTTTCTCTCAATGGAGCTTGCACAGTTTCTGGCTGGGTGGATCGGCTTGCACTGAGGTTGGAGTATTGCGCCATCTTGCGGGTTGCCGGTTGTGGAACCTAATTCCCTGCCAGATTTGTTTTTGGGGACGGGCTAAATTTCTGAATTTAAAATAATGAAGTTGTTTTTGCCTTAAAGCCTAAGTCCTCAGGAACGCAGCACAGCAAGTTCAAATTGTCATCTCCCCGCCGGCGATCCTCAGGATTGGGCTTTTTCCTGAAACCTGGGATCCTGTTTTGGTAAGTTGTGCATTTTTTCTGGCTCTGGGGTTTGTACGATAACCTAATGTCACACAAGTGAAAAACCTTGTTGCCATTAAACAGGTCTTGAAGACGCTGAGTTGTACTGTAGAAATTCCGAAAGTGGGCAGCCTGACCAAGGAATGAATGCTTTGCAGCCCTTTTTCGGAAGGGGCGTCAAGAATGTAAAGGAGTTTGGGGGGTTTTTCTGTCCCCCTGGTGTCAATGATTCTATGCCCCTTGGCTATTCAAATTGACAATTTTGCGTGGCGCAGAGGCATGCGTGAATAGTGTTGCCTTGTGTGCCAGCTTCGACCCATAAGGTGAATTGGTGACTTCTGGGCACAGCGTCATGAGTTTCGAAAGCTAAGGGTTATGTTTTCTACTGGGTGACTTCACATTATTTCAGCGGCCCAACGGGGAAGCGTTTTGACCCAGTTTTGGGGTGTTCGACTAATTTCTGTTGACTGTTACCCTGATTTGCTCCCTGTCCACATTTCTGCTCAGGCTTTTGTTGATTCAGGAGCAGCATTAACCTGATGGATTTGACTTTGCCAACGTTGTGGGTTTCCCATGAACCCTGCGGAAGTCTTTCCCCTACTGGGCATTGATTCTACCCCTTTGGGGAGAATAAACCCCGTTTTCTACTCAGTGATAAGAGTTGAACCGATCATCAGGGGATTTTTGCAAATTTTGGTGCTGTAAATCTGCCTGCATTATTGTAAGGTTTCTCTTGTTACGTCTCTAATCCTGTTTTGGATTGGAAAATCTGTGTTGTGACCGGGTTGGGGTGCCAATGTTTAATTGCCGAACTCCTGTTTTTTCTGCCTCTCCCCAGTCCAGGATGTTCCTGATTTTTTGGACTGATTTTTCGGATGTATTTATGTGAAAGAAATCTCTCCTTGCCCCCTCACAGGAGTAGATTGCGCTATTGAAATTAGTTCCTGGTGGAAATTTCCTAAAGGTCGCCTTTTTAACTTGTCTGTACCTGAACACATGCTATGCGATCTTAAATCAAGGATCTGGAGAAGGGGTCATATCAGCCCCCCCATCCCCCCTTTCCCCTTGGTGCCGGTTTTTTCTTTGTGGCCAAAAAGGTGGTTCATTAGGCAGTTCATTGATATCGTCTCTTGAATAAGTCACTGTGAAGTAACAATATCCGTACCCTTATTTTGCCGTTTTCCAGGGTGAAAGTGCTATTTGGGTTTTCTAGTTAGGGTTTGAGTCCCGCTGCTGCAAGTGGAGTCCGAACCAGTCCCTCTGCGGTCCCTCATTCATCTCCGGCCGCAGGGAGCCTGTCAGCAAGACGTCGGCCCAGCGCTTGCCCATTTCCGTACTGTCAGAGCTTGCGGGCCCCCTTCCTGGATCTTATTTAGCCAGTGCTGGAGCGACGTCTTTGGGACAAGTCCGCTTTTCCCCTTTGAGCATCCCCCAGGGAAATCTCTCTTGGGATCAGGGGTCCATTTCAGGTACTGCGCAGCTCTATTGGTCCACCGGAAGGTCCGAATACATGTGTTTGGAACAGTTTTCATTGGTCTTTTTCTGGCAGGTCCTGTAGCTGTTACATAAAAGGGTGGCTGGCGGGCCACCATGCGTTTTTATCAATTGTTATATGCTTAGCGCCAGTGTGGTCATGCTGTGTGGGGTTAGGGCCCGCTGAATAAGCCCCTGAATACCGCTTAATCGGTGGGAGTTTGGTATGCTATGGTCAGGGTCGGTGTCCTAGATGCCTAGATTGCCGGCATAACCGGTAGAAGTTTGATTGCAGATTCGGGCGGGTTTCAGACGCCTAGATTGCAGGTGACCCGCGGGCATTGCCATGACACGTTCTTTTTCCTTAGCGTTCACTTGTACCTGGGTGCCTGACAGGACACAGAAGTTTGTCTCAGTGGCTCTAGACGTACAGGGTTCGCTTCAACGCTAACAGGCCCTACGTGTTTTTTGCGACTCTGTTGGTTAAGTATTCGCACACACGCCAATAGCGCTGTGGCACTCCTTCTAGCGGCTCTTTTGGGTTTAACAGAGTTCGCCATATTGCCACAGCACTTTTACGGCGTTTATTTTGGGACTCGCGGGATAACAGATTCGCTTTTGCGCCATTTTACTAGCACAGGCTCCGCCGCACAGTGACCCGGGCTGCGAACACACCCTCTCCCTTTAAATTTGGGCGTCCGCAGACCCTAACACCAAGCTTGACCTCAGGGAGTCGTTATCTTATTCGCATTAAGCACGGGGATAATGGAAGACGACTTTAATACCCCAGAGGGCATTTTAGTACCAGGATCCCTTTGGACCACTAATGCTCCTTCCGTCTTCCAACCTTAATGAATATATTTTCAGGATTTTTGGGATAAATTTCTGATTGTTTTTTGACGTATCTTGTTTTTCCAATGAGGGACTCTAGTGAAACATGTTCGGACTGTGTTTCGATTTTGAGAGAGAATCACTGTATGTGAAGGGAACAAAGGGGTCTATTTTGCGTACAGAAGGTCTATTTCTGGTTTTTTGTCTCCGTCTGATTGAAAGGACCCGGTCAGGTTCAGGCCTCTGTGATTGGGCCCAACCTTTCAATAAAGGTCTCAGAGATTTTTGGGTTTTGCCAACTTTTATTGTTAAAACCATTGACTAATTTGACCAAAAAGGGTTCTGATGGAGTGAATTGGCCTCCTGAGGCAGTCTCTACGTTTCAGGAACTTAAGCAGAGATTCACTTCTGTCCTGTTCTACGGCAGCCTGATGTTTTCTCTACGTTTCAGTGGCGTTGATGCCTTGAAATTGGGGCAGGTGCCATTTTTTTTCCAAAGAGATCCAGAGACCTCTAAGAGTAACCCTTGGGCCTTTTTCTTAAAAAATTTTTCTCCAACTGAACGTAATTATGACATGGGTAATCGGGAGTTATTGGCCATGAAGTGGGCCTTTGAAGAGTGGAGACATTGGCTGGAAGGAGCCAAACATCAGGTGGGGGTTTCCTCACGGACCTAAGAATCTGGTTTATCTGGAATCAGCCAAGCGACTTAATCCTAGACAGGCTAGGTGGGCCTTGTTTTTCACACGTTTTAATTTTGTGGTTTCTTTTCTTCCTGGCACTAAAAAAGTTAATGGGATGCCCTCTCAAGGAGTTTCTTTACAGACTCCTGAGTTATCTGATCCTACTGTTATTTTTGAAAAGGGTGTAGTTTTTTCCGCCATCTCGCCCAATTTGCGACTGGCTCTGGAAGGGTGTCAGGAGGATAAACCTGAGCGCTGCCCTATTGGGAAATTGTTTTGCCCCAGACCAGTGGAAGAAGAGTGTGATGTCTGAGATTCATTGTTCCTCGTTGGCTGGTCATCCCGGAATTTTTGGTACCAGAGACTTGGTGAACGGTCCTTTTGGTGGCCTACTTTATCTCGTGACGTCAGGGAATTTGTGCAGTCCTGAGAGACTTGCTCTCGTTCCAAGCCTTGCTCTCGCTCTAGTGGTTTGTTAATGCCATTACCTGTGCCCAAGAGGCCAGGATCCATACTCTAAAGATTTTATTTCCGACCTCCCTGTTTCTCAGAGAATGACCGTTATCTGGGTAATCTGTGAGAGGTTTTCCAAAATGATACATCTTGTGCCATTACCTAAGTTACCTTCCTCCTCCGAATTGGTGCCTTTATTCCTTCAGCACGTGGTTCGGTTACATGGCATTCCGGAGAACATTGTGTCTGACAGAGGAGTCCAGTTTGTTTCCAGATTTTGGAGGACATTTTGTTCTAAACTTGGTGTTCAGTTGTCTTTCTCCTCTGCTTTTCATCCTCAGGCCAATGGACAAACCGAGAGAACAAACCAGACCTTGGAGACTTATTTGAGATGTTTTGTGTCTGCTGATCAAGTATGACTGGGTCTCTTTTTTGCTTTGCTGAGTTTGCTCTTAATAATAGGGCTAGCTCTGCCACCTTGATGTCTCCATTTTTCTGCAATTTTGGCCTCTCTCTGTCCGGGTGTTGACTCTGTTGTGGAGATAATGCAGCAGATTTGAGACCAGGTAGTGGAGAGGTTGTCTCTCTCTCAGGAGAAGGCCCAACGGTTTGCCAACCGGCATAGGACTGATGGTCCTCGGTTTAAAGTGGGGGACTTGGTTTGGTTGTCCTCAAGAAAATCCCTATGAGGGTTGCATCTCCAAAGTTTAAGCCAAGGTTCATTGGACCTTATAAGATCATGGGAATTCTTAATCTTGCTTCTTCCAGGGACACTTAAGATCCATAACGTGTTCCACAAGTCCTTATTGAAGAGGTTTGTCGAGCCAGTGGTTCCTATGGCTGCGCCTCCTGACCCTGTTTTGGTTAGGGCAATCTGGAGTATGTGGTTGAGAAAATATTGGATTCTCGTTTTCTAGACAGAAACTCCAGTATTTTGGTTAAATTGGAGAGGTTATGGTCAGGAGGACAATTCTTTGGGTGTTTGCTTCGGACATCCATGCTAGGAGACTGATCTGTGCCTATCACCGAGCTCATCCTGATCGACCTGGTTGCACAAGTGAGGGTTCGGTGAACCCTCCTCAGGGGGGGGGTATGTTATGAATGTGCTAAAAATGGTTTCTGAGCAGAGGCTCCCACTGGTGGTTACTGACAGTACTGAACCTTTTAGCGAGGAATGGCAATCTGGGATCACGGACTGGTCTGAATATAAGGGAGGTTCCCTCACATGATGGTTGCCGGTGATCAATTGTTCTTGTCTCAATTGTTGTTCCTGGTTCATTTGGAAGCTTGCTTGTCATGATCCCAGTGCAGGGTTGACCTGCACGCTAGGGGTTAAGGTTTTGATCCCAGTGCAAGCTCTTACCTGCACACCTGGGATTTATTATTGTGTGCTCTCCTTGGTTCGGGGAGAGCTTCTTATAGCCCTAGGAAGCTCCAATCCCCGTCAGTTATACTTTCGCCTTGGCAGAGTGTTTTGAACCCTCAGTGTGTTTGTGCTGTGTTCTGGTTTGCCTGATACTTTGGTTTTGACTCGGTCTGATCTCTGGATACTGCTTGTTGGATCTGTTTCTGTACCTTCGCTGTCTGTTTGGTTTGACCTCTGCCTGGCCCCGACTATCCGTTCTGTCTCATCCTTGGTACTGTACTGTCTTCTCGTGCTTTGACCTTGGCTGTTCCGATATACGTCTCTGTCTGTGCCCCTGGGTAACTTTGTCCCGTAGTTACCTTTCTAGGAGTTTTCCCTCAGCTTCTAGCTCCCTGGAGCTGAAGCCACGCCCCTCAACTGTCAGGTGATTCAGGCCCTGAAACCATCTCTCTCCTGCCTTGCTCACCCTGCGTTCCTAGGAGCCTGAAGCTTTCTTCTGCACAGTCTCCAGGAGATTGCACTGGTGAGTTCTCTTGCAATCCTCTCCGTGATATTATAACTGACCACTAAGTTTTTTTTTTTTTGCTTCATGGCGTGTTTGGGGCGCAGGTTGTGCTGAGAGTTTGGATCCCATACAGTCGCTGTCCGAACAGATGAAAATCTGAGTCAGATGTTTCAGGATTTATCTCTGGAACAGCAAGCGCTGTCGTGTTCACGCAGCAGGTTTCTGAGACTGTGCAGGGGGCTTTATCTGCTGGTTCTCTGAGGGCTATGGCGAGTGATGTTGCGCTGGTGTCCTCAGAACCACCTGTTAAACTGCCTGACTTCTTTTCTGGGAACAAAAAGGAGTTTAGGATCTTCATGGAGGGTTGCAAACTTTTCTTTAGTTTGAGACCACGGTCCTCTGGGGATGAAAGTCAGAGGGTAGGGGTCATCATGTCTTTATTAAGAGGGTCCCCACAAGCATTGGCATTTTCCCTTCCTCCCACTGCCCCTGAGAGAGTGTCGGTGAATGCATTATTTGAGGCCCTCGGGCACATATACGATGAGCCTGACCGAGTGCGATTGGCAGAGGACATGGTGATGAGCGTCTGTCAGGGGAAGCACTCGGCCGAGTGGTTTTGTACTGAGTTCCGCCGCTGGGCTGCAAGATTTCTTGGGAGGACGCCGCCCTCCGAGGACTATTTCGCAGAGGCTTGTCCGAGCGGCTGCAGGATGCCTTGGCGTTACACCCCCACCTAACTCTCTCGAGGACGCCATGACCCAGGCCATCCGGATGGACCGCAGGTTGCGGGCCAGGGGGGTGATGCAGGTGGAGACTACATTGTTCCCCAGTGGAAAAGAGACTGTCTCTGAGACCATGGATGTGGGCGCTATCGCTCTGAAGGAAAAGGAGAGAAAACGCCGTCGGGAAGAACAGTTGTGCTTCTACTGCGGTAAAGCTGGACATTGGAAAAAGGAGTGTCCTGTCTGCCCGTCCTCAACCCGGTCGGCGGGAAACGACTAGGTCTGGGTAATCAGCGAGGAGACTACTCAGACCCTCAGGTACACTTTTCCTCGTTCTCTAAGGTGTTGCTTCATGTGGAACTGTTAGTGGACTGTTATTCTTTTTCCTCTACAGCCTTTGTGGACTGCGGGTCATCCATCAATCTGATTGACTCTCAATTGGTCACACGCTGCAAGATAGGGGACAGCTAGGCTAAAGGCTCCGATCAAGGTGGTGGCCATTGACTCCTCCCCCTCACAAAAGAGGGAATTCTCTTTATGTCTGACTTGTTTTCGCTCAGTGTGGGCGCTGCTCACGAAGAAAAATTAAGTTGTTTAGTTCTGGACAATCTACCAGCAGGGTTGGTGTTGGGCATCCCTGGTTACAACGCCATAACCCAGTTATTAACTGGAAAATGGGGGAGATTGTTCAATGGGGGTTTAATGATTCTAAGTTATGTTATGAATCTGCACTGCTGGTTAAACCTGTTAAAATCTGTGTCTGTGTCATCTGTCGAGCTGGAAGGTATCCGGAGTGCCTGAAAGACTTCGAAGATGTGTTCTCAGAAAGCGAGGCCGAGACGTTGCCGCCACATAGACCCTTTGACTGCGCCATCGAGCTAGTCCCGGGGGCTAAACTACCTAAAGCCCGTCTGTTTAATTTGTCTGGACCTGAGCGCTTAGCTATGAAGGATTATATTGCAGAAAGTCTTCGCAAGGGACACATACGTCCCTCAGTTTCACCTGTGGCGGTGGGGTTCTTTTTTGTGAAGAAAAAAGATGGCGGTCTACGTCCCTGTCTCGACTTTCGTGAACTAAATAAGATTACTGTACGAAATAAGTATCCCCTTCCGTTGATTCCTGATTATGTAACCAACTATCAAGGGCAAAATGGTTCTCTAAATTGGATCTTCGGGGAGCATATAATTTGATAAGGGTCAGGAAGGGGGATGAATGGAAAACTGCGTTCCTCACGTCCGAGGGACTTTTTGAAAATTTAGTCATTCCGTTTGGTCTTACCAATGCTCCCGCCATATTTCAGAATTTCATCAATGTTGTGTTCTTTGATCTCATTGGTCGTTTTGTTGTTATCTACTTAGATGATATTCTGATATATTCCCCCGACAGTCATTCTCATATGAATCATGTACGAACTGTTCTCCAAAGACTTAGGGAAAATCATCTGTTTGCTAAATTGGAGAAGTGTGTGTTTTTGTTCAAGAATTATCTTTTTTGGGATTGATTGTGTCCTGTGAGGGTTTTCGTATGGACCCCAAGAAGGTGCAGGCCATTGCGGATTGGGTACAACCCCGAGATCTTAAAGGGCTCCAGCGCTTCTTGGGGTTCGCCAATTACTACCGCAAATTTATTCGGGGGTTTTCGCAGGTGGTCAAACCTCTCACAGATTTAACATGCAAAGGTGCGGATGTGAAAAATTGGTCCTCGCTCGCAAAAGAGGCCTTTGCTAGTCTGAAAAAATGCTTTATGACTGCTCCGGTGTTGGTACAGCCAAATCCGTCCAAACCATTTATTGTGGAAGTGGACGCCTCTGAGGTGGGGGTGGGTGCTGTGTTGTCCCAAGGTCCTGCCACTCTGACCAACCTCAGGCCATGTGCTTTTTTTCCAGGAAATTCTCTGCTGCTGAGAGGAATTACGATGTTGGCAATAGAGAGCTTCTTGCGGTCAAGTTAGCGTTTGAAGAATGGAGGCACTTTTTGGAGGGGGCCAGACACTCAGTTACTGTGATTACCGACCACAAAAATTTATCATATATTGAGTCTGCTAAGAGACTAACGCCCAGACAGGCCCGTTGGTCACTTTTTTTTTCCCGTTTTCAGATTACTATTACGTTTCGTCCGGGGTCAAAGAATATCAAGGCTGATGCCTTATCCGCAGTTTTCATCCGGTCTCTCCCCCTGAGCCACTTTCCTCCATTCTTCACCCTGGGGTGGTGTTGGCAGGGGTCTCGTCTGAGTTAGAACAGGAGATTGAGGGGCCCAGTCTCTGGCCCCTGCTGCCAAGCCAGGGGGTAAGTTGTTTGTCCCAGAGCAACTTAGGCTTTAAACTCTTCAGGAGTTCCATGAATCCAAGCTCAGTGCTCACCCTGGTATATCTGCCACACATCGGGCGGTGGCTAGGATCTTTTGGTGGCCTACTCTTAGTTCTGACATAAAAAAATTTGTTTCTGGTTGTGTGGTCTGCGCTCGTTCTAAAAACTCACATAGCCGGCCGGCTGGAGAACTGATGCCCTTGGCAGTTCCCGAAAGGCCATGGACTCACTTGTCCATGGATTTTATTACTAATCTTCCTCCATCCAAGGGCAATACGGTGGTATGGGTAGTGGTGGACAGGTTTTCGAAGCAGGCTCATTTTGTACCCTTATCCGCACTACCCTCAGCTGAGACTTTGTCCAGATTGTTTGTACAGCATGTTATCCGGTTGCATGGGGTACCCCTGAATGTGGTGTCTGAACGTGGAGTGCAGTTTGTGGCAAAGTTTTGGCGTGCTTTCTGCAAGAAATTGGGGATGTCTCTGTCTTTTTCGTCTGCATACCATCCTGAGAGCAATGGTCAGACGGAACGCACTAATCAGTCTCTGGAACAGATCCTCAGATGTCTGACTTCTGCAAGACAGAATGACTGGTGTGATGTACTGCCGTTGGCGGAATTCGCCTTCAATAGTCGGGTGAACCAATCTACTGGTATGTCTCCTTTCCTGATCAATTAAGGTTTTAGTCCTCATTTTGGTGAGTTTTCTCGTTTGGATTCTGGGTGTCCAGGGGCAGAGGGGTCTGTTCAGCGATTAAAGAATACATGGGCGGAGGTCCAGTGGAATATATCCAGGTCTCAAGGCAGGTACAATTTTTTTCGCTGACAGGAAAAGAACACCAGGTCCTATGTTTCAGGTTGGAGAGAAAGTTTGGCTCTCCACGCGAAACATTAAGTTGAAGGTTCCATCAGCCAAGTTGGGCCCCAAGTTCATTGGCCCATACAAGATTGTGGAAAAGATCAATCAAGTGGTTTACAGGTTGTGTCTTCCAGTCTCGTTCAAGATCCCTAACGTCTTCCATAAATACCTACTGAAACCTTTTGAGGCAGTCCGGGGGAGTCCGAGTCCGCTGCTCCTCCTGTTTTGGTTGAGGGACACATGGAATATGAGATTGATCATATCGTTGACTCCAGGTTGGTGCAGCGGTCGGTACAGTACCTGGTTCATTGGAAGGGGTATGGACCGGAGGACAGATCCTGGGTGCCGGCCCGTTTGATGCATGCGGATCGCCTGGTTCGAGCTTTCCATGCCAGGTTCCCAGGCAAGCCTGGGGGGTCCAGAGGCCCCCCGTTGAGAGGGGGGTACTGTCATGATCCCAGTGCAGGGTTGACCTGCACACTAGGGGTTAAGGTTTTGATCCCAGTGCAAGCTCTTACCTGCACACCTGGGGCTTATTATTGTGGCCTCTCCTTGGTTCGGGGAGAGCTTCTTATAGCCCTAGGAAGCTCCAATCCCCGTCAGTTATACTTTCGCCCTTGGCAGAGTGTGTTGACCCCTCAGTGTGTTTGTGCTGTGTTCTGGTTTGCCTGATACTTTGGTTTTGACTCGGTCTGATCTCTGGATACTGCTTGTTGGATTCTGTTTCTGTACCTTCGCTGTCTGTTTGGTTTTGACCTCTGCCTGGCCCCGACTATCCGTTCTGTCTCATCCTTGGTACTGTACTGTCTTCTCGTGCTTTGACCTTGGCTTGTTCTGATTTACGTCTCTGTCTGTGCCCTGGGTAACTTTGTCCCGTAGTTACCTTTCTAGGAGTTTTCCCTCAGCTTCTAGCTCCCTGGAGCTGAAGCCACGCCCCTCAACTGTCAGGTGATTCAGGCCCTGAAACCATCTCTCTCCTGCCTTGCTCACCCTGCGTTCCTAGGAGCCTGAAGCTTTCTTCTGCACACGTCTTCCGGGAGATTGCACTGGTGAGTTCTCTTGCAATCCTCTCCGTGATATTGCTGAGTCTTGCCTGCATCTTCTGCTATCATATAAGATATTTTCTGCTTTTATTTTTGTGCTTGCTTTTTGCATTGTTCCCTGCACTTCTGTGGAAGTCAGCCAGGTCCCCTCTGGGGGGCTTGTGCTCCTCTCAGTTTATCTGGAGCCACTGTTGTTTGTTCATTTGCTTTTTCCTGTTTTTTCAGTGGCTGCGGCTTAGTTTTGTTACACCAGAGAACTGATTTAGGTGGTAGAGGTCGTGTGATCTCAGGTGTTTTTGCAATCAGTAGAGTTGGTATTTTTTAGGGTTTTTTTTGGATTGCAGTGAGTATCTTTTCCTGTACTTTTCTGTCTAGACAGATTGGGCCCCAGCGTTTGCTCATTCTATTTTCTGTCTGTGTCCGTGTTTCTTCTTGTCTAACCGCCATTACATGTTTGGGGGCTTCCTATTTTCTTTGGGGATCTGCTCCGGGGCAGATAGCTTTCATCTTTCTGCCTTTAGGTGTAGTTATCTCTCAGGCTGTGACGAGGCGTCTAGGATCAACGTAGGAACGCTCCACGGCTACCTCTAGTTGTGTGGTTAGTTCAGGTTACTGCAATCCAATAGGTTCCAGCCTCTCTGGTGTATTGCCGTTTTTGCTTACTCTCCTCAGCTACCAAAACATAACAGTCCAGGTGTTGATTCTATGGTAGAGAGAATGCAGAAGATTTGGGATCAAGTGGTGGATAAGTTGTCTCTCTCTCAGGAGACGGCCCAGCGATTTGCCAACTTGCATAGGACTGATGGTCCTCGGTTTAAAGTGGGTGACTTGGTTTGGTTGTCCTCAAGAAATATCCCTATGAAGGTTGCGTCTCCAAAATTTAAGCCAAGGTTCATTGGACCTTATAAGATCTTGGAAATTCTTAATCCTGTTTCCTTCCGTTTGGCTCTTCCAGGGACGTTTAAGATTCACAACGTCTTCCACAAATCTTTATTGTTGAGCCTGTGGTTCCTATGGCTGCGCCCCCTGAGCCTTTTGTGGTTGAGGGCAATCTGGTATACGAAGTGGAGAAGATATTGGATTCTCGTCTGGCTAGACAGAGACTCCAGTACTTGGTTAAGTGGAAAGGTTATGGTCAGGAGGACAATTCTAGCCGTAATCCTAGCCCCAACCCTAATCCTAGCCATAACCCTAGTGTCAACCCTAAACTTAGCCTCAACTCTAACACTAGCCCAACCCTAACCCTAGCCCCAACCCTAGCCCTAGCTCTAACCGCAACCCTAACCCTAGCCCCAACCCTAACCCTAACCCTAGCCCCAACCCTAACTCTAATGGAAAAATGGAAAAAAAAACACTTTTTTTATTTTATTGTTTTTACCTAAGGGGGTGATAAAGGGGGTTTCATGTACTATTTTTTTATTTTGATCACTATGATAGGGTCTATCACAGTGATCAAAATGAACCAATAGGAAAAATCTACTGTTGCTGGGTACCGTCCGGCAGATCGCGGCTGGCACACTGCGCATGAGTATGCCTTTTTGACGTGGAGGGCTGGGGGACGGAGCCGGAGGGTCCAGGGATGGCATAGGTACCGGGGGGACTCAGGGGATCCCATTTTTCTCTCCTCTGGTATGCTAGAGAGCGAGAAATAAATGGAAAATCAGACTTTTTTGTGATCACCGTTATTTGGTGAATAATGGCAAACACAAAACTGGGGACGGTACAAACAGACCCGAATCTGTTCTCTGGAGTCTCAGCTATCCCAGGTAGCCGAGATCCAGGAGATAATCTGAAGCTGGTGGGTGCTATACCCTTATTTCTCAGCGGTATTCTAAAGCGGTGCTGTGTAATAAGGCCCGTTAATTGCCGCCGTTAAAAGGCGCTTTGGCGGTCGTTAAAGGGTTAAGGGCATAAAAATTGAAAGCTTCAAAATTATGAAATTTGCAATTTTTTTATACTTTAATAAACATATGCAAAAGTATGTTGACCAACAATTTACCACTATCATGAAGTACAATATGCCACAAAAAAACAACAACCTTAGAATCACTGAGATACATTGAAGCGTTAAAGAGTTACTACCACATGAAGTGACACTGTTCAGATTTCAAAAATTTGGCCTGGTCATTAAAATCTAAATTAGCTCCATCATCACTTAGGGGATAATGCTGTAGTCTCTGTAAGTCACTAGTAGTTCAGCAAGCTGAGTCTGATGGGAGCTGATACATTCAAGTGCATGTATCTGCTTGTTTGAGTTTGGCACCAAACAAACTATGTGTGCGTGCACCCTAACATCATAATCCTCAATGAGGGCCTGAGCTCAGGACTTGCCAATATGTGCCTGTCCGCTATGCTGTTGTAGAGATGAGCTCAACTGGACAACGGCTGTTTGACCAAGGGATGACTTGTTTCTATGGTGCGTGGTACCATAGCTAACTTGCTAGATGGTCCACCGGTTGTGTCACGGATATCGGTTCCTGGTGATTTGGCACCGTGGATGGCACTTGACAGAGACATCATACGTCCAGCTCTTACTTCGCTTTCCTAGGATGGCCACCGAACCAACCCCATCCTGTCAGGCACTTCCTCCCATTTGCTTGCACTGCCCTCTTGCCTTGGACTCCGTCTTGTTCTGCCCAAATTGCAGTTCACACCCAGCAGAACAGAGTCCATTTAACATAACACAAGTCTCTGGCAACAGAATCGCTGCTTCTGCTCGCAGACCATTAAGTGTCTCTGAATAAAAATGCTGCACAAACCAGTTTAAGCCGTAGTCATCAAGTAGTTACAGGGGAAAGGTGGCCTCTTGTGGCTGAGGATTAGTACTGCAGGCCATAATATTCTCAATGTTCATTATTAATAAAATAGAACTGCAGCTGCAATTTACATGTAAACGGTTAATAGTAGGTGACAGTCAGCATCATAATCCTTGTCACCCCACAGAAGATGAAAAGGTTGTGCAGGGACACTGCAATAAAGGACACAGTGGCACCGAGCTACGCTGGTTCAATGCCACAGAATGACCACATGTATGTGACCACAGACTGACACAGCCCTATCAGCATGGAACTAGGAAGAAAAGGAAGCAAGACAAAGTGATAACGTTGCAAAGCCTGGTAAATAACAAAATTTTAAAAACATTTAGTTACTCTTTAAGCTGTAATGTACAACTGTGTATACTGTATGATTCCTCTAGACAGTGTTTTTTTTTGTTTGTTTTTTTACCTTTTTGACGATGGATAACTAAAGTCACTTGACCATACTTTCCTTTTCCCAGTTGTTTGATGAACTTGTAATGGTCATCTACCTTTATTGTAATGAGGTTTTGAGCAGTGATTTCCATCATCTCCTCTAGCAAATTATCTGCTACCATTCCAATGCTTGAGTTCATGTCTTCAGATCTAAAAAAATGAAATCATGCTAAAGATTATTTAGTATAGAACCCAGAAAAACTACAACTGATTCTCTTCTCATATACTGTCCATGAAATAGCACAAAAATCCAACATGTGATGGTCAGGGATCCTGACAATGGAAATCATCTGATTTCCAAAACGCGTTGGATATTTGTTTTTTTTCAGAGCCTCATACTGGTTTCCATGATGTGACCGTCACGTGAGTATCTATGTCACGAAGGTCCTGTTCGTGCTGAGCTTCTATCTGAACATTGCAGGACAAATAAATCACACAGAGCATCAGTCACCGGCCGGGACAGTGCTGCATGTTTGTGGATTTTAGTAGCACCCCTCCTAAAGCTGCATCCAGGAGACTACATGGACTATTAGACTGTGAAGGTCTCCATATTCCCCTGTCATTTCTACAACGATACATGGCTACCGTATGGATATTATGGATACTATGTTTGACTTTATTTCCATCTTGGGCTGAACCGCACACAATTTACAAGGACTAGAAATTCCTCTGGAACTCCCATTACCTACCAAAAGGGTGTATGGCAAATTGATCAAGCCATTAATCAAATAAACAACTGGTTGAACCATCTCTAAATCCAAATACTAATGTGATCTTTGACCGAACCAACTGAACTCCATTTGGGCTTTGTATTATTGTGGAGTAAGCTTTTTCTTTTAAAGGTTTTATTCCTTTCTTTGTAATTCGAACTATAGCGCAAATATATTGTCCTTTAGTGTTTCACTTTTGACCATTATGTTTGTTGTCTTATTCGCAGCTAGTTCAGTTTACATATACAAGTGCCACTACCTATTTATATCCTTTTGAATTTTGTTTTATTGATTTGCAAATATTACGGTGAGCAAAAGGCTGTATAATTTTTGGACAAAAAAGTATGTCACAAAGTATCTGAAAAAGCAATTGAGTGAGCTTGAAAGTATGTTTTCTTAGGGGCTTAAAGGGTATCTGTGACCATTTGTTTGCTACCCCATCTCTGATCAGCATGATGTAGAGCAGAGACACTGATTCCAGCAATGCATCACTTACTGAGTTGCTTTTTTGAAGTTTTAATACAATCACTATTTTATCTGCTACAGATCTAACAGTTCTCTGAATGCTGAGTAGTGTTGAGCCACCCCCGTAGTGTTCGAGTTCAGTTCGCCGAACACCCATGTGTTCGACGAACAGTTCTTTGAACTGTTCGTTGAACACCATTAAAACCAATGGCAGACAAACAAAAACACATAGAAACACATAGAAAACACAGAAAACACTTCAAAGGTGTCCAAAAGCTGACAAATTGCTCACAAGACACAACCAACACATGGAAAAGTGACAAGTACATATAGTCATGAGAAAAGAAAAGAGGTGGAGGAGTAAAAGGAGGGGGAGACACAGATATAGGCATGTCATACCCTTCTAAAACCAAAAAAGTGCGAAGCCGACACAGCCAGTCCGTTCCTGCCCGTGCGACCTGCGTGTCGCCGGGTTTGTGCCAGAGCTGCGGTGGACCCTGATGGCCAGCCCCCCTCTCCCAATACTGGTGCCTGTCCGCTGGTGGGTCGAGCGAGCCTCCCAGCGGTGGAGGCAGGTCTAATCTTTTTAATTTAATCTGTCTCTCTAATTTGAATGAGTACACTTTAAATCCTTTTACAAGGATCTATTGGACGGCAAGTCTCATGCCAGCAGCCGCGGTAATTCCAGCTCCAGTAGCGTCCACTAAAGCTGCTGCAGTTAAAAAGCTTTTATAAGGATCGAGCTTGGTGGTCCACCGCAAGGCGTCCTACCGCCAGTCACAGCCCCTGTGCCTTGGGGTGCCTCCCCGATGTTCTTCACTGAGTGTCCCGGGGGCCCGAAGCATTTCCTTTGAAAAAATTAAGTGTCCAAACTACAGGTGGTGTAGCTTGCTTAACAGCTGGGTTAATCCGCTGACTAGCATACACTGCTACTAGGCCCAAAATTATTGTCTAGGCTAGATGCAGTTAAAAATTTGTAATTAGATACTCTCGTTGGATGCTGAGAAAGCATTCCATAGAGTCTCCTGGCACGCCATATATTATTCTCTTAAAAAGCTTGGGGTAGGGGACCCTTTTATAGCCAAAATCATGGCCCTGTATCGCAATCCGTCAGCTAGGCTGAAGATAAATGGAACATTATCATCTCCTTTCATAATCACCAATGGGACAAGGCAGGGATGTCCTCTGTCCCCTCTCTTATACAACCTAATGATGGAGCACCTGCTCTCATCAATTCACAATAACCCCAATATTAGGGGGATTGAGGTGGGAGGCACCGAGTACAAATGCTCTGCATTTGCTGATGAATGATGTCCTAATATATATCACTCAACCACATATATCCATCACTGCTGTTATGGCTGAAATAGATCACTTAGGTACATGGTCAAATTTTAAAATCAATGAAGCGAAGTCTGAGGCCATCGATGTTTCCCTCCCAAATCCATACAGGATACCATCCAGTCCAACTTTCCCTTTGCCTGGCCCTCACAGGGTATCAAATACTTAGGAATTTGTATTCATAGAGACCTCTCCCGTCTATTTTTTCTTAATTTTGGGCCCTTTATTGAACAACTCCATAGAGATCTTACTTCTTGGACGGTGAAGGATTTTTCCTGGTTCGGCAGAATAAATATACTGAAAATGAACGTCCTACCTAAACTCTTATACCTCTTCCAATTCATTCCTGTGGTAATTCCTTCAAATTTTTGGAAAAGACTACGCATTAGCTTTTGCAGATTTATCTGAGCAAGTGGGTGTCCACGCATTCGGGGGGACGTTCTGATCAGACACAAACAAAAGGGGGGCCTTAGCCTTTCGGATTGTAGAAGGTATTACATGGCAGCAGTACACGCTAGAATCCTCGACTTCTTCCATCATTCAGAGGGGAAATTGTGGGTCAAAAAAGCTCAATCCATTTGTCCTAAAGCTCTTAGCACTCTCCCATGGTGCTCCCATTTAATTGTCCCCTCTCTTGGCCTCATGTCATATAGTACTTATGCCAATGCTTTGGCTTTGAGATCCCAAATAAAAAGCTTATCCTCAATCGACCCCCAGGGCCCCTTGCTCCCGATTTCAGATAATCTAGATTTCCCACCAGGACTATCTGCAAATAGATTTCTCGGTTCAAATAAATCCCATCCGATATTATTTTCTCATGTCATCTCCAATACTTTGCTGCTCCCCCTCAATGACTTGTTACAGGGAAGAACCAGTTCCCCGAAGGCAAATTTTGAATATAGCCAGTTACAACACTTTTATTCAACTGTAAAGAAGCGCACACATCTTCATAGAGATCTCAGAAACTTTGAAAAATTGAGCCTATCATTGTCTCCCCCTACACACTCCATCTCCCTACTGTATAATCTCCTCATTGCCCAGGTAACTGACAATAGGCCAGGATTATGCGGTGCATGGGAAAGGGAACTGGGGAAGTCCTTCTGTGACTCACAATGGGATAAATGATTCTTCCTAACACATAAAACCTCAATTAGGGTCCAAAGCTCAGGAAACCTCCTTCACAATTATCTTTAGATGGTACGGGTATCAGCAGTCCTTCATAGATGGTATCCAGTGGTCTCAGATAGATGTTGGAGATGTGGGGAGGGGGAAGGGACAATGTCACACATATGGTGGGCATGCCCTATAATAAATGCATTTTGGGCAAAGGTGGTTACCATGATTGAGAAAATCACTGTTTGGACTATCCCTAATACGCCAGAAGCCCTCCTTTTATCAATGTTACCAATAAGTAAACGTAGTTATAAAAGCTCATCAATAGGCTACCTAATACAGGTGGCTAAGAATGTCATTCCACGACACTGGAAAAGCAGAGACCCACCCACTGTGGAGGAATGGTTTGTGCAGATCTCCCTCCTTAATAGGATGGAGCATATGATTGCCATCTCACCGGCTGATGTTGATTGATACTGTGTGATTTGGAGGAATTGGATTGATTTAAAAAATCGGTCGCCTACCATCTAGCCCCCAACTAAAGTTATCCGTGATGTCGGCACAACAATGATCATAATCGCACTCTATTGATTGGTGGTCTGCCGTGGTCCGCTCCCTCTCTCTCTATCTTTCATATTGAAAAATACATGCTTGAAAATCTCCTCCTCATTCCTTACCAGTTTGCAAAGGTCACTTAATCATTTTATTTGGGGTAGGAAGAAAGCCTGAGTGGCTCTAAATGTTCTTTATAATCAAAAAATTTATGGCGGAGCTGGACTACCGAACATTTCGGCTTATTATTCTGCTAATCTGATCAAACAGAGCTGTTTTTGGTGGCCTCATAAAGACCCTCCAGCCTAGTACGATTTAGAACTCTTTTTAAACAACAACAAACCTCCCCATTTGTTAGTATTAGGTTTTCTCTTAAACAAGCAAATTCCTTATAGTTCCCACCCCATTCTCCAGCCCTCCATTGAGGCCTGAAAAAGGCTTGCTAAGCCAAAAAAGGGTTGTGATAAAATCCATATCCTCAAGAATATCCATTATCTCTTATCCATGAATCTAGGGGATTGGTCTTGGACCCTCTCTGGCTCAAATTGGGTATTAAGAAACTGGGAGATATCTACGATGGTTCTAAATTCTATCCTTATTCTTTTGTTAAAGAACATTTCCATTCATCCTCCCTATCATTTTTTCACTACATTATTCTCAAGGAACAAATTAATGTCTTCCTGCAAGTGCGCCCTCGGATTTCTGAACCGGTTTTAAATTTACTTTGCAACTTAGATTATAAAATTTTTTGGAGTCTTAACTACGTTTACCAATGGTTTAACCACAGCACGCAGTAGGTCAAAACACAAAACATGGTTAAATGGGAGTCGGAACTTCATTTAACATTTGACCATTCTGAATGGGAATATGCATGTACGCTTGTTAGGGATCGAGTTCCCGCTGCTGCACAAGGGGAATCTCAAACCAGTCCCGCTGCGGTCCCCCAACCATCTCCGGCCGCAGTGGAACCTGCTCAGCAGAGACGTCAGTCCCAGCAACTTGCCCGGTATAGTACTGTGCAGAGACTTCCTGCTGCCGCTCCTGGGTCCTCTGTTGTAACCAGTGTTGGAGGAGGCAGTTTTGGGACTAAGTTCTCTGTCTCTCCATCTGACGTGCGGGCCCGCAAGTCAATAGTTAAAGCCGCCAGCCAATCGGAGGCTGGCAGGTGACGTTAGCGCGCACGGCGCCGGCGTATGACGTCATTGTTATTCGCCGGCAAGTGCGCGCTTGAAACGTCGGGACATATCAACGCCGCGGGAGCGCCGCGGCCAGGTAAGTAGAATGTTTTTTTTTTTTTTTTATTTATTTATTGAAATCGGCAATGTGGGCAGGATGGAGTGACGGGGGGGCTGGATGGAATCACTGGGGGCAAGATAGAATAGCTGGGGGGCAGGATGGAGCCACTGGGTGGGCTGGATGGAATCACTGGGGGGCAGGATGGAATCACTGGGGGGCAGGATGGAGTCACTGGGGGGCAGGATGGAGTCACTGGGGGGGCAGGATGGAATCACTGGGGCTGGATGGAGTCACTGGGGCTGGATGGAGTCACGGGCTGGATGGAGTCACTGGGGCTGGATGGAGTCACAGGGGCAGGATGGAGTCACAGGGCAGGATGGAGTCACGAGGGAGGCAGGGTGGAGTCACTGGGGCAGGATGGAATCATTGGGGCAGGATGGAGTCACTGGGGCAGGATGGAGTCACGAGGGAGGCAGGATGGAGTCACTGGGGCAGGATGGAATCACTGGGCAGGATGGAGTCACTGGGGCTGGATGGAGTCACAGGGGGCTGGATGTAGTGACGGGGCAGGAAGGAATGACGGGGCAGGATGGAGTCACGGGGTCAGGATTGGAGCCACGGGGGCAGGATGGAGACACGGGGCAGGATTGGAGACATGGGGCAGGATGGAGACAGATGGGGCAGGATGGAGACAGATGGGGCAGGATCATAGGGCAAGATGGAGACAGATGGTGCAGGATCATGGGGTAGGATGGATATGATGGGGCAGGATCATGGGACAAATGGCCTGGGGCAGGATGGAGATAGATGGGGCAGGATCATGGGCAAGATGGAGACAGATGTGGCAGGATCATGGGACAGATGGGGCAGGATCATCGGACAAATGGCCTGGGGCAGGATGGAGATAGATGGGGCAGGATCATGGGCAAGATGGAGACAGATGGGACAAGATGAAGACAGATGGTGCAGGATCATGGGGCAGGATGGGGACAGATGGGGCAGGATCATGGGACAGATTGAGCAGGATCATTGGGCAAGATGGAGACAGATGGTGCAGGATCATGGGGCAGGATGGATACGATGGGGACAGATAGGGCAGGATCATGGGCAGGATGGATACGATGGGGACAGATGGGGCAGGATCATGGGACAGATGGTCTGGGGCAGGATCATGGGGCAGGATGGAGACAGATGGTGCAGGATCATGGGGCAGGATGGATACGATGGGGACAGATGGGGCAGGATTATGGGACAGATGGTCTGGGCAGGATCATGAGGCAGGATGAAGACAGATGGTGCAGGATCATGGGGCTGGATGGATACAATGGGGGCAGATGGGACAGGATCATGTGGCAGGATGGGACATCACATGGTGGCAGGATAGGAGAACATATGGCTGGAGCCAGAAATGAGACACACAGGGGCCAGGATGGGAGATATTATTACAATAGGGGCTAATTTAGGGATATTATTACTGCAGTGATGTATTTATTTTATTTTTTGAGGATGCTGTTATAAATGGGAGGGCGGTCCTGTTACTGTGCAGAGCGACACTGTTGACTTTTTTTTCTTCATCTGGTGTTTACAATTTGAGAAAAAAATAAGTAATGTGTTCTGCAAGCAGTTCTCTAGATAACTGTGTTACTTCCTGCAGAGATGAGCCCTGGCTGGAAGAAGTGATGGTGGTCTGTGCTAGATGAAGATTAAAAGCGAAGATGAAAGACTTCACCTAGAGACGTCACTGGTGAGTTAGTGTGTTACCTATACACTGACACTATACACTGTATACTATATACAGCGGTCCTGTGTACAATGTCACCAGTGATCACTGTATTACCTTTACATTATACACTATATTACCTTTACATTATACACTATATACTCCTGTGTATAATGTCACTGGTGATCACTATTACTTGTACACAGATACTGCATCAGTATTGTAGTGTTCAGTCACTATGTGGTGGTAATATGTTGTCCGTCCATGGTGCGGCCATATTTTCTCCTTGTATTTGCTATGTGGTCACTATGTGGTGGTAATATGTGGTCTGGTCATGGTGTGGTGGTATTTGTTCCTTGTATGTGATATTATTGGTCACCATATGGTGGTAATGTGTGGTCTGGACATGGTGTGGTGGTATTTGTTCCTTGTATGTGCTATTATTGGTCTATAAGTGCTGGTAATATGGTGTCTGGTCATGGTGCAGTGTTATTTGTCCACTGTATGTGATATTATTGGTCATTTTAAAAATTGAAAAATAAATAAAAATATACCTAAATTGTATTGGATATTTGAACAAATGTTTAATGGGTTAGAGTAGAGTAGGGCCCGCCAAAAGAGTCTACCTTGTCGTGGTGGTAGCTTAAAAAAATCTTTGACTGTGGATAGTTCAAGGGGTGGAGGCGGGGCTGGGGTGGAGCCTGGGCGGAGCCTCAAGGGGGCCCCGAAAAGTTTGCCAGTATGGGGCCCCGAAATTCCTAGTGGCAGCCCTGCAGTCATGGCTTCCATGTTCAGTTGGAGATACTCCTGTACCATCGTCTCTAGGCGTTGACTATGTGTCTGACTTCTTGTCTCCTGTGGCCCTGCAAAAGTGGTGAAAGGATTCCGCAAAATTGCTGTTAACACCAGCAGATACTGTGTTTTTTGATACGGTTTGAGTGCTGAAGACTCGACAGTCCCACGGTTGGCAAGTTAGAACTGTGAGATTCACTACGTGCACCACTGGTGTTTTGGGAAAAGCACATGTTAGATTCTGCAACAGTCTCTGCTGATACACCTGCATGCGTGAATCCCTTTCTATGGCAGGAATTATTTCGGCAAATTTACTTTTGTACCGGGGATCTAACAGTGTGGCTACCCAGTAGTCAGGATTATTTTGAATTCTGACAATTCGAGGGTCATGTTGCAGGTGCAACTCATGTGCCTTGCGCATCCAGGAGCACTAAGTCCCTGTTGTGTTGGTGACGAGGTAAGAATCATGCTTCCTTCCTCAGCCCTCTCCCCCCAATCTCGCACAACAGAAATATGATCAAGGTCTCCCTCATCTGATGAGTCTTCCATGCCCATCGCCAGTTCATCCTCCACTTCTTCCTGGGCTCCTGCACCTTCCTCACTAGTTTGGCTGCTACCATGCACCCTGGTTAATCCTTCTCTCCCACCCTCCCATGCCAGCCGCCTTGGTGCTGCCGACCGTCTGGACCTTGCAGATGTTAGCCCTTCCGCATACAAGTCCTCCTCCTCTACCTCCTCCACCTCCTCTTGTTCCACCACCTGACTCCGAATTCTGTTTAACATGTGCTCCACATGTAAATCACCGGAATAGTCATGCTGATAAATGGCATCGTC
>JARQOD010000003.1:306107632-306361812 GCA_033576555.1 Oophaga sylvatica
AAAAAAAGAGAGCAGCAGCCGAGACGGGGGTATGGAAAGTATTCAAACCCTTAATTTTTTTCACTCTTGGTTTTCATTGCGCCATTTGGAAAATTAAAAAAATTTGGAGGGTGCTTGGGTGGACACCATTTTCATGTCTCTCCAGAGAGCTCAATTGGTTTAGGTCAGGGCTCGGCTGGGCCAATCAAGTGGTCTCAGGTTCCACTCCGGGTTTTTTTTAGCTGTGTGCTTGGGGTCATTGTCTTTTTGGGAAGGGTGAATTTTTGACCAAGTCTGAGGTCCACAGATTCGGGATGGGTTTTTCACCAAGATATCTCTGTACTTGGCCCAAAATTCATTTTTTCCTTTTTTTTTTGCAACCAGTTGCCCTGCCCCTTTCGCAAAAAAACACCCCCAAGATGATGCGCCTTTTTATAAATTGCGAGTGGTTTCGAGCAGAGGCCCCCTTTGGTGGTTACTGACTTTCTAAAACCTTTCAGCAGGAGTGGCAATTGGGATCGCGTGGCTATGTGGAGGTTCCCTCCCATGATGGTTGCCGTAAATTTATTGTTCTTGTCTAAATTTGTGGTTCCTTTTCATTTGAAGTTTGTGAGTCTTGCCTGCATCTTCTGCATCAGATAAATTTTTTCTGTTTTTATTTTGTGCTTCTTTTTCATTGTTCCCTGCATTTTCTGTAAGTCAGCCGGGTCCCCCCGGGGTTGTGCTCCTCTCAGTTTATCTGAAGTCACGGGTTTTTTGTTCATTTGCTTTTTCCTTTTTTCGGGGCTGCGGCTTTGTTTTTGTTACACCAGGATTGATTGAGGTAGTAGAGATCGGTGTCTCAGTGTTTTTGCAATCAGTAGATTGGTATTTTTTAGGTTTTTTTGGATTGCAATAAGTATCCTTTCCTGAAACTTTTCTGTCTAGACAGATTGGCCCCAGGTTTTCATTCTATTTTCTGTCTGTGTCCGTGCTTTTCTTGTCTAACCGCCATTACATGTTTGGGGGCTTCCTATTTTCTTTGGGGATCGCCCGGGGCAGATAGCTTTCATCTTTCTGCCTTTAAGTGTAGTTATCTCTCAGCTGTGAGGGAAACGTCTAGGATCAACGTAAACGCTCCACGGCTACCTTTTGTTGTGTGGTTTTCAGGTTACTGCAATCCAATGGGTCCAGCCTCTCTGTTTATTGCCATTTTTGCTTATTCTCCTCGCTACCAAAACACAACAGCTGCCACCAGCATGTTTCACTGTTGGGATTGTTTGGGCGGTTTACAGCAGTGCCTGGTTTCTCCTAACATAAGCTTAAATTTCACCAAAAAGTTCTATTTTTGTTTCATCAGACCAGAGAATCTTATTTTCCATAGTCTGGAGTCCTTCAGTGTTTTTTTTAGCAAACCTTTGGGGCTTTCATGTTTCACCTGCCAAAAAAGGCCTGACTGGAGAGGTGCAGTGATTGTTGGCTTTGTGGAACTTTCTCCCCTCTCCTATGCATCTGTGGAGCTCACCACAGTGATCTTGGGGGTTCTTCTTTACCTTCTTACCAAGGTTCTTCTCCCAGATTGCTCATTTTGGACTGTCCAGGCTAGGAAGACTTCTGGTGGTCTCAAACTTCTTGCATTTAAGGATTATGGCGGCCCACTGTGCTCTTAAAAACCTGAGTACTGCAAAAAATTCTTTTTAACCTTGGCCGATCTTGGCCTTGCCACAATTCTGTCTCTGAGCTCCTTGGCCATTCCTTTTCCTCAGATTCTCATTTGGGTCTGACATTACTGGAGCTGTGAGGTCCATATAGACAGTTGGTCCTTTACAAATCAAGTCCTATCATTTAATTAACACATGGACTCCAATGAAGGAGTAGAACCATCTGAAGAGGATCACAAGGAAATGGACAGAAGTGATTTAAAATGATGTCGTCAAAGGGTCTGAACACATGTATTTTTTCAGTTTTTTCTTTTTTTAAAAATTTGCTAAGATTTCTCTACTTTCTGTTTTTTTTCAGTCAAGATTTTGGTGAAAGGTGTACATTATGAGAAAAAAATGATTTTTTTTGAATTTTAAACCAAATGGCTGCAATGAAACAAAGAAAAAAAATTTAAAGGGATCTGAATACTTTCCTTTACCCACCTGAAAATGACACATTGCTGAAATAGGGTAACTGCCCTCCAATTATGCAACTCTTAAATTAGGTGGAAAAACCTTAAGTAATTTGGATTAAGTGTTTTTTGGATAAAGGAAACTGCCCACTAAACAATCCCGCTGCGATCACGATAACGACGCCTATAATGCGATCGCTAGGGGGATTGTTTCTATATCGCAAAGTGCGGCCAAAATTTGCGATAAGTTAACGACGCTATGCCGTTAGCGATTTCTTAACGCTTTAGCGGTACAAAAGACCGCTAAAATCGCTAAGAAAAGGTGCCACACTACGATAATACTTACCCAGCGGGAGGCCCGAGAAAAAATGGGGTCCGGAACGATTCAGCGACGAGCGAGACACAGCAGGAACCTCGTCGTGGCAGATGCCGCACTGAACAAATCCTACGGATCGCTAAATAGTACGTTTTTTACGATCCCGTTAGCGATATTGTTTTTTGGGCATACCCTTAAGTGACATTAAACGAGGGACTTGCTTATTCACTGATTGCAATGTAATAAACTGTTTGTTGCACTTCCCTTTAGTAAAATGTGCCCATTTATTGACAATACCATCCGTTACCTCTTTCGAAATTTTGGATCATTGTACATCATGTGGGGGTGCATTTGCTGTACAATATACACATGCGGTCATTTGGAAGCCCATTACTGGATCTAAGAGCAGCTGGAAACACTGAGATCAATTTCATATAAAAAAATTTTGCTGCTCACTGAGCAAGTCTCTCTGGATAGTATGGGGGAGTAAAGTAGCTTGGAGATACAGGACAATGAGGCAGCTGCTGAGTGACAGTTTAAGGGAAAGGGATAAGCGAACCCAAACGGTAAGTTCGGGACCCGTACCAGACTCCTAGTGTCCTTACTGAACACCAAACATGACTTTTTAGTTACGTTGGTTTCCTGTTTTTAATTTGCCGTCTAATAAAGCTTGGAAAGGGTGCAGCACGCCAATCATCAAGCTTTTAGACCGGGGCACTTCCGGAGCCTACAGCCATGCCAAAATATTTAAAAGGGCCGATACAACTTCTGCTCACATTAATTTTTGGGGAAAAAGGGCACAGCTGGAATGGGGGACAAATTTTGACTGCTTAATTTTTAAAAAAAGCCCCTTTGTGTATCTGAATTATGCTTGTGGGGAGTAATGTGCCAAATAGCCCTGTGTGTATTCTTCAAACTCATATCTGTGGAAGAACTGTGCCAAAAAGTTGACTGGGTATACTCTGCAGCCCCACCGTGGGAAAACTGTGCCTTTAATGCTGTTGACTCTTCCCCTCCCCCCTCTCACGTGGGAGTACGTGCCTTTAAAGTCCAGGCAAAGAAGAAAAAATAGGTGGCACTCCGTATGCAGTAAAACAATCCTTGCTTTATTCAATGCAAGTGTTATGTTTTGGTAGTGGGGAGACAGGCAAAAACGACAAACCAAGAAGGTTGGATTAAACTGGTTGATACCCTGACTAACCACCACAGCTAAAGCGCCATGGACTTCCTCCTTGGTCCTAGACCCTCGCCCACAGCCTGAAGGCTAACTACCCTAAAGATAGAAAGAGGAAAGCTATCTCCCCCGGGAGCAAACCCCAAAGAACATAGGAACCCCCCAAAACATTAATGGCGGTTAGACAAGAGGAAATACAGACCAGCAGAAAATAGTATGAGCAAACGTGGGGCCCCAATCTGCCTAACAGAAAGGATAGGAAGATACATACGTAAACCAAAAAAAAACCTAAAAAAAAACCAAAACGTACTAATTGCAAAAACCCTGAAATCACACGCCTCTACCACCTAAAATTTCTCTGGTGTAACAAAACTAAGCCGCAGCCACAAAAAAAAACTGAAAAGGCAAATGAAACAAAACAACAGGGGCTCCAGAGGAACCGAGAAACCCAAGTCCCCAGGGAAGGGGGACCTGGCCAAACCTCACAAAAAAGCAAGAAAAATGCAAATGGCAAGCACAAAATCAAAAAAGAAAATATCTTTTCTGAGAGCGGGGAAAAGAGGCAAAAACTCAGAAAGCTTCCAAGTGAACCAGGAAAAAACCCATGAGACAAGAACAATTGATCACCGGCAACCATGATGGGGGAAACCTCCCTTATATCCAGAAATCTGTGATTCCGATTGCCAATCCTACTGAAGGGCTAGTACTGTTTGTAACCACCAGAGGGAGCTTTTGCTCAGAATTCATTTCTATAACATTCAAACCCCAGTACCCCCCTTGAGGAGGGGTCACCAAACCCCTCATTTTGCAACCAGGTGGTCGGGTGAGCCTGTGTACCACGATCAGTCTCCTACATGGATGTCCGAAGCAAAACCCAAGAATTGTCCTGTGCCATACCTCCCACTTAACCAAATACGGGAGTTTCTTATAGAAAAACGAGAATCCAATATTTTCTCAACCACATACCCAATTGGCCCTCAACCAAAACAGGTCAGGGGGCACAGCCATAGGAACCATGCTCGACAAACCTCTTCAATAAGGACTTGTGAACACGTTATGGATCTTAAATGTCCCTGGAAAAAGTAAACAAAGGAAACGGATTAAGAATTCCTGACTTATAAGGTCCAATGAACCAGGCTTAAACTTAGGAGATGCAACTCTCATAGGGATATTTTTGAGGACAACCGACCAAGTCCCCCACTTTAAACCGAGGAACATCAGTGCTATGGGTTGCAAACCGCTGGCCTTCTCCTAGAGAGGACAACCTCTCACTACCTGGTCCCAAATCTGCTGCATACGCCCACAACAGAGTCAACACCCGGACAGAAAAGAAGCCTCCGCCCTGTCCGAAGAAAATCGGGGGTGAAACCCAAAAATTGCAGAAAAATGGAGACATCAAAGTGCAGAGCTTGCCCTTTTATTAAGAGCAAATCAGCCAAAGGCAAAAAAGAGCCCAGTCATCTTAAATCAGCGACAGAAAGATCTCAGATAATCTCCAATGTTGTTTGTTTTCAGTTTGCCCATTGGTCTGGGGATGAAAAGCAGAGGAAAAGACAATTGAACACCAAGTTTAAAAACAAAAAAGTCCTTCCAAAATCTGGAAACAAGGGGGCCCTCCTTGTAACAATTCAATGTCTCCGAATCCGTGCAACCGAAAAAACGTGCTGAAGGAAAAAAAGGCCCACAATTCGGAGGGGGAGGAAGGCAACTTAGGTAATGGCACAAATGTATCACTTGGAAAACCTATCACAAATCACCCAGAAACGTCATTCTCTGAGAAACAGGGAGGTCGGAAAAATCCATAGGAATGGGTCCATGGTCTCTTGGGCACAGGGAATGGCATCAACAAACCACTGAGGAGAGCAAGGCTTGGAGCGAGCAAGTCCCACGGACGCACAAACTCCCTGAATCAGAGAAAAGTAGGCCCCAAAAGGCCGCTCACCAAGCTTGGTACCAAAAATTCGGGATGGGCCGGCCAAACGGGAAAATGAATCTCAACATCACACTCTTTTCCACTTTCTGGACAAACAATTTCCCCCAAAAGGCAGCGCCCGGGTCTATCCTCCTGACACCCTTCCAGAGCCAGTCTCAAATTGGGCGAGATGGCGGAAAGAACTACAACCCTCCCTTTCAAATACAGCAGGATCAGATAACTCAGGGAGTCAGCAAGGAAATCCTCGAGAGGGCATCCGCCTTAACATTCTAGTGCCGGAAGAAAGGAAACCACAAAAAAAAACGTGTGAAAAACAAGGCCCACCTGGCCTGTCTAGGTTAAGTCGCTGTTGATTCCAATAAACCCGATTCTTATGGTCCGTGAGGATACCACCTGATGTTTGGCTCCCTCCAGCCAATTCTCACCTTCAAAGCCCCTCATGGCCAATAACTCCCATTCCCCACGTCTAATTACAAATTTGTTTTGGAAAATTTTGAGAGAAAAAAAGCCAAGGGTTACTTTTAGAGGTCTCAGGTTCTTTGGGAAAAACGGCCCTGCCCCAATTTCAAGAGGCATCAACCCCCACCCGAAATTGCAGAAAACATCAGGGTGCCGTAGAAAGAACAGAAGTGAATTTGTTTAAGTTCCAAACGCAGAGACTGCCTCAGGAGGCCAATTACCACATCAGAACCCTTTTGGTCAATCAGTCAATGGTTTAAAAAATAACAGTAAATTACAAAAATTTACGATAAAAAAGGCCAAAACCCAAGAACTTGAAGGCCTTTAATGAAGTAGGTTGGCCCCAATCACAGATGGCCTGAACCCCCGACTGGTCCATTTCAATAACAATAGAACAAAATGAATCCCAGAAATGAAAATCCTCTGTACGCCAAAAGCCACTTTGACCCTTCAAAACAGAGCATTCTCTTCAAATCGGGAACCCATCCGAACATGTTTCACATGAGAGTCCCAGTCATTGGAAAAAATCAAGAATCATCCAAAAAAACAATCAGAAATTTATCCACAAAATCCCTGAAAATGTCATTCATGAAGGATGGAAGACGGAAGAAGCATTAGTGAGCCCAAAGGGCACACTAGGTACTCAAAATGCCCCTCTGGGGTATTAAACGCCGTCTTCCATTCATCCCCGTGCTTAATGCGAATAAGGTTATACGCCCCCTGAGGTCAAGCTTGGTAAACCAAGTAGTATTTTTTACCCTGTAAAACAGGTCAGAAATCAAGGTAACGGTATATTGATATTTCACAGTGATATGTTCAAGAGATGATAATCAATACACTGGCCTTAATGAACCATCCTTTTTGGCCACAAAGAAAAAACCAGCACCCAAGGGTGAAGAGAGTGGTCTGATATGACCCTTCTCCAATGACTCATTGATATACGACCGCATAGTGTCATGTTCAGGTACAGACAAGTTAAAAAGGCGACCTTAGGAATTTACTACCAGGCACTAATTCAATAGCGCAGTCATAGCTCCTATGGGGGGGCAAGGATGCAGATTTACTTTCGCTAAACACACAGAAAAAATCATCAAAAGTAAGGCACATCTTGAGCCTGGGAGAGGCAGAAAAAACAGGAGTGTTGGCATTAACACATTGGCAGCCCCAACTGGTTACAGACACAGATTTCAAATCCGAAACAGGATTATGAGACTGCAACCAGGGAAACCTAGTACAATAAATTCTGCAGATTATACACACCAAAAATTTGCAACTCTCCTGTGATCAGTTCAACCCTCATTATCACCTGAGTAGAGAACTGGGGTTTATTCTCACCAAAGGGGTAGAATCAATGCCCATAGGGGAATAGACTTCCGTAGGGTATCAAGGGAAACCCACAACTTTAGCAAAATCAAAATCCATCAGGTTAATAGCTGCTCCGAATCAACAAAAGCCTGAGCAGAAAATGTAGCAGGGAGCAAATCAGGGTAACAGTCAACAGAAATTTAGTCTGAACACTACCCAAGACAACTGAGCGTGCAAAACGTCTTCCCCGCTTAGGCAGACTGAGATAGCATGAGAGGCATCACCACGTAGAAACAAACCCATTTCGTTTTCGAAACTCATGACGCTGTGCCCCCAGAAGTCACTCTAATCACACTGCATGGGTTCAGAAGCTGGTTCATAAGGCAACACCATTCCACGCATACCTCTACGCTCACGCAAAGTCTGTCAATTGAATCGCCAATGACATAGAATCATTGAAACCAGAGGGAGCAGGAAAACCCACCATAACATCTTTTACATTCTCTGACAGACCCTTCTGAAAAAGGGCTGCCAAAGCATCATCATTCCATTTGGTCAGAAACTGCCCACCTTTGGAATTTCTGACAGTACACTTCAGCGTTCTCAAGCCCTGATTTAATGCCAACAAGTTTTTTTCAGCTTGATCAGTGACATTAGGTTCTTCGTACAAAAACCCAGAGCCAGAAAAAATGCATCAACATTACTCAAAAACAGGATCCCCAGGTGTCAGGGAAAATGCCCAATCCTGAGGATCGCAGCACTGAAGAGATGACAATTTGAACCTGCTGTGCTGCATTCCCTGAGGCTTCAAGGCAAAAAACAAGTTACCGTTATTTTTGAAATTTCAGAAATTTAAGCCCGATCCCCCAAAAACAAATCTGTCATGGGATCCTAGGTTTCCACAACCGCAACCCAGCAAGACAGGAAGCAATAACTATGAACTTCAGTGGCAAGCTGATCCACACGGCCAACAACTGTGCAAACTCCATTGAAGAGAAAAAAATCCTCCTCAGCACCCAGAGAAAAAGAGGGAAAAAAAAATGCAACAAAAAGAAAAAAAAAAAAAACTCTGACAAGTCTGACAACTTTTTTCTTTCCACACTATTTTTCCCTTCTGTGAGTACCATATATTTTCAGTGAGGCCGGTGATACTGTTATATTTTGGTAGCTGAGAAGCAGGCAAAAACGGCAATACCCAGAGAGGTTGGAATCTACTGGATTGCAGTACCCTGACTAACACCACCACAACTAAAGGCAGCCGTGAGCTTCCTACGTTTGGTCCTAGACGCCTCGTCACAGCCTGAGAGGCTAATACACCTAAAGATAGAAAGGGAAAGCTATCTGCCCCGGAGCAGAACCCCAAAGAACATAAGAAGCCCCAAACATGTAAGGCGGTTAGACAAGAGAAATACAGACACAGACGAAATAGTATGAGCAACGCTGGGGCCCAATCTGCCTAGACAGAATAGGATAGGAATGATACTTACTGCAAACCAAAAAAAACCCTAAAAAAAAACAACGCTACTAATTGCAAAAAACCTGAGATCACACGACCTCTACCACCTAAATTAGTTCTCTGTTGTAATAAAACTAAGCCGCAGCCACAAAAAAACTGGAAAAGGCAAATGAACAAACAACAGTGGCTCCAAGGAACCGAGAGGAGCCCAACCCCCAGGGAAGGGGGACCTGGCCAACCTCACAGAAATGCAGAGAAAAATGCAAATGGCAAGCACACAAAACAAAAACAGAAATATCATTATCTGAGAGCAGGAGAAGAGGCAAGACTCAGAAAGCTTCCAAGTGAACAAGGAAACAACGTTGAGACAAGAACAATTGATCATCGGCAACCATGATGGGGGGAACCTCCCTTATATCCAGCCAATCTGTGATTCCTGATTGCCAATCCTCACTGAATGGCTCATACTGTTTGTAACCACCAGAGGGGCTTCTGCTCAGAATTCATTTCTAAAACATCATAACAGCAAGTAGTACATGGATGCAGGGGAGCAGGTGCAGTGGAGGATGATGACCGTTTTGCTTCGATCAGGCCCAGGTAGGGAAGTAGTGGGTAGGCGGTCCCTATGAGACAACGTCTTCTCCACCACCCCTCTGTAACAAAAATTAAAAGTCTAGATCTCTATAGGTGGAATATCACTACTATGTATGTACTACTTGCATTGAATAAAAAAAGGATTGTTTTTACTGCATCATGGAGTGCCACCAATTTTTTCCTCCTGGCCTGAACTTTGTACGTGCTGATCATTTCAGGTGTTGCACCCGGGATTTTGCAAGCCGTACAGTGCTGGTTCGCTGAGTAAGCTTGAAAAGGTTTGTTTTAAGTTTGGTGCTAGTTGTTCTTATTTTCCACAAGTACTATGCCTTAAGACTGCTTGTGTACACTGCCCCTCCCCTCACACCTGTGGGGAGTACTGTGCCTTTAAGCTGTTGTGTGTTTTCTAGTAGTCTTGGAAATTGCCATCAGCCATCTTGTTGCCATATCGAGGACAAATAATAATCTTTCTGGACCGGTGTGCTTTTTTTAATTGTCTGGGAAATAATAATTAGCTTATCTTTCTGTTGCCATTTCTTACAAATAAATAATTTCATAAGCCAGAGTTTGTTTTATAGTAGTCTGAGAAATAAATGATTGGCATCTGCCCACTCCGTTGCCATTAAGAGGCCAAATAAATCATTTTTCAGGACCGCCATGTTTGTATGGTAGTGTTGCAAATAATAATTGGCAGGACCCATCTTGCTGCCATTTCTAGGCCAAAGAAATATGTTTTCTAACTGGTGTGTGTTTTTTACTAGTATGGGAAATAAATAATTGGCATCAGCCATCTCATTGCCAATATAGGTCAAAATATATATTTGCCTATATATGTTGTGTGTGTTTTCTAGTAAAATTGCAAATAAATAATCAGGATCAGCTATCTCGTTGCTGTTTTTTGGCCAAAATAAATATTTTTTATTGGCCAGAGTTAGTTTTATAGTAGTCTGGGAAATAAAAAATTGGCATATGCCATCTCGCTGCCATTTAGAGGTCAAATAAATAATTTTTCAGGACCGCTGTGCGTTTTCTGGTACTGTTTCAAATAAATACTTGGCAGCAGCCTCTGTTGCCATTTCTAGGCCAAAGAAATACGTTTCCTAAACTGGTGTGTTTTTTTTACTAGTTAGGAAATAAATAATTGGCATCACCATCTCGTTACCTATACAGGCAAAAGAAATAAGTTTGCTGGACAAGTGTGTTTTCTTGTAGGCTGGGAAATAAATAATTAGCATCAGCCATCTCGTTGCCATATATAGGCCAAACAAATAATTTTTCAGGACTGCTGTGTGTTTTCCAGTAATGTTGCAAATAAATTATCGGCATCACTATCTCGTTGCCATTTATTGGCCACAGAAATAATTCTTCATACTCGTGTGTTTTATGGTATGTTGCAAATAAATAATTGCATCAGCCTCTCAATACCATTTATGGGCCAAAAAATATTTTTCCTAAACCGTGTGTGTTTTATAGTAGTTTGGGACATAAATACATCTCCTTGCCTTTTCTAGTCCAAAGAAATTTTTTAATGAGCGAGGGGGTGTTTTGTTTAGCAGTCTGTGAAATAAATAATTGTCATCAGCCATCTCATTGCCATTTATAGGCCAGAGAAATAATTTTTCAGGACCGATGTGTGTTTTCTATTAGTGTTGCAAATAATAATTGGCATCATCTATCTCGCTGCCGTTTCCTGTCCAAAGAAATAATTTTTCTGGACCAGTGTATGTTTTATAGTAGTTTGAAAATTAAATAATTGGCATCAGCCATCTCGTTTCCATTAGTATGCCAAAGAAATATTTTTTCAGGACTTCTGTGTGTTTTCTAGTACTGTTACAAATAAAAAAAATCTGCTCTTCCATATCTCTTTGCAAGCAGTGTTTAGAAATGAAGAGAAGAGTGGTTCCAGCTTCCAATGTGAATTTCTTTATTCGTGGCAAATATAAAATTAACATAAGCAGGTGTACTCCTCTGTTATCAAGTGGATGTGCTATGTAGCATTGGATACACAGCAACGCCTTCGACCCGACAGTGGGTCTTTGTCACAGCTGAAAACTAATCATCACCAACAATTTTATAGCTGTGAAGGACCAATCAAATTGTCCAGAAATGTCACATGATCTAGTTTCCAAGAACCAAGAAAAAGGGCCTGGACAGCTTGATGAATATACCACTGAATAGCGATACTCCTTAGTTCCATCTAATTTTGAGATAAATATGAAAATAACAGAGCAACTAGAAGCATAAGTTAAAATCAATCTAGATGTATAAAAATACGAACAACTTAATAATGATACATTATTTAATTTCATTTGTTTAGACCCATGGAAATCTCGTGCCCAAATTAAATATCCAAAATGCCTCCCTGCTTAGGAAGCGCCTTTTAAGATCTCCTTCATGTTTGGGACTTTTCAAATGCTCAATACCAATGATTTGCAATGATTTTATATCCCCTTGATGTGAGTGATAAAATGCCTTGAAGCCATTGATATATTTCTGACTTCTATTGTTATTTTTCTATGTCTCGTAAATGTTCAGAGATACGTACTTTGAGTTTCCTAGTAGTGCAACCTATATAAGCTAGATTTAACTCTCTACACCATGTTCCAAATTATTATGCAAAATTGGTTTTAAGTGTCATAGCGGTTTTTTTTTGTAAATAAACCATTGATGGTATTGTGTCTCGGTTCTTTGGATCACTGAAATTAATCTCAGATACCTGTGATAATTATTTGCCATGGAGCCCAATAAAAGGAAAACTGGATGTTCCACACTACTAAGCAGACCAGAGTTTTCAAGTAACAGGGAAAGAAACAGGATCTCTCTGCTGCTGAAAAGCATCAAAAAGTGTAATGTCTTGGTCAAAGGATGAAAACATTAGATATTTCCAGAAAACTTAATCGTAATCATCGTACTGTTAAGAGATTTGTGGCTGATTCTGAGCACAGACGTGTTCGTGCTGATAAAGGCAGAATGACGAAGGTTTCTGCCAGCAATTCATCGGATTAAAGAGCAGCTGATAAAAAGCCATTGCAAAACCCGCAAACAGATATTTGAAGCTGCTGGTGCCTCTGGAGTCCCTCGAACCTCAAGGTGTAGGATCCTTCAAAGGCTTACTGTGGTGCATAAACCTACTATTCGGCCACCCCTAAACAGTGCTCACAAACAGAAACAGTTGCAATGGGCCCAGACATACATGAAGACTAATTTTCAAACAGTCTTGTTTACTGATGAGTGTCGAGCAACCCTAGATGGTCCAGATGGATGGAGTAGTGGATGGTTGGTGGATGGCCACCATGTCCCAACAAGGCTGCGACGTCAGCAAGGAGGTGGAGGAGTAATGTTTTGGGCTGGAATCATGGTGAAAGAGCTGGTAGGGCCCTTTAAGGTTCCTGAAGGTGTGAAAATGACCTCTGCAAAGTATATAGAGTTTCTGACTTATAACTTTCTTCCATGGTATAAAAAGCAGAAACGTGCTTTCAGGAGCAAAATCATCTTCATGCATGACAATGCACCATCTCATGCTGCAAAGAATACCTCTGAGTCATTGGCTGCTATGGGCTTAAAAGGAGATAAACTCATAGTGTGGCCACCATCTTCCCCTGACCTTAGCCCTATAGAGAACCTTTGGAGTATCATCAAGCAAAAGATCTATGAGGGTGGGAGGCAGTTCACATCAAACAGCAGCTCTAGGAGGCTATTATGACTTCATGCAAAGAAATACAAGCAGAAACTCACAAGTTCAATGGATGCAAGAATTGTGAAGGTGATATCAAAGAAGGGTTCCTATGTTAACATGTAATTTGGCGTGTTAGGATGTTTTGAAGTTAAATAGCTTTTTTGTTCAGTGAATGTGACCTCCTAATGCTGCACATTCCACAAATGAGCATTTTCAGTTCTTTAAAACATATCAAATGTTTAGAAATTCTTTTGTGCCTAATAATTTGGAACAGTGCATTTTGAGGTTTTATTCAATTTGGAGATTATACTGTTATCATTGGGAGGTTTCTTCAATAAAAATTCGATGTATACTCTAATGGGTGATGACTTTTATTAGACTGACTGTCATTTGCACCGACCACTTAGGAAAATCAGAGAAAAAATATCATTTGCAATATAAATTTGGAACATGGTGTACACAGAATTTGATAAATTACATTAGTGGTATTACAATTAATGAATTTTTTAATGTTAAAAGTCTGAGTGTAATCAGTATTATTATAAGTTGTAGTATTGCACGCGACCTTACATGTTTTTCATCTATTAAAGCCACATTTAAAGAAACTGAGTCATAGTTTTTAACCAATTGTCTTTCATCAAATTTGACGAGAAGAATCCTGGAGAGAAATAATGTCACCTATCATAAGGGCACGTCTTGCCACTGTATTTATACCTGATTGCAGGATTTTTTCCAATGTATCATCCTCATAGAGAATCGGTAAACACTAGTGTTGAGCATTCCGATACCGCAAGTATCGGGTATCGGCCGATATTCGCGTTATCGGAATTCCGATACTTAATTCCGATACTTTTTCAATATCGTATACCGGAATCGGAAGTTCCCATAATTCTTTGAGAGGCAATGTGATGTTAGTCAGCCAATGATGAATCTTATGAAGTGTGGGCACATCCTGTAATGCTGCGGTCATCTTAACTAATGGCATGGCTGTGATTGGCTGCTGAAATGATGTCAGAATGCACTATAAAAGGCGCCGCAGCCATTTTAGCGTCACTGTGCTGTGAACTCAGTAAGGGACAGAACGCTGCTGTGCTGACTCTGAGGGACAGTTAGATATTGCGATTTTGTGTACTACTGTGCTTGAGGCAGGCTAGTTTACCAACCGCTGTGTAAAGCTTCATTTTGCCAGTGTTGTTTTAACAGCTCTGTGCAAGGTGTGTGTGTGACAGTGCAGGTGACGCTGCAGTTTGCTCTGCATCCACCGCTGTTTGTAGGCATCTGCACGTGTCACTGACTCTTTTTTTTTTTTATTTTATTTAGTGGAATTGGTGCAGCTCCATTATATTAGAAAAAAATCAAATCTATTAGTGTGACGTGCTTCCATCCGTATACAATACATTGGTTGCAAACACTATAGAAGTACACAAAGGAGCTTTTCACAGATAGTGAATAGTTGTGTTTCAGTGTTCACTGCAGTCTGTGAGGTTTTGATTTTTTGAGTGCAGATCACGCTCCAGTTAGTTCTTCAACCACTGCTGGTTGTAGTCTGCTGAGCGTGTGTCACTGCCTCATCCTTCACATTTTTCTCTAATTGGTGCTGCTCCATTTTAGTGGAAAAAAATCTAATCTATTAGTGTGACGCGCTTCCATCCGTATACAATACATTGGTTGCAAACACTATAGAAGTACACAAAGGGGCCTTTAACAGCTACAGAACAGTTGTGTTTCAGTGTTCACTGTAGTCTGTGAGCTTTTCATTTTGTGAGTGCAGATTACGCTCCAGTTTGTACTTCAACCACTGCCGGTTGTAGTCTGCTGAGCGTGTGTCACTGCCTCATCCTTCACATTTTTCTCTAATTGGTGCTGCTCCATTTTAGTGGGAAAAAAATCTAATCTATTAGTGTGACGCGCTTCCATCCGTATACAATACATTGGTTGCAAACACTATAGAAGTACACAAAGGGGCCTTTAACAGCTACAGAACAGTTGTGTTTCAGTGTTCACTGTAGTCTGTGAGCTTTTCATTTTGTGAGTGCAGATTACGCTCCAGTTTGTACTTCAACCACTGCCGGTTGTAGTCTGCTGAGCGTGTGTCACTGCCTCATCCTTCACATTTTTCTCTAATTGGTGCTGCTCCATTTTAGTGGAAAAAAATCTAATCTATTAGTGTGACGCGCTTCCATCCGTATACAATACATTGGTTGCAAACACTATAGAAGTACACAAAGGGGCCTTTAACAGCTACAGAACAGTTGTGTTTCAGTGTTCACTGTAGTCTGTGAGCTTTTCATTTTGTGAGTGCAGATTACGCTCCAGTTTGTACTTCAACCACTGCCGGTTGTAGTCTGCTGAGCGTGTGTCACTGCCTCATCCTTTACATTTTTCTCTAATTGGTGCTGCTCCATTTTAGTGGAAAAAAAATCTAATCTATTAGTGTGACGCGCTTCCATCCGTATACAATACATTGGTTGCAAACACTATAGAAGTACACAAAGGGGCCTTTAACAGCTACAGAACAGTTGTGTTTCAGTGTTCACTGTAGTCTGTGAGCTTTTCATTTTGTGAGTGCAGATTACGCTCCAGTTTGTACTTCAACCACTGCCGGTTGTAGTCTGCTGAGCGTGTGTCACTGCCTCATCCTTCACATTTTTCTCTAATTGGTGCTGCTCCATTTTAGTGGAAAAAAATCTAATCTATTAGTGTGACGCGCTTCCATCCGTATACAATACATTGGTTGCAAACACTATAGAAGTACACAAAGGGGCCTTTCACAGATACTGAACAGTTGTCTGCAGGGTTCACTGTAGTCTGTGAGGAATAACCACACTTAGGCCTTAACTTTTCTGACTTTCTTTATCAATCTACCAAGATGAAGAAGTCAGTGAGTAAGGCACGTGGTCGTGGTCGAGGCCGTGGATTTGCAGCAGGGAGAGGACGTGGGGATTCTGTGGCTGCTGCCGCACCCAGTGACACAGCATCCACCAGTTTTCCCCGTGAGCGTTCCTTTATGCGCACTTTTGTAGGAGCTCAGCGTACCCCCCTGCTGTGTGAAGAACAAATTGAAGCCGTTGTTGGTTGGATGGCAGCCAATGCATCGACTTCAATAGCTTCCACCTCCTCTCAGGACCACAGCACTGTTGAACAACCATCAGTCTCTTCACCGCCTGCCAAATTGCCCAGGCAGTCAGAGAGCTCTGTACAGGAGCCAGCTGAGTCTCTGCTTCTGTTCTCAGAATCTGTTGGCTTGGAGACAGGGGCCCAGCCAAGCAGCATTCTGGAATGTGAAGAAGAGGCAGTATGCAGTGATGCGCAACAGCTGTGTCTCTCTGAATCTGAAGAGGCGGGTGAGCCAGTGCCGATGGTCAGCACAC
Organism: Oophaga sylvatica; assembly: GCA_033576555.1. Lineage (NCBI taxonomy): Eukaryota > Metazoa > Chordata > Amphibia > Anura > Dendrobatidae > Oophaga > Oophaga sylvatica. The sequence goes on from JARQOD010000003.1 coordinate 306,123,988, forward strand.
CGCAGAACGCATCTGATGATGATGAGACTCAGTTGCCAGTTTCTGTTGAGCATGGTGCTGGCCAGACCACCCAACAACAGCAGTGTTGGAAGAGGGTAGTGGTGGAGATGATGAGGTCCAAGACCCAACATGGCGTGAGGAACAGGAAGGTGGTGGGAGCAGCTCTGAGGAAGAGATTGCACCAACGGTCCAAACAGTAGGGAGAGGTAGGCTGCAGACTCGCTTGCCTGTAGCCTCCAGTTTGGCACCCGTTCGGAGCAGTTCTCTTACAACAGCCAAACCGGGCGCTCCCAGGACTTGCTCTGCGTGGTCCTTTTTTGATACAGTTGCAGATGATATTTGCTATGTAAAATGCAAGCTGTGTAATCAAAAAATTAAAAGAGGTAAAAGTGTCAGTAACCTTAATACAACAAATATGTGGAAACATGTGCGGTCAAAGCACTTTGTTGAGTTACAAAGACACACTGGAGATGTAGGCCAACCTACAGCAGCACCTACATCTTCAGCTCCTGTTGGAGCCTCTTCCTCCAGTTCACACACAGCTGGTTCGGCTTCCTCAAAGGATCGCCATGGAAGAACCTCTGTCACTGTTGTCCAGAGACACAGTGTTATTCCACCCACAGCTGCAAGTTCCCTGTCATCCTCACACACCCAGGCCACAAAACAGCCATCGGTAGCACAGGCATGGGATAAAAGACGGCCATACTCGGCAAACCATCCACGAGCACAGGCTCTGAATGCTGGCATTGCAAAACTCCTGTCCCTTGAAATGCTGTCATTCAGGCTGGTGGAGACTGACAGTTTCCGTGAATTAATGGCATTGGCAGTCCCACAATACAATGTGCCCAGCCGATTTTATTTCAGCAGGCAAGCCGTCCCTGGTCTGCAAAAGCATGTTGAGGCAAAAATTAAACATGCGCTACTAAACGCCGTCAGTAGCAAGGTCCACCTGACCACCGATGCGTGGACCAGTACCCATGGCCAGGGACGATACCTTTCACTCACTGCCCATTGGGTGAATGTTGTGGAGCCGGGTACAGATCTTGCGAGTGGCGCTGTACGTGTTCTGCCAACTCCAAGGATTGCCGGAATCAAGTCTGTCCACATTGACTCCTCCTCCTACTCCAGTTCCTCAGAATCATCGCTGCAGGAGCCGTCACGGTCTACCTCCACATGGACCCGTGGACGCTTACCTGATGCGACCGATATGAGCACAGCCGTGGCCAAACGGCAACAGGCCGTTCTGAAATTAATTCCCATGGGGAATCGAAGCCACACAGCGCAGGAGGTCTGGAATGCCATCAAGCAGGAGAGCGACGTGTGGTTTTTGCCAGCGAATCTCCAGCCAGGCTTGGTAGTGTGTGACAATGGCCGAAATCTGGTGGCAGCTCTGGGCCTTGGCAACCTCACTCACATACCATGTCTGGCACATGTGCTCAACTTGGTCGTGCAGAGTTTTTTGAGGGACTATCCGGATCTTGATGCACTGCTGCACAAGGTCCGCCTAGAGTGCGCTCACTTGCGACGTTCCAGCATGGCCAGATCGCGCATTGCAGCTCTGCAACGCAGATTGCGCCTTCCTGAACATCGCATCATATGTGACGTATCCACAAGGTGGAATTCAACGTTACATATGTTGGAGCGGTTGTGTGAGCAGCAGCCAGCAGTTATGGAGTATCAGCTGCATCAGGCGCAATCAACACGCAATTTGCGCCGTCCACACTTCACCATTAATGAGTGGGCCACTATGAAGGACATGTGCCACGTTTTGCGTGCGTTTGATGAGTCAACGCGGATGGCGAGTGCAGATGATGCACTAGTCAGCCTGACTGTCCCCCTTATCTGCCTGCTTCAAAAAACACTGCAAGCAATAAGGGATGAGGTTTTGGAAGAGGTGGAGGATGAGGAGTCACAAATTCCATCACCTTCTGGAAAGTCAGCGCAACGTGGTTCCTCACAAAGGGCTGGGCAGGGCTCACTTTGTGAGGAGGATGATGAGGAGGAGTCAATGGAGGAGGAAGACATCGCTCCAGAGGGAGGTACACAACGCTCTAGTCAGTATGTAGAGCGAGGGTGGGGTGATGCAGAGCAGGCAGAGATAACGCCTCTTGCAGAGGACAGCGTTTCTTTGCCAGTTGGGAGTCTGCAGCACATGGTTGATTTCATGCTGCAGTGCCTAAGAAACGACCGCCGCATCGCCCACATTCTCACGACGTCTGATTATTGGGTGTACACCCTCCTAGACCCTCGCTACCGGGACAACGTCAAAAGCCTCATCACACCGTTGAACCGGAGCGTAAAATGCGGGAGTACCAAGACACACTGGTGCAATCCCTAATGTTCTACCTTACTGCCGAGAGCACTGCTGCTGCTACTGCTTTACAAAGCAGCTCTGTGCGTCGAGGCAGTGTAGAGAGCTCTGCAACAAGAGGGAGCACACGCAGTGCCTCTGCACAGGGAAAGACCAGTATGTTAAAAATGTGGCAAAGTTTTGTGGCAGCGCCACAAATGTCTACACCATCCGAGAGGGCTCCAGTCAGCGGGAGGCAACGTATCCGTCAGATGGTGACAGACTACTTGGCTTTGCCTCTCAGTGTACTCCCAGATGGCTCTTCCCCATTCAAGTTTTGGGTCTCTAAGCTGGATACATGGCAGAGCTTAGCCAGTATGCATTGGAGGTGCTGGCTTGCCCTGCTGCCAGTGTATTATCGGAGCGCGTCTTTAGTGCTGCAGGTGGTGTACTAACAGACCGTCGCATGCGACTATCCTCCGATAATGTAGACCGGCTTACTTTTCTGAAAATGAACAAGGCATGGATCTCGGCAGAATTTGTCTGTCCGTTTTCAGATTAAATAACTGGTTCGCAACGTTATCCATGTCTCCTGTTATGTTCATCTTTCTACCACCTGAACTCTACTCCCTGGGCTCCAACACTGCCAGTTGCTGCTCAGAAGTGTCGTGTCCACAGAACAAAACACAAGCTCTACTGTTAGTGGGGTTCAGTAACGCCAGCTGTTCCCCTGCTGTGTCAACGGCAAGAAGTGTCCTGTTCCCGACACATGGACAGAAAAACACATGACCAACATGCTCCAAATAGGGAAGAGCCGTCACCCTGCTTGTTATGCTGAAAACATGAAATTGTGAAGTTTTGCAGGCCTAGAATGATAAATTTTTATGACAAATATGGACAAATAATAATTTGTCATCACAGCGCATATCTGCACATGTCTATTAGAAATGGTAACAAAAAATAAAACATAGTCTACTCTTCACATTTTGAAATTAATGCATAAAAGTACATTTCAGACTTATGAATTAATGCTTTTTAAGGAACTTTATCTGTACCTGTAAGATAATGCACTCAATGGATGTACGAATCATTAAATCCTCATCATCATCATCACGAGTTTTATTTATGACAGACATTATAAAATACACATACTGATGCCAACTGTAACTTCAAACACCATATATGAAATGGCCAGCATGTAAACATGGTAATAATGTCCAATAATAAATTATTACATCTAGAAAGTGCATCATGCATACTGACAATAGGTAGTTATACCTGCAAGTGCTGTTGAAACAACCACAAGAGATATAAATTAATACTGGTATATAGGTATCACAGTGCATAGTTACTCATGGACAATGTTGATGTAATACTGTATCTCAATTAAGTCAGCGTCAACCATTAGGCTTGTTAGTCTTGTACATTGTTAAAGAGGGAACGTAATTTTTTGGTTTGTCATAGGTGGAGTATTACACATTAAATTATTACTGCTGTATTTTTTTTTGCGTCCCTAGTGCGCAATAACGCAGCCTAACCTCACATTTGATAGTCAGCTAATTGCCACACGCTACCCTACCCTACGCGTGACAGTAGGAAGGTAGTGTTGACGGATAAAGCTTTGCGCAACCAGACATTCTTTTACCCTCTTCAACACTCTACAAGCAAAAAATGCATGATTTCAGCCGCAGACTTTATTGACGTACAGTATAACATCGGCATTACCCATCAGAGGCTGTCCACTGTCTGATACAGACATAGAATATACCTTTGCTATCCGTAGCCTTTGTTTCACCTACACTTGCAGGCACACACTTAAATTGTGACAAACAATGCCTAATGTTTTTTTAAATGGTTATTTTTTATTGTACATTATTGTGTCATCAATCACATTGATGAGTCCATGCTGGACATGTCATACATGCTATAGAAAGTTACGATTTTATGAACTTAAATAATTGAAATGTCTGTGACTGTCACATAAAATTTGCGATGATGATGATGAGTGACTATTACAAAATCCATTGTCTTCACTATGTTATGGTTTAACATAGCGTTCCTTAAGCATTATTCATAAAAAAAAAAAATTGACTTTTATTCTTAAATTTACAACACTATATTTTGTTACCAATTTTTTGGGTGTTGTGTTGTTCCATTTATTTTTGGCATGTGCATATATGCGTTTATATTTGTATTTTCTTTATTTTTCCTTCTTGAAATTAGAAAACATGTGTATCTTTGTACCGTGTTAGCCAGTAGATAGAAAAATATTTAGACTTCAGAGTCAGCAGTGGTTGATACCTTTTAATGGATAACTGAAAAGATGGAAACAAATTGCAAGCTTTCAAGGCTACTCACGTCTCTTCATCAGGGAAAGACTAACTAAAAAAATTAAGCATCACATATTTCTATACACAACAGGACACAGGAATAGTGCAATAGGTAAGACAAGTAAGTGACGTGTATCAGAACTGTCATTATCTCACAGGGATGAACATAAATATTGGAACAGTTCCTAGATAAGGATAGAAAGTTTGATTGCCCTCTCATTGGCGTATTTTTTTGGGTTTTCATGACCCTGCAAGGGCATAGACGCAGATTCCTTAATTGATATAGAATGACATAAATCCATGTGATCTATTCATTCCATCACTAACAGTGTCAAAGGTCATGATGAGCTTATATTCTGAAACCTTTGTACGTTTCTCATATTTGAAGTTATATTTTAATACCAGTAATTCCATATCCATGATGCTATGACCGGGCATACAAAAGTCTTTTGCCACAGGTAAATTCATTAACTTATCTGTGATTGTGTGGCGCTGATAATTCATCCTTGTTCTCCTTTTTGTTGCCGGTCTCCCCTCACTTGTCCCTCCCTCACTTGTCTTAGCTATTCCTGTGTCCTGTTGTGTGTAGAAATATGTGATTCTTCATTTTTGGCTTTACTCTTAGCCTGATGAAGACACCTGAGTAGTCTCGAAAGCTTTGAATTTGTTACCATATTTTCAGTTAGCCATTAAACGTTATCAACCACAGAGGACTGTCAAGTATAAATATTTTTCTATTCTTGTAATTGAAATTTATCATTTTATTGTTGTAGTAAAACTTCATTTATTCTTGTTTGAAGTACATACATTTGCAATGGCCACGTAACAAGGCAATAACTCAATATTTTATGCCTACACCCTCCTTGACCCTGGGCTTCAACAGCGCCAGTTGCTGCTCAGAAGTGTTAGATGCACAGATGAAAACAATCGCTGATGTGTTTGTGGGGTTCAGTAACGCCTGCTGTTCCCCTGCTGTGTGTCTGGCAAAAATTACTGCTGCTAACTACAACTTCAACTTCAAACGTCTCATACTAGGCCTCTGCCTACACCCTCCTTGACCCTGGGCTTCAACAGCGCCAGTTGCTGCTCAGAAGTGTTAGATGCACAGATGAAAACAATCGCTGATGTGTTTGTGGGGTTCAGTAACGCCTGCTGTTCCCCTGCTGTGTGTCTGGCAAAAATTACTGCTGCTAACTACAACTTCAACTTCAAACGTCTCATACTAGGCCTCTGCCTACACCCTCCTTGACCCTGGGCTTCAACAGCGCCAGTTGCTGCTCAGAAGTGTTAGATGCACAGATGAAAACAATCGCTGATGTGTTTGTGGGGTTCAGTAACGCCTGCTGTTCCCCTGCTGTGTGTCTGGCAAAAATTACTGCTGCTAACTACAACTTCAACTTCAAACGTCTCATACTAGGCCTCTGCCTACACCCTCCTTGACCCTGGGCTTCAACAGCGCCAGTTGCTGCTCAGAAGTGTTAGATGCACAGATGAAAACAATCGCTGATGTGTTTGTGGGGTTCAGTAACGCCTGCTGTTCCCCTGCTGTGTGTCTGGCAAAAATTACTGCTGCTAACTACAACTTCAACTTAAAACGTCTCATACTAGGCCTCTGCCTACACCCTCCTTGACCCTGGGCTTCAACAGCGCCAGTTGCTGCTCAGAAGTGTTAGATGCACAGATGAAAACAATCGCTGATGTGTTTGTGGGGTTCAGTAACGCCTGCTGTTCCCCTGCTGTGTGTCTGGCAAAAATTACTGCTGCTAACTACAACTTCAACTTCAAACGTCTCATACTAGGCCTCTGCCTACACCCTCCTTGACCCTGGGCTTCAACAGCGCCAGTTGCTGCTCAGAAGTGTTAGATGCACAGATGAAAACAATCGCTGATGTGTTTGTGGGGTTCAGTAACGCCTGCTGTTCCCCTGCTGTGTGTCCGGCAAAAATTACTGCTAGCTACCTAATCATGGTGAAAAAAAAAAATTACATCTCAAAGTGTCTAGTGCTACACATAGATATGAGGCTACACCATGATTTCTAAGCTGTAAACATTTGAAACGTCAACTTTCAAACCATAAAATGATTTGTCTTTGTCACAAATCTGTAACAAAATAATTGTGACATATTATTACAGATATGCACATGTCGAAAACAAATGCAAACACAAAAGCCTACTTATGCTATAGGATACTGATGGTCAACCTTGTCACTCCATAGCTTAGACAAATCCAACTCACATCATGATGACTCAAATACTGCAATGTTGGAAGTGCATAATGTGGGTTGAACTTTGACAACTGCTGCAGTGCGAAGGTTATACTTCAGTGTTCTTGCCTTTGAAATAAAAGCATACAAGTAAATATAATATCCATTGTTGATTAAGGGACGTGATGTACACCTGTAATATTGTGCAAACAATGCATGTAGGAATAGTCCTCTTCAACATTACTTATATTTGTGTCATTTTAAAAAATACATATTTGATTAGAAAGTTAACAGCCCATATCATAAAGGTCCTTCATGTAAACATGATAATCGCTAACAAAAATCATGCATTACCTTGGTAAAGTCAATAGTGCATAGTCACAATAGCAAAATATATACCTGTAAGTGGTGCTGAAAGAACGACAACTGATAGAATAGGTGAATGATATCTATTTATCAGACTGAATAGCGACACCTGTACAATGTCGATATAATACTGTACCTTAACAAAACAGCTGTGTCACACCTCACACGCATTTTTCTTGTAGCTTGTTATGTAATAGGGCACATGCGTGTATGTTTCATCATAGGTGCATGTTTACTGAGTAAAGCAGTCATGACAACGCCTTTGTGTTGTCGGTACGCTTGCGATGATGAACGATGCGCACCGTGAATGTTAGTCTGCGTCATAAGACGCACAGACGCTCCAATACCCAACGCGTCACAGCAGGAAGCCAGTCTGTGCGTCCAAACAAAGGCGCAAGCATACATGCACGTACCCTTTTATAAAGCTATATAAAAATAAGGATGTAGTACTTAGTAACACACACTTTATTGAGGTACAGTATTACATCGCCATTCACCATCTGTGGCTATGCAGTGTCATCTATATATACCTTATCTATCCGTTGTCATGCTTGCAAGTCCACAGTCAGGCATAAATAGCTGTTTTCACTATGCACTTTTTAAAGGTTTTTTTTGTTAATATAAATGATTGGCACATATTATCAGTATTACATGATGGAAATTTTAGATATTTTTAAAAACTTTTTAGTGATATTATTCAGCAAATGAAAATGGTGTACATACTGTTACTTATCCATCATTAATGGATTCTGATATGTACTTGTATGCTTTTATTTAAAACCGTATAGCAGATTATTTAACCTATTTTTTTTGTGGTTTGCATTGCTTTTCAACATGTTAATGTATGCGTTTATGTTTGTCAATTATTAATTTACATATATTTTTTAAAGTAAAATCATCATCTTATGGTACTAAAGGTTATATTTCTCTTGTTTGGAGTATAGACATTTTTAATTGACACGTAACAAGGAAAATACTTCATCTAGTATTTAAACATCCTCCTTGACCCTGGGCTCCAACACCGCCAGTTGTTGCTTGGAAGTGCTGTTAGCACAGTCTACACTTGCTCCCGTGTTACTGGGGTTCAGTAATGTCAGCTGTTCCCCTGCTGTGTGAACGGCAAAAAGTCCTGCTGCCTCCACCATGTTCTCTTCTCATCCCTGGGTTACAACACCGCCAGTTGTTTCTCGGAAGTGCTGTTAGCACAGTGAACACTTGCTCCCGTGTTACTGGGGTTCAGTAATGTCAGCTGTTCCCCTGCTGTGTGAACGGCAAAAAGTCCTGCTGCCTCCACCATGTTCTCTTCTCATCCCTGGGTTACAACACCGCCAGTTGTTTCTCGGAAGTGCTGTTAGCACAGTGAACACTTGCTCCCGTGTTACTGGGGTTCAGTAATGTCAGCTGTTCCCCTGCTGTGTGAACGGCAAAAAGTCCTGCTGCCTCCACCATGTTCTCTTCTCATCCCTGGGTTACAACACCGCCAGTTGTTTCTCGGAAGTGCTGTTAGCACAGTGAACACTTGCTCCTGTGTTACTGGGGTTCAGTAATGTCAGCTGTTCCCCTGCTGTGTGAACGGCAAAAAGTCCTGCTGCCTCCACCATGTTCTCTTCTCATCCCTGGGTTACAACACCGCCAGTTGTTTCTCGGAAGTGCTGTTAGCACAGTCTACACTTGCTCCTGTGTTACTGGGGTTCAGTAATGTCAGCTGTTCCCCTGCTGTGTGAACGGCAAAAAGTCCTGCTGCCTCCACCCTGTTCTCTTCTCATCCCTGGGTTACAACACCGCCAGTTTGTTTCTCGGAAGTGCTGTTAGCACAGTCTACACTTGCTCCTGTGTTACTGGGGTTCAGTAATGTCAGCTGTTCCCCTGCTGTGTGAACGGCAAAAATCCTGCTGCCTCCACCATGTTCTCTTCTCATCCCTGGGTTACAACACCGCCAGTTGTTTCTCGGAAGTGCTGTTAGCACAGTCTACACTTGCTCCTGTGTTACTGGGGTTCAGTAATGTCAGCTGTTCCCCTGCTGTGTGAACGGCAAAAAGTCCTGCTGCCTCCACCATGTTCTCTTCTCATCCCTGGGTTACAACACCGCCAGTTGTTCTCGGAAGTGCTGTTAGCACAGTGAACACTTGCTCCCGTGTTACTGGGGTTCAGAAATGTCAGCTGTTCCCCTGCTGTGTGAACGGCAAAAAGTCCTGCTGCCTCCACCATGTTCTCTTCTCATCCCTGGGTTACAACACCGCCAGTTGTTTCTCGGAAGTGCTGTTAGCACAGTGAACACTTGCTCCTGTGTTACTGGGGTTCAGTAATGTCAGCTGTTCCCCTGCTGTGTGAACGGCAAAAAGTCCTGCTGCCTCCACCATGTTCTCTTCTCATCCCTGGGTTACAACACCGCCAGTTGTTTCTCGGAAGTGCTGTTAGCACAGTCTACACTTGCTCCTGTGTTACTGGGGTTCAGTAATGTCAGCTGTTCCCCTGCTGTGTGAACGGCAAAAAGTCCTGCTGCCTCCACCCTGTTCTCTTCTCATCCCTGGGTTACAACACCGCCAGTTGTTTCTCGGAAGTGCTGTTAGCACAGTCTACACTTGCTCATGTGTTACTGGGGTTCAGTAATGTCAGCTGTTCCCCTGCTGTGTGAACGGCAAACAGTCCTGCTGCCTCCACCATGTTCTCTTCTCATCCCTGGGTTACAACACCGCCAGTTGTTTCTCGGAAGTGCTGTTAGCACAGTCTACACTTGCTCCTGTGTTACTGGGGTTCAGTAATGTCAGCTGTTTCCCCTGCTGTGTGAACGGCAAACAGTCCTGCTGCCTCCACCATGTTCTCTTCTCATCCCTGGGTTACAACACCGCCAGTTGTTTCTCGGAAGTGCTGTTAGCACAGTCTACACTTGCTCCTGTGTTACTGGGTTCAGTAATGTCAGCTGTTCCCCTGCTGTGTGAACGGCAAACAGTCCTGCTGCCTCAACTTTAATTTCCATGGGTACCTTCTGCTACCCATCCGGGTTCCAGTACCGTCAGCTGGTTCTCCGCAGTACCTTTGGCCTAGGTGCCTCCATGTCGGTATCCGAGTTCCAGCAACGTCTGCTGGTCCTTGGTAGTGCTTTGGAGCACAGGTACCTCCTGCTTAGTAACCCTGTCCCAGTAACGTCAGCTGGTCCTCGGTTGTGCCATTGGCTCTTTTCCTTCTGCTGACCCTCCGGGTTCCAGCACAGTCAGCTGGTCCTCGTTACTTTCATTGGCTCTTGTACCTTCTGCTACCCATCCGGGTTCCAGTACCGTCAGCTGGTTCTCCGCAGTGCCTTTGGCCTAGGTGCCTCCATGTCGGTATCCGAGTTCCAGCAACGTCTGCTGGTCCTTGGTAGTGCTTTGGAGCACAGGTACCTCCTGCTTAGTAACCGTGTCCCAGTAACGTCAGCTGGTCCTCGGTTGTGCCATTGGCTCTTTTCCTTCTGCTGACCCTCCGGGTTCCAGCACAGTCAGCTGGTCCTCGTTACTTCCATTGGCTTTTGTACCATCACCAACAGGACAAAGAAGGTTAAGACAAACTACAAGATACAGAACAAGAGACAGAAGAACAATAAGCAGAAGATCAAAAAGCAGAAGAACATTAAGTATAAGACCAAAATGAAGAGCAAAATATATGCTCTAAATTCTAAGCAGAAGAAGACTAAGCAGTGTATGGGGGTGAGTCCGTTCCTCCTCGTGGTGCCCCTGGAAAATGCCTGATGCTGCTGCAGGCTAAACTGAACGCGGACAAATACTGTTGTAATTAAAATCTTTCGTGACAGCAAGAACGGAAGGATGAAAATTCAGAGTTTTACAGATTACAAGTACAGGAATGTCTGTCACAAATAAGAATATGATGAAAAGGATGAATAGGAAGAAGATGAAGAAGTAGAATATGAAGAATAATAACTGTTTAATAAGAACAATATAAGTAATGTTAACAAAAAGATGAATAGCAAGAAGTTTTAGAAGATTAAGAAGGTGAAGATGAAGAATAATTTGATGAGAAAGATGATGCTGCTGAAGATTATGAAGGAGAAAGTGTGTGAAAAGTTAAAAAGGTGAAGACCATGGAAGTTGTGAAACAGACATATTTGACAAAATAGAAAAAAGGTTAACAACATTGTCAATTTGTTCGTCAATCCGAACGTATTTCCTAAAAAAAAAAAATTAATGCTATTCCATTGGATTGGGTTAAACATCTATGCCTTTAATGTCTCCTCAACCTCCCCCAATACATTCTACATTACTCTTTGTTGTTTTCCTTCATGTACAATTAACCTACAAGGCAAGAATGGGGTTTTTTTTATTTCGATATTTTGTTCCCATAGACTTACATGGGACTTCCGGTATCGGTATCGGGTATCGCCGATATTTTTTGTGTATCGGCAATACCATTCCGATTCCGATACTTTTGGATATCGGAAAGTATCGCTCAACTCTAGTAAACACTTATACATGATTTTTTGATTTTACTAAATTGCATGCTATACTGTAAACTGACAAAGGATTTCAATTCTTTTTCACTGGTATTATTTTTATTTTTACTACCAATCTGTAGTAATTCTTTTCTGTCTCTTTTCTGTGCTATATTTCTGGCTCTTTTAATTGTCCAATTTGGATGCTCCCGCTTTTCTAATTTTTCTTGAATGGCATTAAATTCCTCTATCATATTTTCTTCTATGGAACAATTCCTTTTGTGTCTTATAAATTCCCCAACAGGTATAGATTTTATGACATGTTTCGGGTGACCACTTTTGCATGGAGTATTGTAATGCCACTTATTGGTTTAGAATAAGTTTTGGATATAATATCTGAGCCCACAATGCCTTGTAATTTTAAATCCAAAAAGGAAAAAACATCTTTATCAAGTTTATGTGTGAATCGAATAGTCATATTATTGAAGTTAATATAGTCCACAAAGGCTGGTAAGGCAGACACATCTCCCTCGCAGATAATGGGGGTATCGTCTATGTATCTACCATACCAGACCAGGTGTCTTGCAAACGGATTCTCTGTAGAGTAGATAAATTTTCTCTCCCAATAAGCCATAGTAAGGTTCGCCAGGGACGGCGAATACTTAGCCCCCATCGGGACTCCTGATTTATAGATGATAGATGATGATAGAAGATAGATGGTTCCATCAAGAGAAAAAAAAATATGTTATAACAGAAAAAAAAGCACTGTTAGAAGATATTCTGTTAATTCATTTGTATAATTACTATGATTTTTCAGAAAAAAACATAAGGCTTCCATGGCTAATTCGTGCGGGATACTAATATATAGCGAGATGACGTCGCAGCTTAGCCATACATAGTCTGCAGACCAAATTTTATTCTCCAGTGCACTCAATACATCTCTGGAGTTTTTCAGGTGTCCAGGTAATTTAAATACCAGAAGCTGCAGGAGAGAGTCAGCCCATTCACATAGGTGTTCGTTGGATGATCCTATACCTGAGACTATCGGTTTCATAGGTGGTACTCCTGCAGTTTTGTGTATCTTAGGTAACCCATATATAATTGGTATTATGGGGTTTGATATCAATAAATAATCCGCCTGCTTTTTGGTTAGAACACCTATACTGAATCCTTCATTGATTATTTTCTACACCTGTTCATTGAAAATCTTAGTAGAGTCAGATGATAATTTTTCATATGTGGCTGTGTCTGCCAACATTTCACACATTTTGTTTTTATAATCATCAGCGTTTAATACCACTACCATCCCACCTTTGTCGCTTCGTTTTATAATTATATTAGACATATTTTTTAATTCTAATAGAGCGTTTTTTTGTTTCTGAGAAAAATTTCTTTTAGACCCTTTACTATGCACATTCTCTAATGTTTCTTTTTCTAGGTTTTTTAATTCCCTTTCTAAAGTTTTCTGAAACTTTTCCATACAATTAGCTCTGGTTTGTATAGGGTAAAAATACGGATTTTTAACATTTAATGTTTGAGACTCATTCACACTGCAATCCCTATTATCATTATTTTTTAAATTTAACGCTTGAAGATTTAACAATGCAAATTGTTCATTATAATTTAATTTATGAAATTCATTTATTTCCAATGATTGGGCGTGCGTTATTTCCTCAGTCTCAGAGAAAAAATGTTTTTTGATCATAAGATTTCTAATGAATTTGTTCACATCCATCACTGTTGAAAGCAAATCAAAATTCAGATCAGGTGCAAAGTTCAGTCCCAGAGATAGAATATGCAACTGATTTTAGGAAAGATTCTGAGAAGATAAATTCAATACATTATTATTGTTTAATTCCTCTGTTTCTTTTTTCTGTGTCTGGTTATAATTCCTTGATCTCCTCCGGTGTTTCCTGCCAGCCATCCTCCTGCGTTTTTTGACAAAAAGAGTCCTCTTATTTCTGTTGTTTCCAATGGAGCTGCATGATGTATCAGATGTGTATCAGATGAGTCTTGATCTGACGAAGTAACAAAAGCAACGTGCGGTTTTCTGGTTGAGATGTTATGAGACAGGCTTTGTTTTAATATTGATTTGAGCATACGGGATGTTCGTTCCCATTGACCCCATTAATAAACTTTGCCATCAGCATAATCCATTAGATCTCTTTCAAATTTTCTTTTTTTACGATTCATGATCTCCTCTTCAAGAGCTGCCACTTTGTCCTGCATTGATTTAAATGATTGATCATATTGCGGTAAGGTTTTAAAATCTTCTGTGGTTTCTTGCAGAGTAGCTATTTCTTTCTGAATATCCACAAGTTTTTTATCTTCATATTTTATGATCAGTCTGATTAAATTTAAGGAACAGATGGAAAGCAGCTGATTCCATTCCTCTTGAAATTCCTCACTGAAGCTAATTTGAAGGTAATTTTTTGATTCTCAGTCCCCTTGGAATAATCTCTTTTACCACATAGTTTTGAAGCGTAGTGAAATCCCACCATACTCTGGTCTCTTGTAAAGTTAGTTTTTCCAACTCTACCATCTGTGTGTTTCTTTAAATGCGGCTTTAATAGATGTAAAACATGTAAGGTCGCGTGCAATGCTAGAAGTTATAATAATGCTGATAACACTCAGACTTTTAACATTAAAAAAATAATTAATTGTAATACCAATAATGTAATTTATCAAATTCTATGTAGAAAGTGTAATCTAGTATATATAGGTTGCACTACTAGGAAACTCAAAGTACGTATCTCTGAACATTTACGAGACATAGAAAATTGTTAGGATCTGCGGAACGCACCAGATAAATATAAATAGTGGGTGTGTTCACAGACCGGGGTCCACCGTGCAGGCAGAGCCTGCTGCTAGCAAGATGGCGGTATAGGCGAACTCTATTACTTCACAGAGTCGCAAATATAGATACTGTGGCACTATAAGGCGGTATAAGCGAACTCTGTTACACCACAGAGTCACTAAGTAGAGCTGCAGAGATATGGACTGTGTCCTGTTAACTTCACAGGGATGCACAGACAACTGCTTGTGCAGACAGCAGTCCGTGGTAATGCAATCAGCAACTCAATCAAACAATCTCCTCACCGGAGAAGCCGGTATTCTAGGGGCTTATTTCAGCCAAGCCCTAAACATGTGCATACAATCTCCTCACCGGAGGTGCCGGTATTCTAGGGGCTTATTTTAGCCGAGCCCTAACCACATGCGTGCAAGATCACACTGGTGCAAAGCACATAATGCAATTGACACTAGCGCATGGCGGCACGGCCATGCCACCCTTTATAGTAGCAACTACAGGACCTACCAGAAAAGGACCAATGAGAAACTATACAAGAACACATGTAGTTTCAGGACCTTCCTGGTGGACCAATAGAAGCTGCTGCAGTAGCTGAGCATGTGACCCCTGATCTCCTATGAGAGATCTTACCCTGGGCATGCTCAGAAAGTAAAACACAGAACTTAGTCCCAACTGAGTCTGCTTGCCGCTGACCTGCACTGGCTACAATGGCAGGACCAGGAGAGGCAGCAGTCATCCTCTGCACAGCACTAGACTGAGCGAGACGCTGGGACCGACGTCTCTGCTGAGCAGGTTCCACTGCGGCCGGAGAGATTCCCCTTGTGCAAGAGTGGGAATTCGACCCCTAACATTACCCCCCTCCCTAGGGCCCCCTCCTTTGGGCCTCACTACGCTCAAAGGCAGCAATGAGCTGCGGAGCGTGAACGTGCTCAACAGGCTCCCAGGACCTATCCTCAGGCCCATAACCCCTCCAATCCACCAAATAAAACTTTTTGCCCCGTACCACCTTGCACCCTACAATAGCGTTCACCTCATGATCATTCGTAGACGAACCCGATGTCATGGCAGATGACTCAGAGAACTGGGACTTGACCACGCGTTTCAAGAGGAACACATGAAAGGTGTCGGAGATACCCAGGCGTGGTGGAAGGGCCAAACGGTATACCACAGGGTTAACCTGCTCGAGGACTTTGAAGGGACCCAGGTAACGGGGTGCCAACTTGGTCGACTCCACTTGCAGCCTGATGTTACGGGCGGAGAGCCACACCAAGTCACCGGGAGCAAATGTCGGAGCGGGGCGCCAATGTGAGTCGGCGGAGGACCTCATCCTCTCCTTGGAGGCCTGAATGGCATCCTGAGTACGGTCCCAAATGTCCCGTGCCTCCACAGCCCAGTCTGCCACCCTGGAGTTGGTGGAAGACATGGGCATAGGCACAGGAACCCGCAGATGCTGACCATAATTAAGGAGGAATGGTGTCTGTCTAGTGGAGTCTGCCACGTCGTTGTTCAACGCAAACTCTGCCCACGGTAACAAAGAGGCCCAGTCATCCTGCCTGGCAGAGACAAAGTGTCGCAGATATGTGACCAAGCTCTGGTAGGCCCTTTCTACCAACCCATTCGTCTCGGGATGATATGCCGAAGACAGATTTAACTCAATACTGAGTAGACGACAAAGCTCTCTCCAGAACTGAGATGCAAACTGGGGACCTCGGTCACTAACGATTTTGTCCGGCATGCCTTGTAGACGAAAGATATGTCTAATGAACAACGCAGCCAGGGCCCGTGCAGAAGGTAACCATGGTAACGGTACCAGGTGCACCATTTTGGAAAAATGGTCGGTGATCACCCAAATGATGATGCAACCATCTCCCAGGGCCTGTCTGCCACCAGCAAAGGGTAACGTAACCCAGCTGGCCGTTGTCGAGATTTATTTTTGGCGCAGGAGACGCACGCCTAAACATAATCACCAACATCACAGACCATATGCAGCCACCAGTACATCCTCGCCAACAGCTCAGCTGTCCTTTTGGTCCCAAAATGTCCACCCTGGATGAATGAGCCTAAAAGAGAACCTCCGGTCGCAAATTGGGTGGTACAAAAGTCTTGCCCGGAGGTACAGACTCTAGCAAAACCGGCACTACGGTTCTCAGGCTCTCAGAAGGGACAATAAGCCGAGGCTCCCCCTCCTCCTCCACAGAGGACACAACGGATCGAGAGAGAGCATTAGCCCGAATGTTCTTCTCTCCCGAGAGATAATGGAGGGTAAAGTGAAATCAAGAAAAACAAGAACCATCTGGCCTGACGAGAATTTAGCCACTGGGCTGTTTGTAAGTATACCAAATTCTTGTGATCGGTAAAGACTTGGAAGGGAAAGCGAGCCCCTCCAACAGATGTCTCCACTCAGAGAAAGCCAACTTCATTGCTAGCAACTCCCTGTCCCCGACGGAATAATTCCTCTCCGCTGGTGAAAAGGTCTTGGAGAAGAAGAAGCAAGGATGCTTCCGACCTTGAGCATCCTTTTGGAAGAGGACTGCTCCAGCACCAACGGATGAGGCATCCACCTCCAATATGAATGGCTTGTCAACATCAGGACGGTGTAGGATGGGAGCGCTAGCAAAATGAGACTTAATTGAGGTGAAAGCCTTGGAGACTTCTTCGGACAACAATTTGGGATTTGCTCCCTTCTTGGTGAGGGCTACCAAGGGAGCTACCAAAGTTGAGAAATGGGGAATGAACTGGCGATAGTAATTAATGAACCCCATAAAGCGCTGCACTGCTTTAAGAGAATGGGGTTCTTGCCAGTCCATCACCACCTGAAGTTTGGCTTGATCCATAGCCAATCCCTGGCCGGAGATGATATAGCCCAGGAATGGTAAAGACTCCTGCTCAAACACGCATTTCTCCAACTTTGCATAAAGAGAATTTGCCCGCAAGAGGTCGAAGACTCTGCAGACATCTTTCTGGTGGGAGTCAATATCTGGAGAGAAGATGAGAATATCAGCCAGATAGACCACGACCGAGGTGGAAAGCATATCCCGGAAGATGTCATTAACAAAGTCTTAGAAAATGGCTGGGGCATTACAGAGCCCGAAGGGCATCACCAGATATTCATAGTGCCCATCCCTGGTATTAAAAGCCATCTTCCACTCGTCCCCCTCGCTGATGTGAATCAGGTTGTAAGCACCCCGCACGTCTAATTTGGTAAATACCCTTGCTCCCGGAGCCTATCAAAGAGCTCAGAAATCAGAGGCAGTGGGTATTTATTCTTAACAGTGATGGCGTTAAGACCCCTGTAATCTATGCAGGGACGTAATTCTCCATTCTTCTTTTGCACAAAGAAGAACCCTGCCCCAGCTGGTGACACTGACTTCCTAATGAACCCTCTTGCCAGATTCTCCTGAATGTTTTGGGACATAGCCTCCATCTCCGAGAGAGAGAGAGGATAGACCCGTCCCCGGGGAGGTTCTGCTCCAGGCAAGAGGTCAATAGGACAGTTATAGGGGCGGTGAGGCGGAAGCGTGTCCGCAGCCTTTTTGGAGAACACGTCTACATAGGACTAGTGTTGAGCGATACTGCTCGATATCTAAAAATATCGGATCGGAATGGTATCGCCGATATCACTAAATATCGTCGATATCCGATTCCGATACCGGAAGTCCCATGTAAGTCTATGGGAACAAAATATCGCAACTAAAAAAACACTTTCTTTCGTTGTAAACACAAAATATACACACATAGAATACATATATATATACATATATATATATATATACACATGTCATTGTGACATATATATATATACATATATTTATAGTTTATACACTTCTACATAGTAAAATAGACTCTGATTCAATTGCCGGGTAAAGCCGTGACATACCCCATAGAAGTCGACGGGCTCGGTGCCGAGTACCCCCAAAACCTCTGGCTCTGTGCGACTCAACTTGGGCGTCACGAACAGGATTCTGTAGCTCGCTATAAGCGAGTCCTGTGTGCCTGAATTGAACTGGTTTTGTGCTTGAGAATTGCTAAAATCATCAGAGAATGTATTTGCCATTTTTCCGCCATATCTGCGTCACGACGAGGCACTGGTGAAGAAGAAGGGCGTGCTCTTCGTGGGTGTACACTCACTCAGTGGCGCGAAAACGATGGCCGACCACTCTAAATGGTACTGCAATGTAAGATCGTGCCCCACAGCTCTTGAGTTCCGCCTCCTCATCCTCCTCGGTGTGCGGAAACTAACACGAAGGTCCCGCCTCACTACAAAAGAGGGGCCCTCTCCAGATGCTAATGACACATGTGACTTGGCAGAGATGGCTAATGGGCACGAGCAGAAGTGTGAAGGGATGGAGCAGTCAGAGCTCTCCCCCCACGGAAGCGACCCGATCGCCACGGAACCACCGTTGGGCACCCGGCCTGGAAACCCTCCTACGCTGCAAGAAGCGGAGGATACCCTAAGAGGCCTGGCCCGGCACCGGGAGGAGGTCGCCAGGATGGAAGCCAGCTGGCGTGCCCTAAAACTAAACTTGGAGCGGCGCCAATCCCTCTTACCTGAAGTGTCTGTACCGGAAGGTGAGGCACCCGTTCTAGTAGAGGAGTCCGTGCGGGCATCCCAGCCCTTGCAATGTGATCCGGTTGACGTTGTCGCAGTGGAGGCACCCGTTCCTGCAAAAAACGCTGCACCGGCAGCACCCCAGATCCCGCTGTCTGCCCCCGTCGCTGAGACAGAAGAAGCGACACCCGTCCTCATGGAGGAGGCCGCGCAGGCACCAGAGGTCTACCTGTCTGTACCGGAGCCCCGACTGTCATCTGTTCCAGAGCCGGCTGCTTCCTCCGCAGGTGAGCGCCGCCAGGACTGTCGGGCGCCAGGAGAGCTGCCGCAAACCGGACATCGTAAGCTGCAGTTTGATGGTGAGACATGGAGATGCTGGTGGAGGAGAATTACAACCGGCGTCAGGAGGAAGAGTGTAGACGTCGGGAGAGAGAAGTCGAGCGACAAAGGGAGCAGCGCGAATCCCAGAAGCTTCGCCAACGTCACATCGAGAAGGACCGGGCAGATAAGGACCGGATGAGAAAAGATAAAGGAACCCTGAGGGAGCCGCGGCGTAAGGGTGCAGTACGGAGCTTTAAATTGAAAGCTGGTTGGGGCTTCATCCAGGAGCCTGGACTTTATTTAGAAGTGTTTGTGACCCGGCGGGACGTGGAGACTCACCTCCCAGAAGGACACCCGGGAGGGACCTGTTGCCAGGAGACTTGGTAACTTACACCCGACACTGGGGTTACAATGGATGGTATGCCCTAAATGTCACCAGGTGCGACCCCTGGTCCCCAGAGTGTCAGGAACCTGTGAGACCCTCGGAGCCTTCAGCCTCCCACATCCAGGCCTCTGCACAAGTGCCCACCCCACGCCGTAAATCTCCCCAGCCTCCCTCAGTGGTCTCCTCAGCAGCCCCAGCTATGGACATGATAATGATAGCTGGCCCGTACCCGGCGCCTGTTAGGCCCCCTGGGGTTCGTTCAGTCCGGGACATAGGGATCCAGACCCGGAGGGAGATGAAAGAGGTGGCCACACAGACACAGATAGCGGGTCACGACTTGACTGTACAGGCCACACGACGTCATCAGGTCCTGGTGGTCCTTGGTGTCTCGAATGTTTGGCAAGCATCAGAAGAGTACCAGGTGGTACCTGGAACACCCCTGCCAAAGAATTATAAATAACCCGGACAGGGTCCCTGTATGTAAATAGTTAAATTGTTGATGTACCCGGACGGGTGAATATTCATAAAAAAGTTTTATAATTTAATAAAAAAAACAACACAGTTTTCATTACTTTTATTACAGTCTCATCCTGCGACGCCATCGATCTCCTGTAAAAAAATGAAAAAAAAAAACAGCAGTATACCACCTGTCCGACGCAGTCCATAGTAACGAGTGTCCCACGACGATCCAGCTCTGCTACATCAGAATGACATCAGAGGAAGGCAGGCAGAGCCTGTCATCCCGGCGCAGCACAGCTGATTACCTGCTTCCCCGGCGGTGATCTCATCGGACTGGTTTACGGCCGGGATTACCCTGCAGTCACTGCAGTTATCGCGAAAAACTGCATGTGACCGCCAGGGAGAAGATAATGGCGGCCATCAAGCAGTCCAGGATGTGACCGCCGGAGATCTTCTGCCAGGTAAGTGCCGCTGACTCCTGACAGATCCGACCGACGGACACTCACAGTGACAGTGACAAATCCGATTCCGGTATCCGATATGACGAAAATATCGGTACTCGGAATCGAAAGCCCGATACAGCTAATATCGGCCGATACCCGATATTTGCAGTATCGTATCGCTCAACACTACATAGGACCAATAGGACTTGGGAAGGGAAGTGAGATCTGCGGGTATCCCTGTAGTAGCAACCTGAACACTCTCCCTCACACAACTACCTCTACAAGACTCACTCCAACCCCGTATCTTCCCAGAGGGCCACTCAATATGTGGGGAGTGAAGACGAAGCCAGGGTACTCCCAGCAGAGCCTCATCTACACCCTCAGGAAGGATAAGGAAAGAGATAATCTCCTGATGGGAAGGAGACATAGCTAATGTGAGAGGGATTGTCTGATGTGTGATCTGTGAGGGCAGTATGGATCCATTCACCACTCGATCAGTCACTGGTTTGGCGAGCATCACCTGAGGTATTGTGTTGCGGAGAGCAAAAGCAGAGGACATAAAGTTCCCCTCTGCTCCAGAATCCACACAAAGCTCAACTGTTAGGCTAAGTGCACACGTTTGCAGAATGTTTGCAGAATATTCCTGAGCAAAACCGGACTTTTTTCACGGCAAAAATGCGCGGTTTTTTGCTCGGATTTTGCGCGTTTTTGGTGCGTTTTTTTTGCGCGGATTTGACGCGTTTTTACCGCGATTTTTCCTGAACTTTCTAGGTCAATAATATAGCGGGAAAAACGCTAAAATTCCGCAAAATTAATGGACATGCTGCTTGATTTTCCGCGATGCGTCTTTTTCGCGGAAAAAAATGCACCATGTGCACAAAAATTGTGGAATTCATTCTAAATGATAGGATGCTTAATACATGCGTTTTTGACGCGTTTTTACCCGCAAAAAAACATGAAGAAAACGCAAATATTCCTGAACGTGTGCACTTAGCCTTAGAGTGGATGGACCAAAAGAGATTGTTCCTTTAAAGGACAGCTTGGAGGCAAATGCTGCTGACTCTAGTGAACATACTCCCATGGTCAATAGACGCGATTGTGTTCCCGATCGCTGGGGACATCTATTGGCATTATGTCCTAACTGCTGACAATTGTTACAAACCACGGAGACTCAAACGGGCCGAGACTTAGGTCCCGCTCGAACAACCTCCATGACCTCCGGGGAGTCGGGCGCCTGAATGGGAGATTCTAGAGTTTTGGCAAAGGTGGGAGCTAGCCGAAATTTCCGTCTACACTGGGCCCGCTCCAACCTCCGCTCGTGAAAGCGAAGGTCGATGTGGGTAGATATGGAGATAAGCTTCTCCAGTGAGGCAGGAATCTCCCTGGTGGCCAAGGCGTCCTTTACATGGTCAGCCAGACCTCTCCAGTATACCAGTATAAGGACCTTATCCGGCCACTCTAACTCGGAGGCCAGAATTCGAAATTGGACTGAAAACTGACTGACCAAGCTCGAACCCTGTAACATTGCCCCCAGTTGGAGCGCCGAATCGTGGGTGACCTGAGGGCCTAAAAAGACCTTTTTAAGAGCCTCCAGAAACCGAGGAGCACTCCGCACCACGCCATCGTCACTCTCCCACAGCGGCGTTGCCCATTCCAAAGCTCTGCCCGACAGTAGTGACACTATGAAACCCACTTGTGCCCGCTCTGTGGGAAAACGTGCAGCCAGAAGCTCGAGCTGTATAGAGCACTGGCTCATGAATCCCCGACAATGTTAGCTGTCACCAGAAAACTTGTCTGGAAGCGGGAGATAGGACAAGATTGGAGCAGAGGTGTTGGAGGACAAACTGGCTGCCGCTGGTCGTCCGCCATTTTACTAGCCAGACCCTGGCACTAGTGTACTGTTAGGATCTGCGGAACGCACCAGATAAATATAAATAGTGGGTGCGTTCGCAGACCGGGTCCAACGTGCAGGCAGAGCCTGCTGCTAGCAAGATGGCGGTATAGGCGAACTCTGTTACTTCACAGAGTCGCAAATATACATACTGTGGCACTATATGGCGGTATAAGCGAACACTGTTACACCACAGAGTCGCTAAGGTAGAGCCGCAGAGATATGGACTGTGTCCTGTTAACTTCACAGGGATGCACAGACAACTGCTGTGCGGACAGCAGTCCGTGGTAATGCAATCAGCAACACAATCAGACAATCTCCTCACCGGAGAAGCTGGTATTCTAGGGGCTTATTTCAGCCAAGCCCTAAACACGTGCATACAATCTCCTCACCGGAGGTGCCGGTATTCTAGGGGCTTATTTCAGCCGAGCCCTAACCACATGCGTGCAAGATCACACTGGTGCAAAGCACATTTTATAGTAGCAACTACAGGACCTACCAGAAAAGGACCAATGAGAAACTATACAAGAACACATGTAGTTTCAGGACCTTCCTGGCGGACCAATAGGAGCTGCTGCAGTAGCTGAGCATGTGACCCCTGATCTCCTATGAGAGATCTTATCCTGGGCATGCTCAGAAAGGAAAACACAGGACTTAGTCCCAACTGAGTCTGCTTGCCGCTGACCTGCACTGGCTACAATGGCAGGACAAGGATAGGCAGCAGTCATCCTCTGCACAGCACTAGACTGAGCGAGACACTGGGACCGATGTCTCTGCTGAGCAGGTTCCACTGCGGCCGGAGACGGATGGGAGACCGCAGCGGGGATAGCTCGAGATTCCCGTTGTGCAGGAGTGGGAACTCGACCCCTAACAGAAAATAATACCATAGAAATCAGAAATATATCAATGGTTTCAAGGCATTTTATCACTCAACATCAAGGGGATATAAAATCATTGCAAATCATTGGTATTGAGCATTTGAAAAGTCCCAAACATGGAGGAGATCTTAAAAGGCTCCTACTAACCAGGAGGCATTTTGGAAATTTAATTTGGGCACGAGATTTCCAATGGGTCTAAACAAAAAAAATGAAATAATGTATCATTATTAAGTTGTTCGTATTTTATATATCTAGATTAATTTTAACTT
This sequence comes from Oophaga sylvatica, assembly GCA_033576555.1. Classification (NCBI taxonomy): domain Eukaryota; kingdom Metazoa; phylum Chordata; class Amphibia; order Anura; family Dendrobatidae; genus Oophaga; species Oophaga sylvatica. The sequence continues at coordinate 306,147,605 of JARQOD010000003.1, forward strand.
ATGCTTCTAGTTGCTCTGTTATATTTTCATATTTATCTCTGATTATTAGATGGAACTAAGGAGATATCGCTATTCAGTGGTATATTCATCAAGCTGTCCAGGACCTTTCTTGGTTCTTGGTTCTAGATCATGTGACATTTCTGGACAATTTGATTGGTCCTTACAGCTATAAGAATTGTTGGTGATGATTAGTTTTCAGCTGTACCAAAGACCCACTGTCGGGTTGAAACGCGTTGCTGTGTATCCAATGCTACATTAGCACATTCACTTGATAACAGATTAGTACACCTGCTTGTGTTAATTTTATATTTGCCACGAATAAAGAAATTCACGTTGGAAGCTGGAACGCACTCTTCTCTTCGTTACTGCACGTCCTCAGGTCTGGACTAAAGCTCCGTGGTTCGGTGTTGGTTGGTGAGCTGGCTAGGGCTAACTGCCCAATTTTTTTCTTTTTTCATTGTAGTATTTAGAAATACCTTTTTCAAAAATGAGGAGAGCATCAAATATGGAACGTGGACGTGGGCGGTGCTGGTGTAGCAGCTGATGGAGCTACAGTCGTTGTTCTGTACCTGCTTTGTTGCTCACATACAACACCTTCCTAGGTTCATGCAGGTGACAGGACGTTATATGTCCTTTCGTAGGCTTGAATACCACTGCATGAATGGTGAGGCCACAAGATGTTGAAAAAGTGTTACATTGGATGGCTGAGAGTGTCTCCAGTAGAGATGAGTGAATATTTCAATGTTCTGTTCGCTGAATTTACAATATTCGCCGATTAATTTGTCAAATATTCGCAGAACATATCCAAACGCCATTCACGTCAATGGAAGGCAAAAACAAACGCATGCATAACACCTAAATGCGTCCAAAGTACATCAAATGAGGGACAGAGGGACAGGCCTCAATTCACCCACAGTACAGATTTTAGCATTGCACCTGTAGCAATCAGTCAGGCATGAGGTATTGGGGTCTGAGACATCATTTACAGCTTTCAATTGAATGTCACAGTAAGACGAGGTGGGTGAGGGAGCGGTGTAGGGTCCTTTTGCTGGGAGCCCTTATACCACATACAACACATCTCCCTCTATCATGCTGAGCCGCACTCAGGTTGCACAGATGTCAGTTTTGTAGACTATCATTGTCAGAAAAATTTAAGGATTGTAACACGGGTAGTTGAGTCCAATGGGGTGGAGGCCTGACTGTCTCGGAGGCCTACTGTTACAGGCACATCGCATGAAGGAGATGCAACCAGGAGTGTTCACATTTCCAAAAATTATTGGCAGACACCACCAAAATGGCATCAATTTCACCACAGTTAAAATAGTATAATAGGGACCGAGAGGACTTTAACTACACCCAATACAGCAGATGGACACCCAACCAGGAGTGGCATAAATTTTACCACAGTAGAAATAGTATAACAGGGACCGATAGTTCTTCCACTAGACCCAATCCAGCAGATGAACACTCAACCATGAGAGTTCACATTTCCAAAAATTATTGGCAGACACCACCAAAGTGGCATCAATTTCACTACAGTAGAAATAGTATAATAGGTACCGACAGGTTTTTCACAACACCCAATACAGCAAATGGACACCCAACCAGGAGTGTTCACATTTAAAGAAATGAGGGCCTTACACCACAGAAGTGGCATCAATTTCACCACAGTAGAAGTAGTATAATAGGGACCGACAGTTCTTCCACTACATCCAATACAGCAGATGGACACCCAACATGAAGTGTTCATAGTTCCAAAAATTATCGGCAGACACCACCAAAATGGCATCAATTTCACCACAGTTGAAATAGTATAATAGGGACCGACAGGACTTTAACTACACCCAATACAGCAGATGGACACCCAACCAGGAGTGTTCACAATTTAAAAAATGAGGTCCTGACTAGTGTTGAGCATTCCGATACCGCAAGTATCGGGTATCGGCCGATATTCGCGTTATCGGAATTCCGATACTTAATTCCGATACTTTTTCAATATCGTATACCGGAATCGGAAGTTCCCATAATTCTTTGAGAGGCAATGTGATGTTAGTCAGCCAATGATGAATCTTATGAAGTGTGGGCGCATCCTGTAATGCTGCAGTCATCTTAACTAATGGCATGGCTGTGATTGGCTGCTGAAATGATGTCAGAATGCACTATAAAAGGCGCCGCAGCCATTTTAGCGTCACTGTGCTGTGAACTCAGTTAGGGACAGAACGCTACTCTGCTCACTCTGAGGGACAGTTAGATATTGCGATTTTGTGTACTACTGTGCTTGAGGCAGGCTAGTTTACCAACCGCTGTGTAAAGCTTCATTTTGCCAGTGTTGTTTTAACAGCTCTGTGAAAGGTGTGTGTGTGACAGTGCAGGTGACGCTGCAGTTTGCTCTGCATCCACCGCTGTTTGTAGGCATCTGCACGTGTCACTGACTCTTTTTTTTTTTTATTTTATTTTGTGGAATTGGTGCAGCTCCATTATATTAGAAAAAAATCAAATCTATTAGTGTGACGTGCTTCCATCCGTATACAATACATTGGTTGCAAACACTATAGAAGTACAGAAAGGAGCCTTTCACAGCTACTGAACAGTTGTCTGCAGGGTTTACTGTAGTCTGTGAGCTTTTAATTTTGTGAGTGCAGATTACGCTCCAGTTAGTTCTTCAACCACTGCCGGTTGTAGTCTGCTGAGCGTGTGTCACTGCCTCATCCTTCACATTTTTCTCTAATTGGTGCTGCTCCATTTTAGTGGAAAAAAATCTAATCTATTAGTGTGACGCGCTTCCATCCGTATACAATACATTGGTTGCAAACACTATAGAAGTAGACAAAGGGGCCTTTAACAGCTACTGAACAGTTGTGTTTCAGTGTTCACTGTAGTCTGTGAGCTTTTCATTTTTTGAGTGCAGATTACGCTCCAGTTTGTTCTTCAACCACTGCCGGTTGTAGTCTGCTGAGCGTGTGTCACTGCCTCATCCTTCACATTTTTCTCTAATTGGTGCTGCTCCATTTTAGTGGAAAAAAATCTAATCTATTAGTGTGACGCGCTTCCATCCGTATACAATACATTGGTTGCAAACACTATAGAAGTAGACAAAGGGGCCTTTAACAGCTACTGAACAGTTGTGTTTCAGTGTTCACTGTAGTCTGTGAGCTTTTCATTTTTTGAGTGCAGATTACGCTCCAGTTTGTTCTTCAACCACTGCCGGTTGTAGTCTGCTGAGCGTGTGTCACTGCCTCATCCTTCACATTTTTCTCTAATTGGTGCTGCTCCATTTTAGTGGAAAAAAATCTAATCTATTAGTGTGGCGCGCTTCCATCCGTATACAATACATTGGTTGCAAACACTATAGAAGTAGACAAAGGGGCCTTTAACAGCTACTGAACAGTTGTGTTTCAGTGTTCACTGTAGTCTGTGAGCTTTTCATTTTGTGAGTGCAGATTACGCTCCAGTTTGTTCTTCAACCACTGCCGGTTGTAGTCTGCTGAGCGTGTGTCACTGCCTCATCCTTCACATTTTTCTCTAATTGGTGCTGCTCCATTTTAGTGGAAAAAAATCTAATCTATTAGTGTGACGCGCTTCCATCCGTATACAATACATTGGTTGCAAACACTATAGAAGTAGACAAAGGGGCCTTTAACAGCTACTGAACAGTTGTGTTTCAGTGTTCACTGTAGTCTGTGAGCTTTTCATTTTGTGAGTGCAGATTACGCTCCAGTTTGTTCTTCAACCACTGCCGGTTGTAGTCTGCTGAGCGTGTGTCACTGCCTCATCCTTCACATTTTTCTCTAATTGGTGCTGCTCCATTTTAGTGGAAAAAAATCTAATCTATTAGTGTGACGCGCTTCCATCCGTATACAATACATTGGTTGCAAACACTATAGAAGTAGACAAAGGGGCCTTTAACAGCTACTGAACAGTTGTGTTTCAGTGTTCACTGTAGTCTGTGAGCTTTTCATTTTGTGAGTGCAGATTACGCTCCAGTTTGTTCTTCAACCACTGCCGGTTGTAGTCTGCTGAGCGTGTGTCACTGCCTCATCCTTCACATTTTTCTCTAATTGGTGCTGCTCCATTTTAGTGGAAAAAAATCTAATCTATTAGTGTGACGCGCTTCCATCCGTATACAATACATTGGTTGCAAACACTATAGAAGTAGACAAAGGGGCCTTTAACAGCTACTGAACAGTTGTGTTTCAGTGTTCACTGTAGTCTGTGAGCTTTTCATTTTTTGAGTGCAGATTACGCTCCAGTTTGTTCTTCAACCACTGCCGGTTGTAGTCTGCTGAGCGTGTGTCACTGCCTCATCCTTCACATTTTTCTCTAATTGGTGCTGCTCCATTTTAGTGGAAAAAAATCTAATCTATTAGTGTGACGCGCTTCCATCCGTATACAATACATTGGTTGCAAACACTATAGAAGTAGACAAAGGGGCCTTTAACAGCTACTGAACAGTTGTGTTTCAGTGTTCACTGTAGTCTGTGAGCTTTTCATTTTGTGAGTGCAGATTACGCTCCAGTTTGTTCTTCAACCACTGCCGGTTGTAGTCTGCTGAGCGTGTGTCACTGCCTCATCCTTCACATTTTTCTCTAATTGGTGCTGCTCCATTTTAGTGGAAAAAAATCTAATCTATTAGTGTGACGCGCTTCCATCCGTATACAATACATTGGTTGCAAACACTATAGAAGTACACAAAGGGGCCTTTCACAGATACTGAACAGTTGTCTGCAGGGTTCACTGTAGTCTGTGAGGAATAACCACACTTAGGCCTTATAACTTTTCTGACTTTCTTTATCAATCTACCAAGATGAAGAAGTCAGTGAGTAAGGCACGTGGTCGTGGTCGTGGCCGTGGATTTGCAGCAGGGAGAGGACGTGGGGATTCTGTGGCTGCTGCCGCACCCAGTGACACAGCATCCACCAGTTTTCCCCGTGAGCGTTCCTTTATGCGCACTTTTGTAGGAGCTCAGCGTACCCCCCTGCTGCGTGAAGAACAAATTGAAGCCGTTGTTGGTTGGATGGCAGCCAATGCATCGACTTCAATAGCTTCCACCTCCTCTCAGGACCACAGCACTGTTGAACAACCATCAGTCTCTTCACCGCCTGCCAAATTGCCCAGGCAGTCAGAGAGCTCTGTACAGGAGCCAGCTGAGTCTCTGCTTCTGTTCTCAGAATCTGTTGGCTTGCAAACAGGGGCCCAGCCAAGCAGCATTCTGGAATGTGAAGAAGAGGCAGTATGCAGTGATGCGCAACAGCTGTGTCTCTCTGAATCTGAAGAGGCGGGTGAGCCAGTGCCGATGGTCAGCACACCGCAGAACGCATCTGATGATGATGAGACTCAGTTGCCAGTTTCTGTTGAGCATGGTGCTGGCCAGACCACCCAACAACAGCAGGTGTTGGAAGAGGGTAGTGGTGGAGATGATGAGGTCCAAGACCCAATATGGCGTGAGGAACAGGAAGGTGGTGGGAGCAGCTCTGAGGAAGAGATTGCCCCAACGGTCCAAACAGTAGGGAGAGGTAGGCTGCAGACTCGCTTGCCTGTAGCCTCCAGTTTGGCACCCGTTCGGAGCAGTTCTCTTCCATCAGCCAAACCGGGCGCTCCCAGGACTTGCTCTGCATGGTCCTTTTTTGATACAGTTGCAGATGATATTTGCTATGTCAAATGCAAGCTGTGTAATCAAAAAATTAAAAGAGGTAAAAGTGTCAGTAACCTTAATACAACAAATATGTGGAAACATGTGCGGTCAAAGCACTTTGTTGAGTTACAAAGACACACTGGAGATGTAGGCCAACCTACAGCAGCACCTACATCTTCAGCTCGTGTTGGAGCCTCTTCCTCCAGTTCACACACAGCTGGTTCGGCTTCCTCACAGGATCGCCATGGAAGAACCTCTGTCACTGTTGTCCAGAGACACAGTGTTATTCCACCCACAGCTGCAAGTTCCCTGTCATCCTCACACACCCAGGCCACAAAACAGCCATCGGTAGCACAGGCATGGGATAAAAGACGGCCATACTCGGCAAACCATCCACGAGCACAGACTCTGAATGCTGGCATTGCAAAACTCCTGTCCCTTGAAATGCTGTCATTCAGGCTGGTGGAGACTGACAGTTTCCGTGAATTAATGGCATTGGCAGTCCCACAATACAATGTGCCCAGCCGATTTTATTTCAGCAGGCAAGCCGTCCCTGGTCTGCAAAAGCATGTTGAGGCAAAAATTAAACATGCGCTACTAAACGCCGTCAGTAGCAAGGTCCACCTGACCACCGATGCGTGGACCAGTACCCATGGCCAGGGACGATACCTTTCCCTCACTGCCCATTGGGTGAATGTTGTGGAGCCGGGTACAGATCTTGCGAGTGGCGCTGTACGTGTTCTGCCAACTCCAAGGATTGCCGGAATCAAGTCTGTCCACATTGACTCCTCCTCCTACTCCAGTTCCTCAGAATCATCGCTGCAGGAGCCGTCACGGTCTACCTCCACATGGACCCGTGGACGCTTACCTGATGCGACCGATATGAGCACAGCCGTGGCCAAACGGCAACAGGCCGTTCTGAAATTAATTCCCATGGGGAATCGAAGCCACACAGCGCAGGAGGTCTGGAATGCCATCAAGCAGGAGAGCGACGTGTGGTTTTTGCCAGCGAATCTCCAGCCAGGCTTGGTAGTGTGTGACAATGGCCGAAATCTGGTGGCAGCTCTGGGCCTTGGCAAACTCACTCACATACCATGTCTGGCACATGTGCTCAACTTGGTCGTGCAGAGTTTTTTGAGGGACTATCCGGATCTTGATGCACTGCTGCACAAGGTCCGCCTAGAGTGCGCTCACTTGCGACGTTCCAGCATGGCCAGATCGCGCATTGCAGCTCTGCAACGCAGATTGCGCCTTCCTGAACATCGCATCATATGTGACGTATCCACCAGGTGGAATTCAACGTTACATATGTTGGAGCGGTTGTGTGAGCAGCAGCCAGCAGTAATGGAGTATCAGCTGCATCAGGCGCAATCAACACGCAATTTGCGCCGTCCACACTTCACCATTAATGAGTGGGCCACTATGAAGGACATGTGCCACGTTTTGCGTGCGTTTGATGAGTCAACGCGGATGGCGAGTGCAGATGATGCACTAGTCAGCCTGACTGTCCCCCTTATCTGCCTGCTTCAAAAAACACTGCAAGCAATAAGGGATGAGGTTTTGGAAGAGGTGGAGGATGAGGAGTCACAAATTCCATCACCTTCTGGAAAGTCAGCGCAACGTGGTTCCTCACAAAGGGCTGGGCAGGGCTCACTTTGTGAGGAGGATGAGGAGGAGGAGTCAATGGAGGAGGAAGACATCGCTCCAGAGGGAGGTACACAACGCTCTAGTCAGTATGTAGAGCGAGGGTGGGGTGATGCAGAGCAGGCAGAGATGACGCCTCTTGCAGAAGACAGCGTTTCTTTGCCAGTTGGGAGTCTGCAGCACATGGTTGATTTCATGCTGCAGTGCCTAAGAAACGACCGCCGCATCGCCCACATTCTCACGACGTCTGATTATTGGGTGTACACCCTCCTAGACCCTCGCTACCGGGACAACGTCAAAAGCCTCATCACACCGTTGAACCGGGAGCGTAAAATGCGGGAGTACCAAGACACACTGGTGCAATCCCTAATGTTCTACCTTACTGCCGAGAGCACTGCTGCTGCTACTGCTTTACAAAGCAGCTCTGTGCGTCGAGGCAGTGTAGAGAGCTCTGCAACAAGAGGGAGCACACGCAGTGCCTCTGCACAGGGAAAGACCAGTATGTTAAAAATGTGGCAAAGTTTTGTGGCAGTGCCACAAATGTCTACACCATCCGAGAGGGCTCCAGTCAGCGAGAGGCAACGTATCCGTCAGATGGTGACAGACTACTTGGCTTTGCCTCTCAGTGTACTCCCAGATGGCTCTTCCCCATTCAAGTTTTGGGTCTCTAAGCTGGATACATGGCCAGAGCTTAGCCAGTATGCATTGGAGGTGCTGGCTTGCCCTGCTGCCAGTGTATTATCGGAGCGCGTCTTTAGTGCTGCAGGTGGTGTACTAACAGACCGTCGCATGCGACTATCCTCCGATAATGTAGACCGGCTTACTTTTCTGAAAATGAACAAGGCATGGATCTCGCCAGAATTTGTCTGTCCGTTTTCAGATTAAATAACTGGTTCGCAACGTTATCCATGTCTCCTGTTATGTTCATCTTTCTACCACCTGAACTCTACTCCCTGGGCTCCAACACTGCCAGTTGCTGCTCAGAAGTGTCGTGTCCACAGAACAAAACACAAGCTCTACTGTTAGTGGGGTTCAGTAACGCCAGCTGATCCCCTGCTGTGTGAACGGCAAGAAGTCTCCTGTTCCCGACACATGGACAGAAAAACACATGACCAACATGCTCCAAATAGGGAAGAGCCGTCACCCTGCTTGTTATGCTGAAAACATGAAATTGTGAAGTTTTGCAGGCCTAGAATGATAAATTTTTATGACAAATATGGACAAATAATAATTTGTCATCACAGCGCATATCTGCACATGTCTATTAGAAATGGTAACAAAAAATAAAACATAGTCTACTCTTCACATTTTGAAATTAATGCATAAAAGTACATTTCATACTTATGAATTAATGCTTTTTAAGGAACTTTATCTGTACCTGTAAGATAATGCAGTCAATGGATGTACGAATCATTAAATCCTCATCATCATCATCACGAGTTTTATTTATGACAGACATTATAAAATACACATACTGATGCCAACTGTAACTTCAAACACCATATATGAAATGGCCAGCATGTAAACATGGTAATAATGTCCAATAATAAATTATTACATCTAGAAAGTGCATCATGCATACTGACAATAGGTAGTTATACCTGCAAGTGCTGTTGAAACAACCACAAGAGATATAAATTAATACTGGTATATAGGTCTCACAGTGCATAGTTACTCATGGACAATGTTGATGTAATACTGTATCTCAATTAAGTCAGCGTCAACCATAAGGCTTGTTAGTCTTGTACATTGTTAAAGAGGGAACGTAATTTTTTTGTTTGTCATAGGTGGAGTATTACACATTAAATTATTACTGCTGTATTTTTTTTGCGTCCCTAGTGCGCAATAACGCAGCCTAACCTCACATTTTATAGTCAGCTAATTGCCACACGCTACCCTACCCTACGCGTGACAGTAGGAAGGTAGTGTTGACGGATAAAGCTTTGCGCAACCAGACATTCTTTTACCCTCTTCAACACTCTACAAGCAAAAAATGCATGATTTCAGCCGCAGACTTTATTGACGTACAGTATAACATCGGCATTACCCATCAGAGGCTGTCCACTGTCTGATACAGACATAGAATATACCTTTGCTATCCGTAGCCTTTGTTTCACCTACACTTGCAGGCACACACTTAAATTGTGACAAACAATGCCTAATGTTTTTTTAAATGGTTATTTTTTATCGTACATTATTGTGTCATCAATCATCACATTGATGAGTCCATGCTGGACATGTCATACATGCTATAGAAAGTTACGATTTTATGAACTTAAATAATTGAAATGTCTGTGACTGTCACATAAAATTTGCGATGATGATGATGAGTGACTATTACAAAATCCATTGTCTTCACTATGTTATGGTTTAACATAGCGTTCCTTAAGCATTATTCATAAAAAAAAAAATGGACTTTTATTCTTAAATTTACAACACTATATTTTGTTACCAATTTTTTGGGTGTTGTGTTGTTCCATTTATTTTTGGCATGTGCATATATGCGTTTATATTTGTATTTTCTTTATTTTTCCTTCTTGAAATTAGAAAACATGTGTATCTTTGTACGTGTTAGCCAGTAGATAGAAAAATATTTAGACTTCAGAGTCAGCAGTGGTTGATACCTTTTAATGGATAACTGAAAAGATGGAAACAAATTGCAAGCTTTCAAGGCTACTCACGTCTCTTCATCAGGCAAAGACTAAATAAAAAAATTAAGCATCACATATTTCTATACACAACTGGACACAGGAATAGTGCAATAGGTAAGACAAGTAAGTGACGTGTATCAGAACTGTCATTATCTCACGGGAGAACAAAAATTGGAACAGTTCCTAATAAGGATAGAAAGTTTGATTGCCTCTCATTGGCGTCTTTTTTTGGTTTCATGACCCTGGAAGGGCATAGAGCGCAGATTCCTTAATTGATAAGAAGACATAAATCCATGTGATCATTCATTCCATCCTAAACAGTGTCAAAGGTCTGATGAGCTTATATTCTGAACCTTTGTAGGTTTTCATTTTGAAGTAAATTTAATACCATCATTTCTATCATCATGCTATGACCTGGGCATACAAAAGTTTTTGCCACAGGTAAATCATTAATTCCCCTGTGATTATGTGGCGTTCGATAATTCATCTTTGTTCTCCTTTTGTTGCGGTCTCCCTCACTGTCCTTCCTCACCTTGTTTAGCTATTCCGTGTCCTGTTGTGTGTGAAATATGTAATCTCATTTTGGTTTACTTTAGCTATGCAGACACCTGGTAGTTCGGAAACTTTGAATTTGTTACCATTTTTTCAGTTAGCACATAAACGTTTATCAACCAAGGTGACTGTCAAGTATAAAATTGTTTTTATTCATGTAATGAAATTCTCATTTTATAAGTCCGTAGTAACAACCTTTCATCTTATACTTGTTTTGAAGTACCATACATTGCAATGGTTACGTCAGTAACAAGCGCCTAACTCAAATATTTATGCCTACACCCTCTTTACCCTGGGCTTCAACACGCCAGTTGCTGCTCAGAAGTGGTTAATGCACAGATGAAACAATCCTGATCGTGTTTCTGGGGTTCAGTAAGTCAGCTGTTCCCCTGCTGTGTGTACTGGCAAAAATCCTAGCTGCTACACAACTTCATTTCAAACTTCTCATACTAGGCCTCTGCTAACACCCCATTCTGGCTTCAACAGCGCCAGTTGTTTCTCGAAGTCTGTTAGCACAGTGCTACCTGTCTGTGTTACTGGGGTTCAGTAATGTCAGCTGTTCCCCTGCTGTGTGAACGGCAAACAGTCCTGCTGCCTCCACCCTGTTCTCTTCTCATCCCTGGGTTACAACACCGCCAGTTGTTTCTCGGAAGTGCTGTTAGCACAGTCTACACTTGCTCCTGTGTTACTGGGTTCAGTAATGTCAGCTGTTCCCCTGCTGTGTGAACGGCAAAAAGTCCTGCTGCCTCCACCATGTTCTCTTCTCATCCCTGGGCTACAACACCGCCAGTTGTTTCTCGGAAGTGCTGTTAGCACAGTCTACACTTGCTCCTGTGTTACTGGGGTTCAGTAATGTCAGCTGTTCCCCTGCTGTGTGAACGGCAAAAAGTCCTGCTGCCTCCACCATGTTCTCTTCTCATCCCTGGGCTACAACACCGCCAGTTGTTTCTCGGAAGTGCTGTTAGCACAGTCTACACTTGCTCCTGTGTTACTGGGGTTCAGTAATGTCAGCTGTTCCCCTGCTGTGTGAACGGCAAAAAGTCCTGCTGCCTCCACCATGTTCTCTTCTCATCCCTGGGCTACAACACCGCCAGTTGTTTCTCGGAAGTGCTGTTAGCACAGTCTACACTTGCTCCTGTGTTACTGGGGTTCAGTAATGTCAGCTGTTCCCCTGCTGTGTGAACGGCAAACAGTCCTGCTGCCTCCACCCTGTTCTCTTCTCATCCCTGGGTTACAACACCGCCAGTTGTTTCTCGGAAGTGCTGTTAGCACAGTTAACACTTGCTCCCGTGTTACTGGGGTTCAGTAATGTCAGCTGTTCCCCTGCTGTGTGAACGGCAAAAAGTCCTGCTGCCTCCACCATGTTCTCTTCTCATCCCTGGGCTACAACACCGCCAGTTGTTTCTCGGAAGTGCTGTTAGCACAGTCTACACTTGCTCCTGTGTTACTGGGGTTCAGTAATGTCAGCTGTTCCCCTTCTGTGTGAACGGCAAACAGTCCTGCTGCCTCCACCCTGTTCTCTTCTCATCCCTGGGTTACAACACCGCCAGTTGTTTCTCGGAAGTGCTGTTAGCACAGTTAACACTTGCTCCCGTGTTACTGGGGTTCAGTAATGTCAGCTGTTCCCCTGCTGTGTGAACGGCAAAAAGTCCTGCTGCCTCCACCATGTTCTCTTCTCATCCCTGGGCTACAACACCGCCAGTTGTTTCTCGGAAGTGCTGTTAGCACAGTCTACACTTGCTCCTGTGTTACTGGGGTTCAGTAATGTCAGCTGTTCCCCTGCTGTGTGAACGGCAAAAAGTCCTGCTGCCTCCACCATGTTCTCTTCTCATCCCTGGGCTACAACACCGCCAGTTGTTTCTCGGAAGTGCTGTTAGCACAGTTAACACTTGCTCCCGTGTTACTGGGGTTCAGTAATGTCAGCTGTTCCCCTGCTGTGTGAACGGCAAAAAGTCCTGCTGCCTCCACCATGTTCTCTTCTCATCCCTGGGCTACAACACCGCCAGTTATTTCTCGGAAGTGCTGTTAGCACAGTCTACACTTGCTCCTGTGTTACTGGGGTTCAGTAATGTCAGCTTTTCCCCTGCTGTGTGAACGGCAAAAAGTCCTGCTGCCTCCACCATGTTCTCTTCTCATCCCTGGGCTACAACACCGCCAGTTGTTTCTCGGAAGTGCTGTTAGCACAGTCTACACTTGCTCCTGTGTTACTGGGGTTCAGTAATGTCAGCTGTTCCCCTGCTGTGTGAACGGCAAACAGTCCTGCTGCCTCCACCCTGTTCTCTTCTCATCCCTGGGTTACAACACCGCCAGTTGTTTCTTGGAAGTGCTGTTAGCACAGTCTACACTTGCTCCTGTGTTACTGGGGTTCAGTAATGTCAACTGTTCCCCTGCTGTGTGAACGGCAAAAAGTCCTGCTGCCTCCACCATTTTCTCTTCTCATCCCTGGGCTACAACACCGCCAGTTGTTTCTCGGAAGTGCTGTTAGCACAGTCTACACTTGCTCCTTTGTTACTGGGGTTCAGTAATGTCAGCTGTTCCCCTGCTGTGTGAACGGCAAAAAGTCCTGCTGCTCCACCATGTTCTCTTCTCATCCCTGGCTACAACACCGCCAGTTGTTTCTCGGAAGTGCTGTTAGCACAGTCTACACTTGCTCCTGTGTTACTGGGGTTCAGTAATGTCAGCTGTTCCCCTGCTGTGTGAACGGCAAAAAGTCCTGCTGCCTCCACCCTGTTCTCTTCTCATCCCTGGGTTACAACACCGCCAGTTGTTTCTCGGAAGTGCTGTTAGCACAGTTAACACTTGCTCCCGTGTTACTGGGGTTCAGTAATGTCAGCTGTTCCCCTGCTGTGTGAACGGCAAAAAGTCCTGCTGCCTCCACCATGTTCTCTTCTCATCCCTGGGCTACAACACCGCCAGTTGTTTCTGGGAAGTGCTGTTAGCACAGTCTACACTTGCTCCTGTGTTACTGGGGTTCAGTAATGTCAGCTGTTCCCCTGCTGTGTGAACGGCAAAAAGTCCTGCTGCCTCCACCATGTTCTCTTCTCATCCCTGGGCTACAACACCGCCAGTTGTTTCTCGGAAGTGCTGTTAGCACAGTTAACACTTGCTCCTGTGTTACTGGGGTTCAGTAATGTCAGCTGTTCCCCTGCTGTGTGAACGGCAAAAAGTCCTGCTGCCTCCACCATGTTCTCTTCTCATCCCTGGGCTACAACACCGCCAGTTGTTTCTCGGAAGTGCTGTTAGCAGTACACTTGCTCCTGTGTTATGGGTTCAGTAATGTCAGCTGTTCCCTGCTGTGTGAACGGCAAAAAGTCCTGCTGCCTCCACCTGTTTCTCTCATCCCTGGGACAACACCGCCAGTTGTTTTCGGAAGTGTGTTAGCACAGTTACACTTGCTCTGTGTTACTGGGGTTCAGTAATGTCAGCTGTTCCCCTGCTGTGTGAACGCAAAAAGTCCTGCTGCCTCCACCTGTTCTCTTCTCATCCTGGCTACAACACCGCCAGTTGTTTCTCGGAAGTGCTGTTAGCACAGTCTACACTTGCTCCGTGTTACTGGGGTTCAGTAATGTCAGCTGTTCCCCTGCTGTGTGAACGGCAAAAGTCCTGCTGCCTCCACCCTGTTCTCTTCTCATCCCTGGGTACACACCGCAGTTGTTTCTCGGAAGTGCTGTTAGCACAGTTAACACTTGCTCCGTGTTACTGGGGTTCAGTAATGTCAGCTGTTCCCTCTGTGTGTGACGGCAAAAAGTCCTGCTGCCTCCACATGTTCTCTTCTCATCCCTGGGTACAACACCGCCATTGTTTCTCGGAAGTGCTGTTAGACAGTTACACTTGCTCCTGTGTTACTGGGGTTCAGTAATGTCAGCTGTTCCCTGCTGTGTGAACGGCAAAAAGTCCTGCTGCCTCCACCATGTTCTCTTCTCATCCTGGCTACAACACCGCCAGTTGTTTCTCGGAAGTGCTGTTAGCACAGTCTACACTTGCTCCGTGTTACTGGGTTCAGTAATGTCAGCTGTTCCCCTGCTGTGTGAACGGCAAAAGTCCTGCTGCCTCCACCTGTTCTCTTCTCATCCCTGGCTACAACACCGCCAGTTGTTTCTCGGAAGTGCTGTTAGCACAGTCACACTTGCTCCTGTGTTACTGGGGTTCAGTAATGTCAGCTGTTCCCCTGCTGTGTGAACGGCAAAAAGTCCTGCTGCCTCCACCATGTTCTCTTCTCATCCCTGGGCTACAACACCGCCAGTTTTTCTCGAAGTGCTGTTAGCACAGTCTACACTTGCTCCTGTGTTACTGGGTTCAGTAATGTCAGCTGTTCCCCTGCTGTGTGAACGCAAAAAGTCCTGCTGCCTCCACCTGTTCTCTTCTCATCCTGGGCTACAACACCGCCAGTTGTTTCTCGGAAGTGCTGTTAGCACAGTCTACACTTGCTCCTGTGTTACTGGGGTTCAGTAATGTCAGCTGTTCCCCTGCTGTGTGAACGGCAAACAGTCCTGCTGCCTCCACCCTGTTCTCTTCTCATCCCTGGGTTACAACACCGCCAGTTGTTTCTCGGAAGTGCTGTTAGCACAGTTAACACTTGCTCCCGTGTTACTGGGGTTCAGTAATGTCAGCTGTTCCCCTGCTGTGTGAACGGCAAAAAGTCCTGCTGCCTCCACCATGTTCTCTTCTCATCCCTGGGCTACAACACCGCCAGTTGTTTCTCGGAAGTGCTGTTAGCACAGTCTACACTTGCTCCTGTGTTACTGGGTTCAGTAATGTCAGCTGTTCCCCTGCTGTGTGAACGGCAAAAAGTCCTGCTGCCTCCACCATGTTCTCTTCTCATCCCTGGGCTACAACACCGCCAGTTGTTTCTCGAAGTGCTGTTAGCATAGTTAACACTTGCTCCCGTGTTACTGGGGTTCAGTAATGTCAGCTGTTCCCCTGCTGTGTGAACGGCAAAAAGTCCTGCTGCCTCCACCATGTTCTCTTCTCATCCCTGGGCTACAACACCGCCAGTTGTTTCTCGGAAGTTCTGTTAGCACAGTTAACACTTGCTCCCGTGTTACTGGGGTTCAGTAATGTCAGCTGTTCCCCTGCTGTGTGAACGGCAAAAAGTCCTGCTGCCTCCACCATGTTCTCTTCTCATCCCTTTGCTACAACACCGCCAGTTGTTTCTCGGAAGTGCTGTTAGCACAGTCTACACTTGCTCCTGTGTTACTGGGGTTCAGTAATGTCAGCTGTTCCCCTGCTGTGTGAACGGCAAAAAGTCCTGCTGCCTCCACCATGTTCTCTTCTCATCCCTGGGCTACAACACCGCCAGTTGTTTCTCGGAAGTGCTGTTAGCACAGTCTACACTTGCTCCTGTGTTACTGGGGTTCAGTAATGTCAGCTGTTCCCCTGCTGTGTGAACGGCAAACAGTCCTGCTGCCTCCACCCTGTTCTCTTCTCATCCCTGGGTTACAACACCGCCAGTTGTTTCTCGGAAGTGCTGTTAGCACAGTCTACACTTGCTCCTGTGTTACTGGGGTTCAGTAATGTCAGCTGTTCCCCTGCTGTGTGAACGGCAAAAAGTCCTGCTGCCTCCACCATGTTCTCTTCTCATCCCTGGGCTACAACACCGCCAGTTGTTTCTCGGAAGTGCTGTTAGCACAGTCTACACTTGCTCCTGTGTTACTGGGGTTCAGTAATGTCAGCTGTTCCCCTGCTGTGTGAACGGCAAAAAGTCCTCTGCCTCCACCATGTTCTCTTCTCATCCCTGGGCTACAACACCGCCAGTTGTTTCTCGGAAGTGCTGTTAGCACAGTCTACACTTGCTCCTGTGTTACTGGGTTCAGTAATGTCAGCTGTTCCCCTGCTGTGTGAACGGCAAAAAGTCCTGCTGCCTCCACCATGTTCTCTTCTCATCCCTGGGCTACAACACCGCCAGTTGTTTCTCGGAAGTGCTGTTAGCACAGTTAACACTTGCTCCCGTGTTACTGGGGTTCAGTAATGTCAGCTGTTCCCCTGCTGTGTGAACGGCAAAAAGTCCTGCTGCCTCCACCATGTTCTCTTCTCATCCCTGGCTACAACACCGCCAGTTGTTTCTCGGAAGTGCTGTTAGCACAGTCTACACTTGCTCCTGTGTTACTGGGGTTCAGTAATGTCAGCTGTTCCCCTGCTGTGTGAACGGCAAAAAGTCCTGCTGCCTCCACCATGTTCTCTTCTCATCCCTGGGCTACAACACCGCCAGTTGTTTCTCGGAAGTGCTGTTAGCACAGTCTACACTTGCTCCTGTGTTACTGGGTTCAGTAATGTCAGCTGTTCCCCTGCTGTGTGAACGGCAAACAGTCCTGCTGCCTCCACCCTGTTCTCTTCTCATCCCTGGGTTACAACACCACCAGTTGTTTCTCGGAAGTGCTGTTAGCACAGTCTACACTTGCTCCTGTGTTACTGGGGTTCAGTAATGTCAGCTGTTCCCCTGCTGTGTGAACGGCAAAAAGTCCTGCTGCCTCCACCATGTTCTCTTCTCATCCCTGGGCTACAACACCGCCAGTTGTTTCTCGGAAGTGCTGTTAGCACAGTCTACACTTGCTCCTGTGTTACTGGGGTTCAGTAATGTCAGCTGTTCCCCTGCTGTGTGAACGGCAAAAAGTCCTGCTGCCTCCACCATGTTCTCTTCTCATCCCTGGGCTACAACACCGCCAGTTGTTTCTCGGAAGTGCTGTTAGCACAGTCTACACTTGCTCCTGTGTTACTGGGGTTCAGTAATGTCAGCTGTTCCCCTGCTGTGTGAACGGCAAAAAGTCCTGCTGCCTCCACCATGTTCTCTTCTCATCCCTGGGCTACAACACCGCCAGTTGTTTCTCGGAAGTGCTGTTAGCACAGTTAACACTTGCTCCCGTGTTACTGGGGTTCAGTAATGTCAGCTGTTCCCCTGCTGTGTGAACGGCAAAAAGTCCTGCTGCCTCCACCATGTTCTCTTCTCATCCCTGGGCTACAACACCGCCAGTTGTTTCTCGGAAGTGCTGTTAGCACAGTCTACACTTGCTCCTGTGTTACTGGGGTTCAGTAATGTCAGCTGTTCCCCTGCTGTGTGAACGGCAAAAAGTCCTGCTGCCTCCACCATGTTCTCTTCTCATCCCTGGGCTACAACACCGCCAGTTGTTTCTCGGAAGTGCTGTTAGCACAGTCTACACTTGCTCCTGTGTTACTGGGGTTCAGTAATGTCAGCTGTTCCCCTGCTGTGTGAACGGCAAACAGTCCTGCTGCCTCCACCCTGTTCTCTTCTCATCCCTGGGCTACAACACCGCCAGTTGTTTCTCGGAAGTGCTGTTAGCACAGTCTACACTTGCTCCTGTGTTACTGGGGTTCAGTAATGTCAGCTGTTCCCCTGCTGTGTGAACGGCAAAAAGTCCTGCTGCCTCAACTTTAATTTCCATGGGTACCTTCTGCTACCCTTCCGGGTTCCAGTACTGTCAGCTGTTTCTCCGCAGTGCCTTTGGCCTAGGTGCCTCCATGTCGGTATCCGAGTTCCAGCAACGTCTGCTGGTCCTTGGTAGTGCTTTGGAGCACAGGTACCTCCTGCTTAGTAACCGTGTCCCAGTAACGTCAGCTGGTCCTCGGTTGTGCCATTGGCTCTTTTCCTTCTGCTGACCCTCCGGGTTCCAGCACAGTCAGCTGGTCCTCGTTACATTCATTGGCTCTTGTACCTTCTGCTACCCATCCGGGTTCCAGTACCGTCAGCTGGTTCTCCGCAGTGCCTTTGGCCTAGGTGCCTCCATGTCGGTATCCGAGTTCCAGCAACGTCTGCTGCTCCTTGGTAGTGCTTTGGAGCACAGGTACCTCCTGCTTAGTAACCGTGTCCCAGTAACGTCAGCTGGTCCTCGGTTGTGCCATTGGCTCTTTTCCTTCTGCGGACCCTCCGGGTTCCAGCACAGTCAGCTGGTCCTCGTTACTTCCATTGGCTTTTGTACCATCACCAACAGGACAAAGAAGGTTAAGACAAACTACAAGATACAGAACAAGAGACAGAAGAACAATAAGCAGAAGATCAAAAAGCAGAAGAACATTAAGTATAAGACCAAAATGAAGAGCAAAATATATGCTCTAAATTCTAAGCAGAAGAAGACTAAGCAGTGTATGGGGGTGAGTCCGTTCCTCCTCGTGGTGCCCCTGGAAAATGCCTGATGCTGCTGCAGGCTAAACTGAACGCGGACAAATACTGTTGTAATTAAAATCTTTCGTGACAGCAAGAACGGAAGGATGAAAATTCAGAGTTTTACAGATTACAAGTACAGGAATGTCTGTCACAAATAAGAATATGATGAAAAGGATGAATAGGAAGAAGATGAAGAAGTAGATATGAAGAATAATAACTGTTTAATAAGAACAATATAAGTAATGTTAACAAAAAGATGAATAGCAAGAAGTTTTAGAAGATTAAGAAGGTGAAGATGAAGAATAATTTGATGAGAAAGATGTGAAACAGACATATTTGACAAAATAGAAAAAAGGTTAACAACATTGTCAATTTCTTCGTCAATCCAAACGTATTTCCAAAAAAAAATATATTAATGCTATTCCAATGCATTGTGTTAAACATCTATGCCTTTAATGTCTCCTCAACCTCCCCCAATAAATTCTACATTACTCTTTGTTCTTTTCCTTCATGTACAATTAACCAACAAGGCAAGAATGAGTTTTTTTTAATTCCGATATTTTGTTCCCATAGACTTACATTGTATTTCCGGTATCGGTATCGGGTATCGCCGATATTTTTTGGGTATCGGCGATACCATTCCGATTCCGATACTTTTGGATATCGGAAAGTATCGCTCAACTCTAGTCCTGACACCACCGAAGTGGCATCAATTTCACCACAGTTGAAATAGTATAATAGGGACTGACAGGACTTTAACTACACCCAATACAGCAGATGGACACCCAACCAGGAGTGTTCACAATTTAAAAAATGAGGTCCTGACACCACCGAAGTGGCATCAATTTCACCACAGTTGAAATAGTATAATAGGGACTGACAGGACTTTAACTACACCCAATACAGCAGATGGACACCAAACCAGGAGTGTTCACATTTTAAAAAATGAGGTCCTGACACCACCGAAGTGGAATAACTGTCATGAGAATAGAAACAGTATAATTGGGACCGAGAAGTCTTCCACTACAGCTAACCCAGCAGATATAGACCAACCATGACTGTTCACACTTCCACAAATTTGTGTTAACATCAGCAGCAGCAGCAGAAGCCACAGCAGGCACAGAAGCCACACTAAAGAGTTCACAGAGTGCAGTTATGAGACATTAATACATCACACTAAAAAATGCAATATTAACTAGTCTGTACAATCTGCAATTGGGGTGCAAACGTCCTTGGAGAACCATGACTTATTCATCTTAATGAAAGTTAGGCGGATTGCATTTTCAGGGAACAGCTAGCTGCACTAACCCAACAGGACACAACCAGCAGCGCTGAAGACATATTCTGAGAGAACGGTGGCTGCCAGGCATGATAAAACCTCCAAGGCGTGTGAGGCGAGCTCTGGCCACTAGAGTTGAGCGATACTTTCCGATATCCAAAAGTATCGGAATGGTATCGCCGATACCCCAAAAATATCGGCGATACCCGATACCGGAAATCCAATGTAAGTCTATGGGAACAAAATATCGGAATTAAAAAAAACCCATTCTTGCCTTGTTGGTTAATTGTACATGAAGGAAAACAAAAAAGAGTAATGTACAATGTATTGGGGAAGGTTGAGGAGACATTAAAGGCATAGATGTTTAACCCAATCAAATGGAATAGCATAAATATTTTTTTTTTTAAAGATGTTCGGATTGACGAAGAAATTGACAATGTTGTTAACGTTTTTTCTATTTTGGCAAATATGTATATTTCACAACTTCCATGCTCTTCACCTTTTTAACTTTTGACACACTTTCTCCTTCATAATCTTCAGCAGCATCATCTTTTTCATCAAATTATTCTTCATCTTCACCTTCTTTATCTTCTTAAACTTCTTGCTATTCATCTTTTTGTTAACATTACTCATATTCTTCTTATTAAACTATTATTCTTATTCATATTGTACTTCATCTTCTTCATCATATTCTTATTTGTGACAGAGATTCCTGTACTTGTAATCTGTCAAAGTATGAATTTTTCATCCTTCCGTTCTTGCTGTCACAAAAGATTTAAATTACAACAGTATTTGTCCGTGTTCAGTTTAGCCTGCAGCAGCAGGCATTTTCCAGGGGCACCACGAGGAGGAACGGACTCACCCCCATACACTGCTTAGTCTTCTTCTGCTTATAATTTAGAGCATATATTTTGCTCTTCATTTTGGTCTTATACTTCATGTTCTTCTGCTTTTTGATCTTCTGCTTATTGTTCTTAAGTCTCTTGTTCTGTATCTTGTAGTTTGTCTTAACCTTCTTAGTCCTGTTTGGTAATCTTTTATTTCTTCTTTGTGATGGTGTTTAGGCTGGTGGGCTTGATGCTCGTCGTCCTTGTGGTCGTCATCTTCTTCGGGGTGGTCATCAGGGTCGTCGTCTTAATTGTTGGAGATCCAGAGTGATTACCCAAAAAAGCATTGAAAAAATCTTCAATTTGTAAATGTAGCAGAAGGTACAAGAGTCAATGGAAGTAACGAGGACCAGCTGACTGTGCTGGAACCCGGAGGGGCAGCAGAAGGAAAAGAGCCAATGGCACAACCGAGGACCAGCTGACGTTACTGGGACACGGTTACTAAGCAGGAGGTACCTGTGCTCCAAAGCACTACCAAGGACCAGCAGACGTTGCTGGAACTCGGATACCGAGATGGAGGCACCTAGGCCAAAGGCACTGCGGAGAACCAGCTGACGGTACTGGAACCCGGACGGGTAGCAGAAGGTACAAGAGCCAATGCAAGTAACGAGGACCAGCTGACTGTGCTGGAACCCGGAGGGGCAGCAGAAGGAAAAGAGCCAATGGCACAACCGAGGACCAGCTGACGTTACTGGGACACGGTTACTAAGCAGGAGGTACCTGTGCTCCAAAGCACTACCAAGGACCAGCAGACATTGCTGGGACTCGGATACCGAGATGGAGGCACCTAGGCCAAAGGCACTGCGGAGAACCAGCTGACGGTACTGGAACCCGGACGGGTAGCAGAAGGTACAAGAGCCAATGCAAGTAACGAGGACCAGCTGACTGTGCTGGAACCCGGAGGGGCAGCAGAAGGAAAAGAGCCAATGGCACAACCGAGGACCAGCTGACGTTACTGGGACACGGTTACTAAGCAGGAGGTACCTGTGCTCCAAAGCACTACCAAGGACCAGCAGACGTTGCTGGAACTCGGATACCGAGATGGAGGCACCTAGGCCAAAGGCACTGCGGAGAACCAGCTGACGGTACTGGAACCCGGACGGGTAGCAGAAGGTACCCATGGAAATTTAAGTTAACAGGCCGCGAGCCGGCCGCAGTTACCGAATCCCACAGTACTACAGTGGGTGATTGTCCTATTGTCACAACGGAAACAGCCTTTATTTGCATATCCCGCAGCACACATAGGAAGCACCTAAACTCCAAGCACCATAGAGTCGGCTAACCCGACCGCAACACGACAGGACAACTTATTGGAGGCTAAGTGACGTTTACACTGACAGGAAACAGATGGCATGCTGTAACCAGTCTGGGCAGGAGTGAGTAACCGTGCCAATGACACTTCCGAGCAACAACTGGCGGTGTTGTAGCCCAGGGATGAGAATAGAACATGGTGGAGGCAGCAGGACTTTTTGCCGTTCACACAGCAGGGGAACAGCTGACATTACTGAACCCCAGTAACACAGGAGCAAGTGTTGACTGTGCTAACAGCACTTCCGAGCAACAACTGGCGGTGTTGTAGCCCAGGGATGAGAAGAGAACATGGTGGAGGCAGCAGGACTTTTTGCCGTTCACACAACAGGGGAACAGCTGACATTACTGAACCCCAGTAACACAGGAGCAAGTGTTGACTGTGCTAACAGCACTTCCGAGCAACAACTGGCGGTGTTGTAGCCCAGGGATGAGAATAGAACATGGTGGAGGCAGCAGGACTTTTTGCCGTTCACACAGCAGGGGAACAGCTGACATTACTGAACCCCAGTAACACAGGAGCAAGTGTTGACTGTGCTAACAGCACTTCCGAGCAACAACTGGCGGTGTTGTAGCCCAAGGATGAGAAGAGAACATGGTGGAGGCAGCAGGACTTTTTGCCGTTCACACAGCAGGGGAACAGCTGACATTACTGAACCCCAGTAACACAGGAGCAAGTGTTGACTGTGCTAACAGCACTTCCGAGCAACAACTGGCGGTGTTGTAGCCCAGGGATGAGAATAGAACATGGTGGAGGCAGCAGGACTTCTTGCCGTTCACACAGCAGGGGAACAGCTGACATTACTGAACCCCAGTAACAAAGGAGCAAGTGTTGACTGTGCTAACAGCACTTCCGAGCAACAAATGGGGGTGTTGGAGCCCAGGGTCAAGGAGGATGTTTAAATACTATATCAAGTATTTTCCTTGTTACGTGTCAATTAAAAATGTCTATACTCCAAACAAGAGAAATATAACCTTTAGTACCATAAGATGATGATTTTACTTAAAAAAATATATGTAAATTAATAATTTACAAACATAAACGCATACATTAACATGTTGAAAAGCAATGCAAACCACAATTAAAATAGGTTAAATAATCTGCTATACGGTTTAAAATAAAAGCATACAAGTACATATCAGAATCCATTAATGATGGCTAAGTAACAGTATGTACACCATTTTTATTGTGTAGACAATGAATGGCTGACTTAAAAACATAATCAGCATTACAAGTTATCTTTGACATTCATAAAACTTTACATTTGGTGAATAATATCACTAAAATTTTTTTAAAATTATCTAAAATTTCCATCATGTAATACTGATAATATGTGCCAATCATTTATATTAACAAACAAAAATTTAAAAAGTGCAT
This sequence comes from Oophaga sylvatica, assembly GCA_033576555.1. Lineage (NCBI taxonomy): Eukaryota > Metazoa > Chordata > Amphibia > Anura > Dendrobatidae > Oophaga > Oophaga sylvatica. The sequence goes on from JARQOD010000003.1 coordinate 306,171,052, forward strand.
AGTGCAGAGTGAAAACAGATATTTATGCCTGACTGTGGACTTGCAAGCATGACAACGGATAGATAAGGTATATATAGATGAGACTGCATAGCCACAGATGGTGAATGGCGATGTAATACTGTACCTCAATAAAGTGTGCGTTACTACTACATCCTTTTTTTTATATAGCTTTATAAAAGGTTACGTGCATGTATGGTTGCGCCTTTGTTTGGACGCACAGACTGGCTTCCTGCTGTGACGCGTTGGGTACTGGAGCGTCTGTACGTCTTATGACGCAGACTAACATTCACGGTGCGCATCGTTCATCATCGCAAGCGTAACGACAACACAAAGGCGTTGTCATGACTGCTTTACTCAGTAAACATGCACCTATGATGAAACATACACGCATGTGCCCTATTACATAACAAGCTACAAGAAAAACGAGTGTGAGGTGTGACACAGCTGTTTTGTTAAGGTACAGTATTATATCGACATTGTACAGGTGTCGCTATTCAGTCTGATAAATAGATATCATTCACCTATTCTATCAGTTGTCGTTCTTTCAGCACCACTTACAGGTATATATTTTGCTATTGTGACTATGCACTATTGACTTTACCAAGGTAATGCATGATTTTTGTTAGCGATTATCATGTTTACATGAAGGACCTTTATGATATGGGCTGTTAACTTTCTAATTAAATATGTATTTTTTAAAATGACACAAATATAAGTAATGTTGAAGAGGACTATTCCTACATGCATTGTTTGCACAATATTACAGGTGTACATCACGTCCCTTAATCAACATTGGATTATTATATTTACTTGTATGCTTTTATTTAAAAGGCAAGAACACTGAAGTATAACCTTCGCACTGCAGCAGTTGTCAAAGTTCAACCCACATTATGCACTTCCAACATTGCAGAATTTGAGTCATGATGTGAGTTGGATTTGTCTAAGCTATGGAGTGACAAGGTTGACCATCAGTATCCTATAGCATAAGTAGGCTTTTGTGTTTGCATTTGTTTTCGACATGTGCATATCTGTAATAATATGTCACAATTATTTTGTAACAGATTTGTGACAAAGACTAATCATTTTATGGTTTTAAAGTTGACGTTTCAAATGTTTACAGCTTAGAAATCAGGGTGTAGCCTCATATCTATGTGTAGCACTAGACACTTTGACATGTCATGTTTTTTTCACCATGATTAGGTAGCTAGCAGTAATTTTTGCCGGACACACAGCAGGGAACAGCAGGCGTTACTGAACCCCACAAACACATCAGCGATTGTTTTCATCTGTGCATCTAACACTTCTGAGCAGCAACTGGCGGTGTTGAAGCCCAGGGTCAAGGAGGGTGTAGGCAGAGGCCTAGTATGAGATGTTTGAAGTTGAAGTTGTAGTTAGCAGCAGTAATTTTTGCCAGACACACAGCAGGGGAACAGCAGGCGTTACTGAACCCCACAAACACATCAGCGATTGTTTTCATCTGTGCATCTAACACTTCTGAGCAGCAACTGGTGGTGTTGAAGCCCAGGGTCAAGGAGGGTGTAGGCAGAGGCCTAGTATGAGATGTTTGAAGTTGAAGTTGTAGTTAGCAGCAGTAATTTTTGCCAGACACACAGCAGGGGAACAGCAGGCGTTACTGAACCCCACAAACACATCAGCGATTGTTTTCATCTGTGCATCTAACACTTCTGAGCAGCAACTGGCGGTGTTGAAGCCCAGGGTCAAGGAGGGTGTAGGCAGAGGCCTAGTATGAGATGTTTGAAGTTGAAGTTGTAGTTAGCAGCAGTAATTTTTGCCAGACACACAGCAGGGGAACAGCAGGCGTTACTGAACCCCACAAACACATCAGCGATTGTTTTCATCTGTGCATCTAACACTTCTGAGCAGCAACTGGCGGTGTTGAAGCCCAGGGTCAAGGAGGGTGTAGGCATAAAATATTGAGTTATTGCCTTGTTACGTGGCCATTGCAAATGTATGTACTTCAAACAAGAATAAATGAAGTTTTACTAGGACAATAAAATGATGAATTTCAATTCCAAGAATAGAAAAATATTTATACTTGAGAGTCCTCTGTGGTTGATACCGTTTAATGGCTAACTGAAAATATGGTAACAAATTCCAAGCTTTCGAGACTACTCAGGTCTCTTCATCAGGCTAAGACTAAAACAAAAAATGAAGAATCACATATTTCTACACACAACAGGACACAGGAATAGGTAAGACAAGTGAGGGAGGGACAAGTGAGGGGAGACCGGTCAAAAAATGAGAACAAGGATGAATTATCAGCGCCACACAATAAGAGAAAAAATAATGGATTTACCTGTGGCAAAACAATTTTGTATGCCCGGTGTGAGGAACTAAGCCGGCCGCCACACGGTAGCCCGGGTATCACAGCTTCTGATACCACCGCCGCTACCAAATGTGACGAACGACCCCTTTCCTCCCACGTCACCAATGGACGTAACTCCACAGGTACAGCTCTCCGGCGCCCCCCTTTGTCTCTCAGGTCAGTAAGAGAACTGCACCTAGAGCAAATGGCCGCCGGGGAAGGTGTCCTGTTACCCACTGGGTATTCTAAGATTCGTGATCAGAGTAAAAGCATCAGCCCAAGATTAATTTTATGGTTTAATTTGCCTTAAGGGCACACTAGATAATTACAGAAATATACAGTAAAGCTATACCACGTAATTACAATGGATTTGCAGTCAGAGTAAGAATACAACAATAATGTACAAGGCTTAAAGGTATAAGCTATAGATCAATATTACCGGGTTGTAGTATGGCCATGGGGAGGCATGGAGCTCTGCGTTCCCCAGGTGAAAGTCTTCAGTTGCTGGACAGCCCCCAATGCATGTGCTGCAGCTCCATTTGGCAAGTCTGTCCCTGGTGCTTCTGTGTGTGAAAATGGAATGAGAGACCAGCCTCTTCCTGGCTACAGCTTTTAAACCTGCTAGGCCCTTCCCCATTTGCTTTGAAGCACGCATATTAACTGGCCTGCAATTCATATGGAGCAGGAAACAATGGCTTGAGCTTGAGCTATTTACCATACGACTGGCCATCTTATTCAGACCCTGGCCTAAACCAATTAGCATGTAAAGGCCTATTGATTCATAGTGGACATCAAAGCTGGCCGTACTGAATATGCTAATAGGCCCTGTGTAGCTAAAAGTCTGTGGCTGTGTGAACTGACAAAATGGAGGCTGGTACAGGCCCTATACAAAATGGCGACAACCTTTTCCTTACACCCGGTCATTGCATGATGGATATGGAATTACTGGTATTAAAATATAACTTCAAATATGAGAAAGATACAAAGGTTTCAGAATATAAGCTCATCATGACCTTTGACACTGTTAGTGATGGAATGAATAGATCACACGGATTTATGTCATTCTATATCAATTAAGGAATCTGCGTCTCTGCCCTTCCAGGGGCATGAAAACACAAAACCAGACCCCAATCAGAGGGCAATAAAACTTTCTATCCTTATCTAGGAACTGTTACAATATTTATATTCATCCCTCTGTGATAATGAGAGTTCTGCTACACGTCACTTACTTGTCTTACCTATTTCACTATTCCTGTGTCCTGTTGTGTATAGAAATATGTGATGCTTCATTTTTTGTTTTAGTCTTTGCCTGATGAAGAGACGTGAGTAGCCTCGAAAGCTTGCAATTTGTTACCATCTTTTCAGTTATCCATTAAAAGGTAACAACCACTGCGGACTCTCAAGTCTAAATATTTTTCTATCTACTGGCTAACACGGTACGAAGATACACATGTTTCCTAACTTCAAGAATAAAAATAAAGACACTGCAAATATAAACGCATATATGCACATGCCAACAAGAAATGGAACAACACCACCCAAAAAATTGGTTACAAAATATAGTGTTGTAAATTTAAGAATAAAAGTCCATTTTTGTATTTATGAATAATGCTTAAGGAACGCTATGTTAAACCATAACATAGTGAAGACAATGGATTTTTTAATAGTCACTCATCATCATCATCATTGCAATTTAGATGTGACAGTCACAGACATTTCAATTATTTAAGTTAATAAAACCGTTACTTTGTACAGCATGTATGACATGTCCAGCATGGACTCATCAATGTGATGACACAATAATGTACGATAAAAAATAACCATTTAAAAAAACATAATGAATTGTCACAATTTAAGTGTGTGCCTGCAAGTGTAGGTGAAACAAAGGCTACGGATAGCAAAGGTATATTCTATGTCTGTATCAGACAGTGGACAGCCTCTGATGGGTAATGGCGATGTTATACTGTACGTCAATAAAGTTTGCGGCTGCAATCATGCATTTTTTGCTTGTACAGTGTTGAAGAGGGTAAAAGCATGTCTGGTTGCGCAAGGCTTTATCCATCAACACTACCTTCCTACTGTCACGCGTAGGGTAGGGTAGCGTGTGTCAATTAGATGACTCTATAAAATGTGACGTTACGCAGCGTTATTGCGCCCTAGGGATGCCAAAAATACGACAGCAGTAATCATTTACTGTCTAATACTCCACCTATGACCAACAAAAAAAGAACGTTCCCTCTTTAACAATCTACAAGACTAACAAGCATAATGGTTGACGCTGACTTTATTGAGGTACAGTATTACATCGACATTGTCCATGAGTAACTATGCACTGTGATACCTATATACCATTATTAATTTATATCTGTTGTGGTTGTTTCAACAGCACTTGCAGGTATAACTACCTATTGTCAGTATGCATGATGCACTTTCTAGATGTAATAATTTATTATTGCACATTATTACCAGGTTTACATGCTGGCCATTTCATATATGGTGTGTGAAGTTACAGTTGGCATCAGTATGTGTATTTTATAATGTCTGTCATAAATAAAACTCGTGATGATGATGATGAGGATTTTATGATTCGTACATCTATTGACTGCATTATCTTACAGGTACAGATAAAGTTCCTTAAAAAGCATTAATTGATAAGTATGAAATGTACTTTTATGCATTAATTTCAAAAAGTGAACACTATGTTTTAGTTTTTGTTACCATTTCTAATAGACATGTGCAGATATGCGCTGTGATGACAAATTATTATTTGTCCATATTTGTCATAAAAATTTATCATTCTAGGCCTGGAAAACTTCACAATTTCATGTTTTAAGCATAACAATCAGGGTGACGGCTCTTCCCTATTTGGAGCATGTTCGACATGGGTTTTTCTGTGCATGTGTAGGGAACAGGAGACTTCTTGCCGGACACACAGCAGGGGAACAGCTGGCGTTACTGAACCCCACTAACACTATAGCTTGTGTATTGGTCTGTGGACACGACACTTCTGAGCAGCAACTGGCAGTGTTGTAGCCCAGGGAGTAGAGTTCAGGTGGTAGAAAGATGAACATAACAGGAGACATGGATAACGCTGCGAACCAGTTATTTAATCTGAAAACGGACAGACAAATTCTGGCGAGATCCATGCCTTGTTCATTTTCAGAAAAGTAAGCCGGTCTACATTATCGGAGGATAGTCGCATGCGACGGTCTGTTAGTACACCACCTGCAGCACTAAAGACGCGCTCCGATAATACACTGGCAGCAGGGCAAGCCAGCACCTCCAATGCATACTGGCTAAGCTCTGGCCATGTATCCAGCTTAGAGACCCAAAACTTGAATGGGGAAGAGCCATCTGGGAGTACACTGAGAGGGAAAGACATGTAGTCTGTCACCATCTTACGGAAACGTTGCCTCCTGCTGACTGGAGCCGTCTCGGATGGTGTAGACATTTGTGGCACTGCCACAAAACTTCGCCACATTTGGAACATACTGGTCTTGCCTTTTGAAGAGGCGCTGCTTGTGCTCCCTCTTGTTGCAGAGCTGTCTCCACTGCCTCGACGCACAGAGCTGCTTTGTAAAGCAGTAGCAGCAGCAGCAGTGCTCTCGGCTGGAATGGAGAACATTATGGATTGCACCAGTGTGTCTTGGTACTCCCGCATTTTACGCTCCCGGTTCAACGGTGTGTGATAGGCTTTGTAAGTTGTCCCGGTAGCGAGGGTCTAGGAGGGTGTACACCCAATAATCAGACGTGGTGAGAATGTGGGCGATGCGGCGGTCGTTTCTCAGGCACTGCAGCATGAAATCAACCATGTGCTGCAGACTCCCAACTGGCCAAGAAACGCTGTCCCCTGCAAGAGGCGTAATCTCTGCCTGCTCTGCATCACCCAACCCTCGCTCTACATACTGACTAGAGCGTTGTGTACCTCCCTCTGGAGCGATGTCTTTCTCCTCCATTGACTCCTCCTCATCCTCCTCACAAAGTGAGCCCTGCCCAGCCCTTTGTGAGGAACCACGTTGCGCTGACTGTCCAGAAGGTGATGAAATTTGTGACTCCTCATCCTCCACCTCTTCCAAAACCTCATCCCTTAGTGCTTTCAGTGTTTTTTGAAGCAGGCAGATAAGGGGGACAGTCAGGCTGACTAGTGCATCATCTGCACTCGCCATCCGCGTTGACTCATCAAACGCACGCAAAACATGGCAGATGTCCTTCATAGAGGCCCACTCAGTAGTGGTGAAGTGTGAACGGCGCATTGATTGCGCCTGATGCAGCTGATACTCCATTACTGCTGGCTGCTGCTCACACAACCGCTCCAACATATGTAACGTGGAATTCCACCTGGTGGGTACGTCACATATGATACGATGTTCAGGAAGGCGAAATCTGCGTTGCAGAGCTGCAATGCGCGATCTGGCGATGCTGGAACGTCGCAAGTGAGCGCACTCTAGGCAGACCTTGTGCAGCAGTGCATCAAGATCCGGATAGTCCCTCAAAAAACTCTGCACGACCAAGTTGAGCACATGTGCCAGACATGGTATGTGAGTGAGGTTGCCAAGGCCCAGAGCTGCCACCAGATTTCGGCCATTGTCACACACTACCAAGCCTGGCTGGAGATTCGCTGGCAAAAACCACACGTCGCTCTCCTGCTTGATGGCATTCCAGAGCTCCTGCGCTGTGTGGCTTCGATTCCCCATGGAAATTAATTTCAGGACGGCCTGTTGACGTTTGGCCACGGCTGTGCTCATATTGGTCGCATCAGGTAAGTGTTCACGGGTCCATGTGGAGGTAGACCATGACGGCTCCTGCAGCGATGATTCTGAGGAACTGGAGTAGGAGGAGGAGTCAATGTGGACAGACTTGATTCCTGCAATCCTTGGAGTTGGCAGAACACGTACAGCGCCACTCGCAAGATCTGTACCCGGCTCCACAACATTCACCCAATGGGCAGTGAGGGAAAGGTATCGTCCCTGGCCATGGGTACTGGTCCACGCATCGGTGGTCAGGTGGACCTTGCTACTGACGGCGTTTAGTAGCGCATGTTTAATTTTTCCCTCAACATGCTTTTGCAGACCAGGGACGGCTTGCCTGCTGAAATAAAATCGGCTGGGCACATTGTATTGTGGGACTGCCAATGCCATTAAGTTACGGAAACTGTCAGTCTCCACCAGCCTGAATGACAGCATTTCAAGGGACAGGAGTTTTGCAATGCCAGCATTCAGAGCCTGTGCTCGTGGATGGTTTGCCGAGTATGGCCGTCTTTTATCCCATGCCTGTGCTACCGATGGCTGTTTTGTGGCCTGGGAGTGTGAGGATGACAGGGAACTTGCAGCTGTGGGTGGAATAACACTGGGTCTCTGGACAACAGTGACAGAGGTTCTTCCATGGCGATCCTGTGAGGAAGCCGAACCAGCTGTGTGTGAGCTGGAGGAAGAGGCTCCAACACGAGCTGAAGATGTAGGTGCTGCTGTAGGTTGGCCTACATCTCCAGTGTGTCTTTGTAACTCAACCAGGTGCTTTGACCGCACATGTTTCCACATATTTGTGGTATTAAGGTTACTGACACTTTTACCTCTTTTTACTTTTTGATTACACAGCTTGCATTTGACATAGCAAATATCATCTGCAAGTGTGTCAAAAAAGGACCACGCAGTGCAAGTCCTGGGAGCGCCCGTTTTGGCTGTTGGAAGAGAACTGCTCCGAACGGGTGCCAAACTGGAGGCTACAGGCAACCGAGTCTGCAGCCTACCTCTCCCTACTGTTTGGACCGTTGGGGCAATCTCTTCCTCAGAGCTGCTACCACCACCTTCCTGTTCCTCACGCCATATTGGGTCTTGGACCTCATCATCTCCACTACCCTCTTCCAACACCTGCTGCTGTTGGGTGGTCTGGCCAGCACCATGCTCAACAGAAACTGGCACCTGAGTCTCATCATGATCAGATGCGTTCTGCGGTGTGCTGACCATCGGCACTGGCTCACTCGCCTCTTCACATTCAGAGAGACACAGCTGTTGCGCATCACTGCATACTGCCTCTTCTTCACATTCCAGAATGCTGCTTGGCTGGGCCCCTGTTTGCAAGCCAACAGATTCTGAGAACAGAAGCAGAGACTCAGCTGGCTCCAGTTCAGAACTCTCTGACTGCCTGGGCAATTTGGCAGGCGGTGAAGAGACAGATGGTTGTTCAACAGTGCTGTGGTCCTGAGAGGAGGTGGAAGCAATTGAAGTCGATGCATTGGCTGCCATCCAACCAACAACGGCTTCAATTTGTTCTTCCCGCAGCAGGGGGGTACGCTGAGCTCCTACAAAAGTGCGCATAAAGGAACGCTCACGGGGAAAACTGGTGGATGCTGTGTCACTGGGTGCAGCAGCAGCCACAGAATCCCCACGTCCTCTCCCTGCTGAAACTCCACGGCCACGACCACGTGCCTTACTCCCTGCCTTCTTCATCTTGGTAGATTGATAAAGAAAGTCAGAAAAGTTATAAGGCCTAAGTGTGGTTATTCCTCAGAGACTGCAGTGAACACTGCAGACAACTGTTCAGTAGCTGTGAAAGGCCCCTTTGTGTACTTCTATAGTGTTTGCAACCAATGTATTGTATACGGATGGAAGCGCGTCACACTAATAGATTAGATTTTTTTCAAATATAATGGAGAAGCACCAATTATAGAAAAATGTGAAGGATGAGGCAGTGACACACGCTCAGCAGACTACAACCAGCAGTGGTTGAAGAACTAACTGGAGCGTGATCTGCACTCAAAAAACAAAACCTCACAGACTGCAGTGAACACTGAAACACAACTGTTCACTATCTGTGAAAGGCTCCTTTCTGTACTTCTATAGTGTTTGCAACCAATGTATTGTATACGGATGGAAGCGCGTCACACTAATAGATTAGATTTTTTTCAAATATAATGGAGCAGCACCAATTAGAGAAAAATGTGAAGGATGAGGCAGTGACACACGCTCAGCAGACTACAACCAGCAGTGGTTGAAGAACTAACTGGAGCGTGATCTGCACTCAAAAAATCAAAACCTCACAGACTGCAGTGAACACTGAAACACAACTGTTCACTATCTGTGAAAGGCTCCTTTCTGTACTTCTATAGTGTTTGCAACCAATGTATTGTATATGGATGGAAGCGCGTCACACTAATAGATTAGATTTTTTTCAAATATAATGGAGCTGCACCAATTCCACAAAATAAAATAAAAAAAAGAGTCAGTGAGTGACACGTGCAGATGCCTACAAACAGCGGTGGATGCAGAGCAAACTGCAGCGTCACCTGCACTCTCACACACACCTTGCACAGAGCTGTTAAAACAACACTGCAAGGCAAAAGGAAGCTTTACACAGCGGTTGGTGCTAGCCTGCCTACAGCACAGTACACTAAATCGCAATCTCTAACTGTCCCTCAGAGTCAGCACAGCAGCGTTCTGTCCCTAACTGAGTTCACAGCACAGTGATGCTAAAATGGCGGCGGCGCCTTTTATAGTGCATTCTGACATCATTTCAGCAGCCAATCACAGCCATGCCATTAGTTAAGATGACCGCAGCATTACAGGATGTGCCCACACTTCATAAGATTCCTCATTGGCTGACTAAAATCACATTGCCTCTCAAAGAATTATGGGAACTTCCGATTCTGGTACACGATATTGGAAAAATATCGGAACTAAGTATCGGAATTCCGATACAGCGAATATCGGCCGATACCCGATACTTGCGGTATCGGAATGCTCAACACTACTGGCCACTCATCAATTTTGGAAGACCAAAATTTGAAAGGGTTCAAACCCTCCCTGATGGTTTTGATAGTTCTAGATACTCCTGCACCATCCTCTCCATTCATTCACCACATGTAAGACTTGGACTCTGTTGTGCTGGTGCACGAGTTGATCTAAAAAAAGGGTCTAAGGACTCACAGAAATTGCATCTTCCACTTCCCCACTGCTGCTGCGGCTAATGTTTTGGAGCCGAAGAATTGACATGCAGGAGGTTGGAAATCTACAGCTGTGATGCGAACTGTGTGCTTCACTGCTGTTTTGGGGAAGAGCTCTCTGGTTATGTAAAAGCGTGTTTCGATACTCCAGCATTTGTGGGTCCCTTTCTAGGGTGAAAATCATATGACACAATTTGGTTTTATAACATGTATGTAACAAAGTGGCAACCCAGTAGTCAGCATTATTCCTAATCATAACTATACGGGGATCATGTTGCAGATAGTGCAGCCAGAAGGCACTCATATGTCGTACTCTACCATGAGGTCTAAACTCTTGCTGTGTTGGTGACTGGGTAACAATGAGGCTCGTTTACTTCATCCCCTCCCGCCAACCACGAACAACAGAGGGGAGGATTTTCATCTTCATCTGACAGTTGCTTGCCCATCACCTCTTCTTCCTCCATTTGTTCCTTGGATCTTGCACCTTCGATAACAACTTGTCTGTTATCATCAGCCCCTTTGATCGCAGTAATCCACCCTCCCTTGGCACCCACCTGTGTGACGACTGTTAGAATCTATTTAGTTTGACCATCCGCCATCTTGTTGTGGTTTTCTGGCTGCTGGTCTTTTTCCCCTGGTGCTGGGCTTGTCGTTGGTCAGGTGATTGTATCACCCTTTATTACCCTGCAGCTGCCTCCCAGTCCTTGCTGGACATCAGTGTTAATCCGCTTGAGTTCTGGCTAGGAGCTTTGATAGCTTTGTGTTATACTTTGTGCAGTTCTGGGAACTCTAGTTCTGCTTGCTTAGTCTTTTGGTTTTTTCCTTTTGTTTCTGAAGCTACCTCTATTTCCCTGCTAGGAGGTTACCAGAGATTTTTGTTCCCAGTCCCTAGATCTTTCAGGGATACCCTTCCCCACCTTCAGGTCTTTGCTTGAGTGTAGACTAGGAAACGTCGGTGGGTCTATTCTCAAGGAATAGGTCGCCAATCGTAGGGATCGAGCTTAGTCCCAGTGCAGGGTCAGCTTCTTTTCCTCCTCTCCTATTCCTTAGTTGCAGATCCATAACAACGACAGTCTTAAACTTAGAGACAATGTTATCCCTTCTGTGTCCTCCTCTTCTTCTGGGACCACCATCTCCTCCCGCAGGCTATTTAAAGTCTGATGACCAGAATAGTGATACTGATGACAGTGTCATCAGCGCTAACCATCTTAGTAGCCATTTCAAAACTGTGCAGAAGGATGCAGAAGTCCTTATCCGTGACCACTCTATAAACTTATATGCGCCACGTCTGTACTGCGTTGGCCCAGGCTATGCGACATGACATACTGCGTCAGGGCTCTTTGCTGTTACCACAGTCACTGCAACATATGCAGAGTGGAATTTCACATTGCATGTCAAGCTGTTAACTGGTATGGTCAAAGATCTCTCTATCAATGCAAGTCGATGACCAGAGGGGTGCGACTGCGGAAATGAACACACAGCTTACTTACTTTCTGGAGCAGCTCACCAAGGCCAGGATAGTGGTGGAGAAAACGCTGTACCACCAGATTGAGGATTTGAGACATGCAAGGCACGTGTGTGAACTTGCTTCACCGTAGGGCTGCCACCAGGTTTGCACCAATATCGGACACGGCTTTCCCTGGATGCAGGTTCAGCAGAGACAGCCATTGATCAAACTCAGCCTGGAGAGCTGTCCACAGCTCTTCAGCTCTATGACTGTGATCTCCAAAGCATATCAATTTTAAGACTGTCTGATTGCAGTGAGCACTGGCTGCACACTACGGAGATGGTGGGAGTTCGCTCTGCACTGGCGCATGTCTCATTAAGGCAGAGGTTGAGAGTGCCAGTGGAGGCCCTAGGGGATAGAGGAGGCAGAAGCAGTGGAGGAAGTTTTAAATGTAGAGGTTTGTCCTGCAAGCCATGGGGATTCCAACACTTGTGGAGCAGTGCATGTCCCCACAGCCACCAGAGTCACCCAGTGCCTAGTCAGCGAGATGTAACACCCTTGGCTATGCTTACTCGTCCAAGTGTCTGTGGTGAAATGCACCCAGGCAGACAGAAATTTTGTCAAGGAATGGGTGATGTTGTTTGCGACATGCTGGTGTAGTGCAGGCACAGCTTTCTTAGAAAAGTAATGGCGTCTGGGTAATTGATACTAGGGGGCTGCGACTGCCATTAGCTTTTGGAAACCGTCTGTATCTACCAGGTGGAAAGGCAGCATTTCCGTGGCCAACAAATTGGAGATGGTGGAGTTCAACATCTTAGCAGGCGGAGATGTTACTGTGGATTGAGAAACTTGTGGTGTGCTCATTCTCTGAGATTGGTCAAAAACAGTAGGCATTAATAAACCATAAGGAACCAAAAAATGAGCTTAAATACTGAGTAAAATACTAAAAAAAAATCTTTATTTAAACAATTTAGTATATCAAAAAAAAAAAAAATGAAATTGTTCACAGCCACAAAACAGAGGCTAGAAATCCAAAGACAATCTTAGGAGACCTCAATGTATCCTACCTCACATAGAATATATATTAATCAATATGTAGAAAGCAGTACTAAATCAATTAAAAATAGATGTAATGCCTGACTATTATATACTAAAAAGAGGTTCATTCATGATATTCCAAAATAAGTTACATAAGAAGTGTGATTAATTATTTACATATAAATCTAAGCAAAGAAAACCACTCGATTATATTGAATTCATTTGTTCATCATCCATGTAAATGCAAAAAGGTACAAAAAGCGCTATCACTGTGCAAATGTGCATATAATGCAAAAAAGCTACTGCAAACTGGATGAACTTTACAAACTAGTGAATAAAGAGAATATCACATATAGTCCAAAAAAGGTGCATCAGCCATTAAAGTGCAAGTCTTTTGTATGCTAAAATGGATCAAAAATAACCACTGAATGAACTTACAAGGGTGAGCCAAATCAGATAGAGGAACTCCTGCCACCCCAACACGCATTTCGTGATATTCACTTCCTCAGGAGAGTTTTTTTTAAAAACAGGCATGTCCGCTTCCGTTACAGCTGAAGGCGGCTTCTCAGTCAGCATGACTGGAGCGGGTAAAAAACTCGAGATTCTGTGGTCGAAGACCTGCCTCTCAATAGCTGGTACAGTAACAGAGGAGGAGAAAGAAGCAGCAGATGTGATTGATGGGGCTGATATTTGTTGAGGTCCGCTGGTCACCATTTTTGAGCAGTGGGATTCTCACAGTAAAGCATGTTGATTGTGCATGTGAAGGTTAATACATGTAGTTGTCAAATTATTGCACTTTTTACCTTGACTCAATTTTTTTTGCAAAGTTGGCAGATTATGTGAGATGGATTATTCATTGCAGTGTCAAAAAAAGGCCCAGGCTAGGCAACCTATGCCACCCCTGTGAGCTGCTCATAGTGGCTGCATCACTACATGTCTGCGATGGGCGGAGCAACCTAACATCCTCGTCTTCCTCCTCAGATGACCTACCCAGCTGTGTGACTCTATGTTCATGCATGCCAACTGGGATCTAGCACATCATCATCATCATCCTCTGCGTTATCACATTCCTCGCCCTCAGAGTCATCCTCCTCCTTTTCTTGCCCTGACACAGGCGCTGGGCCTCTCTGACCTTTCCCGGCGCCTGCGCACTGCAGTACTTTGCTCTGCCTTCAACAGGGCAGAAATTGTACGCCTGCGTAGGAGTGCGACAGAAGCAAGGATGTCATCGCTAGAAGATGGGAGGCGCTGGACCTAGACCACAACGCCCATCGAACCGGACTGCATTGGACCGCCACCTCCGGGTGAGTATAATATAACTCGTTTTTCTTATCTTTCAGGTTACATTGGGGGCTTATCTACAGCATTCCAGAATGCTGTAGATACAGTTATATGAAAAAGTTTGGGCACCCCTATTAATCTTAAGCTTAATGTTTTATAAAAATTGGTGTTTTTGCAACAGCTATTTCAGTTTGATTTATCTAATAACTATTGGACACAGTAATGTTGTCAGGAATCGAACCCAGTGTCTCTTGTCCACCAGCTCTACCATCTGAGCTATTCTGCTGGCTACAAAGTTCCTTGCTGAACTTGGATACCATTGACTGTTCTTCCTGATCGGCTTCACCCAGTGCTCTCTCGTTTGGCCTCTGATTGCCAATTACACGCCCTATATAAACCTGGCCCTGTGGGTGTGTCATTGCGAGATTATTGTGCTTCCAGCCTTTAGTCAAGCTCTTTCTCCTGCTGTTCCTGCTGCTACAAACACTGCTCTCCTGTGAACTGACCTCGGCCTGCCACCTGACTACGTTATCTGCCTGCTCCTCTGCTACAAACACTGCTCTCCTGTGAACTGACCTCGGCCTGCCACCTGACTACGTTATCTGCCTGCTCCTCTGCTACAAACACTGCTCTCCTGTGAACTGACCTCGGCTTGCCACCTGACTACGTTATCTGCCTGCTCCTCTGCTACCGAATTGCCTTTCCTGTGTACCGACCTCCGGCTGCCACCTGACTATGCTACCTGCCTCTGCTTTCCCTAGTGTTTGCAGTAACATCGACTCCAACCCAGACGGGATCCTGACCGAATAATCTCGCGCCAAAATGGAGTCCGCTGTGAACACCCTGAGGCGGCAAGTTACGGAGCTTCAAAGTTTTTGTACTGACTCTCAAGGAAAATATTCCAAGTTACAAACTGATTTCACGGTGATACAACAGGAAGTAATTGAGCTTCAAAAACAACTTCTGGACGTGCGCAATTCAGGGTCCGAATCAAACGCGCGGCTGCCGCTGCCTGCAAAGTTCAGTGGGGATCGCCAGCATTACCGAGGATTCCTCAATCAATGCCGCATATACTTCCAGATGCAACCTGCTCCCTTTACCAGTGAGAGGAAGAAAGTTTTTTTCATGATAAATCTCCTGACGGATGAAGCTCTTGCTTGGGCTTCACCTTATGTAGAAAAGGACTATGCCCTCCTTAATGACCTGGAAGCTTTCATCGCAGCTATGAATCAAGTTTTTGATGACCCAAACCGCTGTGCCACAGCAGAAACCAAATTACATAATTTGCGCCAAGGACGTCGCTCTGTTGCGGAATATACATCGGAGTTCCGTCGCTGGGTGGCCGACACCACCTGGAATCCAGCGGCCCAGAGAAGTCAATTCTGACGAGGGTTATCAGAACCAGTGAAAGACGAGCTTGCCAGGGTTGAGACCCCTGACCAGTTGGAGGACTTTATTAAACTGTGTATCCGGATTGACCAGAGACTTACTGAAAGGAGAAAGGAGAGATTGCGAGCACTTGGGAATAGCCCTGGCTTCTCATTTTCAGCATCAGACCACCAAGAAAAGACGCAAGGCGTGTCTGAACCGATGCAGATCGACGTCATCCAAAGACCACTCTCTGCACAGGAGAAGGAGAGGCGACGTGCAGAACATCTCTGCCTCTATTGTGGGGACCCTGGACACTATGCCATCAACTGTCCTAACAAAAAGACTATAGCCTTTACCAACAACAGGTCTGCCAGCAATATGGACCTTTCTCAGCAGTCGGATTCCATCTTGCAGACTATCTCATCAGTAACGCCAGAAATAGACAAAATACATACTACATCATCTCATTTTGTAATCCCCATTCAGGTTGTAATGGGCACCCAAAAAATACAATGCTCTGCCCTGTTGGATTCGGGAGCAGGAGGAAATTTTATGGACTTAAAATTTACACGTGATAATAATATTTCCAGTAGGACCAAATCCACACCAACTGAAATGGAAACTGTGGATGGATCACCTTTGTCTTCTGGACCTGTCACGCATGAGACAATCGAACTGGAGATTTGTATCGACCCGGATCATCATGAAGCTGTCAGTTTCCACCTTATTTCATCTCCGAAATTTCCAGTTATTCTAGGGATCCCCTGGTTTTCAGTCCATAACCCTTCTATCAACTGGGCATCAAGGACCATCACCTTTCCATCTGACTACTGTAAGAATAATTGTCATAAGGAACCCCCTGTTCTCCAACAAGTCCAAATCTCTGAGATTTCGCATGAGAAGGAAGAGAAACTACCACCTCAATATCAGCAGTTCTCTGATGTCTGCAGTAAGAAGAAAGCAGATCAATTACCTCCTCACCGTCCTTACGACTGTCCCATTGAATTGCTGCCAGGAGCAACCATTCCATTTGGACGGATATACAATCTTTCCGAACCTGAATTGAAGGTATTAAGAAAATTCCTGGATGAAAATTTAGAGAAAGGCTTTATTCGACCTTCCACATCTCCAGCTGGGGCACCCCTGTTCTTTGTTGAAAAGAAAGACTCCACTCTGCGGCCATGTATTGACTACAGAGAGATGAATAATATCACTGTCAAGAATCGCTACCCGCTACCCTTGATTCCTGAACTATTTGAGAGACTCCGTTCTGCGAAAATCTTTACGAAGCTGGATCTTAGAGAGGCTTACAACCTCATAAGGATTCGCCCAGGAGATGAGTGGAAGACCGCCTTCAGAACGAGATATGGACATTTTGGATCTCTGGTTATGACCTTTGGCCTTAGCAATGCCCCAGCCACCTTTCAACATTTTATTAATGATGTATTTCGAGATTTCTTGGACCAATTCGTTGTGGCTTATCTCGATGACATTCTTATATTTTCAGACACCTTGGAAGAGCATCGCAGGCACGTCCAGTTAGTCTTGGAACGACTACAGGAGAACCAGCTTTACATTAAACTTGAAAAATGTGAGTTTGAACAAACTAGTATCCAATTTCTGGGATATATCATCTCCCAGAAGGTCTGAGCATGGATCCCGGCAAAATCAATGCTGTAGTGGACTGGCCTGTTCCAAGAAATTTAAAAGACGTCCAGCGTTTCATAGGATTTGCAAATTTTTACCGAAAATTTATAAAGAACTTTTCACGGATCATACTACCAATTACTACACTAACAAAAAAGACCAAAGCATTTTTTGGTCTCCGGAGGCACAGGAGGCTTTTGACAAGTTGAAAACTCTTTTTACATCTGCTCCATTGTTAGTACACCCAAATCCTGAATTGCCATTTACTGTCGAAGTGGATGCCTCGGACTCTGCAGTGGGAGCCATTCTGTCTCAGCGAGTTGGGGACAAGATGCAACTTCACCCATGTGCGTTTCTTTCCCACACCATGTCATCTGCAGAAAAGAACTACGACATCGGTAATAAAGAACTGTTAGCCATTAAAGTTGCCTTCTCCGAGTGGAGACATCTTCTGGAAGGTGCCAATCACCCTGTGACTGTCCTCACGGACCACAAGAATCTTGAATTCCTCCGTACAGCAAAAAGATTGTCTGCAAGACAAGCACGATGGGCCTTATTTTTCTCAAGATTCAATTTTATAATCTCTTACCGGCCTGGTTCAAGAAATGGCAAGGCTGACGCTGTGTCCAGGATGTGTTCGGAACCTCAGGAGAGGTCTAGTAATGACGATACAATTCTAGGCCCTAAAAATTTTTTGGGAATATTGCACTCTAGAGGACTATGTAATAGAATTAAAGATGGATATCAAGAGGACTCTTTCCTTAACCATCCTTCGGAATACGTCGATCTTTCATTCAAAGAGGGGTTTTGGATGCAGAAACACAAAATATATGTACCTGAATCTTCTCGCCTTGAAGTCCTCAAAAGTGTCCATGATTCTAAACTGGCAGGACATCCTGGGGTTGCAAAAACACAAGACTTACTACTTCGTTTCTTTTGGTGGCCTAATTGTAGGAAGGACGTGAGGAAATATGTTTCAACCTGTTTAACATGCGCACGAAACAAGACCCCACGATCGTCTCCTCTAGGACTCTTGCAACCACTCCCAGTTCCATCCAGGCCTTGGGGATCTATTTCCATGGATTTTATTGTGGAACTACCCCCTTCCAAACAGATGACCGTCATCCTTGTCATAGTGGACCGACTCACAAAAATGGCCCACTTTATTCCAACTGAAGGAATTCCTACTGCTGAAAAAACTGCAGAACTGATGATCAAAGAGGTATTCAGGTTACATGGAATTCCTGACAACGTGGTGTCTGACAGAGGAGTTCAATTTACGTCAAAATTTTGGAAGAGTTTCTGTTCAGCCTTGGGAGTCACGGTGAATCTTTCTACCGCTTTCCATCCTCAGTCCAATGGCCAGACGGAGAGAACGAACCAGACTTTGGAGCAATACCTCCGTTGCTTCATTTCTTATCTTCAGGATGACTGGGTGGACTATTTACCAACAGCAGAGTTTGCCTACAACAACTCCATACATAGCGCTACATCTCAAACCCAATTTTTTGCTAATTATGGAGTACATCCAGTATTTATTCCTAATCTGCCAGTGAACACTCCCATTCCTGCTGTTAATGACAGGCTTGCAAAATTACAGGAATCCCAGAAGGAATTATCAGAGATATTACTCAAGACCAAGGAAGAATATAAGGAAGCAGCAGATAAACATCGGAGAGTGCCCCCTGCTCTTCAGGTTGGAGACAAAGTTTGGCTGTCCACTAAAAACCTTAAGACACAGGTGCCATCCTCCAAATTGGGTCAGAAATTCATTGGACCTTTTCAAATTTCTGCAAAAATTAACCAGGTTGCTTTTCGTTTAAAACTTCCCAACAATCTGAGGATTCATTCAGTGTTTCACATATCCTTGCTCAAACCCTTCTGTGAAAACCCGTTTCCAGGAAGAATTCAGCCACCTCCTCCACCAGAAAGGATCCGTGGTGAAGAAGAAAACATTGTGAATAAGATTCTGGACTCCCGAAAATTCAGAGGTAAACTGCAGTATCTGGTGCAGTGGGAAGGTTACAGACCAGAGGAAAATTCATGGAAACCAAAGGACAACGTCCATGCTCCTGGACTTACAAGAGCCTTCCATCAGAGGTACCCAGATAAGCCAGCTCCTGAGATGTCCAGAGGCCATCCTGGAAGGAGGGGAGTACTGTCAGGAATCGAACCCAGTGTCTCTTGTCCACCAGCCAGCAGCTCTACCATCTGAGCTATTCTGCTGGCTAAAAAGTTCCTTGCTGAACCCGGATACCATTGACTGTTCTTCCTGATCGGCTTCACCCAGTGCTCTCTCGTTTGGCCTCTGATTGCCAATTACACGCCCTATATAAACCTGGCCCTGTGGGTGTGTCATTGCGAGATTATTGTGCTTCCAGCCTTTAGTCAAGCTCTTTCTCCTGCTGTTCCTGCTGCTACAAACACTGCTCTCCTGTGAACTGACCTCGGCCTGCCACCTGACTACGTTATCTGCCTGCTCCTCTGCTACAAACACTGCTCTCCTGTGAACTGACCTCGGCTTGCCACCTGACTACGTTATCTGCCTGCTCCTCTGCTACCGAATTGCCTTTCCTGTGTACCGACCTCCGGCTGCCACCTGACTACGCTACCTGCCTCTGCTTTCCCTAGTGTTTGCAGTAAACATCGACTCCAACCCAGACGGGATCCTGACAAATGTTTCTGCCTTAAAATGAGGTTTATTGTACTAACAGAAAATGTGCAATCTGCATCCAAACAAAATTTGACAGGTGCATAAGTATGGGCACCTCACTAGAAAAGTGATATTAATATTTAGTAGATCCTCCTTTTGCAAAAATAACAGCCTCTAGTCGCTTCCTGTAACTTTTAATGAGTTCCTGGATCTGGATGAAGGTATTTTTGACCATTCCTCTTTACAAAACAATTCCAGTTCAGTTAAGTTTGATGGTCGCCAAGCATGGACAGCCCTCTTCAAATGATCCCACAGATGTTCAATGATATTCAGGTCTGGGGACTGGGATGGCCATTCCAGAACATTGTAATTGTTCCTCTGCATGAATGCCTGAGTAGATTTGGAGCGGTGTTTTGGATCATTGTCTTGCTGAAAGATCCATCCCCTGCGTAACTTCAACTTTGTCACTGATTCTTGAACATTATTGTCAATAATCTGCTGATACTGAGTGGAATCCATGCATCCCTCAACTTTAACAAGATTCCCGGTGCCGGCATTGGCCACACAGCCCCAAAGCATGATGGAACCTCCACCAAATTTTACTGTGGGTAGCAAGTGTTTTTCTTGGAATGTTGTGTTTTTTTGACGCCATGCATAACGCCTTTTTCTATGACCAAACAACTCAATCTTGGTTTCATCAGTCCTCAGGACCTTTTTCCAAAAATAAATTGGCTTCTCCAAATGTGCTTTTGCATACCTCAGCCGACTCTGTTTGTGGCGTGCTTGCAGAAACGGCTTCTTTCGCATCACTCTCCCATACAGCTTCTCCTTGTGCAAAGTGCGTTGTATAGTTGACCGATGCACAGTGACACCATCTGCAGAAAGTTGATGCTGCAGCTCTCTGGAGGTGGTCAGAGGTCAGAGGATTGTCCTTGACTGATCTCACCATTCTTCTTCTCTGCCCTTCTGATGTTTTTCTTGGCCTGCCACTTCTGGCCTTAACAAGAACTGTCCCTGTGTTCTTCCATTTCCTTACTATGTTCCTCACAGTGGAAACTGACAGGTTAAATCTCTGGGACAGCTTTTTGTATCCTTCCCCTGAACAACTATGTTGAATAATCTTTGTTTTCAGATCATTTGACAGTTGTTTTGAGGAGCCCATGATGCCTCTCTTCAGAGGAGATTCAAACAGGAGAACAACTTGCAAGTGGCCACTTTGAGTAGCTTTTCTGATGATTGCATACACCTGGCTATGAAGTTCAAAGCTCAATGAGGTAACAAAACCAAAAAAAGGGCTTTAGTAAGTCAGTAAAAAGTAGGTAGGAGTATTTAAAACAAGAAAATGATAAGTGTGGCCATACTTATGCACCTGTCAAATTTTGTTTGAATGCAGATTGCACATGTTCTGCTAGTACAATAAAGCTCATTTCAAGGCAGAAACATTACTGTGTCCAATAGTTATTAGATATATCAAACTGAAATAGCTGTTGCAAAAACACCAATTTTTATAAAACATTAAGCTTAAGATTAATAGGGGTGCCCAAACTTTTTCATAAAACTGTAAGCCCCTGATGGCGGTGACTGCAGCTGATATACGAAAAATGGGGTGAAAGATTCCCTTTAATGTCAGGCCCCTTACTGTATGATGTTAATAACATCAGACTTTTTTGTGGCCTATGGATCAGACCTCTTATACACTCTAAATGCTACCAACTATTATTAAATTCAGGTCCCTAACTGTATGACATTAATAACAGAAGACTTTTTTGTGGCCTATGGATCAGGCCTCTACAACACACTACATTCTACAAATTATTTTTAAAGTCAGGTTCCTTACTTTATGATTTTAACCCATTATCCCCAAGGGTGGTTTGCATGTTAATGATCAGGCAAATTTTTACAGTTCTGACCACTGTCCCTTTATGAGGTAATAACTCTGGAACGCTTCCATGGATCCCAGTGATTCTGACATTGTTTTCTCGTGACATATTGTACTTCATCATAGTGGTAAAATTTCTTTGATATTACTTGTGTTTATTTGTGGAAAAAAAAGAAATTTGGCAAAAATTTAGAAAATTTTGCAATTTTCAAACTTTGAATTTTCATGTCCTTAAATCACAGAGATATGTCAAATAAAATACCTAATAAGTAACATTTCCCACATGTTTACTTTACATCAGCACAATTTTAGAACCAAATTTTTTTTGTTAGGAAGTTATAAGGGTTAAAATTTGACCAGCGATTTCTCATTTTTACAACATAATTTTTTTTTATGGACCACATCACATTTTAAGTCACTTTGAGGGGTCTGTATGATAGAAAATACACAAAAGTGACACCATTCTAAAAACTGCACCCCTCAAGGCGCTCAAAACCACATTCAAGAAGCTTATTAACCCTTCAGGTGCTTCACAGGAATTTTTGGAAAGTTTAAAAAAATGAACATTTAACTTTGTTCACAAAAAATTTACTTCAGATCCAATTTTTTTATTTTACCAACAACAGTAACAGGAGAAATTGGACCCTAAAAGTTGTTGTGCAATTTCTCGTGAGTATGCGGATACCCCATATATGCAGGTAAACCACTGTTTGGGCACATGGCAGAGCTTGGAAGGGAAAGAGCGCCGTTTGACTTTTCAATGCAAAATTGGCTGGAATTGAGATAGGACACCATGTCGTGTTTGTAGAGCCCTGATGTGCCTAAACAGTGGAAATCCCCCACAAGTGACACCATTTTGGAAACTAGACCCCCTAGGGAACTTATCTAGATGTGTGGTGAGCACTTTTAACCCCCAAGTGCTTCACATGAGTTTATAGCGTAGAGCCGTAAAAATAAAAAAAATCTTACTTTTTTCACAAAAAAATTATCTTTTCGCCCCCAATTTTTTTTTTCCCAAGGGTAACAGGAGAAATTTGACCCCAAAAGTTGTTGTGCAATTTGTCCTGAGTACGCTGATACCCCATATGTGGGGGTAAACAACTGTTTGGGCACATGGCAGAGCTCAGAAGGGAAGGAGCGCCAAAATTTACTGTGGTTTGCAGGTGCCATGACCCACTGAGAGAGCCCATGAGGTGCCAAAACAGCAGAAACCCCAATAATTGACCCCATATTATGAACTACACCTCACAGTGAATTTATCTAGGGTGCAGTGATCATATTGACACCATGGGTGTGTCACAGAATTTTATACCATTGGGCAGTGAGGACAAAATAACTACATTTTTACCACCAAAATTTTGTTTTAGCCAAATATTTTTTAGCCAAATATTTTACATTTTCACAGAAGAAGTGGGTAAAAATGGCAACAAAATTTGCCCCACAATTTCTACTGAACGTGGCAATACCCCATATGTGGCTGTACAGTACTATTTAGCCATGTGGAGAGCAGGGGCGTGCATAGAAATCATGGGGCCACATAGCAAAAGTCTGAATGGGGCCCCCCCAAAAAAAAGAAAAAAAAAATCAACAGGTGCTCTTAACTCCAGGCATGCATGTTATAGGTCAAACAATTAATTTTATAGCTAGTCTTTGATTTTTTTCTCATTTGAGTAAAAGAAAAAGTAAAACACTTACATCCAATTTGATATATTCCTTGTAAAAGTCAAAATGGAAGATTAAGCCAGCTGGGCTCACCGTCTTGTGTGTGTGTCCCTCTCCCTGAGTGAGAGAGGCTCATGAATGTTTTCTGCTTTCTGCTTCCTGCAATGCACGTGTGCTGCTCTCTGGCTGCCAGGAGGTGTGGCGTTCTTATGCAATTCCAGCTAGAGACTTCAGCCAACTGCTGACCAGGAAACAAGGAAAGGGGAGCTTCAAAGGGGTATACAGCGGCCGGCGCTTACATTTAATTAAAGGAGATAGTACTGTGTCAGCACAGCACAGATGCCAAACCGCAGCAACCGTCGCAGGCCCCCTCACCTGTCTGGGCCCCATAGCAGCTGCGTGGTCTGCTACTATTGACGGTACGCCCCTGGTGGAGAGACTCTGGAGGAACGGAGCGCTATTTGCTTATTCAAGTGAATGTGCACATGTCAGTGTGTTTCCATGGATCATGTGTCCATGGGCAAAACACGCTGACATGTCTGTTTTTTAATGTCAGCACGGGCCATAAAACGTCCCGCACACATGCATTCACATAACACACATTGATATCATCCATGTGACAAGCATCGGCGTCGTGAAGAAGCGTTACAGTAAGCGCTGTTTCCCAGCACCTGGTGCTGAACACGGCTTTTAATTATCCCCTGTTCTGCCGGCGATCGCCACGAGCAGGGGAGAATGATGAGAGTTACATTTAAGTAATAAAAGAGACAGCAGGTGGCAGCTGATGGGAGTAATAGTTCCATCAGCCACCGCCTGCTGTCTCTTTAATTACTTAAATGCTCGTTTAGATTGCTGGCAGAGCAGGGGAGCCTTATTTAGCACCTGGCGCCAGGGAACAGCGCTTACTGTAACACTTCTTCCCTGGCGCCCATCCTTGTAGTACTGATGCGGCACACGCATGCCACATGTGTTCTGCAAGTATTGCACACATGGACACTGACATCTCCGGTACCAGAAATATCGGGACGTGTGAGAGAGGCCTTATAACGGGTTTTATGTTTAGCAGCTGTCACACGCCAAAAGACGCTTTTTATTGCAAAAAATAGTTTTTGCATCACCACATTTTGAGAGCTATAATTTTTCCATATTTTGGCCCACAGAGTCATGTGAGGTCATGTTTTTTGCGGAACGAGCTGCCGTTTTTATTGGTGCCATTTTCGGGCACATGACATTTTTTTGATCGCTTTCTATTCCGATTTTTGGTAGACACAATGAGCAAAAACCAGCAATTCGTGAATTTCATTTTTGGGGGGGGCGTTTATACCATTCTGTGTGTGGTAAAATTGATAAGGCAGTTTTATTCTTTGGGTCAGTACGATTACAGAGATACCGCATTTATATTTTTCATCTTTTGGCGCGTTTATATAATAAAAACTATTTTATAGAAAAAATAATTAATTTTGCATCGCTTTATTCTGAGAGCTATAATGTTTTTATTTTTCCACTGATGGAGCTGAATGGCAGCTCGTTTTTTGCGGGACAAGATGACGTTTTCAGCGGTACCATGTTTATTTATATCCGTCTTTTTGATCGCGTTATTCCACTTTTTGTTTGGCAGTATGATGATAAAGCATTGTTTTTTTCCTTGTTTTTTTTAATGGTGTTCACTAAAGGGGTTAACTAGTGGGACAGTTTTATAGGTTGGGTCGTTGCGGATGCGGCGATACCAAATATGTGTACTTTTATTGTTTAGATTTTTTTTTTCATTTTAAAAAATGCTGATCATCCACTGCGCATGATCCACAAGTTTCCCAAGTTTCCTAGCTCTGGTGTCATCATGACGACATCTGCTCACCATGGCAACGATCGGGACCCTGCATCACGCCATGTGGTCTCCGATCCAAAGGCAAAGGGCTGCCAGCCCTGCGTCGGCTCCCTGAACGCTGCGATCTTGTTTGATCGCAGCATTTCAGTGGTTAAAGTGCCGGGAGCGTTCTGTGACCTCTCCTGGCAAATAGTGCCAGGTGTCAACTGTGAGAATCAGCTGATACCCGACCGCGATCAGCCGCGCACCCCCCGTGAGTGAGGCCGATCGCGATGACGTACTATCCCGTCCATGGTCAAATTGTGGTGTGTCACATGGACGGATGTCAGTACATCGGATGTCAGAAAGGGGTTAATAACAAAAGACTTTTTTGTGGCCTATGGATCAGGCCTCTATAACACACTAGATACTACAAACTATTTTAACATCAGGTCCCTTACTGTGTGACATTAATAAAAGAAGAATTTTTTGTGTACTATGTATCAGGCCTTTACAGCTTAATTTCAACTAAACCAAATGACAAAGTGTGATACAGCGGATTGTCTAACTTTTTGCAAATGAAAAATTATAATGTTTTTAATGTGCCTTAGGTGTGCAGTCAGGTTCATATCATCGCCACAAAATGACAACGTGGGATTCAACAGGCTTTTTCACATTTAGCAACATAAAAAATTATAACTTTTTTTAATGTGCCTTAGGTCTGCAGACAGTTTTATATCACCACAGCACTAAATGACAAGGTGAGATACAGCAGGCTGTTTAATATTTTTTTACTAGCTACATGTGAATTAGAATGCTATACTCATGCATGGAGCACAATAGAAGCAGTGCACAACACATGCCCTACTGGCTTTCTTTGTAGACTTCAGTAACGTCCCAAAAAAAAAAAAATGCTGGAAGATAAATTTAACAGCCATACTGGACAGTAGCTTGCTACACTATCTGACTGATATACAACCACCTAGCTAACTAGCTAAAATGTAGGATACAGCAGGCTTTTTCACATTTACCCAGTGAAAAAATATTAATTAGAATGCTATACTCGTGCTCGGAGCAAAATAGAAGCAGTACACAACACGCGCCCTACCGGCTTTGTCTGTGAACTTCAGTAATAGCCCAAAAAAAAAATTCCGGAAGGTAAATTTTACAGCCACATTGGACACTGTCTAGGTACACTATCTGATTGATAAACTGCCTAACTAACTAGCTAAAATTTTGCTGTTAACAGTGACAGTGTCAGGAGCAGCCTCTGCACTGCTACAGTGTCAAAATGGCTCTAAAACAAGATGTCCGCTATTTATATGGAGAGGGACATGTGATTTGAGCAGCCAATGACACAAGCCGTTGTGTCAGTACATTGTGGGTGTTTCTTGTGCCCTGAATGGCTAGCCGCAATGTGCACACATACACTGTGTGCAGAATTATTAGGCAAGTTGTATTTGAGAGGATTCTTTTTATTACTAAACAACAAGTATGTTCTCAATCAACCCAAAAGACTCATAAATATCAAAAGAAAAAAACAGATGGTGTCAGCTTACCCTAATGTCCACTGAAGTATATACCATGACTTCACTCCTCGCACGGATGTGGCAGAGCAACCAGAATGCAGGGAAAAAAAGGAAAAATATCCAGCGTAGAATGAAATGGTTAAAAAAACCTTTTAATGTTAATGATTAAAAATAAAGCAGCAATATCCAAGCAGTACAGATCCACATAAGTATGATAGAGCAGATCAGCGCATTTCGACGTCAGATTTTGAGAAAGACTAACTTCGAAACGCGTTGATCTGCTCTATCATACTTATGTGGATCTGTACTGCTTGGATATTGCTGCTTTATTTTTAATCATTAACATTAAAAGTTTTTTTTAACCATTTCATTCTACGCTGGATATTTTTCCTTTTTTTCCCTGCATAAATTTCAAAGTTTAATATTTTTGGAAGTTGGAGTGTTTTTTTTTTTAGATTTGGCAATCTTAGAAGGATATCTGTTTGTGCAGTTAACTATTACTGTGCAGAATTATTAGGCAAAACCAATATATACCCATCTCACTTGTTTATTTTCACCAGGTAAACCAATATAACAACACAAAATTTAGAAATAAACATTTCTGACATTCAAAAAAAAAAAAAAAATCAGTGACCAATATAGCCACCTTTCTTTATGATGACACTCAAAAGCCTTCCATCCATATATTCCGTCAGTTGCTTGATCTGTTTACGATCAACATTGCATGCAGAAGCCACCACAGCCTCCCAGACACTGTTCCGAGAGGTGTACTGTGTTCCCTCCCTGTAGATCTCACATTTTATGAGGGACCAGAGGTTCTCTATGGGGTTCAGATTAGGTGAACAAGGTGGCCATGTCATTATTTTTTCTTCCTTTAGACCTTTACTAGGCAGCCACGCTGTGGAGTATTTGGATGCATGTGATGGAGCATTGTCCTGCATGAAAATCATGTTTTTCTTGAACGATACCGACTTCTTCCTGTACCACTGCTTGAAGTAGGTGTCTTCCAGAAACTGGCAGTAGGTCTGAGAGTTGAGCTTCACTCCATCCTCAACCCGAAAAGGTCCCACAAGTTCATCTTTGATGATACCAGCCCATACCAGTACCCCACCTCCACCTTCCTGGTGTCTGAGTCAGAGTGGAGCTCTCTGCCCTTTACTGATCCAGCCTCGGGCCCATCCAACTGGCCCATCAAGAGTCACTCTCATTTCATCAGTCCATAAAATCTTAGAAAAATCAGTCTTAAGATATTTCTTGGTCCAGTCTTGACGTTTTATCTTATGTTTCTTGTTCAAAGGTGGTCGTTTTTCAGCCTTCCTTACCTTGGCCATGTCCCTGAGTATAGAGGACGAAAGGCTAGCACTCAATATGATAATAGTTGGTGCAGGTGAACGAGATCAGAAACCTCCAAAAACCATATGTCAAAATAACACCGCACTCCTTGTAAATATGCTTCAAAAGTGGAAATCTTTATTGAACGTGCCTCATATGGAAAAGCGACAAGCAATTTAACGTTTCGGCCACAGCCTGGCCTTGATCACAATATCGCTGCAATAAACAGAATAAAATGTATATTATATCATATACAGTGTTCAAACAAATCAAAATTATATACAATATATACAGAATTTATATACATAGTCTATGTCAAGTTTATATGTCTAGATATCATACGTATGCATTTGGACATCATGGGTAATCTGGACATCACACGAGACTGAGAAGCAGAGGAAGAGAAGCCACACGTTATACATAATGAGATGGGATGGATGTGAGACATACCCATATAGAGATGCTTCAAAGGAATGGTTTTCAAGGATCCCTTACAGAGAATTAATGCAGGGCGTAAGAAAAAATCCTGTATGAAGACAATGGATTTTAGGTAGCGCACGTAATAAAAGATGAGTTGATGTAGAGTTAGAACGTCAAATGTAAAGGATACATGGTTAAAAGGCGAAATAAAGGTTTAGACCAGTATTTACCACTCATTTGTATTCATAAAGATACAGATGTTCTAGATACCAGTAATATTTTATGAAAAGAACAATAATATTGAATAGGGGACATGTATCCTGATGTCAATATTCATAAGGAAACAGTATTTACCACAATTATGGGCCCATGCAGAATTGATAATGGTATGATCGCCGTATATAGGCTGATTGCACATATATATGTGTAGTGCTCCGCTGTGAAAAAGAAAAGACATAGGAGATATCACAGACCGTCATCTCTCATGGAATATATGTATAATATATCAGGCAAAATCTAATTACCACATAGGTTGTGAGGTTCTGGGATGCTGAATATCAACTGGGCACAGTGAACTATGCAATGCTGTGCTGTGAAAAAGGCATCATATAGGTATTATAACAATATTCATCCTCAAATATAGGGGTATTTATCTCAATAGGTAGCGCTCACATCCGTTGGTGATATAGTAGTCAAATTGCAGTATGCATCAGGATTTGGAAGCGTTGGTGGTGTAGTGGAACGCTGGCACACCAGTGCCTGAGCTGGGAATCGCTGCCAAGGAGTCCCTGAGTGTGGATCTTTAAAGAGCCGGCCGGTCACATGTCAGGAAATGACACCTGCACCTGCGCAGTGAGCATAGGGGTGAGGGTGATCACAGTTGGTTACTATGGCGATGAGTGGGTGGAGCAGAGCAGGCATATGACGCCACAGCATTCCCAGTGTATCTGGAAGAGAGAGCGATGAACGCTGTGTGCTGCTAGCACATGAATGGGTGGAGCAGAACAGGCTCACAGCACTGGTGCTACTGCTGTGATAAGTAGGGGAGAGACTGATAAGCTTTATTTGTTGTAATGGGTGGGTGGAGCTGAACAAGCCTAGTGAGGATGTTAGTGGTAACTGAGGATCCTGCTATTAACCCACAATGGTGTGTAAAACAGATATATAGAGCATGGTAAGTAATGGTGGTAAATAGTGGTGTAAAAAATGGAACAATCGAAATATATTGAATACCAAATCATGCTGGCTTTATGAGTACAGTAAATAGTAAAGAGTAAACAATCAAAAAATATAGTAATAAATTAAATTAACGAAATAAATTAATGAATGAATCCATGGATAGGTGAACATAACAAAGTAAATAGGTGAACAAATGAACAAAAATAAATGAACAAAAATAATTAAACAAACAAATGAACAAAAATAATCATAAATAAAGTAGGAGTCCAAACCAAACTGATAAATAAAGAAAAAAAGGAGGGGTGGGGGGGTGTGTGTTTGGGTTGTTGGGGGTCCAAGTCTTACCATCTCAAATATGTGGGTGAGGCCGAGATTATAGATATAGGTATTTAGGGATTGATCTGGGGAAAAAAGAAATCACATTAGCCAATCCATCTCTCTGTTAAGTCCCTTCGGGTATAGTGTATCAAGGGTATATATCCAGTAACTTTCACGCATTTTTAGTAATTGAATATGATTACCCCCCCTCCTAGGTCTAGGGACCCTTTCAATGATCTGGAACCTAAGTTGGGCTACGTTGTGGTTAGCCTCTTTAAAGTGTGCTGGTACAGGTAGCCATATTTTACCACATCTAATAGTAGACTTGTGGCTTGAGATTCGGTCCCTGACGGCCTGGGTCGTTTCGCCAACGTATAATAAGCCACAGGGACATTTAATGATGTACACCACAAAGTTTGATCCACAAGTATAATAGTCCCTAATAGGATAGGTTTTTCCGGTGCGGGGTGTGTGACCTCATTACCTTTGATAACATTGGAACAACACATGCAGTTGAGACACGGGTAAGTCCCTGTCCTTCTTTGTCCTGTCAAAGTCGTGGTGGATAATTGTCTACTTGGACCCAGGTCAGCCCTGACTACCTTGTCCCTTATATTTTTAGCTCTTCTAGTGCACATCAATGGGGGGTCTTTGAAGATCTGGATTTTTGGATAAGCCCTGGTGAGAAGTGGCCAGTGTTTCCTGATAAGGTTATGGACCCTCCGCATGGAAGGGTGGTGATTATGTACAAATGGTAACCGTGGATTTTTTGTCGAGTGATTGACATTTGATCGGCCTCATTGAGTGCTTTTTGAGACTCCTCATTAAGGAGTTGGGGAGGTAGTCACGTGTAATAAACTTATTAGTCATTTCTTGTATTCTTGTTTCTCTCAGATTTGGGTCAGAGACAATCCTGGTGACTCTCTTGAACTGTGACCGTGGTAGGCTATTTTTGACAGAGACTGGGTGACAGCTACTATATAGTAACAGGCTGTTACAATCAGTGGGCTTTGTGTAAATATCAGTACTTAGAGTACCCTCTGCATTTTTGAGAACCCTAGTGTCAAGAAATGTGACTTCATTGGTATGATGACAAATAGAGAATGTCAGTCCCGGTCTGATGTTATTGATAGTATTGTAGAAGTCAAGGAGACTTGAATTGTCACCCTGCCAGATACAAAATATGTCATCTATATACCTAACCCACAGTATAGCATGTTGTATGAAACTGGGATTAGTATATACATATTCATGTTCAAAACGGTCCATGTATAAATTTGCATACGCCGGGGCCACGTTGGACCCCATAGCGGTCCCGCACGTCTGCACATAAAAGTCATCGCCAAATAGGAAAAAATTCTCGCGTAGGACGAGATTGAGTAGGTCTAAGCATAGGTCCTTGGTCCCTATATCCACATTGGCTTCTTGCAGGGTAGTCGAAACTGCCCTAATCCCCTCCTCATGGACAATAGAGGTGTACAAACTATTAACGTCCATGGTGCATAGGATACTTTCCAGTGGGATGTTGGAGATATTTCTTAATTTATTGAGAAAGTCACCAGTATCCAATCTAAAAGATTTAGTAAGATGGACATATGGCGTAAGCATTTTCTCGAGGAAAATGGATAAGGGATTCAAAATAGAGTTAGTTGATGCTACAATGGGACGTCCGGGGGATTATGGAGGTTTTTATGTATTTGAGATGGTAAGACTTGGACCCCCAACAACCCAAACACACACCCCCCCATCCCTCCTTTTTTTCTTCCTTTTTTTCTTTATTTATCAGTTTGGTTTGGACTCCAAGCCAGCATGATTTGGTATTCAATATATTTTGATTGTTCCATTTTTTACACCACTATTTACCACCATTACTTACCATGCTCTATGTATCTGTTTTACACACCATTGTGGGTTAATAGCAGGATCCTCAGTTACCACTAACATCGTCACTAGGCTTGTTCAGCTCCACCCACCCATTACAACAACATTTGTCATCATACCAATGAAGTCACATTTCTTGACACTAGGGTTCTCAAAAATGCAGAGGGTACTCTAAGTACTGATATTTACACAAAGCCCACTGATTGTAACAGCCTGTTACTATATAGTAGCTGTCACCCAGTCTCTGTCAAAAATAGCCTACCACGGTCACAGTTCAAGAGAGTCACCAGGATTGTCTCTGACCCAAATCTGAGAGAAACAAGAATACAAGAAATGACTAATAAGTTTATTACACGTGACTACCCTCCCCAACTCCTTAATGAGGAGTCTCAAAAAGCACTCAATAAGGCCGATCAAATGTCAATCACTCGACAAAAAAATCCACGGTTACCATTTGTACATAATCACCACCCTTCCATGCGGAGGGTCCATAACCTTATCAGGAAACACTGGCCACTTCTCACCAGGGCTTATCCAAAAATCCAGATCTTCAAAGACCCCCCATTGATGTGCACTAGAAGAGCTAAAAATATAAGGGACAAGGTAGTCAGGGCTGACCTGGGTCCAAGTAGACAATTATCCACCACGACTTTGACAGGACAAAGAAGGACAGGGACTTACCCGTGTCTCAACTGCATGTGTTGTTCCAATGTTATCAAAGGTAATGAGGTCACACACCCCGCACCGGAAAAACCTATCCTATTAGGGACTATTATACTTGTGGATCAAACTTTGTGGTGTACATCATTAAATGTCCCTGCGGCTTATTATACGTTGGCGAAACGACCCAGGCCGTCAGGGACCGAATCTCAAGCCACAAGTCTACTAATAGATGTGGTAAAATATGGCTACCCGTACCAGCACACTTTAAAGAGGCTAACCACAACGTAGCCCAACTTAGGTTCCAGATCATTGAAAGGGTCCCTAGACCTAGGAGGGGGGTAATCATATTCAATTACTAAAAATGCGTGAAAGTTACTGGATATATACCCTTGATACACTGTACCCGAAGGGACTTAACAGAGAGATGGATTGGCTAATGTGATTTCTTTTTCCCCAGATCAATCCCTAAATACCTAGATCTATAATCTCGGCCTCACCCACATATTTGAGATGGTAAGACTTGGACCCCCAACAACCCAAACACACACACCCCCCCCACCCCTCCTTTTTTTCTTCCTTTTTTTCTTTATTTATCAGTTTGGTTTGGACTCCTACTTTATTTATGATTATTTTTGTTCATTTGTTTGTTTAATTATTTTTGTTCATTTATTTTTGTTCATTTGTTCACCTATTTACTTTGTTATGTTCACCTATCCATGGATTCATTCATTAATTTATTTCATTAATTTATTTTATTACTATATTTTTTGATTGTTTACTCTTTACTATTTACTGTACTCATAAAGCCAGCATGATTCGGTATTCAATATATTTCGATTGTTCCATTTTTTACACCACTATTTACCACCATTACTTACCATGCTCTATATATCTGTTTTACACACCATTGTGGGTTAATAGCAGGATCCTCAGTTACCACTAACATCCTCACTAGGCTTGTTCAGCTCCACCCACCCATTACAACAAATAAAGCTTATCAGTCTCTCCCCTACTTATCACAGCAGTAGCACCAGTGCTGTGAGCCTGTTCTGCTCCACCCATTCATGTGCTAGTAGCACACAGCGTTCATCGCTCTCTCTTCCAGATACACTGGGAATGCTGTGGCGTCATATGCCTGCTCTGCTCCACCCACTCATCGCCATAGTAACCAACTGTGATCACCCTCACCCCTATGCTCACTGCGCAGGTGCAGGTGTCATATGTCATTTCCTGACATGTGACCAGACGGCTCTTTAACCCCTTAGTGACAGAGCCATTTTGCAGCTTAATGACAGGGCCAATTTTTACAATTCTGACCACTGTCAATTTATGAGGTTATAACTCTGGAACACTTTAACGAATCCAGCTGATTCTGAGATTGTTTTTTCGTGACATATTGTACTTCACGTTAGTGGTAAAATTTCTTTCATATGACTTGTGTTTATTTATGAAAAAAAACGGAAATATGGCGAAAATTTTGAAAATTTAACAATTTTCAAACTTTAAATTTTTATGCCCTTAAATCAGAGAGATATGTCACACAAATTTCTTAATAAATAACATTTCCCACATGTCTACTTTACATCAGCACAATTTTGGGACCAAAATTTTTTTTTGTTACGAAGTTATAAGGGTTAAAAGTTGACCAGCGATTTCTCATTTTTACAACACCATTTTTATTTTAGGGACCACCTCACATTTGAAGTCACTTTGAGGGGTCTATATGATAGAAAATAGCCAAAAGTGACACCATTCTAAAAACTGCACCCCTCAAGGTGCTCAAAACCACATTCAAGAAGTTTATTAACCCTTTACGTGCTTCACAGGAACTGAAGCAATGTGGAAGGAAAAAATTAACATTTAACTTTTTTTGCAAAAACTTTGGAACCTATTTTTTTTATTTTCACAACTGTTAAAAGAAAAAATGAACCACAAAATTTGTTGTGCAATTTCTCCTGATTAAGCCGATACCCCATATGTGGGGGTAAACCACTTTTTGGGCGCACGGCAGAGGTTGCAAGGGAAGGAGCGACATTTGACTTTTTCAACGCAGAATTGGCTGGACGCCATGTCGCGTTTGTAGAGGCCCTGATGTGTCTAAACAGTGGAAACCCATCACAAGTGACCCCATTTTGGAAACTAGACCCCCTAAGGAACTTATCTAGATGTGTGGTGAGCACTTTGAACCTCCAAGTGCTTCACAGAAGTTTATAACATAAACAGTGAAAATAAAAAATCATATTTTTTTCCACAAAAACAATCTTTTCACCCCAATTTTTATTTTCCCAAGGGTAACAATACCCCAAAAGTTTTTGTGCAATTTGTCCTGAGCATTCTGATACCCCATATGTGGGGGTAAACCACTGTTTGGGTGCAAGGCAGAGCTTGGAAGGGAAGGAGCGCCGTTTGACTTTTTCAGCGCAGAATTGTCTGGACGTCATGTCGTGTTTGTAGAGGTCCTGATGTGTCTAAACAGTGGAAACCCCCCACAAGTGACCCCATTTTGGAAATTAGACCCCCTAAGGAACTTATCTAGATGTGTGGTGAGCACTTTGAACCTCCAAGTGCTTCACAGAAGTTTATAACATAGAACCGTGAAAATAAAAAATCATATTTTTTCCACAAAAACGATCTGTTCACCCCAATTTTTATTTTCCCAAGGGTAACAAGACCCCAAAAGTTTTTGTGCAATTTGTCCTGAGCATGCCGATACCCCATATGTGGGGGTAAACCACTGTTTGGGCGCACGGCAGGGCTTGGAAGTGAAGGAGCGCCGTTTGACTGTTTCAAACCAAAATTGGCTGAAATTGAAATTGGACGCCATGTCGCGTTTGGAGAGCCCCTGATACGCCTAAACAGTCTAAACCCCCCACAAATCACACCATTTTGGAAACTAGACCCCTTAAGGAACTTATCTAGATGTGTGGTGAGCACTTTGAACCCCCAAGTGCTTCACAGAAATTAATAAACGTAGAGCCGTGAAAATAAAAAATCATTTTTTTCCTCAAAAATGATTCTTTAGCCCGCTATTTTTTTTATTTTCCCAAGGGTAACAGGAGAAATTGGACCCAAAAAGTTGTTGTGCAATGTTTCCTGAGTACGCTGATACCCCATATGTGGGGTGAAACCACTGTTTGGGCGCATGGGAGTGCTTGGAAGGGAAGGAGCGCCATTTTGTAATGCAGACTTTGATGGAATGTTCTGCGGGCGTCATGTTGTGTTTGCAGAGCCCTTGATGTACCTAAACAGTAGAAACCCCCTGCAAGTGACACCATTTTGGAAACTAGACCCCCCAAGGAGCTTATCTAGATGTGTGGTGAGCACTTTGAACCCCCAAGTGCTTCACAGAAATTTATAAACGCAGAGCCGTGAAAATGAAAAATCATTTTTTTTCTCAAAAATGTTTTTTTTAGCCAGCTATTTTTTATTTTCCCAAGGGTAACAGAGAAATTAGAATCCCAAAATTGGTGTGCAATTTGTCCTGAGTACGCTGATACCCCATATGTTGGGGTAAACCACTGTTTGGGCGCACGGCAGGGCTCGGAAGGGAGGGAGCGCCATTTGACTTTTTGAACGCCACGTCGTGTTTGGAGACCCCCTGATGTGCCTAAATAGTGGAAATCCCTCAATTCTAGCTCCAACCCTAACCCAAACACACCCCTAACCCTAATCCCAACCCTAAACCTAACCTAAATCCCAACCCTAATTGTAACCCTAACCTTAATTGTAACCCTAACTCTAATTGTAACCCTAACCCTAATTTTAACCCTAACCCTAATTGTAACCTTAACCCTAATTATAACCCTAATTATAACCCTAACCCTAAGGCTAGGTTCATTTTGCGTTTTACCAGCCCGTTCAACACATAGCATTGACGGGCTGGTAACGGTATAGCATAACACGATCGCGTTATGCTATACCCGCTAGCGCAGAGGAATCAGCAGATGATTCATCTGCGCTAGCGGTGATGGAGCCCAGACGCTGCAGGCCGCGTCCGAGGCGCCATCACTGAATGATGACACGTCGCAAACGCATCCCGCTTTACGGCATGCGTCGCGATGCGCCCTCAAATGGGGGTGAATGGCAGCGTTAACGGACTGCGTTACACCGCGTTATACCGCGGTGTAACGCAGTCCGTCTAACGGACTGCCATAACGCAGTATGAACCCAGCTTAACCCTAACGCTAATTATAACCCTAACCCTAATGCTAACCCTAACCCTAATTATAACCCTAACCTTAATTATAACCCTAACCCTAATTATAACCCTAACCCTAACAGAAAAATGAAAATAAATATAATTTCTATTTTTTATTATATGTCCCTAACTAAGGGGGTGATAAATGGGGCGGTTATGTACTGTTTTTTTTATTTTGATCACTGTGATAGTTTATCACAGTGATCACAATGCACTTTCTGGAGAATGAATGAAATCATTTTTGAATCTGCCGCCAAGCAGATCGGCGGGCGCACTGCGCATGCGCCCGCCATTTTTTTTTGCAGGAAGAAGACGCCGGGATCCTGGGGCCTGCGGGAGGACGGAGGACACCGGTAAGTATACGGGGGGGCGATCGGGGGACCGGGGGACCCTCATTTTCTCCCCTCTGATGTGCGATCACATCAGAGGGGAGAGAAATCATTTTTTTTTTTTTTTATTATTTGCGATCGCACTCTATGCTTGCATAGATGCGATCGCAACACCGGGATCGGTGAATACCGACCCGGATCATGTTCTCTGGGGTCTCGGCTACCCCCGGTAGCCGAGACCCCAGAGAATATTTGCCCATCCCCCCCAGGACACAGCGGCACATAGCGGCGGGCGCACTGAACATGCGCCCGCCATGTTCTTCATCGCGCCGGCCCGGGGGGACACCGGAGGGCCCTGGGGCCACATACAGGACATCGGGGCCACATGGGGTCCCGGGGACCCTTTTTCTCTGTCCTCTGATGTCCGATGACATCAGAGGACAGAGAAATTAAATGGCACAACTTTTTTTTTTTTTTTTTGCGGTCGCCGTTATAGGTTTAATAACGGCGATCGCAACATCGGTGTCGGTAAAAACCGACCCGATTCATGTTCTCTGGGGTCTCGGCTACCCCCGGTAGCCGAGACCCCAGAGAAAATGCGCCTCTGGGGGCGCTATTCACTTTTTCCACAGCGCCGTTAATTAACGGCGCTGTGGTTTAAGTACCCTTAATGACCGCCGTTAAAAGGCGTATCGGCGGTCGTTAAGGGGTTAAAGATCCACACTCAGGGACTCCTTGGCAGCGATTCCCAGCTCAGGCACTGGTGTACCAGCGTTCCACTACACCACCAACGCTTCCAAATCCTGATGCATACTGCAATTTGACTACTATATCACCAACGGATGTGAGCGCTACCTATTGAGATAAGTACCCCTATATTTGAGGATGAATATTGTTATAATACCTATATGATGCCTTTTTCACAGCACAGCATTGCATAGTTCACTGTGCCCAGTCGATATTCAGCATCCCAGAACCTCACAACCTATGTGGTAATTAGATTTTGCCTGATATATTATACATATATTCCATGAGAGATGACGGTCTGCGATATCTCCTATGTCTTTTCTTTTTCACAGCGGAGCACTACACATATATATGTGCAATCAGCCTATATACGGCGATCATACCATTATCAATTCTGCATGGGCCCATAATTGTGGTAAATACTGTTTCCTTATGAATATTGACATCAGGATACATGTCCCCTATTCAATATTATTGTTCTTTTCATAAAATATTACTGGTATCTAGAACATCTGTATCTTTATGAATACAAATGAGTGGTAAATACTGGTCTAAACCTTTATTTCGCCTTTTAACCATGTATCCTTTACATTTGACGTTCTAACTCTACATCAACTCATCTCTTATTACGTGCACTACCTAAAATCCATTGTCTTCATACAGGATTTTTTCTTACGCCCTGCATTAATTCTCTGTAAGGGATCCTTGAAAACCATTCCTTTGAAGCATCTCTATATGGGTATGTCTCACATCCATCCCATCTCATTATGTATAACGTGTGGCTTCTCTTCCTCTGCTTCTCAGTCTCGTGTGATGTCCAGATTACCCATGATGTCCAAATGCATACGTATGATATCTAGACATATAAACTTGACATAGACTATGTATATAAATTCTGTATATATTGTATATAATTTTGATTTGTTTGAACACTGTATATGATATAATATACATTTTATTCTGTTTCTTGCAGCGATATTGTGATCAAGGCCAGGCTGTGGCCGAAACGTTAAATTGCTTGTCGCTTTTCCATATGAGGCACGTTCAATAAAGATTTCCACTTTTGAAGCATATTTACAAGGAGTGCGGTGTTATTTTGAGTATGGCACACCTTGTCCTTTGTGATTCTCCAGTAACGTTGCATGTTGTGAATGCTCTGGATTCTGAGTTGGGGCTCACTCTAGTGGCTGTTGATATTAATGAAGCTGCCTTGACGAACAGAGGCCCTTCAGCTGAGGATTCAGCTGCGGACGAATGGCAATCTGGGAGTGATGACTGGGGAGATTTAAGGGAGTAACTTTCCCATGATCCTTGCCGGTGATTAGTTGTCTCTTCCTGGTCCAGTTTGGAAGTCAGCTTCCTGCGGTCTCCTGCAGCTTTCAGATAAGCTATTTTTCGCTTGATTCTGTGGTTTTGTTTTCTTTTGTTTTTCTGCCTTCTGAGTGAGGTCAGCCGGGTTCCCCTGCTGGGGCCTGTGCTGGTCTCTGTTTCTCAGTTATCTCGGTTCATTTGTTCAGTCCCTGTTATTTCAGAGGCTGCTGGGTAGCTACCGGTTCACACCAGAGTTCTGATATAGCGGGGAGAGATTGTGTGGTCTCAGTATTTTTTTGAATCCGAAGTGTTGGAATTTTTCCTAGGGTTCTGCTGGACTGCAGAAAGTATTCTTTTCTGTCCTGTCCTATCCAGACAGTTTTGGGCACCAGCGTTTGCTTACTCTATTTTCTGCCTGGATTTGTATTTCATCTTGTTTCACTGCCAATATATGTGTGGGGGCTACCTATTCCTTTGGGGCGCTACTCGGGGGCAGTTAGCTTTCCTCTTTCTATCTTTCTATCTATTATTTAGCTAACTCTCCGGCTGTGTCGAGGCGTCTAGGTCATCGTAGATACGTCCCACAGCTGCTTCTAGTTGTGCGGTTAGTTTAGGGGTCTGCAATCCATTAGTTACCAACTTCCCTGGGTGACTGGCTGCCTTGGCTATTTTTGTTACTGTCCTCCTCGGCTACCATATCATAACAGAATCCTAGGGTACTCCTAAAAAGGAAAGAATAGTAAAAAAAAAAAAAAAAAAAGAAGAAAAAAGTTTGTCAGAATTCTTTATATATTTTTTCCTCTTTTTCTCTGGGGGGGCGCAGGAGGACTTTTTCTTCAATGGAAATTAAGCATTTGTCCGATCGTGTTGAGCAGCTTGCTGCTGAAGTTCGTAGTATTTCTACCTATCTCACTCGGTTGTCTGCTGTAGAACCTAAGATCCCTATTCCTGAGTTATTTTTTTGGGGATAAGTCTAAATTCTTGAACTTTAAGAATAATTGTAAATTGTTTTTTGCCTTGAAGCCTAATTCCTCAGGAAACTCGGTGCAGCAAGTTAAAATTGTCATCTCCCTGTTGAGCTGCGACCCTAAGGATTGGGCATTTTCACTGACACCTGGGAATCCTGTTTTGGCTAATGTTGATGCGTTTTTTCACCCTCTGGGCTTATTGTATGATGAACCTAATGTGATTGATCAAGCTGAGAAAACCTTATTGGCATTGAACCAGGGTCAGAAAACAGCAGAGTTATATTGTCAGAAATTCCGAAAATAGGCAGTCCTTACTAAATGGAATGATGAGCACTCGCGGCTCTTTTTTGGAAAGGTCAGGCAGAGACCGTAAAAGATGTTATGGTGGGATTTCCTGTCCCCTCAGGGCTCAACGATTCTATGTCATTAGCTATTCAAATTGACCGACGCTTGCGTGAACGTAAAACTATGTGAGAGGTGGTGTTGCCTTTCGAACGGGCCCCTGAGCCCATGCAGTGTAATGGGGTTGTTTCTGGGGCTCAGCGTCGAGAATTTTGGAAGCATAATAAGTTGTGTTTTTATTATGGAGACGCTTCTCATACTATTTCCGTCGCCCTATGCGGGGGAAGTCATTTTTCGCGCTCATTTGTTTTGGGCAATGTACAGTTGAAATTTCTGTTGACTGTTACCTTGATCTGCTCCTTGTCCACATTTTCTGCTCAGGCTTTTGTGGATTCAGGAGCAGCCCTGAACCTGATGGATTTTGACTTTTCCAAACGTTGTGGTTTTCCCATGGTACCCCTGTGGACACCTATTCCTTTGCTGGGCATTGATTCAACCCCTTTGGCGGAGAATAAACCCCAGTTTTGGACCCAGGTGATAATGTGGGTAGCCCCGGACCACCAAGAGAATTGTAAATTTTTAGTGTTGCATAATTTGCATGACATTATTGTGCTGGATTTTCCTTGGTTGCAGATCCATTATCCTGTTTTGGATTGGAAGTCTGTGTCCAGTTGGGGTTGTCAATGTGTTCATGGTGACACTCCTGTGTTTTCTACCTCTCCCCAGCCTTAGGAGATCCCCAGCTATTTGGCTGATTATTCCTCATAGGAGTTTTGATTGCGCGATTGAGTTGGTGCCCGGTTGTAAATTTCCCAAGGGTCGGCTCTTCAATTTGTCTGTACCTGAGCATGATGCTATGCGATCTTATATCAAAGAGTCATTGGAGAAGAGTCATATTAGACCGTCCTCTTCACCCTTGGGTGCCTGCTTTTTCTTTGTGGCCTAAAAGGATGGTTCATTGAGACCATGTATTGATTATCGTCTCCTTAATAAGATCACTGTTAAATATCAGTATCCGTTACCCCTGATTTCCAATTTATTTTCCCGAGTGAAAGGTGCTAGTTGGTTTACCAAGCTTAACCTTAGGGAGGCGTATAATCTTATTTGCATTAAGCACGTGTATGAATGGAAGACAGCGTTTAATACCCCTGAGGGCATTTTGAGTACCTAGTGATGCCTTTTGGGCTCACTAATGCCCCTTTCGTCTTCCAATCTTTCATGAACGATATTTTCCGGGATTTTGTGGATAAGTTTCTGATCTTCTATTTGGACGATATTTAGATTATTTCTTATGACTGGGGTTCTCATGTGGAGCATGTTCGGACGGTGTTCCGTATTTTGAGAGAAAATGCTTTGTATGTCAAGGGATCAAAATGTCTCTTTGGCGTACAGAAGGTTTCGTTTTTGGGATTCATTCTATCTCCGTCCACTATTGAAATGGACCCAGTCAAGGTTCAGGCCATTTCTGATTGGGTTCAGCCCACTTCATTGAAGGCTCTTCAGAAATTTCTGGGTTTTGCTAATTTTTACCGTAAATTTATAAGTAATTTTTCTGGTATTGTGAAACCACTGACTGATTTGACCAAAAAGTGCTCTGATGTGGTAAATTGGTCTCCAGAGGCAGTTTCGGCTTTTCAGGAGCTTAAGCGCAGATTCATTTCTGCTCCGGTTCTGCTGCAACCTGATTCCCATTTCAGGTGGAAACAGATGCTTCTGAGATTGGGGCAGGAGCCGTTTTGTCCCAAAGAGATCCTGTAACCTCTAAGATTAACCCTTGTGCCTTCTTCTCCTGAAAGTTTTCCCCAGATGAATGTAATTATGATGTGGGGAATCGGGAATTATTGTCTATGAAGTGGGCGTTCGAAGAGTGGAGACATTGGTTAGAGGGAGCCAAACATCAAGTTGTGGTCCTCACTGACCACAAAAACTTGATCTATCTCGAATCAGCCAAGCGATTGAATCCTAGACAGTTCAGGTGGGCCTTGATTTTCAAGCGTTTTAACTTTGTGGTCTCCTTTCTCCCGGGTACTAAGAATGTTAAGGCGGATGCCCTCTCTAGGAGTTTCCTTGCGGATTCTCCTGATGTGGCTGAGCCTACAGCCATTCTGAAGGAGGGTGTGGTTCTTTCCGCTATCTCACCCGATTTGAGACTGGCCCTGGAGCAATTTCAGGGGGATAAAGCTGAACGTTGCCCTGCGGGGAAATTATATGTCCCAGACCAATGGAGGAAGAAAGTTATGTCTGAAGTTCATTGCTCTGCGTTGGCTGGTCATCCCTGTATTTTTGGTACTAGAGATTTGGTGAGTTGGTCCTTTTGTTGGCCTACTTTATCTTGTGATGTCAGGAATTTTGTGCAGTCCTGTGGGACTTGTTCTTGGTCCAAACCCTGCTCTCGCTCTAGTGGATTGTTAATGCCACTGCCTGTGCCCAGGAGGCCTTTTGACCCATATCTCTATGGATTTTATTTCCGACCTCCCTGTCTCTCAGAGAATGACCGTTATCTGGGTGATCTGTGATAGATTTTCCAAGATGATCCATCTTGTGCCACTGCCGAAGTTGCCATCCTCTTCCGAGTTGGTGCCCTTGTTTTTTCAGCAGGTGGTTCGGTTGCACGGCATTCCGGAGAACATTGAGTCTGACAGAGGAGTCAAATTTGTTTCCAGATTTTAGAGGACCTTTTGTTCTAAACTGGGAGTTCAGCTGTCTTTCTCCTCTGCGTTTCACCCTCAGACCAATGGGCAGACTGAGAGTGCAAACCAGACCTTGGAAACTTATTTGAGATGTTTTGTGTCTGCTGATCAAGATGACTGGGTCTCTTTTTTGGCTTTGGCTGAATTTGCTCTCAATAATAGTGCTAGTTCTGCCACTTTGATGTCCCCTTTTTTCTGCAATTTCGGGTTTCATTCTCGATTTTCTTCAGGGCAGGTGGAGGCTCCTGTCTGTCCGGGTGTTGACTCTATGGTGGAGAGAATGCAGCAGATTTGGGATCAAGTAGTGGATAAGTTGTCTCTCTCTCAGGAGAGGGCCCAATGGTTTGCCAACCGGCATAGGACTGATGGTCCTCAGTTTAAAATGGGTGACATGGTTTGGTTGTCCTCAAGAAATATCCCTATGAAGGTTGCGTCTCCAAAATTTAAGCCAAGGTTCATTGGACCGTATAAGATCTTGGAAATTCTTAATCCCGTTTCCTTCTGTTTTGGTCTTCCAGGGACGTTTAAGATTCACAACGTCTTCAACAAATCTTTATTGAAAAGGTTTGTTGAGCCAGTGGTTCCTATGGCTGCGCCCCCTGAGCCTGTTTTGGTTGAGGGCCATCTGGAGTATGAAGTGGAGAAGATATTGGATTCTCGTCTGGCTAGGCGGAGACTCCAGTACTTGGTTAAGTGGAAAGG
Source organism: Oophaga sylvatica (assembly GCA_033576555.1). NCBI lineage: Eukaryota > Metazoa > Chordata > Amphibia > Anura > Dendrobatidae > Oophaga > Oophaga sylvatica. The sequence goes on from JARQOD010000003.1 coordinate 306,214,708, forward strand.
TTATGGTCAGGAGGACAATTCTTCGGTGTTTGCTTCTGACATTCATGTGGAGAGATTGGTTCGCGCCTTTCACCGGGCTCACCCTGATCGGCCTGGTGGCGCAGGTGAGGGTTCAGTGACCCCTCCTCAAGGGGGGGTACTGTTGTGAATGCTCTGGATTCTGAGTTGGGGCTCCCTCTGGTGGCTGTTGATATTAATGAAACTGCCTTGATGGACAGAGGCCCTTCAGCTGAGGATTCAGCTGCGGGCGATTGGCAATCTGGGAGTGATGACTGGGGAGATTTAAGGGAGTAACTTTCCCATGATCCTCGCCGGTGATTATTTGTCTCTTCCTGGTCCAGTTTGGAAGTCAGCTTGCTGCAGTCTCCTGCAACTTTCAGATAAGCTATTTTTTGCTTGTTTCTGTGGTTTTGTTTTCTTTTGTTTTTCTGCCTTCTGAGTGAGGTCAGCCGGGTTCCCCTGCTGGGGCCTGCGCTGGTCTCTGTTTCTCAGTTATCTCGGTTCATTTGTTCAGTCCCTGTTATTTCAGAGGCTGCTGGGTAGCTACTGGTTCACACCAGAGTTCTGATATAGCGGGGAGAGATCGTGTGGTCTCAGTATTTTTTTGAATCCGAAGTGTTGGAATTTTCCTAGGGTTTTGCTGGATTGCAGAAAGTATTCTTTTCTGTCCTGTCCTATCCAGACAGTTTTGGGCCCCAGCGTTTGCTTACTCTATTTTCTGCCTGCATTTGTATTTCATCTTGTCTCACCGCCAATATATGTGTGGGGGCTACCTATTCCTTTTGGGGCACTACTCCGGGGCAGTTAGCTTTCCCCTTTCTATCTTTAGGATTAGCTAACTCTCTGGCTGTGTCGAGGCGTCTAGGTCATCGTAGGTACATCCCACGGCTGCTTCTAGTTGTGCAGTTAGTTTAGGGGTCTGCAATCCATTAGTTACCAACCTCTCTGGGTGACTGGCTGCCTTGGCTAATTTTCTTACTGTCCTCCTCGGCTACCATATCATAACAGTTGCAGCTCTGAAATATGGCAAAACTGGTGGCAAATTGCATCTTGGCAGCTTCACGCTTAATTTTCCTCAATTCATGGGCAGTTATTTAGCTCCTTTTTTATCAACACGCTTCTGGCGACCCTGTTGGCTATTTGCCATGAAATGCATGATTGTTCGGTGATCACGCCTCGAAAGTTTGGCAATTTCAAGACTACTGCATCCCTCTGCAAGACATCTCACAATTTTTGACTTTTTTTTAGAGTCCGTCAAATCTCTCTTCTGACCCATTTTGACAAAGGAAAGGAAGTTGCCTAATAATTAAGCACACCTTTTATAGGGGGTTGATGTAATTAGACCCAACCCCTCCTCATTACAGAGATGCAAATCACCTGATTTACATAATTGGCAGTTGGCTTTCAAGCCTATACAGCTTGGAGTAGGACAACATGTTTAAAATGGATGATGTGATCAAAATACTCATTTGCCTAATAACTCTGCACACAGTGTAAAGTTAGGGAAAAAAATGACTGCTTACAAGAACGCTGCACCTCTGAAACCCCATCCCATTATCAAATGTGGCACCCCAGGAGTCCAGTTGCCACAGTCGCATTGCCTCCCTCACAGGGGTAATATCATGCTTGGAAGCAAGGAGGAGTTCCCTGATCATGTAACACCAGCATGCAACACTTTGCCTGACTCCAGACCAGAAGTAGGAGCTCAAAACCTGGGTTTAGGGGAGCTTCCCTATTAGTTCTGGCCTGGAGGTGGGGTTTGTCAGTCAGTGCTGGGGACTGGAAGAGTGAAGAACTCATCCCCAGACTAGAGTTGCATTCTGAGTCAGAGAAGAGTTAGAGAGGAAGAGAGAAGTCTAGGAAAACCTGGGGAGTGGAGCTGTGATCACGCTCACCCCAGAGCAGAGTGCTAAGAACCGGACACCAGAGTCTGTGGCTGCAGGGTACTACGGTCCCAGCGGCTAATCCGGAGGGCAGAGAACTGCAGATCTCCTGCCGCATCAAAAACTCGGGGAACAGCAGCATATCAGAGCCCGGAGCCACCACAACAAAGCGACACCTGCAATAGGCTCAAGCTGCCTGCCATATGGGCAAGAACTTAAGGATAATGAGAGGGACTTGAGCAGAGCTTAAAGCAGCAAGGACCTCAGCGTACAGTGCAGTAGGAAGGCCTCCAACCCCACCTGGCTTGGTGGATCTTGAACTGCTGCTGCGACATTCCCTGAAGGAGCGGCCTGGTACCGAGTACCCCACAGTCCCGTGGGGCGCTCCAACTTGGCGTCACGAACAGGATTTCGTAGCCCGGCATTGCTGGGTTCTGTGTGCCAGAGACTTTGTTGAACTATAACATCGCCGCCATTGCTGAGTCACATGGCACGCGGGTAGATAAGGGCATGCCATTGTGGGCGAAACCCAGGAACAAGAGCGCATAGTGAAATTCAGGCCGCGCTCTGTTGTCATCAGGCAGAAAACAGGAAGCCTGACTTGGAGACCGGAAGGAGATCACCCAGCCCAGCCTGTCTGAGGCTCACTAAGTAAAGTCCTGGCCGGACACTGATAAAGGAACTGTCAAACAAATCTTGGCCAGGCTGAAGGACACCTTTGACACTCGCACTGCAGCAGAGATATAAAAGAGATTCTTTGGGTGCAAAGGGTGCAGGAGAGTGGAGAGCCCACCAGGGCCGGGGGTTACTTGGTACCGGGCCAGTTTTTAAGGGGATGTGTCATGGCAGCAGTGACTCGGTCCATGGCCCTGGGCATCCAATAAAAAATGATGATAAGGGGATGATAAAGTTTATAAAAGATAGTTTGTGACGCCACCTGTAGTATTTGGCAAATAAGGTGTGAGCCGATACTGCAGATTCAGTCCACTGGGGCAGTTGTTGATGCAGACCCCTTGATCCTATACATCTGCCTTTTCAGTGAATGTGTTGGATGTGGCTGCAGCACATGCAAATACTGTAGCCTCCGGTTTTCTAGCAGAGTTATTAGTTTCTCCACTAGTTTTGAGGCTGGTCCCCTAACTGCGACCTGGTCCCTCTACCAACCACGCCGGTGAATACAGGCCCCACCGATGGATTCCTCACTATCCATGCCCTTAAGACCTCTTCTTCCTCTGAAGCCTCTCTCTCTCACTCTGTCGTCTGGGACAAGCTGCTCTCAGCTTCAGCCCCCTGTAGACTCTTTCTCTGTCTGCCTTTCCTTCAGGAGCTACTCTCTGCTCCTCACTCCTCCTCTCCCTCCAGCAGACTCCTTCCAGAAGATTCTCAGACCATAGTCACCCTCTCTGACTCCTCCCTACTCTCTTTCTCCGCCCACTCCCCAACACCCTTTCCTACCCAACCTAGGATTATGCCATCCTTGAAAAGGGTATACCCAGATGCCCCGACTGAACTGGTGTGCGCTGGATGTAGTGTTAGAGTATTGGGTAGTGCCCCCTCTTTACCTGACAGTGGGATACCACACCTCTGGATGAGGTGCAGTACCTCTGTGTCGAATTAACCCCAGGGGCGCCACAACAGTACAATATATGGGACTATGCTCTTAACCTCCAGGAGGTGCTACAGGCCGTAATGCAGGTTGACCCTGACAGTGTGCAAGATGAGGATAAGTTGCTAACGGAGCAGTTTATAGAGGGACTCCTGTCCAACAATCTAAGGGCAAAGCTGTGCATTATGGCCCTACAAAATTCTGACCTGGACTTTGCGCATTTTAAGAATAGAGCCATCCGGTTGCTGCGTGAAATTTAATTTAAAAGAGCAACCCCTGGGGTAGGGGACCAACCCCAAGGAGTAAGATAACTAGACCCACAAAGCTGGCAAGACAAGTACGTGGGAGGACGGCCAGTCCTGCCCGTCGTGATTGATGGCTTCCCGATGAACGCCTTACTGGACACCGGCTCCCAGGTAACAACAATGCCATATGTCCTCTTCAAGCGGTACTGGGCTGATTCAGACATTACTCGCAGCCCAGATAAACACCTTGCCATTTTTGCCAGCAATGGTCAGCCCTTGTCTCATGTGGGGTTTAAAGAGATGACCATTAAGATTGGCCGAGAAGAATTGCAGTCGCTTGGTTTGATTATAGTTGATATTGACAAACAAGAATGCCATCCTATGATTACTTTAGGCACCAGTGTAATAGAAAATTGTCTTACAGAAATTATTGTTTTGTTGCAACAGGTAGCTGAGACCGCCAGTTCCAGTCAGCAGCGTTTCCTGCAAAAGGAGATCAAGGCCCTGATGCAGAGACAACAGGTAGAGCTGTCTGGTGGAGAAGTCGGCAGTGTCAGAGTGAGTGATCCATTCCCCATTGCAGTACCCTCTAGGAGTGAAATGTTAATTTGGTGTTGGGCAGCAATAGGCCTCAGGGGTCAAGATTACCAGGTCCTGGTAGAGCCCGTGTACTCTGATAGTAGGCCTACCATCCTGACAGCCAGAGGGGTAGTCGATGTCCGCAAGGGAAGAGTACCAATACGCATCTTGAATTGTTGGGAAAAAGAGGTCCATTTGCCCCGATATGCCACCCCTGCTAAGCTGTTTACTGTCAGTAACATTGCAATAGAGGCAGCAGAACCCTTGCTTCCATCCGATCAGGTGGAGGACAATGGCTCTGAGGGGCAACTGGAAGATTGGTGTCAGCAGCTACACGTAGGCAGCACCTCCACTCCTTCACACCAAAAGCATGGGGCTTATTGCGTGGCTCGAGAGTATGAGCAGGTTTTTCAGCAAACACCCTCTAGACTTTGGGCAGGCAAAAGGGGTTCAACATCAAATCCCCACCGGAGATCATCCACCCATTAAAGAGAGGTACAGACCTGTACCTCCAGCACACTATCAATGTGCCAAGAGTATTTTATGGGAGATGAAGGAGGCTAGGGTAATCAGTAGAGTTGAGCGAAACAGGTCAGTCAGATTCAAAAAAGACCGACTTTCGCCAAAGTCGGGTATCGCCGAGCGAAACCCAACCATAGCGTGAGGTCGGCCATGCGTTCGGCGACCTGAGCGCCAAACTCGGTTTTCCCATAATGCTTGAAGGGCCTTTTCTCAGCCAATGAGCAGGGAAGCACACTGTGGGCAGAGTGCTTTTTAACACAGCACCTACACAGCTAATACAGTCATGGCCAAAAGTTTTGAGAATGACACAAATATTATATTTTCACATGATCTGCTGCCCTCTGGTTTTTATGTGTGTTTGACAGATGTTTTTATCACAGACAGAAATATAATAATTGCAAACATATGAGTAACAAAAGCTTATATTGGCAGTTAGAATGAGTTAATGCAGCAAGTCAATATTTGCAGTGTTGACCCTTCTTCAGGACCTCTGCAATTCTCCCTGGCATGCTCTCAATCAACTTCAGGACCAAATCCTGACTGATAGCAGTCCATTCTTGCACAATCAATGCTTTCATTTTGTCAGAATTTTTAGGTTTTTGTTTGTCCACCCGTCTCTTGATGATTGACCACAAGTTCTCAATGGGATTAAGCTCTGGGGAGTTTCCAGGCCATGGACCCAAAATCTCTATGTTTTGTTCCCTGAGCCATTTAGTTATCACCTTTGCTTTATGGCAAGGTGCTCCATCATGCTGGAAAAGGCATTGTAGATTGCCAAACTGCTCTTGGAGGGTTGGGAGAAGTTGCTCTTGGAGGACATTCTGGTACCATTCTTTATTCATGGCTGTGTTTTTACGCAAGACTGTGAGAGAGCCGATTCCCTTGGCTGATAAGCAACCCCACACATGAATGGTTTCAGGATGCTTAACAGTTGGCATGAGACAAGACTGGTGGTAGCGCTCACCTTGTCTTCTCCGAATGAGGCATTTTCCTGATGTCCCAAACAATCGAAAAGGGGATTCATCAGAGAAAATAACTTTACCCCAGTCCTCAGCAGTCCACTGCCTGTGCCTTTTGCAGAATATCAGTCTGTCCATGATGTTTTTTCTGGAGAGAAGTGGCTTCTTTGCTGCCCTCCTTATGACCAGGCCTTGCTCCAAGAGTCTCCACCTCACAGTGCTTGCAGATGCACTCACACCTGCCTGCTGCCATTCCTGAGCAAGCTGGTAGCCCGATCCCGCAGCTGAAACACTTTTAAGAGACGGTCCTGGCGCTTGCTGGTCTTTCTTGGGCGCCCTGAAGCCTTTTTGGCAACAAAACTTTTGGCCATGACTGTACTTTTATTTTTTTCTGCACAGTTACTGAGCGTTCATTTTTTCCCACACCATATAGAGCTGTACGCTCCTCACACTACCGTCTACTGGCTGGTATAACGGACAAATACATGCTGACTATCTGTGTGTGACTCTGGAAATATGTACGGAGATTTAATTTTTCCCCAAAACCGTATACAGCTGGTATATTCTGATACAGTACCGTTTTTCTGCCTTCTGTATTATGGTCAACTCCATACTGAGAGAGCATGTGTTTCTTACTCCTGAAATATATACGGAGATTTCAAATTACCCCAACACTGTATACACCTGTATGCTATTGATATAGTACAATTACCCCAACACTGTATACAGCTGTACGCTACTGATACAGTACACTTTTTATGCTTTTCATATTCTGGTCTACTCCATATTGAGCCTGTGAGCGTGTGTGTTACTCCTTAAATATATATGGAGTTTTAAAATTACCTCAACACTGTATACAGCTGTACGCTACTGATACAGTACACTTTTCATGCTTTTCATATTCTGTTCTACTCCATACTGAGCATGTGCGTGTGTGTGTTACTCCTGAAATATATATGGAGATTTAAAATTACCCCAACATTGTATACAGCTGTACGCTACTGATACAGTACACTTTTTATGCTTTTCATATTCTGGTGTAATCCATACAGAGCCTGTGAGGTGAGCGTGTGTGTTACTCCTGAAATATATACGGAGATTTAAAATTACCCCAACACTGTATACAGCTCTACGCTACTGATACAGTACAGTTTTTCTGCTTTTCATATTGTGGTGTTATCCATACTGAGCCTGTGACCATGTGTGTTACTCCTGAAATATATACGGAGATTTAAAATTACCCCAACACTGTATACAGCTGTACGCTAGTGATACAGTACACTTTTTCTGCTTTTTATATTCTGGTGTTATCCATACTGAGCCTGTGACCGAGTGTGTTACTCCTGAAATATATTAGGAGATTTAAAATTAACCCAACACTGTATACAGCTATACTCTACTGATACAATACACTTTTTATGCTTTTCATATTCTGGTCTACTCCATACAGAGCCTGTGAGCGTCTGTGTGTTACTCCTGAAATATATACGGAGATTTAAAATTACCCCAACACTGTATACACCTGTACGCTACTGATACAGTACACTTTTTCAGCTTTTCATATTCTGGTTTAATCCATACTGAGCCTGTGAGTGTGTGTGTTACTCCTCAAATATTTACGGAGATTTCAAATTACCCCAACACTGTATACAGCTGTACGCTACTGATACAGTGCACTTTTTCTGCTTTTCATATTCTGGTGTAATCCATACAGAGCCTGTGACCGTGTGTGTTACTCCTGAAATATATACGGAGATTTAAAATTACCCCAACACTGTATACAGCTGTACGCTAGTTATACAGTACACTTTTTCTTCTTTTCATATTCTGATGTTATCCATACTGAGCCTGTGACCATGTGTGTTACTCCTAAAATATATACAGAGATTTAAAATTACCCCAGCACTGTATACGGCTGTACGCTTCTGATACAGTGCTAGGGTCTGCTGAACGCACCAAATATAAGATGTAGAGAGGTGCATTCGCAGCCCGGGGTCCATCGTGCAGGCAGAGCCTGCTGCTAGTAAGATGGCGCAAGAAGCGAACTCTGTTATCCAGCAGAGTCGCCAAAATAAACGCCGTAACAATATGTGTGTTAGGATTTGAACCTGTGAGCCATGGCTTGCTGGTCTGTTCCTTTGCTGTGGAGCTATTCGGAACTTGAATATCTTCAGCCTGAAACCATATGAACTTCGTCGGAGATAGAGATCATCACCTGCCCTGCTGATTGTTCCCTCCCTGATTGAGACTGATTGGATAGAGATCATCACCTGCCCTGCTGATTGTTCTCACCCTGATTAAGACTGATTGGACCTGCTATATATACCTGGCCCTGTGCAGCTTCCTGTTGCTGAGTATATTGTGGTGCTCAGTCTAACTGAGTGAAGCATTATCTGAGTTCCTGATGTGGAAGGTGTTCTGCTGGCATCTTCCTGTCTCTTGTGGAAACCCTGCTGTTCCTACCTCGAACTCTATCACCTAAACGGACTTGGTGCTTGTGTGTGATCTCGGCCGGCCCGAGCTCGGGCGGGCTCCGGCATTTGCCGACATAGTGATCTACCACCGCCATATACGGCACGTCCAGAAGTCCTTCCACGGTCCAGTCATCTGCACACTTCTGCTCCGGCCACTGACCTCCAGTCCAGTATCGCCAGTAACGTGACAGAATACTCAGCCTCTCAAAAATGGAGGCCGCTGGAGCAGAAACTATGGATACACGTGTCAGAAAACTACAGGGTGCAATGTCCAGTCTGCACACCGAACAGATGAATGGAAAATCACGGATGGATGCATTTATTGCACAAAGCGATCATAATGTCCAGAATCACCAACAAGCTATCCATGATCTGCAGAGTGCGGTACAAGTGTTGACTGCTCGAATTACACAGCTAGAAGGACAAGCTTCTGTCTCAGCATCTGCCACGTCCCCAAACTACCACCTTTTCGTTTTGGCGGTGATCGAGATAAATTTTGTGGATTTTTGAATCAATGTTACCTGTTCTTCGATACACATGCTAATCAGTTCCCGACTGATAGGTCAAAGGTGCTATGCATCATTATGCTGTTAACCCACAAAGCGATCGCTTGGGCTAATCCTCTGATTGAGACTCGGGACACACGTTTAGACAATCTGAACAAGTTTATTCGAGCGATGCAGCAGATGTTTGATGACCCAAACCGTGCAGCTACCACTGAATCAACATTGCTGGCATTACGACAGGGCAAACGCCCCGTCGCAGAGTATGCTATGGAGTATAGGAGGTGGGCAGTCGACACTGAATGGAATAATGCAGCAAAAGTAACTTTCTTTAAAAGAGGACTTTCTAGTGCAGTAAAGGATGAACTTGCTCGTGGGGAGACCCCTTCGGATCTGGATTATTTCATCAAACATTGCATCCGGGTTGACACCCGTCTGTCTGAACGACGACAAGAGAAGTGGACCTCCATGAATCGTTCAACTAACTCTTATAACTCCTCCCTGCCATCGGTCACTAAAGAAGTGCCTAGCCGGAATGTCCAAGATACAGAACTAGAGCCAATACAAGTGGATGGGATCCAGAGACGAGCGAGTGCAGAACGAAGAGAACAGAGATTTAAAGAGAATCTATGTCTGTACTGCGGGGAAGCAGGACATTTTCTTATTAACTGTCCAAGTCGTCCCACAAACCGTTCAAGAAAAATGGCGGCGGCTATAATGGATCCTGATTCTTCCGACGAGGAGTCTTTCATCTCAGAGACTGATTATGCTAAAGATGAGATCCAGTCCATATCATCCATAGTTCCACCTATCAGGAAGGAGAGCCGGGAATCCCATTATTTTGTAACTATCAAACTGAAGGTTAACTCCCAGTGGATCACTGCATCAGCCATGATCGACTCTGGGGCCAGCGGGATGTTCATGGATTCTGCATTTGCTCAAAATCATGGCATAGATATGCAGAAAAGACGTTCACCTATTGTGATGGAGACGGTAGATGGATCTCCACTGAATTCGGGGCCAGTGGATCATGAGACAGGACTTTTGGAGATCTATATTGAGCCGCAGCATCGTGAGATGTTGACAATCCTAATTATTTCTTCTCCACATTTTCCCATCATTTTAGGTTTGCCCTGGTTGCAGAAGCACAATCCTATCATCGATTGGGAGATGAAAAAGATCAGTTTCCCCGAAAAGGAAGTTCAGTCAGAGGTTCCAAGCGAATCCACATTAGAAGCAGTTCAGAATCCAGAATTAGCGGGTCCTGAACTGAAGGCTCTCAAAGAATTTATTGATGAAAATCTAAGCAAAAAATTTATTCGTCCATCATCTTCGCCCGCTGGAGCCCCTATATTCTTTGTTAAGAAGAAGGATGGAACATTACAGCCAGTAGTGGACTACAGGGAGCTTAATAAAGTCACGGTAAAAATTTGTTATCCTCTACCGTTGATCCCGGAACTCCTAGAAAGAGTACAAAGTGCGAAGATCTTCACTAAGTTAGATTTACGTGGGGCATACAATTTAGTACGTATAAAGCCTGGGGATGAATGGAAGACGGCATTTCGTACCCGATATGGACACTTTGAAAGTCTAGTGATGCCCTTTGGTCTCGCTAATGCTCCAGCTACCTTCCAGTACCTGGCAAATGATATTTTCCAAGACCTGTTGGATCAGTTCATGGTCGTTTATCTAGATGACATCCTGATCTTTTCAAACTCTATGGAGGAACATCAGACGCACGTAAGACAAGTGCTACAACGGTTAAGGGAGAATTCGCTATATAATAAATTAGAAAAATGTGAATTCCATCAAGAAGAGATTCAGTTCTTGGGATACGTCATTTCACCTCAAGGATTACGGATGGATGCTAGGAAAACGCAAGCTATCACCGAGTGGCCTATCCCTAAAAATGTGAAAGACGTTCAGCGTTTTGTGGGGTTCGCCAACTTTTACAGACGCTTTATTAAGAATTTTTCAGAAATCGTGGTACCCATCACGCAACTAACAAAAAAAGGAGAAAAATTCATCTGGACACCCCAAGCGCAAGAAGCGTTCTCTCGCTTAAAAATGAAATTCACAACGGCTCCCATATTACGCCATCCTGACCCTGAATTGGCTTTTATCATCGAGGTGGATGCTTCAGATTGTGCTGTTGGCGCTATCCTTTCTCAGAGGACAGGGGAAAAGAAGTTGCTGCATCCATGTGCATTTTTCTCACAACGTATGTCTGTAGCCGAAAAGAACTATGACGTGGGAAATAAAGAATTGCTCGCCATCATATCAGCATTCAAAGAGTGGAGACATCATCTCCAAGGGGCTGCACAGCAAATTTTGGTGTTGACTGATCATCGCAATCTAGAGTTTATCAGGTCTGCAAAATGCCTCTCTCCTCGGCAGACCCATTGGAGTCTGTTTTTGAATCAATTCAATTTTGTAATTTCATATCGATCAGGCTCCCGTAACAAGAAAGCAGACGCATTATCCTGAATGTTTTCAAGCGAGGCTAACCTTGTAACAACACCCAAACCCATTGTGGCAGATACTAAGATCTTGGGAGTAATACATGATGGAGATTTGCTGGAAGATTTGAAGGCAGCATACGAAACAGACTCGTTTCTATCACGTCCATCAGGGGACGTGCATCTGTTTTTTAAAAATCAAGTATGGACTGATGGTCGACGACTATATGTACCAGAAGCAGCTCGGTTAAGAGTCCTACAACTAGTGCACGATTCTAAAATTGCAGGACACAAAGGGACACAGAAAACGCAGGAGTTTTTGTCACGTTTCTTTTGGTGGCCGAATTTTCAAGAAGACGTGAAGAAGTACGTTAATTCCTGTGACATCTGTGCCAGATATAAGACTCCACGTGCATCCTCTATGAGACTATTGCAGCCTCTCGCCATCCCAATACGACCATGGGGATCTATTTCCATGGACTTTATAGTAGATCTACCAGAGTCCAAGGGAAAGACATCCATTCTGGTAGTAGTGGATCGACTTACAAAAGCAGCGCATTTCATCCCGTGTTCAGGTCTGCCTTCAGCAAAAGATACAGCTGATCTGATAATTTGCTATGTTTTTCGCCTCCACGGAGTGCTGGATGAAGTCGTTTCAGGTCGAGGTGTGCAATTTACATCTAAATTTTGGCGCAGTTTATGCTCAGCGCTAGACATCAAAGTACGATTGTCAACCGCTTACCATCCGCAATCTAACGGCCAGACAGAACGTACAAATCAGACGTTGGAGCAGTATCTTCGTTGTTATATTTGCCATCTGCAACACGACTGGGTAGGTCTGCTGCCATTTGCGGAATTTTCATATAATAATTCACAGAGTGCCTCTACAAAACAGACGCCATTTTTTGCAAATCTGGGATATCACCCAAACATCCTTCCCAAAAATCCTGTGGCACCATTAATACCAGCAGTCGCAGAAAGAATCTCTCTGCTACAGCAAAATCTGAATGTTCTGAAAGACACTCTAAAGGAAGCTCAGGAGAAATATAAAAAAGCGGCCGACAGGTATCGGAGACCCACTCCCACGTTTAGGATTGGAGATCGAATGTGTTATCCACTAAGAATTTGAAATTGAAGATTCCTTCTCCTAAATTAGGACAAAAATTTGTGGGACCATACAAAATAAGTAAGATTGTGAGTCCATTGGCCGTACGTCTACAGCTACCAACATCAATGAAGATTCATCCTGTTTTTCATGTGTCTTTGTTGAAAGCCGCCACAGCCAGTCCATTTCCAGAACGATCCCTCCGCCTCCCGATGCAATTGAAGTTGACGGACAGGAGCAGTTTGTGGTGGAAAAGATCTTGGATTCTCGAATACACAGAAATCGTTTACAATATTTAATCAAATGGCAGGGCTACGACACGGAGGAAAATTCATGGGAACCAGTAAGCAACGTCAATGCTCCTCGTTTGATTAGACAATTTCATCAGCGGTATCCTGCAAAACCTGGGCAAGTTGCGTCCAGAGGCCACCATTAAGAGGGGAGTATTGTTAGGATTTGAACCTGTGAGCCATGGCTTACTGGTCTGTTCCTTTGCTGTGGAGCTATTCGGAACTTGAATAACTTCAGCCTGAAACCATATGAACTTCGTCGGGGATAGAGATCATCACCTGCCCTGCTGATTGTTCCCTCCCTGATTGAGACTGATTGGATAGAGATCATCACCTGCCCTGCTGATTGTTCTCACCCTGATTAAGACTGATTGGACCTGCTATATATACCTGGCCCTGTGCAGCTTCCTGTTGCTGAGTATATTGTGGTGCTCAGTCTAACTGAGTGAAGCAAACTGGAGTGATCCAGGGGCTTTGCTGGCAGTGTGCTGTTGAATTTTTACTGTGGTATCCGTATTGGCAGTCTGGACTGAGGATGTTCATAAAGAATACGATCCGTGTGGTGGTGGAAGGTGGTGAGAAAAACAACCTGGTGTACGTCGTTCGTGACCTGTTGGAGGGAAAGGCTGGAGCCCATCGTCAGGATATCTACAGCGTCAATGAATTCCGGAGTCAAGGTACATATGATGTAACCTTTGTGAATGAGGGATGCTGTTTGACTGTCTTTGAATGGCTCAGAAGTAATGAAAGTGATCCATGCCTGGAGGGAGTGCGGGTGGAGCCCCTGTTTGGGCTCATGGAAAAAGTGGTGACTGTGACTGTGTACAACCCCTATACAGAAGTAGCACTACTGGAGCAGTTCCTGGAGCGGTACTGTGAATACGTGAAGGGAGGGGAGAAGCAGAAAAATGTCTTGGGGATTTTCAACTGCAAGTATGTGTTTCGAGTGAAATTGAAGAAGGACCCAGGTTGTTTGGGAGGTTTCACCCACCCACCAGCGAACTTTTCAGTGGCGGGTCATAGGGGCTTCCTGTCGTACCCAGGGCAGCCACTATACTGCAGGAGGTGCTTTCAGTTCGGGCACCTGCTAAACATGTGTAGCAAGGAGTTGGTTTGCCGTAATTGCAAGCAAGAGGGTCATGTGGCGGCTAGGTGTCCGATGCCTCGTGAATGTGACAGGTGTGGCAGTTCAGAGCACCTGTATAGAGACTGCCCGTTTGGTGTGCCGAGGAGGTCAACTAGAGAGGAGGAGGAAAGAAAGAGACGTGAGGAGGAGCGGAGGCGGGAGGAAGAAAGGAAGAGAGAGGAGGAGCTTAAGAGGCGGGAGGAGGAGAAGAAGCGGAGGGAAAGCGAAGTCGCCGCGCTGCAAAGCGTTGTGAGGGCGCCACCCACTCCTGCTGAGAGACGGAGGGAGAAGCAGCAGGAGGACAAGGAGGCTGAGAGAAGGAGGGAGAAGCAACAGGAGGAAAAGGAGGACAAGGAATTTTGGAAGGCCATAAGGCGAGAGGAGTGTTCATGGCCTAAAAAAGAAGTAAAAAAAGAAGTCCCAGTCGCTGAATCATGGTTAGAATGCCTGATGGATTTTGATATATCTGTGGCAGAGGAGGAGGCTGAGGTTTTGGTTCATGAGTCTGATCCGAGAAATATTGGTGCCTTCTCCTCGGAAGAGGACTCAGGAGGGTTAAAGTGTCAAAGGGAGGGTGGTGGGGAAAGCAGAGACATTGAGGTGGTGGAAGAAGGAATGGCCCAGAGGAAGACTGGGCAGAAAAAGGCACGGTTGGAGGAGTATATGGAGGCCAGCGGCTCGGAAAGCTGCTCGGTACAAATGGTGGAGGAGGACACTGGCGGTACTGGTTAAGTACGTTTTACTTTTCCAGTAGCCAGGTAGGGTTTTTTTGTGTACATAGCCATTGCTTAAAGAGCAAAGCTATCTGTTTTTTTGTGTGTTTTATGTAATGTGTGTCAAGTTATATCTGTAGGTTGTTTTTGTATTTTTTTTCCTTTTTTGGCTTCTTTGGACAAGTGTTTTTTTTTTAAGCTTTTTGTTTTGTGTTTAGTATGGGTGTTAGAATTATATCTCAAAATGTGAGGGTTTTTAAAAATAAGTTGCGGCGTGCGGCCATTTTTGAGTTTTTTGCAGCGCAAAATGCGGAAATTTTTTGTTTACAGGAGTGTGGGATTGTGGATGGTGTGAAGGGGAGTGAATGGCCTCATAGTGCGTCTGTGTGGTCAGGGAGTGCATGCAATAGAAATGACGGTGTTGGTTTTTTGGTGAAGGGGCGTAATGTGAGTTTGTGTGACTATATGGTGATTGAGGTTGGAAGATGTGTGTTAGCAAATTTTGAGTTTAGAAATATTCGTTTTTGTGTAATTAATGTGCATGCTCCTGTGGAAAAACAGGAGCGTAAAGTTTATTTGAAAAAATTAAGTTTTTTATTCCAGATAGAGTGCCTGTTGTTATTGTGGGTGATATGAATGTTGATGTGGGACAGGTGAATGTGGATGGGTCAAGGAAAGAGTTAATGGACATGGTGAGTGATTTTGGTTTGAGGGATATGCAGAGGGAGTGTAAAGTAACTCCATTGTTAAATACGTTTTTTTCTGAGAGTGGGAGGGTGGCGTCTAGACTGGACTATTGTTTTGTTTCAAAAAACCTGATTGCTGTTAGTTATGCACAGGAGAGTGTGCCGTTTTCAGATCATGTGTGTATGAAGTGTGAAGTGGATGTGCATACTGAGGAGGTAACTGGGAAAGGTATATGGAAGCTGAATGTGAGTTTACTGGAGGGGGTGGAGGTGAGAGAGGAGTATGAGAGGCATTATAAGGAGTGGTGTGAGAGCAGGAGGGAATTCAGCAATGTGGGTTAAATGGAAAACCAAGGGTTTTTTTTAAAAAACTTGGTTACAAGTGTGCAGCTGCTAAGAGAGAAAGGTTTGCTGGGTTGAATGCAAGACTGAGTGTGTTCTATAAGCTAAGAGAGGGAGGGATGAATGTGAGTGAAGATTTGTTGAGAGTGAAAAAAGAAGTGAATGAGTTTTTGAGAGACAGAGGGAGGAGTATTATGTATAGGGCTAAAATAGAGAACTTGGAAAAGAATGAGAAGTGTTCGCGGTTTTTTTTCAAGAAAGTTTTTGGAAAAAGACAGAGCATGAGTGTTTTGAATGGAGAGGATGGAAATGAAGTGAGTGGTGCGGACTTATGTGAGGAAGTGGCAAAGTTTTATGATGATTTGTATGCAGTGAAATGGAGGGATGAAGGTTTGGAGAGTGATGTGCTGAGTGTTTTGGAAAATAGATTGAATGGGACAGAAAGGGAGAGGTTGATGGGGGAGGTGACGAGTGAAGAAATATGGAAGGTGGTGTGTAGCATGGCGCTGAATAAAACGCCGGGGGATGATGGTCTCCCGGTGGAATTTTATCGTGTGATGTGGGATGTGATTGGGAAGGATTTTGTGGATGTATGTAAGTATATGTGGGCGAATGCAGAGGTGGCGAATGGTATGCGTGCAGGAGTGGTTGTGTTGTTGCCAAAAAAGGTGATTTGAAAAATCTAAAAAACTGGAGGCCGATCACGTTGCTTAATTGTGATTATAAGATCTATGCGAAGCTTCTGGCAAATAGGGAGTGTGGTGGGTGAGGAGCAGTGTTGTGCGGTGCCTGGAAGGCGGTTACATGAGGGTGTGTGTATGCTGAGAGATTGTTTGTGGGACTGTTTGAACCGTAAGAAGGGGGTGTATGTGTTGAGTTTGGATTTTAGAAGGCGTATGATAGGTTGGCGCATGGTTTTCTGTTTAGAGTGTTGGTGAAGATGGGTTTTCCGGCTGAGTTTGTTGAGAGAGTGAGAAGTTTGTATAAAAATATTTATAGCTGTGTTTTGTTGAATGGGAATGTAGGGAGGAGAGTGAATGTGTTTTCCGGTGTACGGCAGGGGTGCCCATTGTCCCCTGTCGTGTTCATTTGCGCGATTGAGCCGTTGTTGTGTATGTTGAGGAAAGATAAGGTGATTCGGGGTGTGCAAGTGTCGGGGCGGGGGGGAGGGAGTGGAAGGTGAATGGCTACATGGATGATGTGTGTGTATTGTGTGATTCAGAGTGTTCGGTGCATCGTGTGAAGTTGTTGGTATCTGTTTTTTGTGGAACGTCTGCGTTTAAAGTGAATTGGGGGAAGACTGAATGTAAGATTTTTGGTGGGAGGACTCTGAGCAATGATATTGGGGTGAATGTGGTGAGTGGACCGATAAAGGTGCTGGGTGTGAAATTTTCAGAGAAGTTGGATGGAGAGGAAAGTTGGGTGGATGTGAGAGAGAGAGTAGAGCGCAAGTTAAATTTTTGGAAGATGAGAGATCTGACGTTTTTTGGTAAAATTTTAGTTATTAAGAGTGTGGTGTTACCAATTTTTTTGCATGTTGCGTTGGTTTTTCCACCAGGTTATATGTGTGTTAGAAGATTAAATAGGGTTTTGTTTGTATTTTTTTGGCGTTCAAGTATGGAGCGTGCAAGGAGAGAGGTTGTGATAAAGAGAATGGATAAGGGGGGGCTGGGATTCCCCAATTTGAATGTATTTTTTGGCGTGAATATTATGGTGTTTGTATTGGGTGTGATTAGGATGGATGGGAAGTGTGCATGTATGTGCAGGTATTTGTTTGGAAGTTTTCTGTTCCTTTTGAAGTGGCGGGAAAGGGATCTAAGGTGCCCAGTGGCTTTTGAGGTGCCTGTGTGGTATGTGTGGGTTTACAAATTTTTGGTGAAGTATGAACTGTGTGATGTGGATGTGAGGTTGTTAGAGAAGAAGAAGGCGGTATATAGGATGATTGAGTGTAGAGAGATGGAATGTGGTATCAATATGGTGAGAGGAAGTGATGTGCAGAAGGTATGGAAGAAGGTACGTTTGGATGGTATGACAAATAGATAGAGCGAGATTGTGTGGCAGTCATTGCATGAGGTTTTACCGGTGAGAGAGTTCCAGAGAAACCGGGGTTTAGTGAGGAGTGAGATGTGTCCGAGGAGGGGATGTGGTGGGAGAAAGAGTGTGGTGCATTTGTTTTGGAATTGTCAGTATGCTAGAAATGTGATTTCAGGTTTGGGCCCGTTGTGTAAGGAGTTGTGTGATGTGAATTTTTTGACGTTTGAGTTATTTATGTTTGGGTTGGGTATGTGTGGAGAAAAGGAGAAAGTGTTGTGGTTGATGCTTGCATGTATAAAAGAGGTTGTGGGATGTGAGGAACGTGTATGTGTTTAAGAGGAAGGAGATTGAGGTTAAAAATTGTTTAAAAATTGTTTTGGGAAAATTGTATTTTTGCTTTGTGTGTGATAAGAGAAAGAGGGGGAGGAGGATGCAGAGGGAATTTGGAAAGTTAAAAAGTGGAAACACCTTGTTAATGTGTCTTAGTTTTGTGTTTTTTTTTGTGCTTGTAAATAAAGTTGGTTTTCCGATGATGATGATGATGGGAACAGCTGCTGCATTATGTAAGTGTACACGCTGTTTGGGAGTCGAGTTCCTTATAGTTTTGGTTATCTGACGGTGGAATCATAGAATCATAGAATGGTAGAGTTGGAAGGGACCTCCTGGGCCATCTGGTCCAACCCCCTGCTCAAAGCAGGATTCTCTAAATCATCCCAGACAGATGTCTGTCCAGCCTCTGTTTGAAGACTTCCATTGAAGGAGAATTTACCACTTCTCGTGGCAGCCTGTTCCACTCCTTGATCACCCTAACTGTCAAAAAGTTTTTTCTAATATCTAATCTGTGTCTCCTCCCATTCAGTTTCATCCCATTGCTTCTAGTCTTTCCTTGTGCAAATGAGAATAAAGATGATCCTTCTACAATGTGACAGCACTTGAGATATTTGTAGACAGCTATGAAGTCTCCTCTCAGTCTTCTTTGTCTCCTCTCATTTTTTTTTTCTCCCTCAGATGGAACTTCCCATCTGAGGGAGAAAAAAAAAAAAAATTATCTGAGCTCCTGATCTGGAAGGTGTTCTGCTGGCATCTTCCTGTCTCTTGTGGAAACCCTGCTGTTCCTACCTCGAACTCTATCACCTAAACGGACTTGGTGCTTGTGTGTGATCTCGGCCGGCCCGTGCTCGGGCGGGCTCCAGCATCTGCCGACATAGTGATCTACCACCGCCATATACGGCTCGTCCAGAAGTCCTTCCACGGTCCGGTCATCTGCACACTTCTGCTCCGGCCACTGACCTCCAGTCCAGTATCGCCAGTAAAGTGACAGAGTGCAAACTCTGTTATTCCACAGAGCCGCTAGAAGGAGCGCTATATGGCAATGTGTGTGAACTCAGTTAACACCACTGAGTCGCAAAGTAAACACGCTAGGGTGCTGTCTAGCGTTGAAAGCGAACCCTGTTGCATCACAGAACCGCTGAGACAAACTTCTGTGTCCTGTTAGGCACCCAGGTACACAGTTGACTGGTAAGCGAACATAGAAAGTGATCATGCGCTAATGTCCTCGCGGGAGTCACCCGCATTCTATGGCGTCTGAACGCCAGGCCCTGAATACGGCAATCAAACTCCTCACCGGTTATGCCGGTAATCTAAGGCATCTAAGACACCGACTATGACCAGCTAGCTTACCAAGCTCCTCACCGATTAGGTCGGTATTGTAATGACGTATTTCAGCCGCCCCAACCACACACACGCATGACCATACTGGCGCAAAGCATATAACGGTTGATACTAGCGCACAGCCGTGCGGTAAGGACAGCCTTTTATAGCAGCCACGACAAAAAGACCTTCCAGGAAGGACCAATGGGAAGCTGCTTCAGAATATAAAGATCTACAGGGCCTTCCTGAAGGACCAATAGGAGTGGCAGCTGTATCTGAGCATGTGACCCCTGATCTCCAATGGGAGATCTTACCCTGGGCATGCTCAGGTGAAGCAACAAAGGACTTAGTCCCAAATCTGCCTGCTCTAACTCTGGTTGCAGCAGAAAGTCTCTGCACAGTACTGGGCCGGGCAAGACGCTGGGACCGACGTCTCTGCTGAGCAGGAAACTCTGTGGCCGGAGACTGATGGGGGACCGCAGCGGGAACAGCTCGAGATTCCCCTTGTGCAGCAGTGGGAACTTGAACCCTAACATTACCCCCCCTCCTAGCGCCCCCCCCCTTCTTTTTGCCTCGCTGCGATCAAAGGCAATGATGAGCTGCGGAGCATGAACATGCTCGGCAGGCTCCCAGGACCTTTCCTCAGGCCCATAACCCCTCCAATCCACCAAATAAAATTTTTTGCCTCGTACCACCTTGCACCCAACAATGGCGTTCACCTCATGATCGTCGGTAGATGAACTCGACGTCCCGGCAGATGACTTGGAAAACCGGGAAATGGCCACGGGTTTCAGGAGGGACACTTGAAAGTTGTCGGTCATACCAAGGCGAGGCGGAAGGGCTAGGCTGTAAACCACCGGGTTCACCTGCCCAAGAACTTTAAAGGGACTCAAAAAGCGAGGAGCCAACTTGGTGGACTCTACACGTAGCCTGATTTTTCGGGCAGAGAGCCACACTACAGTCATGGCCAAAAGTTTTGAGAATGACACAAATATTATATTTTCACATGATCTGCTGCCCTCTGGTTTTTATGTGTGTTTGACAGATGTTTTTATCACAGACAGAAATATAATAATTGCAAACATATGAGTAACAAAAGCTTATATTGACAGTTAGAATGAGTTAATGCAGCAAGTCAATATTTGCAGTGTTGACCCTTCTTCTTCAGGACCTCTGCAGTTCTCCCTGGCATGCTCTCAATCAACTTCTGGACCAAATCCTGACTGATAGCAGTCCATTCTTGCACAATCAATGCTTTCATTTTGTCAGAATTTTTAGGTTTTTGTTTGTCCACCCGTCTCTTGATGATTGACCACAAGTTCTCAATGGGATTAAGCTCTGGGGAGTTTCCAGGCCATGGACCCAAAATCTCTATGTTTTGTTCCCTGAGCCATTTAGTTATCACCTTTGCTTTATGGCAAGGTGCTCCATCATGCTGGAAAACGCATTGTTGATCGCCAAACTGCTCTTGGAGGGTTGGGAGAAGTTGCTCTTGGAGGACATTCTGGTACCATTCTTTATTCATGGCTGTGTTTTTAGGCAAGACTGTGAGAGAGCCGATTCCCTTGGCTGAGAAGCAACCCCACACATGAATGGTTTCAGGATGCTTAACAGTTGGCATGAGACAAGACTGGTGGTAGCGCTCACCTTGTCTTCTCCGAATGAGGCGTTTTCCTGATGTCCCAAACAATCGAAAAGGGGATTCATCAGAGAAAATAACTTTACCCCAGTCCTCAGCAGTCCACTGCCTGTGCCTTTTGCAGAATATCAGTCTGTCCATGATGTTTTTTCTGGAGAGAAGTGGCTTCTTTGCTGCTCTCCTTGAGACCAGGCCTTGCTCCAAGAGTCTCCGCCTCACAGTGCGTGCAGATGCACTCACACCTGCCTGCTGCCATTCCTGAGCAAGCTCTGCACTGCTGGTAGCCCGATCCCACAGCTGAAACACTTTTAAGAGACGGTCCTGGCGCTTGCTGGTCTTTCTTGGGCGCCCTGGAGCCTTTTTGGCAACAATGGAACCTCTCTCCTTGAAGTTCTTGATGATGCGATAGCTTGTTGACTGAGGTGTAATCTTTCTAGCTGCGATACTCTTCCCTGTTAGGCCATTTTTGTGCATTGCAATGATGACTTCACATGTTTCTTTAGAGATAACCATGGTTAACTGAAGAGAAACAATGATGCCAAGCACCAGCCTCCTTTTAAAGTGTCCAGTGGTGTGATTCTTACTTAATCATGACAGATTGATCTCCAGCCATGTCCTCATCAACACCCACACCTGTGTTAATGGAGCAATCACTGAAAAGAGGTTGGCTGGTCCTTTTAAGGCAGGGCTGAAATGATGTTGAAATGTGTTTTGGGGGATAAAGTTCATTTTCTAGCCAAATATTGCCTTTGCAAGTAATTGCTGTTAAGCTGATCACTCTTTAAAACATTCTGGAGTATATGAAAATTGCCATTAGAAAAAGTGAAGCAGTAGACTTTGTAAAAATTAATATTTGTGTCATTCTCAAAACTTTTGGCCATGACTGTAGGTCACCCGGAGCAAATGTAGGAGCTGGGTGCCGATGGGCATTGGCCGAAGACCTCATCCTCTCTTTGGAAGCCTGAATGCCATCCTGGGTGCGGTCCCAAATGTCCCGTGCCTCCACAGCCCAGTCTGCCACCCTGGAATCGGCGGAAGACACGTGCATGGGCACTGGTACCCGCGGATGCTGACCGTAGTTCAGGAGGAATGGGGTCTGTCCGGTGGAGTCAGCCACAGCATTATTTAGAGCGAACTCAGCCCACGGTAGCAAGGATGCCCAGTCATCCTGCCTGGCAGAGATAAAATGTCGCAAGTATGTGACCAAGGTCTGGTTGGCCCTCTCTGCCAACCTATTGATCTCGGGATGGTATGCAGAGGAGAGATTCAACTCAATGCTGAGTAAACGACACAGCTCTCTCCAGAACCGAGACGCAAACTAGGGACCTCGATCACTGACAATTTTGTCTAGCATACCGTGTAGGCGGAAAATATGCCTAATGAATACTGCTGCCAATGCCCGTGCAGACGGTAACCGTGGTAACGGCACCAAGTGCACCATTTTAGAGAAGTGGTCGGTTATCACCCAGATGATGGTGCAGCCCCGAGACTTGGGTAAACCCACCACAAAATCTATCCTGACCATCTCCCAGGGCCTGTCTGCCACCAGCAAAGTTAAAAGTAGCCCAGCCGGCCGTTGTCGAGGGGCTTTATTCTTGGCGCAGGAGACGCACGCCTGAACATACTCCGTGACATCACGGGCCATCTGCGGCCACCAATAAGTCCTCGCCAGCAACTCAGAAGTCCTTTTTGTCCCAAAATGTCCACCCACCCTGGACGAATGTGCCCAAGAGAGTACTTCCGGTCGCAAATTGATGGGCACAAAAGTCTTGCCCGGAGGCACAGACTCAAGCGAAACCGGAGCCACCGTTCTTAGGCTCTCTGTGGGGACAATAAGCCGAGGCTCCTCCTCCACCTCCTCAGAGGACACCATGGAGCGAGAAAGAGCGTCGGCGCGAATGTTCTTCTCACCGGAGAAGAAATGGAGGGTGAAATGGAACCGGCAGAAGAACAAGGACCATCTGGCCTGACGGGAATTTAGCCGCTGGGCTGTCTGCAAATACACCAAATTCTTGTGGTCTGTGAATACTTGGAATGGGAAGCGAGCCCCCTCCAGAAGATGTCTCCACTCGGAGAAGGTCAACTTCATAGCCAGTAACTCCCTGTCCACGATGGAATAATTCCTCTCTGCTGGTGTAAAGGTCTTGGAAAAGAAGAAGAAGGGATGCTTCCGACCCTGGGCATCCTATTGAAAAAGGACTGCTCCAGCACCAACAGAAGAGGCATCCACCTCTAAAATAAACGGTTTATTGACATCGGGGCGATGTAAGATGGGAGCACTGGCGAAATGCGACTTGATGGAGGAGAATGCCTTGGTGACCTCCTCTGACCACAACTTGGGATTAGCTCCCTTCTTGGTGAGGGCTACCAAGGGAGCTACCAAAGTAGAGAAGTGGGGAATAAATTGGCGATAGTAGTTAATGAACCCCATAAAGCGCTGCACCGCTTTAAGGGAGTGGCGTTCTTGCCAATCCATTACAGCCTGTAGTTTGGCAGGATCCATAGCCAATCCCTGGGCGGAGATGATATAGCCCAGGAAAGGTAGAGACTCCTGCTCAAACATGCACTTCTCCAACTTCGCATATAGGGAATTTGCTCGCAAGAGGTCAAAGACCTTGCAGACATCTCTCCGGTGGGAGGCCATATCTGGAGAATAGATGAGAATGTCATCCAGATAGGCTACCATCGAGGTGGTCAACATATCCCGGAAGATGTCATTCACAAAGTCTTGGAAGACAGCTGGGGCATTACAGAGCCCAAAGGGCATTACCAGGTATTCGTAATGCCCATCCCTGGTGTTAAATGCAGTCTTCCATTCGTCCCCCTCACGGATGCGAATCAGGTTATATGCAACCCGCAGGTCTAGATTAGTAAATACCCTTGCTCCCCGAAGCCTGTCAAAGAGCTCAGAGATTAGCGGCAAAGGATACTTATTTTTCACGGTGATAGCGTTGTGACCCCTATAATCAATGCACGAACGTAATTCTCCATTCTTCTTCTGCACAAAGAAGAACCCCGCTCCCGCTGGTGACACCGACTTCCTAATGAATCCCCTTGCCAAGTTCTCCTGAATATATTGGGACATGGCCTCTGTCTCAGGAAGAGAGAGGGGATAAACCCTTCCTCTAGGAGGCTCAGCTCCAGGCAAGAGGTCGATAGGACAGTCATAGGGGCGATGAGGCAGAAGAGTCTCTGCAGCCTTCTTCGAGAAAACGTCAGCATAGGACCAATAGACCTTGGGAAGAGGAGAGAGGTCTATGGGTATCTCAGTGGTGGTGACCTGCACGCTGTCCCTAATGCATCTGCCTTTACATAAATTACCCCAACCCAGAATTCTTCCTGAAGACCACTCAATATGGGGAGAGTAGTGGCGGAGCCAGGGTAATCCCAACAAAACCTCATCTATACCCTCAGGGAGGATAAAAAATGATATATTCTCCTGATGGGAAGAAGACATAGACAAGGTGAGTGGGACAGACTGATGGGTGATTTGTGTGGGCAGAATTGCTCCGTTCAACACCCGTACCGACACTGGTTCAGCCAGCAACACCAAAGGCATAGTGTGGCGAGAAGCAAAAGAGGACGACATAAAATTCCCCTCTGCCCCAGAATCCACACACAGCTTGACGTGTAGGGTGGTAGAACCATGGGTAATTATCCCCTTGAGGAGCACTTTAGGGGCAAAACTCATGGCGTCTAGTGACCCTGTTCCTACGGCTACTGGGCGCGACCGTTTATTCAGCCGCTGTGGACATCGGTTGGCAAAATGTCCCTGCTGCTGGCAAATATAACAAATCGGGGATGGACGAGTGACCCGAGACTTAGATCCCACAGGAGTAACCTCCTAAAGGTCAGGAGCCTGAACGGGCGACTCCAGAAGGGTGGCGAAGGTAGGAGCCAACCGAACCCTCTGCCTGCACTGGGCACGTTCCAGCCTCCGCTCGTGGAAACAGAGGTCGACGCGGGTGGAAATAGCGATAAGCTTCTCCATTGTGGCAGGAATCTCCCTGGTAGCCAAGGCGTCTTTCACATGACCCGCCAGTCCATCTAGAACACGGGAATGAGGACTTTATCTGGCCACTCTAATTCCAAGGCCAGAGTCCGAAATTGGACAGCAAAATGGCTGACCAAAGCCGAACCCTGGGTACTTGCCAGCAGTTGGAGCGCCTTATCGTGGGTGACCTGAGGTCCTAGAAAAACCTTTTTCAGAGCCTCCAGAAAACAAGAAGCGCTCTGCACCACATGGTCATCGCACTCCCACAGCGGCGTTGCCCACTCCAACGCTCTGCCCGACAGAAGAGCTATCACAAAGCCCACTTGTGCCTGATCCGTGGGGAAACGTGCAGCCAGAAGCTCGAGGTGTATGGAGCACTGACTCACGAATCCCCGACATTGCTTGCTGTCACCAGCAAACTTGTCTGGAAGTGGGAGGTGGGACAATGTAGGGGCAGAGGTGGCAGAGGACAAACTGGCTGTAGATACGCTAGCAGCCTGAACAGCGACTGCGGTAACATCCACAGCTGAGGTTGTGCGCTCAAGAGCCGCCAACCTACCCTCCAGCTGCTGGATGTACAGCTGTAAACGCTGTTCATTCGCCATTTTACTAGCCAGATCCTGGCGCTAGTATTATGTTAGGGTCTGCGGAACGCACCAAATATAAGATGTAGAGAGGTGCGTTCGCAGCCCGGGGTGCACCGTGCAGGCGGAGCCTGCTGCTAGTAAGATGGCACAAGAAGCGAACTCTGTTATTCCACAGAGCCGCTAGAAGGAGTGCCGCAGCGCTATATGGCTATGTGTGCGAACTCAGTTGGCATCACTGAGTCGCAAAGTAAACACGCTAAGGCGCTGTCTAGCGTTGACAGCGAACCCTATTGCATCACAGAACCGCTGAGACAAACTTCTGTGTCCTGTTAGGCACCCAGGTACACAGTTGACCCGCAATCTATGGCATCTGAACGCCAGGCCCTAAATACGGCAATCAAACTCCTCACCGGTTATGCCGGTAATCTAAGGCATCTAAGACACCGACCCTGACCAGCTAGCATTCCAAGCTCCTCACCGATTAGGTCGGTATTGTAATGGCGTATTTCAGCCGCCCTAACCACACATACGCATGACCATACTGGCGCAAAGCATATAACGGTTGATACTAGTGCACAGCCGTGCGGTAAGGACAGCCTTTTAAAGCAGCCACGAGAAAAAGACCTTCCAGGAAGGACCAATGGGAAGCTGCTTCAGAACATCAAGAGCTACAGGACCTTCCTGAAGGACAAATAGGAGTGGCAGCTGTATCTGAGCATGTGACCTCTGATCTCCAATGGGAGATCTTGCCCTGGGCATGCTCAGATGAAGCAACAAAGAACTTAGTCCCAAATCTGCCTGCTCCAACACTGGTTGCAGCAGCAAGTCTCTGCACAGTACTGGGCCGGGCAAGACGCTGGGACCGACGTCTCTGCTGAGCAGGAACCACTGCAGACGGATGGGGGACCGCAGCGGGAACAGCTCGAGATTCCTCTTGTGCAGGAGTGGGAACTTGAACCCTAACATACAGTACACTTTTTTACTTTTTATATTCTGTTGTTATCCATACTGAGCCTGTGAGAGTCTGTGTCTGTTACTCCGCAAATATATATGGAGATTAAAATTTTTCACCCTCACCGTATACAGCTGTAAACTTCTGATACAGTACCATATAGCTGCTGGTATTTTGGGTACATTTTCACAAACATGAGGAAGTATGGTGGAAGAGGCCGCGGACGTGGCCGTGGGGGGCCACCTGGTACTGATGGTGGTGGTGCATCTGCTGGTAGTGCCAAAAACACAATAGCACCTAAGGCAGGAGGGTCGAACCTTCGTCATCGTCTGGCTCCAGAAGGCCTGGAAGGCTCCCTTTTCTGGGACTACGTAAACCGCTTTTAAAGCCGGAGCATCAGGAACAGGTTTTGGCATACATTGTCGAAACAGCCTCCAGCTCTATCGCCTCCTCTTCTGAAGTTTCAAAAACTCCAAGCACTGAGTCGTCAGTGCAGGCTTCTGATCAGGAACAACCCCTTCACTTGTGTCCTTCACTCCCACCAAAAGGGAAGGATGCGGCAGGCCACACTTCAGATTACTCCATGGAGCTCTTTTCACATATCATGCCTGGGTTATCAAGTCAAATCCTGAATTCCCCAGTCCAACATGAATCTGACATGGAGTGCACTGATGCACAGCCACTGTTATATGATTGTGCTGGTACATTCAACCAGAGCACTACTACATTGCACTCACAGTCTACTGAGCCAGAATGTGACCCTGATGAAACTCAGGTGCCCCTTCCTGCATACTATACCACCTTACACGGTGACACAGAGGAAGGTGCACATGAAATTGAAGAGGAGGTGATGGATGACCCAGTTGTTGACCCTGATTGGCATCCAGTGGCGGAAGAGGGTGCCGCTGGCAATAGCTCAGAAGAGGAGGAGAATCTGCAGCAGGTATCAACATCGCAGCTGGGATTATCTGGCAGGCCCGTAGCAATCCAAAAAGGTGTTAACAAAGCAAAAAGAGTTGCAGGATAGCTTGGTCAGACGGCCAAATTAGCACAGCGTGCAAGCCCTGAAAATTTATACCATAGTAGGAAGAGTCCAGTGTGGTAATTTTTTGACCAAAATCCTATTGATGAGGCAAAGGTTATCTGTAAGAAGTGTGGAAGGACCTTTAGCTGAGGGAAAACTCTCAGAAATTTGAATACCAGTTGCATGCTTAGACATTTAATGAACATGCACTTGCAAGCGTGGATGGACTACAAAACCTCAGGTAGCACATGTGCACCTGCTCCGACTGAAGTTAGCCAGCAACGCTCCATCGCTTCCCCCACTGTAAGCCCACCAGTTGGCACACCACCAGCAAAAAATGTTGAGGTGTCGTCGCAAGGCCAAAGCAGTCAGGGACTCACAATGTTTTTGCAACGAAAGACTGCATCTAGGCCATCACCACCACCATCACCATCACCAACCCCCTCTCAGTCTGTCATCTCCACCGATAGTTCCACCATACGCAGCTCTCAAGTCCAGCTCACCCTACCAGACAATCTGAGTAGGACAAGAAAGTACTCATCCTCTCATCCACGTACACAGGGTTTGAACGCCTACATTGCCAAACTGATCTCATTAGAGATGATGCCCTTCCGTTTGGTTGAAAGCGCAGCGTTCCGAGAGCTCATGGCCTATGCTGTCCCACGCTATGACCTACCCAGTCGGCACTTCTTTTCTAGAAAAGCCATCCTTGCCCACCACCTGCATGTGAAAGACCGCATTGTCCATGCACTCAAACAATCAGTGAGTGGAAAGGTGCACCTCACAACAGATGCATGGGCCAGTAGGCATGGCCAGGGCCGTTACGTGTCCATCCCTACGCACTGGGTTAATGTGGTGGATGCAGGGTCCACAGGGGACAGCGGTGGTGGGACAGTGCTGCCTAGCCCACGGTATAGGCAACAGCTGGCTGTAGGCATTCGACCATCCTCCTCCTCCAGAAGCGAAAGCTCGTCAACAGAGCACAGTCGCACGAGCACTCCATCCACAACTGCCAGTGTTCCACACGAGGTGTCCCACTATCGAACAGCTAGTGGTAAGCGTCAGCAGGCTGTTTTAAAAATGATGTCTTTGGGCGACAACAGACACACAATGGAGGTACTGGCCGGCTACTTGCAGCGAGAAACTGAATCATGGCTGGGCAGTATACATCTTGAGCCAGGCAAGGTAGTCAGTGAAATAAAACGATAGATCAACATATCAGTTACTATGTGTACCATATCATGACAAGTATGCTGACATCATGTCAGAAGTTAGTAAACTGAATATATGAGGACCATAATGGACCAACTGCATATATAATATATAGCAACACCGAGAGAAATAAGCAGTCAAAGGTCAAATGTAGCAAAAATAGAAAACACTTTATTATTGTAATAGGATAAAAGAATAGCACAGCAGATAAATACCGCATGTGCCTCAGTGCAAATACAGAAGACAGAGGAAGCCGCATGTGGTAGACTAAATACACTAATGGCTAATACTACTTGTAACAGATAGTATTCAACATAATTATAATGCATAAATGTACATACAGAGGTAGGTAAATGTACATACAAAGGTAGATAAATGTGCATGCAGAGATAGATAGTCGAAGGTAATGTAGTACATACCAATACGGTCACAGTGTGACCTCAGGGGTGGCAGGGGCAGCCGGTGTGGTCAGTCACACTGTGACCATATTGGTATGTACTACATTACCATCGACTATCTATCTCTGCATGCACATTTATCTACCTTTGTATGTACATTTACCTACCTCTGTATGTACATTTATGCATTATAATTATGTTGAATACTATCTGTTACAAGTAGTATTAGCCATTAGTGTATTTAGTCTACCACATGCGGCTTCCTCTGTCTTCTGTATTTGCACTGAGGCACATGCGGTATTTATCTGCTGTGCTATTCTTTTATCCTATTACAATAATAAAGTGTTTTCTATTTTTGCTACATTTGACCTTTGACTGCTTATTTCTCTCGGTGTTGCAAGGTAGTCAGTGATAACGGCCGTAATTTTGTGGCGGCCATAGCCCTGTCAAAACTCAGACACATACCTTGCCTGGCTCACACCTCGAACCTGGTGGTGCAGTGCTTCATAAATAATTTTCTGGATTTACCAGCCCTGGTCCATAAGGTGCGAAGACTGTGCTCGCACATCCGTCGCTCTCCCGTAGACTCCAGTCGTATGCAGAGGCTGCAGCGATTGCTCTACCTCCCCAAGCACAGCCTAATCATAGTCATTGCAAAAAGGTGGAACTCCACCATGCACATGGTTGAGAGGCTGTGCGAACAGAGGCAGGCTGTAATGCATTTGTGGGAGGATACACGGGCAGGTAGTTTGAGGGCAGACATGGAGTTGTCGGGTGTGCAGTGGTCAAAGCTGAAAGACCTCTGTAAAGTCCTTCAGTGTTTTGAGCAATGCACACGGCTGGTAAGCGCAGACGACGCCATCATAAGCACATTAAGGATCAGGCGTCTGCAGCAGAGGAGGAAGAGGAGGAGGGAAGCCTTGATGACAGTCAGCCATTGTCTGCTCAGGGAACTGTCCTGGATGAGGTGGAGGAAGAAGAGGAAGATTAGGAGGAGGATTAGGGGAATGATTATTTTGGGGAGGAGGATGCTTCTCAGGGGAAAGTGAAAATGTTGGCTTGCAAAGGTCAGGTACAGGGTTTGTGCGTGACTGGAGGGATGTGGATTTGGCAGAAAGTGCTCCTCCACCCACCACTGGCAGTGCATCATTGACACCTGGAACATTGGCCCACATGTGTGATTATGTCTTGCGGATCCTAAAAAGGGACCCCCGCACTGCCAAAATGATGAAATATGAAGACTACTGGTTGGCCAGCATCCTTGATCCACGCTATAAAGGCAAATTACAGAACATCATGCTACAGGAGGACCTAGAGCTAATATTGGCAAACATACAAGCAACTCTTGTAAACCGTTTGTGAGAGGCATTCCCAGCACACAGCAGCGGTGCAGATTCTACCACGAGCCATAGTGGGCCAAATGGAAGAGGTGTTCGTGGTGCACACAGCCGAAGTGGCATTGGAGATAGGGGTTTCATGACCATGTTGTGGGCTAATTTCTCAAGTACCGCTCACACAACTGTTAATACTGAATAGATTAAAACAGACAGGAGACAGCAGTTGTTAACAATGGTACAAAATTACCTCTCCTCCTCTATCGATGTTCTCCCTCAAAGTTTACTCCCCTTTGACTACTGGGCCTGTAAACTGGACACCTGGCCTGAATTGGCACAATATGCCTTACAGGAACTCGCTTGCCCTGCTGGTAGTGTGCTATCAGAAAGAGTCTTCAGTGCTGCTGGATCAATCCTGACAGAAAGAAGGACCCCGCTGTCGACCAAAAATGTTGGTGATCTCACCTTCATTAAAATGAACCATGCCTGGGTTTCAAAGGATTTTGTACCACCTTCCCCTGATGACACATTAGTTGCCAGCAAAATGGCTCGCTTTATGCTACTCTTCCTCCGACTTCTCCAATTCCTCCATTTTACAGCTGCTGAACGTCCAGCCTACACCTCAACATATGCCAGTTTTTCCACCTCCCTAACTAGGCTGCCCCCCCCAGGGCCGGCGTCAGCACCTGGCGCACCCTCGCAAGAGCCGGTTCCCTGAGCAGGTGGGGGGCCCACTCGTGGGCGACGGCACTGGCACAGGGCCCCTCATAGTACGCAAAAGTGTCTCTGATAGTGGGGGGGGGCCCACTTGCCTTCAGACACACCGGCGTACTTTGAGGGGCCCTTTGCCAGTGCTGTTGTCAATGAGTGGGCCCCCCCTGCTTGCTCAGGGCCCCAGCACTTGCAATAATTACCTCTCCCTGCTCCACCACTGTGACGTCTTCCGCGTTTCCTGACAGTGACATTCAGGTCAGAGAGCGCGATGACATCATGTCTGTACGCCCTCTGCCTGAATAGTCTAAGTGCAGAGAGCTGGAAGATGGCGACACTGATGAGTCCAGAGTAGAGCAGTGCCCAGCGAGGAGAGGTATTTCATTTGTTGTATTGTTTGGAGCAATATATGGGGAGCATTATACACTATAGAATGATATATGGGGCCCATGATACACTGGAGCATCATCCATGGTGCCTATCATATACTGGAGCATTCTAAATGGGGGACATACGACACTGGAGCAGCATCTACGGGGCCCATTATACACTGAAGCATTATAAATGGGGCCCATTTTATATGGAGCATTATATTGGCCCATCATACGCTGGAGCATTATCCATGGGGCCCATCATAAACTGGAGCATTCTAAATGGGGGACATCAGACACTGGAGCTGCATCTACGGGGCCCATTGTACACTGGAGCATTATAAATGGGGCCCATTATACATGGAGCATTATATTGGCCCATCATACGCTGGAGCATCATCCTGGGGCCCATCATGTACTGGAGCATTGTAAATGGGGGACATCAGACACAGGAGCAGCATCTACGGGGCCCATTATTCACTGGAGCATTATAAATGGGGCCCATTATATATGGAGCATTATTTTGGCCCATCATACACTGGAGCATCATCCATGGGGCCCATCATATACTGGAGCATTCTAAATGGGGGACATCAGACACTGGAGCAGCATCTAGGGGGCCCATAATACACTGGAGCATTATAAATGGGGCCCATTATATATGGAGCATTATATTGGCCCATCATACACTGGAGTATCATCCATGGGGCCCATCATAAACTGGAGCATTCTAAATGGGGGACATCAGACACTGGAGAGGCACCTACGTGGCCCATTATACACTGAAGCATTATAAATTGGGCCCATTATATATGGAGCATTATATTGGCCTATCATACTGTGGAGCATCATCCATGGGGCCCATCATATACTGGAGCATTCTAAATGGGGGACATCAGACACTGGAGCAGCATCTACGGGGCCCATTATACACTGAAGCATTATAAATGGGGCCTATTATATATGGAGCATTATATTGGCCCATCATACACTGGAGCATCATCCATGGGGCCGATCATATACTGGAGCATTCTAAATGGGGGACATCAGACACTGGAGCAGCACCTATGTGGCCCATTATACACTGAAGCATTATAAATTGGGCCCATTATATATGGAGCATTATATTGGCCCATCATACACTGGAGCATCATCCATGGGGCCGATCATATACTGGAGCTTTCTAAATGGGGGATATCAGACACTGGAGCAGCATCTACGGGGCCCATTATACACTGAAGCATTATAAATGGGGCCCATTTTATATGGAGCATTATATTGGCCCATCATACTCTGGAGCATTATCCATGGGGCCCATCATAAACTGGAGCATTCTAAATGGGGGACATCAGACACTTGAGCAGCATCTACGGGGCCCATTATACTCTGGAGCATTATAAATTGGGCCCATTATATATGGAGCATTATGTTGGCCCATCATACGCTGGAGCATCATCCATGGGGCCCATCATATACTGGAGCATTCTAAATGGGGGACATCAGACACTGGAGCAGCATCTACGGGGCCCATTATACACTGGAGCATTATAAATGGGGCCCATTATATATGGAGCATTATATTGGCCCATCATACACTGGGGCATCATCCATGGGGCCCATCATAAACTGGAGCATTCTAAATGGGGGACATCAGACACTGGAGCAGCATCTACGTGGCCCATTATACACTGGAGCATTATAAATGGGGCCCATTATGTATGGAGTATTATATTGGCCTATTATCCTCTGGAGCATCATCCATGGGGCCCATCATATACTGGAGCATTCTAAATGGGGGACATCAGACACTGGAGCAGCATTTACGGGGCCCATTATACTCTGGAGCATTATAAATGGGGCCCATTATATATGGAACATTATATTGGCCCATCATACGCTGGAGCATCATCCATGGGGCCCATCATATACTGGAGAATTCTAAATGGGGGACATCAGACACTGAAGCAGCATCTACGGGGCCCATTATACACTGAAGCATTATAAATGGGGCCCATTATATAAGGAGCATTATATTGGCCCATGACACACTGGAGCATCATCCATGGGGCCCATCATATACTGGAGCATTCTAAATGGGGGACATCAGACACTGGAACAGCATCTACGGGGCCCATTATACACTGGAGCATTATAAATGGGGCACATTATATATGGAGCATTATATTGGCCCATCATACATTGGAGCATCATCCATGAGGCCCATCATAAACTGGAGCATTCTAAATGGGGGACATCAGACACTGGAGCAGCATTTATGGGGCCCATCATACACTGGAGCATCATCCATGGGGCCCATTATATATGGAGCATTATATTGACCCGTCATACACTGGAGCATCATCCATGGGGCCCATCATATACTGGAGCATTCTAAATGGGGGACATCAGACACTGTAGCAGCATTTATGGGGCTCATCATACACTGGAGCATCATCCATGGGGCCCATCAAATACTGGAGCATCATATGAGGATCATTATGTCACGCTGTATAGCAGATATATATATGAGATGTCAGTAATCTATATCAAAAGGGCAACATACTATATAACATGCGCATAGATATATTATAACATGGATTTACCTGATAGAATGTCCAGTGGGTCAAAACGGAATCCGTTATACGCTGTCTCCGGCTAGAGGGTGACCGGGGTCTAAGCTGACCCTGAACTGGGGTCCTAACTAATCCCTCAACCTGGAGGTACTGTTAAAGGTACAGAGGTCCAGGCCACCAGCGTAAACCCTGTCTCCTATCAATCCCTGCCAACTGTATTCTAGTCCTAAGAAGGACCCTGAATACCACCAAAGGGAATGAACAGGTAACGGATAATGAACAGAAAGACATACAAGAAAGAGAAGGAATAAAGTAAATAAAGTCTTACATACAACACTCACACACAGTAGGAACACCTAAGGTCTCAGAGATAAACTATAAGCTATAAGAGTAAAAACAACTAATGAACTCTTAGCTTAAATATTCTCAGAACCGATCCAGACTGCTGAACTACATGAATGCTTTCACCGGCGTCTAACACCCAGACTGGCAGAAATATAAAGGAAACTAATTAGAACATAATCAAAAGCAGCCGGGCGAGGCTGCACCTAGCCTTAGCAAAGAGCTAGGAAAAATTAACTCTCACATTACCAAAAAACAAAGAAACAGAAGCTCAGCTGTGAGAAGTCAGAATGTGCAATCGCGACGATCTTTGTGGCGATGCACCCATGACAGTACCCCCCCTTCTACGAGGGGCCTCCGGACCCTCATGACCAGGTCTGTCCGGGTGAGTTGTGTGAAAGGTCCGTCCACGTTATCATTGACCACCACTGAAGGAGGAGGTAGAGGTGACGGTATGACTGGTGCCACATACTTTTTAAGTAATGACTTGTGAAACACATTATGAATTTTAAACGTAGGAGGGAGGTCCAGACGAAATGCCACAGGATTAATTATGGAACTGATCCTGTACGGCCCGATGAATCTGGGACCCAACCTCCAGGAGGGAACTTTAAGTTTAATATTCCTGGTAGACAACCACACCAGATCATTCACCTTCAGATCTCGACCAGAAACTCTCCCCCTATCAGCCATCCGTTTGTAACGGTTCTCCGTAACCTTCAGTCTTAACTGATCTGGAACTATCAGTCTCCCTGGAAGTCCCACAGGGGCGTCCCCCTGAGCCCCCAATACCTCCCCCTCAAGCTCAGAGCATACAGCTGACACCACAACTCCCTCCTGAGGAATAGGAACCGGATCATCCATCCTCCCGGTCCCTGGGAAAGTACGAGATAAGGCATCAGGAAGCAACTTTATTGAGCAGTCATATGCGCGATGAGGAGGTAACTCTTTACACCCCTTCTCTGAGAACATCTCCCCAAAGTCCTCCAGAAAAGGAGGCAAAGTCCTAGGCACAACTGCACCGATGACCGTGCTCATGCAGTTATTCTTGCAAAATTCACCCCACTGGCTTATCTTTCTGGATTGCCAATCAATCACTGGGTTATGTTTAGCCAACCAAGGAAGTCCCAACACAATAGGAGT
Source organism: Oophaga sylvatica (assembly GCA_033576555.1). Classification (NCBI taxonomy): domain Eukaryota; kingdom Metazoa; phylum Chordata; class Amphibia; order Anura; family Dendrobatidae; genus Oophaga; species Oophaga sylvatica. The sequence goes on from JARQOD010000003.1 coordinate 306,250,164, forward strand.
AGGTAGACCCTCCAACACATAACAAGACAATTGCTCTTTATGCATTGCCCCTACTCGAAGATCTATGTTATGAACAGCTTGAACCAAGCTACCTTGACCAAGAGGTCTAGAATCAATAGAGAGTATAGGGACCGGTTTGGCCAATACACTCAGTTGCATACCATGCACCTGGGCAAACCGAGCGTCCACAAGATTAGCCCCGGACCCACTATCAAGAAAAACAGAAATCCTCTCAGTTCTAGTACCAATCACCACCTCCGCAGGCACGATAAACTGAGAGGGATTTGGGGACGAAATACAGACTCCCAGGTTAACTCCTTGGGTCAAAGAGGTCCGGGATGGACAACCCCCAACAAAATGTCCCTCTCTCCCGCAAAAGAAACACCTTCTAGCCTTGCGGCGCACCGCCGATTCCCTCCTACAAAATGATGTCCCTCCCAACTGCATGGGTTCCTCAGAACAGACCAGGGGAACCTCAGTATAAGGGACTTTAGTAGTAGGTGGAGTCATCATGGGGGGCGGAGTTACCTCGCGTCTTCCCCGAAGTCGTCTATCAATGCGAATAGCGAGGGCCATAGCAGCCTCCAGTGATGGAGGAGAATCATACTGAGCCAACACATCTTTTAATTTGTCAGACAACCCTTGACAAAACTGGCTCCTAAGAGCTGGGTCATTCCACTGAGTATCTGTTGCCCATCTACGGAACTCAGAAGAATATTCCTCCGCTGGACGATTTCCCTGCCGTATTTTACGTAACTTTGTTTCAGCAAGGGAAACTCGATCCGGATCATCATATACCAGACCCAGGGCAGTAAAAAATCGATCCACTGACTGGAGATCTGGGGAGCCTGGAGGAATAGAGAACGCCCAAGATTGAGGGTCCCCTTGTAAGAGCGAGATAACAATTCCCACCCTCTGCTCTTCACTCCCAGATGACCGAGGCCGCAGCCGAAAGTACAATTTACATGCCTCCCGGAAAGTAAAAAATTTGTCCCGCCCACCAGTGAACCTGTCCGGGAGAGCAACCTTAGGTTCAGATCTGGTTTGCTCCGGGGGGGACAAAACCTTGGACTTAATGTCTGCAAATTCCATGGACAATCCCTGCAACTGCCGGGCCAGCTGGGCTACTGGATCCATGACAGCTGGGGAGAATCTTTTTAGGCCGGTGAAAATGTCACGCTGTATAGCAGATATATATATGAGATGTCAGTAATCTATATCAAAAGGGCAACATACTATATAACATGCGCATAGATATATTATAACATGGATTTACCTGATAGAATGTCCAGTGGGTCAAAACGGAATCCGTTATACGCTGTCTCCGGCTAGAGGGTGACCGGGGTCTAAGCTGACCCTGAACTGGGGTCCTAACTAATCCCTCAACCTGGAGGTACTGTTAAAGGTACAGAGGTCCAGGCCACCAGCGTAAACCCTGTCTCCTATCAATCCCTGCCAACTGTATTCTAGTCCTAAGAAGGACCCTGAATACCACCAAAGGGAATGAACAGGTAACGGATAATGAACAGAAAGACATACAAGAAAGAGAAGGAATAAAGTAAATAAAGTCTTACATACAACACTCACACACAGTAGGAACACCTAAGGTCTCAGAGATAAACTATAAGCTATAAGAGTAAAAACAACTAATGAACTCTTAGCTTAAATATTCTCAGAACCGATCCAGACTGCTGAACTACATGAATGCTTTCACCGGCGTCTAACACCCAGACTGGCAGAAATATAAAGGAAACTAATTAGAACATAATCAAAAGCAGCCGGGCGAGGCTGCACCTAGCCTTAGCAAAGAGCTAGGAAAAATTAACTCTCACATTACCAAAAAACAAAGAAACAGAAGCTCAGCTGTGAGAAGTCAGAATGTGCAATCGCGACGATCTTTGTGGCGATGCACCCATGACACATTATTTATGGGGCATCATATAGGGTATGGAGCATCATATGGAACACATATGGGGCCTATACTGTATGGAGCATTATATGGAGCCCATTCTGTATGGCGCAATATATGGGGCCCATCATATACTGTATGGAGCATTATATGAGACTCATTATACTGTATGGAGCAATATGTGGGGCTCATTCTACTCTATGGGGACCGTCCTATACTGTATGGCACATTATATGGGGACCATCATCAGGGTATGGAGCATCAAATGGAACACATATGGGACCTATTCTGTATGGAGCATTATATGGAGCCCATTCTGTATGGCGCAATATATGGGGCCCATCATATACTGTGTGGAACATTATATGGGACCAATTATTCTGTATGGAGCAATATATGGGGCTCATTATTCTGTATGGCGCACTATGTGGTGCCCATAATACTGTATGGAGTAATATACTGTCTGGTTTTTGAGCTATTGTAGAATTTAAAATAGATATCAGTCATGTAATGTAAGAAGTGAAGTATTTGTCATTGTACTATACCTATATTTCTGTGCTGTATCGGAGCATCATAAATTGTGGTATGTGTTAAAGGGGCCCACTGACACTATTTCGCCCGAAGCACACGAAAACCTGGAGCCATCCCTACCCCCCCACAACTTTAGCCAAATAACCCCAGTTTTCAATGCGTAACTATTATTATAAAGTAAATTAAGGTTGCCAAGCTTAAGTAATACGAATTGATGTCATTGTCATTGAAATGGGCACTGTAGGTGTGTTTACTGTCCTCCACTCCCTGCCGACTTTGGTTCCCCATTGACTTGCATTGGGTATCGTGTTTCAGTCGGACCTCCGACTTTTCCCGATAGTCGGCTGATTTCATTCGACTCGACTTTTGAGAAAGTCGGGTTTCATGAAACCCGACTCGACCCTAAAAAAGGCAAAGTCGCTCATCTCTAGTGGCAACAAAATTATTTTCCCGCACTTTTCCCGAATGTTACTGATTTTTACTGATGTTATAACATTTTGTTCGGGTTTCTAATCACAAATCCGAATGTGCCATATTCGTGCCGATTTTATTTTTGGCGATTGTTTTCCAAACAAACTCGCTAATCACTAGTCTCCAGTTCCTCCTTGTCTTCCACCTGGTCCACAGCAGAAAGTGTACAGTTGGCACATTATGACCTTGGTCATCCGACTTCCACCTCAACGCCTTCAAAATCAGTCAGTCAAAGCCCGAAGTCATGCAGCAGTCTCTTCTGCTTTTAGTTGACTCTGCTGGCTGTAGTTCCATAGCCCATCCACCTATCCTTGCCCCAGAAGTGAAAGAGACTGAGTGCACTGATGCCCAACTACTTGTTATAGTATGTCCAAAAGCTAGATCACATGGTCAGTGGACCACCTCAGGACATGTCAGATGATGACGAAACTCAGTTGCCTACTGCAGTGTTTATCTGCAGCCTGCAGACCGGCAAAGAGGGCACGGTTGAAGATTCGGTGGAAGATTATATGAGCTCTAATGAGGTCCTACACCCCACATGGAGTGGAGGCCATCCAAGTGACTTGCACAGTCAGGAAGAGGAGGTGACCACTCTGCCACACCAGCACAACAAAAGTGGGAGCAGGGTTAAAAGCACAGCAAGTACATTGGCTGTTACTGCCCACCATGCCAGGGAAATGAGCATACCAAAGACAGATCAAAAGAGCTCCTTGTCATTGCATTTCTTCAAAGAATGTACTGCCAACAAGCCACAGGTGGTTTGCACGCTGTGCCGTCAGACCCTGAAGTAAAGCATAAATGTTCTGAACCGGAGCACCACCTGTATGATGAAACCGCTGAATTCCAAGCATGATGTGCAATGGAGTACACACCTTGAAAGCTTGACAGATATGAGCCTCCTCCTGCTCCCTTATCTGCTGTGGTCTCAGTCTCTTCCTCTAGCTCACGATTAACAGGGCCACCTGCCTCCCCGCAAAGAGAGGATGTGACAGCATCACCACCACCAGTGTCACCGAGCATCACCACACCATCCCATGGAAGCGTTCAGCTTTCCATATTCCAATCTCTAGAGAGAAAGAGGATAAACCCCCATGACCACCTATAAGCCGTGGTCCTGAATGACAGCATTTCCAAATTACTGGTCTTTAAAATGCTGACATTCTGGTGGAGACAGACTGTTTTAAAAAACTGATTGTGGTGGGCAATCTCTGCCCTGCATAAATATGATGCATACCAAATCAGGTGTGGACTGGGCAACGTAATCAGTGGCAAGGTCCACATAACCACCAATACATAAACCAGTAAACTACGCCAGGGACATTACATCCCCCTAACTGCCCACTGGGTAAATGTAGTGGCGGCTGGGACAGAGGCAGAAGACCTTGTAGCCCATGTCCTACTACCATCGGGGATTGCTGGACATTTATCTGTTCAGGTTGTCTCCTCCATCTACTATGCTTTCTCCACCGCATACTCAGCCAGTCACAGTAAGACCTGAACCACCAACTTCAGCACTGCCAGGTGGAAACGACAGCAGGCTATTATGAAACTCCTATTTGGGGGACAAATCCCACAATGTGCATAAGCTGTGGTCTGTGGAACTCCATCTTGTAAATGCTGGAGAGACTGTGCGAGCATCAGCAGGCAATAGTGGAGTTTCAGCTGCAGCACACACGGTTAAGTCACTCTGCAGAACAATACCACTTCACCAACAATGAGTGGACCTCCATGTGGGACATGTGTGCCATCTTGCACTTCTTCAAATATTCCATCAAAATGGCCAACCCTGATGGCACCACCATCAGCATTAGCTAAATAGGAAAGAGTTCCTTACAGATAGAGCATTCAGTCTGTGGAATGCCTTACCAAAAAAGGTAGTCACTATGATTACAAACTTGCTGGACCTTGGTCTTTTTTCAATCCATGCAACTATTTAACTATGTAACCACTGCTATGCCTTCTGGAAAAAACAATTCAGGCCATGATGGATGAGTTGGTGGCACAGGAGGAAAAGGGGCAGGAGAAGCAGGGCAAATTCACACAGTTATCAAGCCTTTCATTCACACATGGCTCAGAGGGTGGGCTACTGCCCTTACAGTGGCCAGGTACCCATTTGTACAGCCAGGGGACAGTTTTGGCAGATGATGATGATGAGGAGGAGCAACAACTGTCACGAGCATCACTGCAGCATGGCAGGGGGAATACAAAGTACCTAGAAGACAAAATCCCCGCTAAGAACAGCTTGTTGTTGCCTCTGGGCAGCCTGGCAAAAATGAGCCAATACATGCTGCAGTAACTGTGCATAGAACACCGAATTGCTCTTATTGTTACTAGAGCAGATTACTGGGTAGCCACACTGCTTCATCCCCACTAGAAGGACAATGTACCTTCATTACTTTCTCTCAAATATATTGCAAACCATATATCTGCAAAGACGTGATCAGCGGTCAGCTGGTACCGCTCATTAAAGTCATGAATATGCACATATTCATGACTTTAATGAGCGGTAACACGTGACCGCTGAACACAGGCGCCGGGACCGTGGGAGAAGAGCAGGGCAGAGACACGCTGGCAGGAAGGGTAGGTATAAGCTATGATATTTACCTGTCCCGTTCCGCTGTGTCCTCCTGTCCTCTTGCTGTGATGTTCAGGCAGAGGGCGCGATGACGTAGTTACTGCGCGCAGCACCCTCTGCCTGATCATTGACTGCTGGAGGACCCGGAAGACAGCGGCGGAACGGGTGACAGGTAAATATCGCAGGTGCCGGGGCCCTGAGCGAGCGGTGACACCGGCACCTGTCCTCCATAGCGCGCCGGTGTCCCCGCCTGCTCAGGACACCGGCACCTGGCCCCCAGCAACGAGAGGTGAGTATGTCTTTTTTTTTTTCGGTTGCAGCAGCAGCGGCAGCAATTGAGGCCTATACTATGGAGCATAATCTATGGGGGCACAATCTATGGATCATATATGGGGGCATAATCTATAGGGGCATAATCTATGGGGGCACAATCTATGGAGCATCAATGGGGGCACAATCTATGGGGGCACAATCTATGGATCATATATGGGGGCATAATCTATGGGGGCACAATCTATGGATCATATATGGGGGCATAATCTATGGGGGCACATTCTATGGGGGCACAATCTATGGAGCATCAATGGGGGCACAATCTATGGAGCATCTATGGGGGCACAATCTGTGGAGCATCTATGGGGGCACAATCTGTGGAGCATCTATGGGGGCATAATCTATGGAGCATCTATGGGGCAAAATCTATGGATCATCTATGGGGGCACAATCTATGGAGCATCTATGGGGGCATAATACATGGGCAGCATATAGGGCATAATCTCATTTTCCACCCTAGGCTTAGACTCGAGTCAGTAAGTTTTCCCAGTTTATTGTGGCAAAATTAGGGGGTAGGCTTATACTCGGGTCGGCTTATACTCGAGTATATATGGTATCTGACCAAGATGAGCAAAGACCACTCCCCATTTTCTAGACCACTTTGTCTTTTCTAGTAATGTGGCAAATACATAAATCTCAGCAGAAGTCTCTTTGCCATTTGTAGGCCAAACAAATAATTGTACTGTACCGCTGTGTCTATACTAGTAGTGGGTCTAAAAAAATAATTGCACTCTACAGCGTTTTTTTGCGAGTAGTGTGTGTAAAAAAGGTTGTTACTCTGCAGCTGTCTTTTTATGATTAGTGTGTATAAAAATTATTTTATTCTACCTCTTTGTCCATACGAGTAGTGTGCCTAAAAAATGTTTCTGCTCTGCAGCCGTATTTTTGTGTGTGTATTTTTCCTGAGTAGTGTGTATGAAAAGAATTTCTACTATGTAGCCGTCTATTTCTCATTTGTGGACCTTAACAATCATTTTATTCTACCGCTGTATCTATACGAATAGTGTGTCTAAAAAGTGATTCTACTCTGCAGCTCTCTCTTTCCCATTTGTGGGCCAGAAAACCTCTGTTTTGCCTTTACCAAATGGCCTCTGGGAGTACTGTGTCAAAAAGCCTTTGTTTGTAGCATTAAAAAAAAAAATTGTACTGTATCAAAATAGGGACCATATCAGATGAAAGAGCTGGATTTTGCTACGTGCTTTGTAAGGTTTTCCACATTTCTGGCATGCTATCCCTCCGTTCTGGGGTGGTTCCGGTGCCCCAGCTGCTTTGGTGACTTCATCTTCCTCTGCCTTGTGCTTCCATTGAGCCCCTGTTGTCAGGTGAGGACACTGTCAATATTGCATCTACCATCTTGCCCTAGTATCCCTGCATTTTCCAATCTTGCTCTAGAGATGGAAGTAAGTATGGAACATTGTGCTTGTAGTGGGGATCCAGCAGGCTAGTCACCTAGTAATAAGCACTTATAACAATCTGGAAAACTTGGCAGCTGTTGTGCATGCACGGCAGCATGTATTGCTTCATGTGTGCAAGGCTTCCCAGAGGCAATGACAAGTTGTCCTCGGTGGGAGATGTGTCGTCTGGATTCTCTGTATCATCTGTATCATCTGTATGCTCTGTACCCCCCCAGCCACACTCCATTGATGACCATGACCTGGTTTGAGTGCCACACTGCTGTGAATATAGTTGTTCCTCATCCTCCTCCTCCTCCTCATTCTCCTTCTCCTCCTCATCATCCAAAACTGTCCACTAGCTGGACATTTGTGTACCTGACCACTTTTGGTACAATAATCCATCCTGAAAGATTTGTTTGGATGCCTGGATTGATAATGGTGTGATTGGTCCCTGTTCCCCCTCCACCTCCTCCTTTTCCTCCTGTGCCATCACATCATCCATCATCGCCTAAAGGTTTGTTTTTTTAGGAGGCACAGAAGTGGGATACTATCAGTGCTGGTGGCATTATCAACGCTGGACTTATTAGTGGAGTATTCCAAGCAGTGCAACACCGCACACACATCCGACATGAAGGACCACTCATTGTTGGTGAAGAGATGTTCTGCAGAGCGACTCACCTGTGCGTGCAGCAGCTCATATCCCACTATTGCCTACTGTTGCTCGCACAGTCTCTCCAGCATATGCAAGGCGGAGTTCCTCCTTATGGATACGTCGGGGAGCATGAAGGCAGAAGTGATGATGCACCACAGACAGGCCAGCAGCAGGGTGAGAATGCCAAAAGCGCACACTTTGCCTGCACTTTCTGACTGGAGAAGGAGATGGTGGAGAAAGCAAAGTAGGAGAAGGCAACATGTAGATTGTAAACTTGCGAGCAGGGCCCTCACTCTTGTAACTGATTAAACTGCCTTACTTTGTATTGATTTTTTTGTCTGTATATGTCCCCTCTTAATTGTAAAATGCTTCTGTTTTTCAAATAACTTTATTACATTTTAAGAATTTAAAAGGAAGGGGAGGAAAGGGGAATTGGAGAGGAAGTAAGGATAGATAATTCCATTCTTACATATACATATACATAAACATGTAATATTTACAATAATAATAAAACAAAGCGTATACAATTCCAAATGTACATCATGTTTCAAACATTAATAACTTCAAGAAGTCACAACTTCATCACATTTATATTTGGAATTCCACAGATCCCACTTTAGATGGTATTTATTCAAAGAACCGATTGAATAGCCATCCTCTCCTCCATTGAACTGTGTAAACTCCATTGAACTGTGTAAACTGTGCAAACATGAATAACTTCAAGAAGTCACAACTTCATCACATTTATATTTGGAATTCCACAGATCCCACTTTAGATGGTATTTATTCAAAGAACCGGATTGAATAGCCATCCTTTCCTCCATTGAACTGTGTAAACGTAGAGTATCAAGAATATCTCTAAAATTTGGTACATCGGCTTTCTTCCACCATTGGGCTATAGAAATTTTGACTGTTAGGAATATGTGTATGATCACTAATTTGATTGTAGGACTAATGTTTTCTAAGTCTAGGGATAAGAGTGCCATACGAGGGGTCATATGTTAGGGTCTGCGGAACGCACCTAATAGATATTGTAGAGAGGTGCGTTCGCAGCCCGGGGTCCACCGTGCAGGCGAAGCTCGCTGCTAGTAAGATGGCGAAAGTAGCGAACTCTGTTATCCCGCAGAGTCGCTAAAATAAACGCCGTAGTGCGCTGTGGCAGTTAGTGCGAACTCTGGTAATCCCCAGAGCCGCTAACGGAAGATGTCATTTACGAAATCTTGGAAGACGGCTGGAGCATTACAGAGCCCGAACGGCATCACTAGGTATTCGTAATGTCCATCTCTGGTATTGAACGCCGTCTTCCATTTGTCCCCCTCATGGATGCGGATCAGGTTATAGGCACCACGAAGATCTAGCTTAGTAAATACCCTTGCTCCCCGGAGGCTATCAAAGAGCTCAGATATTAGGGGCAAAGGATATTTGTTCTTAACGGTAATGGCGTTAAGACCCCTATAGTCTATACACGGTCGTAATTCTCCATTCTTCTTCTGCACGAAGAAAAATCCTGCCCCTGCAGGTGACACTGACCTCCTAATGAACCCTCTTGCCAGATTTTCCTGGATGTATTGTGACATGGCCTCCGTTTCAGGAAGAGAGAGAGGATATGACTCGACCACGCACCACAATTGTGGATACCAGGGCTATGGGGTACTCGGAGCCGAGCCCATGGAAATCTATGGGAGTTGTCACTGGTAGCGGTGGCTCGGTCCGTGGCCCTGGCGGTCGTGCAATGGGGGATATTTACAGGGAATTATTAGGTAGGTAGTTCGTGACGCCACCTGTGGTATCTGGTTAATTGAACCAGCGCTGCTATGAGGACTTTCACAGGGGATGTTATGGGGCAGCTTGGTGGTAAGTCTCCCACAGGTGAGACGGGTCCCTGGAAGTCTATGATGGAGATGATGCAGGGTGCAATAAGAATTCAGTCACACATAAGGTAGCTTCTTTTCATACCTTTTACTGATGATGGTTCAAGCAGATCCCGGGAAGCTGGTCGGGGTGGAGAGTGCACTTTCAGGTAGCAGCCGAGCAGGTTAGAGGCCTCCTTAACTTTCCAATATGTAGGTGAGCCTAACTTGCCTGAAGCGAAGTTAACTCTAAACTCTCCAGCTGTCTCAATAGCTGTACTGCCCGGCCAACGTTGTGGTGGAGCCTTCTAATGATGAAACTAAGTCCTTACTTTTGCTGATCAGGCTCAAAGTCCCTGTTCCACCTGACTCCGGTTACGTATTGACGCTTTGGGCTGCACTCTGCAACCTATAGTCCAGATGCCTCTGGTTTTCTTGTCACTATGCTTGAAACAATAGCAACGCTTCGGTCCCCAGTGACCGGTGATTTAGTGCAGGTAATCCAATACCTAAGGCACTGCTCTGTCTTCTCCACTGTGCCCTTCGCCCTGCTTTCCGCTCTTAACATAAGCACTGCTGCATAGAAGTCGAATCACAGATTCCCTGTTTGGGCTTGCTGAGCAGCTCTCAGTATTCTCCTAGTCCAGGACCTCTGTCGACTGAACTTCACTGTCCTGGGACAGGCGGCTGAAGTCTCTGCTCTGAACTCAGCAGGAAACCAATCTGACTCACTAACTCAGACAGGTAACTATCCAAGGGATGACTCACTCCTGAGCCTCCCGGAGCTAACTGACTGAATCACTGTCCTAAGACAGGAAGCTGAAACACACTCCCCTATGCTGACACCCACCAAACTTATATACCCCTATGGGTGTGTCTAAATGTGAGTGACATGAGTGAATGCATATCAAGCTTTGGCTGTTACCTTCCAGTGCACTTTCCTGGATTTTCATGTGTGCCTGCGAAGCTGGGCTACACAGATACACTCTTCCCCGAGGGGGCTCCGTTCCAGGCAAGAGGTCTATAGGATAGTCATAGGGGCGATGAGGCGGAAGAGTCTCCGCTGCCTTTTTGGAGAATACGTCCACGTATGACCGATAAACCTTGGGGAGAGAAGCAAGGTCTTTAGGTATCTCCGTGCTGGAAACCTGAACGTCCTCTCTGAGACATCTGTCTCTGCAATGATCACCCCAACCCAGTATTCTCACAGAGGACCACTCAATATGGGGAAAGTGGTGGCGAAGCCAGGGTAATCCCAACAAAACCTCATCTATTCCCTCAGGAAGAACAAAAAGGGATATATTCTCCAGATGAGAAGGGGACATAGACAGAGGTAGTGAGACAGTCTGGTGGGTGATTTGTGAGGGCAGGATTGCTCCATTCAATACTCTCACCGATATTGGCTTGGCGAGCGTCACCAGCGGTATGGAATGGTGAGAGGCAAAGGAGGAGGACATAAAATTCCCCTCTGCCCCAGAGTCCACACAAAGTTTGGCGGGAAGAGTGGATGAACCTAGAGAGATTAACCCTTTAAGGAGCACTTTCGGAGCAAAATCCCTCGCGTCTAATGACCCTGCACCCATGGTCACGGAACATGACCGTTTACTCATTTGCTGAGGACATCGGTTGGCATAATGTCCTGGCTGCTGACACACTCTACAGACCACGGATACTCGAGACTTAGATCTCACTCGAGTAGTCTCCACGGTTTCTGGGAAATTCAAGAGGTTTGGCAAAGGTGGGTGCCAGCCGAAACCTCTGCCTACACTGAGTCCGCTCTAACCTCCGCTCGTGAAAACTGAGGTCGATGCGGGTAGATATAGAAATGAGTTTCTCCTGTGTGGCAGGAATCTCCCTGGTAGTCAAAGCATCCTTTACATGGTCTGCCAGTCCTCTCCAGAACACTGGAATAAGAACTTTATCTGGCCACTCTAATTCAGAGGCCAAAGTCCGAAATTGGACTGAGAACTGGCTGACCATGGACAAGCCCTGTGACATTGCCAGCAGTTGGAGTGCCATATCGTGCGTGACCTGAGGTCCTAAAAAGACCTTTTTCAGAGCCTCCAAAAACCGAGGAGCACTCCGCACTACACGATCGTCGCGCTCCCACAGCGGCGTTGCCCACTCCAATGCTCTGCCAAACAGAAGAGACACAATAAAAGCCACTTGTGCCCATTCCGTGGGGAAACATGTTGCCAGAAGCTCAAGCTGTATAGAGCACTGACTCACGAATCCCCGACAATGTTTGCTGTCACCCGTAAACTTGTCTGGAAGTGGGAGGTGGGATAATATCGGAGCAGAGGTAGCGGTGGACAAACTGGCTGCAGCTACGCTAGCAGCCTGAACAGCGACTGCGGTAACATCCACAGCTGAGGTTGTGCACACAAAGACCGCCAACCTACCCTACAGCTGCTGGATGTACTGCTGTAGACGCTGGTCGTCCGCCATTTTACTAGCCAGACTCTGGCGCTAGTATTATGTTAGGGTCTGTGGAACGCATAGATATTGTAGAGAGGTGCGGTCGCAGCCCGGGGTCCACCATGCAGGCGAAGCCCGCTGCTAGTAAGATGGCGAAAGTAGCGAACTCTGTTATCCCACAGAGTCGCTAAAATAAACGCCGTAGTGCGCTGTGGCAGTTAGTGCGAACTCTGGTAATCCCCAGAGCCGCTAATGGGAATGCCACAGCGCTATATGGCGATAAATAAGAACTCACTTAACTTCAGTGAGCCGCAAAGTAAAACGCTAGGTCGCAGAACCAGCGTTATAAAGTGAACTCTGTTGCGTCACAGAGCCGCTGAGAAAAAGACTGAGTCCTGTTAGACTCACAGAGATACACAGATAACTGCTGTGCGGATAGCAGTCCGTGATCATGCAGACCGCAACGCAATCAAGCAATCTCCTCACCGGAGAAGCCAGTATTCTAGGGGCTTATTTCAGCCAAGCCCTAACCACGTGCACCCAAATCTCCTCACCGGAGAAGCCGGTATTCTAAGGGCTTATTTCAGCCGAGCCCTAACCACATGCGTACATGATCACACTGGTGCAAAGCACATAATGCAATTGATACTAGTGCATGGCGGCCCAGCCATGCCACCCTTTTATAGTAACAGCTACAGGACCTGCCAGAAAAAGGATCAATGAGAAACTATTCCAAAACACATGTAGTTTCAGGACCTTCCTGGCGGATCAATAGGAGCTGTTGCAGTACCTGAACATGTGACCCCTGATCTCCAATGAGAGATCTTACCCTGAGCATGCTCAGAAGGGGAAACGCAGGACTTCATCCCAAAGACGTCTGCTACAGCACTGGCTATAATAGCAGATCCAGGAGACGCAGCAGCAAGTCTCTGCACAGTATTGGAATGGGCAAGACGCTGGGACCGACATCTCTGCTGAGCAGGCTCCACTGCGGATGGAGATGGATGGGAGACCGCAGCGGGACTGGTTCGAGACTCCCCTTGTGCAGCAGCGGGAACTCGAACCCTAACATCATATCAATGAATTCTTTAGACAGAGAATTGACATGGAATTTTACCTGCAGCCATAGTTTGCTCAACTTAGGGCAACTCCAGAAAATGTGGTAAATAAACCCTTTTAACTGACAATCCCTCCAACAAAGAGGTGAAATATCATTGTTTATATGGGATAATCTTAGGGGTGTGTAATACCATCTGTTTACCAGTTTCAAATATGACTCATGTAAACTCATGGTAGTCGTGGATTTATTAGATACTCTGAGAGCATGTTCCCATTGAGCTGGGGTAATGGGTGAACCCAAATCCACTTCCCATCTTTTTAAACAAGTATCAGGAGAAAACACCAGGTCCTTGTTAAAATGAAGATACACATTATTAAGTGTCCAATTGTTTTTAAGTTGGGGGTTATTTATTAATAGATAAATAATATTGTAATTTATGGACCTACTATTCAATAATTGTTGAAGACAATTTTTTATCAGCTGAAATGACATGAACTCATTTGCCGGAATATGGAATTTGTCCTTCAGATTAGAAAAGGAAGTGATATGCACACCATCTCCCAAGTCCCCTATTTTCTTTATATTGTAAGTTGTCCAGTTGGAAGGTATCGGACATTTGTAAAAAAGAGTTAAGAATTTAAGAGGCAGGTTCCTCAGGAAATAAATTTTTTCCTCTCTTTATTTTAATTTGACTAGTTTTTTCCAAGCCTCCAAGATAGCCCCTACAGTTGGATGTTTATGTTCTTTAGCCTTCGGGTTAAAAATATGATTAACAAAGACCTCTTGTAATGGAGAATAGTTGTTATAGGCAAGCTCAAGATCCTTCCAAGCTAGGCTTTCCCCTTCGCTGAACCAATAAAAACTTTCCTTGACTAAAGAGGCCTGATAATATGCCCATAGGTTTGGAAGGGCAAAGCCTCCCCTGTTTCTTTGGCGATATAGAGCATTTTTAGCTATTCTTGGCTTTTTGCTGTTCCAAATAAAGGAATTAAGCAGCTTTTGTAGAGTATCTATAATTTTTAAATGAATTTTTGATGGAATAGTTCTAAAAAAATAAAGTACCTTTGGCAGGATAAAAGATTTGATCACTAAGATCTTCCCCAATAATGTAAGGTCTAAGGTACTGAAATGAGCAAGATCTTTAATAATAGTATCAGAAATGTTTTTAACCCCTTAACGACCAAGCCATTTTGTAGGTTAAAGACCAGGCCAATTTTTACAATTCTGACCACTGTCTCTTTATGAGGTTATAACTCTGGAACGCTTCAACGGATCTTGGCGATTCTGAGATTGTTTTCTCGAGACATATTGTACTTCATGATAGTGGTAAAATTTTTTCAATATAACTTGCGTTTATTTATGAAAAAAACGGAAATATGGCAAAAATTTTGAAAATTTTGCAATTTTCAAACTTTTAATTTTTATGCCATTAAATCAGAGAGATATGTCACAAAAATTAGTTAATAAATAACATTTCACACATGTCTACTTTACATCAGCACAATTTTGGAACCAAAATTTTTTTTTGTTAGGAAGTTATAAGTGTTAAAAGTTGACCAGCAATTTCTCATTTTTCCAACAAAATTTACAAAATCATTTTTTTTAGGGGCCACCTCACATTTGAAGTGAATTTGAGGGGTCAATATGACAGAAAATACCTAAAAGTGACACCATTCTAAAAACTGCACCCCTCAACGTGTTCAAAGCCACATTCAAGAAGTTTATTAACCCTTTAGGTACTTCACAAGAATTGAAGCAATGTGGAAGGAAAAAATTAACATTTAACTTTTTTTCCCAAAATTTTTCTTTCGACACAATTTTTTAAAATTTTGTCAAGGGTATCAGTAGAAAATGAACCACAATATTTGTTGTACAATTTCTCCTGAGTACAGCGATACCCCATGTGTGGGGGTAAACCACTATTTGGGCGCATGGCAGAGCTCGGAAGGGAAGCAGCGCCATTTGACTTTTTTGGCTGGAATTGAGATTGGACGCCATGTCGCATTTGGAGAGTCCCTGTGTGCCTAAACAGTGGAAACCCCCCACAAGTGACCACATTTTGGAAACTAGACCCCCCAAGTAACTTATCTAAATGTGTAGTGAGAGCTTTGAACCCCCAAGGGCTTCACAGAAGGTTATAACGTAGAGCCGTAAAATTAAAAAATCATATTTTTTCCACAAAAATGATCTTTTCATCTCAATTTTTATTTTCCAAAGGATAAAAGGACCCCAAAAGTTATTGTGCAATTAGTCATGAGTACGCTGATACCCCATATGTGGGGGTAAACCACTATTTGGGTGCATGGCAGAGCTCGGAAGGGAAGCAGCGCCATTTGACTTTTTTGGCTGGAATTGAGATTGGACGCCATGTCGCATTTGGAGAGCCCCTGTGTGCCTAAACAGTGGAAACCCCCCACAAGTAACCCCATTTTGGAAACTAGACCCCCCAAGGAACTTATCTAGATGTGTAGTGAGAGCTTTGATCCCCCAAGGGCTTCACAGAAGGTTATAACGTAGAGCCGTAAAATTAAAAAAATCATATTTTTTCCACAAAAATGATCTTTTCATCCCAATTTTTATTTTCCAAAGGATAAAAGGACCCAAAAGTTATTGTGCAATTAGTCCTGAGTACGCTTATTCCCCATATGTGGGGGTAAACCACTATTTGGGCGCATGGCAGAGCTTGGAAGGGAAGCAGCGCCATTTGACTTTTTTGGCTGGAATTGAGATTGGACGCCATGTCGCATTTGGAGAGTCCCTGTGTGCCTAAACAGTGGAAACACCCCACAAGTGACCCCATTTTGGAAACTAGACCCCCAAGGAACTTATCTAGATGTGTGGTGAAAGCTTTGAACCCCCAAGGGCTTCACAGAAGGTTATAACGTAGAGCAGTAAAATTAAAAAATCATATCTTTTCCACAAAAATGATCTTTCCACCCCCAATTGTTATTTTCCAAAGGGTAACAGGACCCCAAAAGTTATTGTGCAATTAGTCCTAAGTACGCTGATACCCCATATGTGGGGGTAAACCACTATTTTGACGCATGGCAGAGCTGGAAAGGGAAGGAGCGCCTTTTTCAAATGCAGATTTTGATGGAATGGTCTGCGGGTGTCATGTCACGTTTGGAAAGCCCCTGATGTGCCTAAACAGTAGAAACCCCCACAAGTGACTCCATTTTGGAAACTAGACCCCCCAAGGAACTTATCTAGATGTGTGGTGAGCACTTTGAACCCCAAGTGCTTCACAGAAGTTTATAACGTAGAGCCGTGAAAATAAAAATATCATATTTTTTTCCACAAAAATAATCTTTTTGCCCCAAATTTTTATTTTTCTAAGGGTAACAGGAGAAATAGGACCCCAAAAGCTATTGTGCATTTTTTCCTGAGTACGCTGATACCCCATATGTGGGGGGGAACCACTGTGATCGCCTTACTGCGATCTTTGGGAGGCACAATGAACAAATCCACAAAAGGTGAAGAATTGGTTTTCTTTTTTGTGCCGTTCCTCGTGCGGTATTAGTGATTAGGCGACTTTATTCCTCGGATCGGTGCGATTACAGCGATACCAGATTTATACTCTTTTTTTCATGTTTAGCTTCTGTCACACACTAAAAGATGCTTTTATTTGGAATAATTTTTTGTAAGAAATTTTTGCATCGCCGTATTTTGAGAGCTATAATTTTTCCATATTTCGGCCGACAGAGTTATCTATGGGCTTATTTTTTGCGGGACGAGCTGACGTTTTTATTGGTACCATATTCAGGCACATAACGTTTTTTGATCGTTTCCTATTCCGATTTTTGTGGAATCAGAATGAACAAAAACCAGCAATTCAGGAATTGTTTTTTTTCCTCCGTTCCGTGTGTGGTAAAATTGATAAAGCAGCTTTATTCTTCGGGTCACTACGGTTACGGCGATTCCTCATTTATATATTTTTTTTATGTTTTGGCGTTTTTTTACACAATAAAAAATTTTATTGAAAAAATAATTATTTTTGCATCAGTTTATTCCGCGAGCTATAACTTTTTTATTTTTTCGCTGATGATGCTGTATAGCGGCTTGTTTTTTGCGGGACAAGATGACGTTTTCAGCGGTACCATGATTATTTATATCTGATGTTTTGATCGCGTGTTATTGCACTTTTTCCAAGCGGTATAATGATACCGCTTGGAAAAAGTATAATTTACTACTTTTTTTTTTTTTTTTTTACGGCTTTCACTGAAGGGGTTAACTAGGGTTACGCTTTTATAGATGGGATTTTTACGGATGTGGCGATACCAAACATGTGTATGTTTTTTGTTTTTTATTTTTTTTTATTACATAAAAATGTGTATTTTTTAGGGGATTTTTTTAAAATTATTTTTTAATATTTTTTTTACAATTTTTTTTAAAAAATGATTTTTTTTAACTTGTCCCTTTATGGGACTTTCACTTTTTTACTTTTTATTGCAGTTACAATGCATTACAATGCTCTGGCATTGCAATGCATTGCAACTATAGTGGAAGCTGCTGTGACAATGATCACAGCAGCTTTCCGTAGCTAGATGACCCGGAGGTTGTCATGACAACCCCCGGGTCATCAAGGCAGAGATCGGGCCCTGCAGGGCGCTGATCTGAGGCAGAGGGAGCTCCCGACCCTCTGCCTCCCCCCGTGAGCTCTGCGATCGCGCTGGATCGCAGCAGTCAGGGGGTTAACAGCCTGGCCACTGCAGCGCCGGCTCCTGCACTGATCGCGCTGGGGAAGCTGAAATTTCAGCTTCTCCTGCGCGATCATTGCTGTGTTTGGTCAGTCAGATTGACTGACCAAGCACAGCGCTGTAGGTGCGGGGACCGACGGCAAAGGTCCCCGCACCGCTTGCCGTGCCTGTCAGCTGTCTGTGACAGCTGTCGGCACTGATCTACCACTGCGTGTATACACGCAGTGGTAGATCAAAGCCATGACGTGCAGAGTCCGTCCTGGTGCCGGAACTGGCACCTTGCCATGACGGACTCTGCACGTCAGTGGACATTAACCCCTTACTGCCATCGGACGCACTATCCCGTCCATGGTACCTGGGCCCGTATGACCGGGGACGGGATAGTACGTCATAGGCGATCAGCTGCGCTCCTGAGGGGAGCGCAGCTAATCGCCGCCGGGTGTCAGCTGATTATCACAGCTGACACCCATGACTGTGTGTCAGGAGCGGTCACGGACCGCTCCCGGCACATTAACCCCTTGCACACCGCGATCAAACATGATCGCGGTGTACTGGGGGCACAGGGGAGGATCGCGCAGGGTGGGGGCTCCCTGCGCGCCCCCCTGAGACCCTCAGAGCAGCGCGATGTGATCGCGCTGTTCTGAGGGCTTCCTCCCTCCCAGGACCCGGATCCAAGATGGCGCCGGGGTCCTGGAGGGAGGTGGCTACCTCAGTGCCTGCCGAGAGCAGGCACTGAGAAGCCTGCATCTATGCCTGTGCGATCGCTGGTGTGACAGAGTGCTGTGCACACTGTCACACCAGCGATCTGATAAAATACTGTGATGTCCCACCCTGGGACAAAGTCAAAAAGTTAAAAAAGTAAAAATAAACATGTGTAAAAAAAAAATCCAAAATAAATAAAAAAAAAAATAAATATTCCCCAATAAATTCACTTCTTCCTGTAAATAAAAAAAAAAAAACAATAAAAGTACACATATTTGGTATCGCCGCGTCCGTAACGACCCCCCCTATAAAATTGTCCCACTAGTTAACCCCTTTAGTGAACCCCTTAAAAAAAAAAAAAAAAACGAAGCAAAAAATCAATGCTTTATCATCATACCGCCGAACAAAAAGTGGAATAACACGCGATCAAAAAGACTGATATAAAAAACCATGATACCGATGAAAACGTCATCTTGTCCCGCAAAAAACGAGCCGTCATAAAGCATCATCAGTGAAAAAATAAAAAAGTTATAGCTCGCAGAATAAAGCGATGCAAAAATAATTATTTTTTTATATAAAATTGTTTTTATTCTATAAAAGCGCCAAAACATGAAAAAATGATATAAATGAGGTATCGCCATAATCGTACTGACCCGAAGAATAAAACTGCTTTATCAATTTTACCACACGCGGAACGGTATAAACGCCTCCCCCAAAAGAAATTCATGAATTGCTGATTTTTGTTCATTCTAACCTCCCAAAAATCGAAATAAAAAGCGATCAAAAAACGTCACGTGCTCAAAAATGGTACCAATAAAAACGTCAACTCGTCCCGCAAAAAATAAGACCTCACATGACTCTGTGGGCCAAAATATGCAAAAATTATAGCTCTCAAAATGTGATGATGCAAAAACTATTTTTGCAATAAAAAGCGTCTTTTAGCGTGACAGCTGCCAATCATAAAAACCCGCTACAAATAGTAAATCAAACCCCCCTTTATCACCCCCTTAGTAAGGGAAAAATAATAAAATTAAAAAAAAGTATTTATTTCCATTTTCCCATTAGGGTTAGGGTTAGGGTTGCGGCTAAAGTTAGGGTTAGGGTTGGCGCTAAAGTTAGGATTAGGGTTAGGGTTGGGATTAGGGGTGTGTTAGGGTTAGGTTTGTTGTTAGGGTTGGGACTAGGGTTAGGGGTGTGTTGGGGTTAGGGTTGGAGTTAGAATTGGGGGGTTTCAGCTGTTTAGGCACATCAGGGGCTCTCCAAATGTGACATGGCGTCTGATCTCAATTCCAGCCAATTCTGCGTTGAAAAAGTCAAACGGTGCTCCTTCACTTCTCAGCTCTGCCATGCGTCCAAACAGTAGTTTATCCCCACATATGGGGTATCAGCGTACTCTGGACCCCAAGAGTTATTGTGCAATTTGTCCTATTTCTTCTGCTACCCTTGGGAAAATAAAAAACTGGGGGCGAAAATATCATTTTTGTACAAAAAAAAATATTTTTTTGTTTTTACGGCTGTACATTATAAACTTCTGTGAAGCACTTGGGGCTTCATAGCGCTCACCACACATCTAGATAAGTTCCTTGTGGGGTCTATTTTCCAAAATGGGGTCACTTGTTGGGGATTTCCACTGTTTAGGCGCATCAGGGGCTCTCCAAATGCGACATGACGCCCCCAGACCATTCCATCAAAGTCTGCAATCCAAAACGTCACTACTTCCCTTCCGAGCCCTGACGTGTACCCATACAGTAGTTTTCTCCCACATATTGGATATCAGCGTACTCAGGACAAATTGGAAAACAACTTTTGGGGTCCAATTTCTCCTGTTACCCTTGTAAAAATAAAATATTGGGGCAAAAAAAATCATTTTTGCAAAAAAAAAAAGGATTTTTTATTTTTACGGCTGTACATTATAAACTTCTGTGAAGCACTTGGGGCTTCATAGCGCTCACCACACATCTAGACAAGTTCCTTGTGGGGTCTATTTTCCAAAATGGGGTCACTTGTGGGGGGTTTCCACTGTTTAGGCGCATCAGGGGCTCTCCAAATGCGACATGACGCCCCCAGACCATTCCATCAAAGTCTGCAATCCAAAACGTCACTACTTCCCTTCCGAGCCCTGACGTGCGCCCATACAGTAGTTTTCTCCCACATATTGGGTATCAGCGTACTCAGGACAAATTGGACAACAACTTTTGGGTTCCAATTTCTTCTGTTACCCTTGTGAAAATAAAATATTGGGGGCGAAAAAATCATTTTTGTAAAAAAAAAAAAGATTTTTTATTTTTACGGCTGTACGTTATAAACTTCTGTGAAGCACTTCGGGGTTCAAAGTGCTCACCACACATCTAGATAAGTTCCTTGTGGGGTCTATTTGCCAAAATGGGGTCACTTGTGGGGGGTTTCCACTGTATAGGTGCATCAGGGGCTCTCCAAATGTGACATGACGGCCCCAGACCATTCCATCAAAGTCTGCAATCCAAAACGTCACTACTTCCCTTCCGAGCCCTGACGTGCGCCCATACAGTAGTTTTTCTCCCACATATTGGGTATCAGCGTACTCAGGACAAATTGGACAACAACTTTTGGGTTCCAATTTCTTCTGTTACCCTTGTGAAAATAAAATATTGGGGACGAAAAAATCATTTTTGTAAAAAAAAAAAGATTTTTTATTTTACGGCTGTACGTTATAAACTTTAGTGAAACACCTGGGGGTTAAAAGTTCTCAACACACATCTAGATAAGTTCCTTGAGGGGTCTAGTTTCCAAAATGGCGTCATTTATGGGGGTTTCCACTGTTTAGGCAGATCAGGAGCTCTCCAAACACGACATGGCGTCCAGCCAATTCTGCGTTGAAAAAGTCAGACGGCGCTCCTTCCCTTCCAAACTCTGCCATGCACCCAAACAGTGGTTTACCCCCACATATGGGGTATAAGCGCACTCAGGACAAATTGCACAATAACTTTTGGAGTCTTGTTACCCTTGGAAAAATAAAAATTGGGGTGAAAAGATCATTTTTGTGGAAAAAATATGATTTTTAAATTTTACGGCTCTACGTTATAAACTTGTGTGAAGCACTTGGGGGTTCAAATTGCTCACCAAAGATCTAGAAAAGTTCCTTAGGGGGTCTAGTTTCCAAAATGGGGTCATTTGTGGGGGGTTTCCACTGTTTAGGCACATCAGGGGCTCTCCAAATGCAACATGGCATCCAATCTCAATTCCAGCCAATTTTGGTTGGAAAAAGTCAAATGGTGCTCCTTCCATTCCGAGCTCTGCCGTGCGCCCAAACAGTGGTTCCCACCCACATATGGGGTATCAGCGTACTCAGGACAAATTGGACAACAACTTATGTGGTCCAATTTCTCCTGTTACCCTTGAGAAAATAAAAAATTAGTGACTAAAATATAATTTTTGTGGGAAAAAAATAGGATTTTTTATTTTCATGCCCGGGCATTATAAACTTGTGTGAAGCACTTGGGGGTTCAAAGTGCTCACCAAAGATCTAGATAAGTTCCTTAGGGGGTATAGTTTCCAAAATGGGGTCACTTGTGGGGGGTTTCCACTGTTTAGGCTCATCTGGGGCACTGCAAACGGAACATGACCCCATCAACGTCTGCATTCCAAAACGTTACTACTTCCTTTCCAAGCCCTGCCGTGCACCCAAACAGTTCCCCCCCCCACATATGGGGTATCAGCGTACTCAGGACAAATTGGACAACAACTTTTGGGGTCAAATTTCCTTGGGAAAATTCAAAAATTTGGGACTAAAAAATCATTTTTGTGGAAAATTGTTTTTTTTTTTTTTCACACCCAGGCATTATAAGCTTTTGTGAAACACTTGGGAGTTCAAAGTGCTCACAACAGATCTAGATAAGTACCTTAGGGGGTCTAGTTTCCAAAATGGTGTCACTTGTGGGGGTTTCCACTGTTTAGGCGCATCAGGGGCTCTCCAAACACGACATGGCGTCCAATCTCAATTCCAGCCAATTTTAGTTTGAAAAAGTCAAACGGCGCTCCTTCCCTTACGAGCTCTGCCGTGTGCCCAAACAGTGGTTTTCCCCCACATATTGGGTATTGGCGTACTCAGGAGAAATTGCATAACAACCTTATCTGTCCATTTTCTCCTTTTACCCTTGTGAAAATAAAAAAAAAGTTTGTAAAAGATCATTTTTTGTGGCTAAAAAGTTAAATATTCATTTTTTCCTTCCACGTTGCTTTAGTTCCTGTGAAGCACCTGAAGGGTTAATAATCTTCTTGAATGTGGTTTTGAGTACCTTGAGGGGTGCAGTTTTTAGAATGGTGTCACTTTTGGGTATTTTCTGCCATATAGACCCCTCAAAGTGACTTCAAATGAGAGGTGGTCCCTAAAAAAAATGGCTTTGTAAATTTTGTTGTAAAAATGAGAAATCGCTGGTCAACTTTTAACCCTTATAACTTCCTAACAAAAAAAAATTTTGGTTCCAAAATTGTGCTGATGTAAAGTAGACATGTGGGAAATTTTATTTCTTAACTATTTTATGTGACATATTTCTCTGTTTTAAGGGAATAAAAATTCAAAGTTTGAAAATTGCAAAATTTTAAAAATTTTCGCCATATTTGCGTTTTTTTCAAAAATAAACGCACGTTATATCGAAGAAATTTTACTTCTAACGTGAAGTACAATATGTCACGAGAAAACAATCTCAGAATCGCGAAGATCCATTGAAGCGTTCCAGAGTTATAACCTCATAAAGAGACAGTGGTCAGAATTGTAAAAATTGGCCCGGTTATTAACGTGCAAACCACCCTTGGGGGTGAAGGGGTTAAGGGGTTAAAATTAACAGATCCTATATTATTAGTAATCATAATTCCCAAATAAGTTAAGTGTTACTTTTCTAGTTTAAATTTAGTATCCTTAATAACCTGTTCAATGTCAGGAGCTTTCATATAGATTTGGAAACATTGACTTTAACCCCTTCACCCCCAAGGGTGGTTTGCACGTTAATGACCGGGCCAATTTTTACAATTCTGACCACTGTCTCTTTATGAGGTTATAACTCCGGAACGCTTCAACGGATCTTCGCGATTCTGAGATTGTTTTCTCGTGACATATTGTACTTCATGTTAGTGGTAAAATTTCTTCCATATAACTTGCGTTTAGTTTTGAAAAAAACGCAAATATGGCGAAAATTTTAAAAATTTAGCAATTTTCAAACTTTGAATTTTTATTCCCTTAAAACAGAGAAATATGTAACACAGAATAGTTAAGAAATAACATTTCCCACATGTCTACTTTACATCAGCACAATTTTGGAATCAAAATTTTTTTTTGTTAGGAAGTTATAAGGGTTAAAAGTTGACCAGCGATTTCTCATTTTTACAACAAAATTTACAAAGCCATTTTTTTTAGGGACCACCTCACATTTGAAGTCACTTTGAGGGGTCTACATGACAGAAAATACCCAAAAGTGACACCATTCTAAAAACTGCACCCCTCAAGGTACTCAAAACCACATTTAAGAAGTTTATTAACCCTTCAGGTGCTTCACAGGAACTAAAGCAACATGGAAGGAAAAAATGAATATTTAACTTTTTAGCCACAAAAATGATCTTTTACAAACTTTTTTTTTATTTTCACAAGGGTAAAAGGAGAAAATGGACAGATAAGGTTGTTATGCAATTTCTCCTGAGTACGCCAATACCCCATATGTGGGGGAAAACCACTGTTTGGGCACACGGCAGAGCTCGTAAGGGAAGGAGCGCCGTTTGACTTTTTCAAACTAAAATTGTCTGGAGTTGAGATTGGACGCCATGTCGCGCTTGGAGAACCTCTGATGCGCCTAAACAGTGGAAACCCCCCACAAGTGACACCATTTTGGAAACTAGACCCCCTAAGGTACTTATCTAGATCTGTTGTGAGCACTTTGAACCCCCAAGTGTTTCACAAAAGTTTATAATGCCTGGGTGTGAAAAAAAAAAAAAAAATTCCACAAAAATGATTTTTTAGTCCTAAATTTTTGAATTTTCCCAAGGAAATTGGACCCCAAAAGTTGTTGTCCAATTTGTCCTGAGTACGCTGATACCCCATATGTGGGGTGGAAAACTGTTTGGGCGCACGGCAGGGCTTGGAAAGGAAGTAGTAACGTTTTGGAATGCAGACGTTGATGGGGGTCATGTTCCGTTTGCAGTGCCCCAGATGAGCCTAAACAGTGGAAATCCCCCACAAGTGACCCCATTTTGGAAACTAGACCCCCTAAGGAACTTATCTAGATCTTTGGTGAGCACTTTGAACCCCCAAGTGCTTCACACAAGTTTATAATGCCCGGGCATGAAAATAAAAAATCCTATTTTTTTCCCACAAAAATTATATTTTAGTCACTAATTTTTTATTTTCCCAAGGGTATCAGGAGAAATTGGACCACATAAGTTGTTGTCCAATTTGTCCTGAGTACGCTGATGCCCCATATGTGGGGGGGAACCACTGTTTGGGCGCACGGCAGAGCTCGGAAGGGAAGGAGCACCATTTGACTTTTTCCAACCAAAATTGGCTGGAATTGAGATTGGATGCCATGTTGCATTTGGAGAGCCCCTGATGTGCCTAAACAGTGGAAACCCCCCACAAATGACCCCATTTGGGAAACTAGACCCCCTAAGGAACTTATCTAGATCTTTGGTGAGCAATTTGAACCCTCAAGTGCTTCACACAAGTTTATAACGTAGAGCCGTAAAATTTAAAAATCATATTTTTTCCACAAAAATGATCTTTTCACCCGAATTTTTATTTTTCCAAGGGTAACAAGACTCCAAAAGTTATTGTGCAATTTGTCCTGAGTACACTGATACCCCATATGTGGGGGTATACCACTGTTTGGGTGCATGGCAGAGTTTGGAAGGGAAGGAGCGCCGTCTCACTTTTTCAACGCAGAATTGGCTGGACGCCATGTCGTGTTTGGAGAGCTCCTGATCTGCCTAAACAGTGGAAACCCCCACAAATGACACCATTTTGGAAACTAGACCCCTCAAGGAACTTATCTAGATGTGTGGTGAGAACTTTGAACCCCCAGGTGTTTCACTAAAGTTTATAACGTACAGCCTTAAAATAAAAAATCCTTTTTTTTTTTTACAAAAATGATTTTTTCGCCCCCAATATTTTATTTTCACAAGGGTAAAAGGAGAAATTGGAACCCAAAAGTTGTTGTCCAATTTGTCCTGAGTACGCTGATACCCAATATGTAGGAGAAAACTACTGTATGGGTGCACGTCAGGGCTCGGAAGGGAAGTAGTGACGTTTTGGATTGCAGACTTTGATGGAATGGTCTGGGGGCGTCATGTCGCATTTGGAGAGCCCCTGATACGCCTAAACAGTGGAAACCCCCCACAAGTGACCCCATTTTGGAAAGTAGACCCCACAAGGAACTTATCTAGATGTGTGGTGAGCACTTTGAACCCCGAAGTGCTTCACAGAAGTTTATAACGCACAGCCGTAAAAATAAAAAATCCTTTTTTTTTTTACAAAAATGATTTTTTCGCCCCCAATATTTTATTTTCACAAGGGTAACAGGAGAAATTGGACCCCAAAAGTTGTTGTCCAATTTGTCCTGAGTACGCTGATACCCAATATGTGGGAGAAAACTACTGTATGGGCGCATGTCAGGGCTCGGAAAGGGAAGTAGTGACGTTTTGGATTGCAGACTTTGATGGAATGGTCTGGGGGCGTCATGTCGCATTTGGAGAGCCCCTGATGCGCCTAAACAGTGGAAACCCCCCACAAGTGACCCCATTTTGGAAAATAGACCCCACAAGGAACTTACCTAGATGTGTGGTGAGCACTTTGAACCCCGAAGTGCTTCACAGAAGTTTATAACGCACAGCCGTAAAAATAAAAAATCCTTTTTTTTTTTACAAAAATGATTTTTTCGCCCCCAATATTTTATTTTCACAAGGGTAACAGGAGAAATTGGACCCCAAAAGTTGTTGTCCAATTTGTCCTGAGTACGCTGATACCCAATATGTGGGAGAAAACTACTGTATGGGCGCATGTCAGGGCTCGGAAAGGGAAGTAGTGACGTTTTGGATTGCAGACTTTGATGGAATGGTCTGGGGGCGTCATGTCGCATTTGGAGAGCCCCTGATGCGCCTAAACAGTGGAAATCCCCAACAAGTGACCCCATTTTGGAAAATAGACCCCACAAGGAACTTATTTAGATGTGTGGTGAGCGCTATGAAGCCCCAAGTGCTTCACAGAAGTTTATAATGTACAGCCGTAAAAACAAAAAAATCTTATTTTTTTTACAAAAATAATATTTTCGCCCCCAGTTTTTTATTTTCCCAAGGGTAACAGAAGAAATAGGACAAATTTCACAATAACTCTTGGGGTCCAGAGTACGCTGATACCCCATATGTGGGGATAAACTACTGTTTGGACGCATGGCAGAGCTCAGAAGTGAAGGAACACCGTTTGACTTTTTCAACGCAGAATTTGCTGGAATGGAGATCAGACGCCATGTCACATTTGGAGAGCCCCTGATGTGCCTAAACAGCGGAAATCCCCCAATTCTAACTCCAACCCTAACCCCAACACACCCCTAACCCTAGTCCCAACCCTAATCCCAACCCTAACCCTAATCCTAACTCTAACCCTAATCCTAACTTTAGCGCCAACCCTAACCCTAACTTTAGCCGAAACCCTAACCCTAACCCTAATGGGAAAATGGAAATAAATACATTTTTTTTATTTTATTATTTTTCCCTAACTAAGGGGTGATAAAGGGGGGTTTGATTTACTATTTATAGCGGTTTTTATGATTGGCAGCTATCACGCTAAAAGACGCTTTTTATTGCAAAAAGTAGTTTTTTGCATCGCCACATTTTGAGAGCTATAATTTTTGCATATTTTGGCCCACAATGTCATGTGAGGTCTTAATTTTTGCGGGACGAGGTGACGCTTTTATTGGTACCATTTTTGAGCACGTGACATTTTTTGATCGCTTTTTATTTCGATTTTTGGGAGGTTAGAATGAACAAAAATCAGCAATTCATGAATTTCTTTTGGGTGAGGCGTTTTTATTGTTCCGCGTGTGGTAAAATCGATAAAGCAGTTTTATTCTTCGGGTCAGTACGATTATGGAGATACCTCATTTATATAATTTTTTTATGTTTTGGCGCTTTTATAGAATAAAAACAATTTTATATAAAAAATAATTATTTTTGCATCGCTTTATTCTGCGAGCTATAACTTTTTTTTTTTTTGCTGATGATGCTGTGTGATGGCTCGTTTTTTGCGGGACAAGATGACGTTTTCAGCGGTACCATGTTTCTTTATATCCGTCTTTTTGATCGCGTGTTATTCCACTTTTTGTTCAGCGGTATGATGATAAAGCACTGATTTTTTGCTTCGTTTTTATTTTTTATTTTTTAAGGGGTTCACAAAAGGGGTTAACTAGTGGGACAGTTTTATAGGGGGGGTCATTACGGACGCGGCGATACCATATATGTGTACTTTTATTGGGACATCACTGTATTTCATCAGATCGCTGGTGTGACAGTGTGCACAGCACTCTGTCACACCAGCGATGTGACAGGCAGTGCAGGACGCTTCCTCATGCCTGCTCTCGGCAGGCACTGAGGAAGCCGCCTCCCTCCAGGACCCCAGCGCCATCTTGGATCCGGGTCCTGGGAGGGAGGAAGCCCTCAGAGCAGCGCGATCACATCGCGCTGGTCTGAGGGTCTCAGGGGGGCGCGCAGGGAGCCCCCACCCTGCGCGATCCTCCCCTGTGCCCCCAGTACACCGCGATCATGTTTGATCGCGGTGTGCAAGGGGTTAATGTGCCGGGAGCGGTCCGTGACCGCTCCTGACACACAGTCACGGGTGTCAGCTGTGATAATCAGCTGACACCCGGCGGCGATTAGCTGCGCTCCCTCCGGGAGCGCAGCTATTCGCCTATGACGTACTATCCCGTCCATGGTCAGAATGGCACGGGTTTTATGGACGGGATAGTACGTCTAATGTCAGAGAGGGGTTAAAGAAGGAAATCTTAGAAAATTCCTCCAAAAGTGATGTCAAAGCTTTAACTGACTCAACAGGATCTGTGATAGTTAGAAAATATCATCTGCAAAAAGAGTCACTTTGTGAGAATTGAATCTGGTTTTAATACCGGAAATTAAAGGGGAAGTACTTATGGCTTCTGCTAAAGGTTCAACAGACAGGGCGAATAGAAACGGGGATAATGGGCAGCCCTGTCTGGTTCCGTTTTTTATTAATATAGGTTTGGACAGATGATTGTTTACATAAATTTTTGCGTTGGGTTCGGTGTAGAGGGAAAAGACACTTTTAATAAATTTGTCGTTGAAGCCAAATTTTGAGAGGGTTAATTAAAGGAATATCCAGTTTAACCTATTGAAAGCCTTATCGGCATCTAGGGAAACAAAGAGTGATGGGACATTAGTCGACTTTATTAGCGAAAATATGTTGAGAATTCTACGGGTACCGTCTGGTGCCTGCCTACCAGGTATAAAGCCCAATTGATCCTTTTTTATTAATTTATGAAGGATAGATTGAAGACGATAGGCCAGTATCTTGGAAAATAATTTAATGTCTCCATTAATGAGGGAGATTGGTCTGAAATTTTGGACTCTATCAAGTCCTTCTTTCCCTTTAGGGATCATCACAATTGTGGCCTCCAGCATGCTTTTTGGAAAAGAACCTAATGCGGAAGCATGTGCAAAAAGTAAGGATAAATGCGGGGATAAAATTTTGGAGAATGACTGGTAATATTTATTGACAAAACCATCTGGCTCAAGCGACTTAAGAGTCTTAAGTTTGTTAATTGTGGATGAAATTTCTTCAATACTGAAAGGCTTATTAATAACATCTAAGTCTAGTTTACTTATCTGTGGCAGATTTAAATCAACTAAAAAGGATTCGATGTCTGACAAATTAGGAGTGTGATTATCAGAATCCTTGTCTAGATTGTATAAATTTTCAAAGTATTCTGAAAAAACGTCCGCAATATCCTGGGGATGGGATTTTATAATCCCTGATGAAGAATTAATTTTATGTATTCTTTTTTTTAGTCGCTCTGATTTCAATTTCTGCATCATAAATCGCGAGGGTTTATTTTTTGAGGAGTAATTGTTAAATTTTGAGACTCTTAAGACTGAATCATATTCAGTTAAAAGGTGATCGCTAAGTTGTTGTCTCAACTTCAGTAGCTCTTTGTGTAGGGTGAGAGACTGGGATTTCAATTGGGACTGTTTTTCCTCAACCTTTCTTATGTTTTCTTGTAAAGTGGTAATAGTCCCCCTCATTTCCCTTTTATGTCTAGCCGATAATTGAATTATCTTTCCCCTCAAAACCTTATGGGCTTGCCAAAGTGTGAAAGGATCGATTCCTTCCAGATCGTTTTCATTAGAGTAATTGCAAATTGTTTCCTCTAGGATTTTCTTAAATTTGGGAATCTTGAGTATGGACTGATTGATCTTCCATAAAAAGGTATTGGTTACTGGTGGGCCTACTGCAAATTGGGCCAACAAAGGGGAATGATCTGAAAAAGACTTTTTTAATATCTTTACTTTTAAAATTTGAGTAAGGAAAAGATGTCAGTAAGAAATAGGTCGATTCTAGAGGAGGAATTGTGGGTGCTAGAGAAATGCGTGTATTCCTTAGAGGATGAATTTAAGCATCTAAAAACATCATATAACTCATTCTGGGCTATCCATTTGCCCAAAGAGGATGACAAACGGGTGGAAGAGGAGGAATCCAACTTGGTGTCAGGAACCATGTTAAAATCACCAATCATTAGGAGATCTCCCTGTTTGATTTTGTCCACTTTCCTAATTAGCCTATTAAAAAATGAAAACTGATTTTTAAGAGGAGCGTAAATATTAACAATCGTAAAGGGTTTATTGTTGAACCTGCCAATTAAGATATGAAAATGACCCTAGAATCCACCTCCTCTCTGATGAATTGGAAATCTATTTTGTTACTAATAATTGTCATAACCCCCGCTTTACTTTTATTGTTATAAGCCGCGAAAATGTATGCAAAATTTTTGTGTTGGAAGACAGGATGGCCACTTCTCGCAAATTTAGTTTCCAGCAAACAAATAACATCTGCCTTATTCAATTTGATTTCTTTCCATGTACTAAATCTCTTGAAAGGGCTATTCAAACCCCTCACATTGTAAGAAAGAAAATTGAATTCCATTTATAATATTTAATCCTTGAAGCAAGAATTCGAAACCTGTAAAAACTAGAACTAGTTCTAATTAACAAACAATAACAGAATATGCACTACACACTTTACCAGGGAGAAACCAGACAAGGTTTCTAACCTAAATTTGAGGAAAGAAAAAAATGTGGCAAGGAGCCTGTGAGACCAAATCAATTACTTAGAATTTTACCTAAAGGGAATATAGGAATATTCATCCCTTATCTTTATTTTTAGGATCCTTTTGTAGGTATTCAAGAAAGTCTTTCCCTTCCTCTGGATTCAATAGTATGATATTTTTACCTCCAAACCATACAATCAGTTTAGTAGGGAACCCCCACCTGTATGAGATTTCCTTTTCTCTCAATTTAAATGTAATTTCCCTAAAGTTTTTTCTGGCGTCCATGGTAGCCTGGAAGAAATCAGCGTATACTTTGATGTGTTCATATGGAGGAGGGAAAGCGCCCTATCTCTAATGAATTTTAAAATTTTCTCTCTGGTCTCAAAAAAAAGGAGTCTCAGGATAGTATACCTGGGTTTATCCAAAGGGATGCCTTTTGGGAGGGGAAGTCTATGGATTCTATCAATGGTTAGCTGTATATCAGATAGATTAGGGATCGCTTTTTTAAACATAGTTTTGGCATAGTTTGACAAGTCGGTTTGAGTAATTGTTTCTGGTATCCCTCTCAACTTAATGTTTCTACGACTTCTATCCTCTAAGTCGGGTAGTTTAGTTTTAATGAAACAAATTTCCTCTTTTAAATTTAAATTTTGTTGTGTAAAAGCTAATTTTTCTCTTCTATATGCGAAATCCGAGTTTCGTTAATTTCGAATCTCCTTGAGAATTTATCACTGACCTCCTGAATCAAATTTTTTTTGTGACTCGAAACCAGAGAGAATGGAGTCTTTGAGGGACTTAGAAAAATTTGCAAGAACCCCTTCTGTTACTGGCTTATCTGATTGTGTAAAGGACTCATAATTAACTATGTCGAGTTTCGAGGAAATAGTACCTGAAGCCTCAGCACAACCTTTTTTAGCGAGGGGCTTAACAGGACTCCCATTCAAAGAGAATTTCCCTGAGGTATTATCAGAATCTGGTGTCGCATCTCCTTTATTCTGGGTCCCCCCCGCCAAATTTTTCCGTTTTTGGGAATGGGATAAATCCATGCTATTTTCATCTAACCCAGTCTGATCATGGGGTCTAACAGAGCTAGGAAATGAATGCGAGGAATTTTGAAAATCAGGGAGTAAATCCCTCTGCGGTAACGTACTCTTTGCTGCTTTACCGTGGTAAGAGTTCAGGTCAGTAGTTGAGGTATCCCGTTTCCCCTCTGTCCTTTTTAAAGGGGATCTGGATTTGGTTGGGCTTGACAGATTGGGTATATCAGTAGAAGGACTAGACTTATAGGAGCCCCAATTTTTAGAGCTTTTTTGAGATAGAGCTCTGTATTTAGAGGTTTCTGACGCCACACTAAACACTTGTATTCTAACAGATGGAGAGAAATGTGTCTATCAAGTTAACGATCAGTTGTGTTATAAATTATAATCTGAGGAATACCCAGCAAAATTATTCAAGATAAAGTTTGTTCAGTTTGAAATGAATTGCTTAAGATATGAGACTACTGCCAATAGGAGTTAGCTGAGTAATTATTCCACTTCTACCAACGGGTGCAGACTAAGTATCTATTTCACCTCTGGCAATAGGAGTTAGCTGATTATCTATTCCACTTCTGCCAATAGGTGCTAGTTAGGAATCTATTCCACTTCTGCCAATAGGAGTTAACTGAGTATCTATTTCCCTTCTATCAATAGATGTTAGCTGAGTATCTATTCTGCTCCTGCCAATAAGTGTTAATTGAGTAACTATTCAACTTCTGCCAATGGGTGCTAGCTAAGTATTTACTTCACTTATGCCAGTAGGTGTTAGCTAAGTGTTTATTCCACTCCTGCCAATAGGTGTTAGCTGAGTGACTATTCCACTTTTGCCAATGGGCGCTAGCTAAGTATCTATTCCACTTCTGCCAATAGGTACTAGCTGAGTATCTATTCAACCTCTTCCAAAAGGTATTAACCGAACTTCTGTCAATAGGTGTTGGCTGAGTAACTATTCCACTTCTGCCAATAGGTGTTAGCTGAGTAACTATTCCACTTCTGCCAATAAGTGCTAGCTGAGTAACTATTCCACTTCTGCCAATAAGTGTTAGCTGAGTACCTATTCCACTTCTGCCACTGGGTACCAGCGAAGTATCTATTCCACTTCTGCCAATAGGTAAAAGCTTAGTGTCCGTTCCACTTCTGCCAATAGGTGTTAACTGAGTAACTATTCCACTTCTGCCAATAGGTGCTAGCTAAGTATCTATTCTACTTCTGTCAATAGGATTTAGCTGAGTAGCTATTCCACTTTCTGCCAATAGATACTAGCTGAGTATTTATTCCACTCCTGCCAGTAGGTGTTAACTGAGTATCAACTCTACTTCTGCCAATATGTGCTAGCAGAGTATCTTTTTTACTTCTGAGTAAAGTCTTATAAATAATGATCGTCAGCAGAAGGTATATTAAACAGATACAAAAATTAAAGGATAGCTAAATAACAAAGCAGAATAATAAAACTGCAATGTTATGTCTGTATCAACAGTTTGTATAATATAAAAACCCGCCGGCGGCAATTAAAACATTTAAAATATTACGCAATCTATAAATGCAAATGTAAATAATCTATATGGTCTTCTATCACGAAAATAATTTGCTCCAACTCAATAATACTAGAAAACAATATAATAATGTTTAAGTCAGATCCTCAAACTAAGGCTGGAGTCACACACAACGTCTAAAAAATCGGACCGTTTTAGTCGGTCGATTATCGGACCAAAATGTAATGAACAGACATCCGTCTGGCATCCGATTTTCCTGGAAAGATGCGATTTAGTCGCATCTGACCATAGTTGTAACATCCGATTTACACCCGACTTGCGAGAATTTCTCGCAGGCTTGCAAAACTGACATATAGTGGATCCAAAAGAATAGTATTTAAATCACAAAAGAAAGAATAGATATATACACATAGAACACATATATATATATACATGTCATTGTGACATGTATATATATATATATATATATATATATATATATATATATTTATAGTTCATAGACTTCTACATACTGTAATAGCCGCTAATTCAATTGCCGGCTTTTGTGAAAGTACAGACCCAACATGAAATGACACATGGTTTACATACAGTTAACCATGTAATTTCATGTATTTTTATATATGGTTTAAACTTACAATTACATGAGTGTATGTGTGCAAAATTGCAGACATGTAGGGGTTAATTAAAGGTATAAATTTGTTGGAGAAAAATGTGTGGGCTCCCGCTGTATTTTCTCCACCAGACAGACAAAGCAAGCGAGTGGGGGCAGATAATAATAGCCTAGGGAGGGTACATTTTTTTTGTGCCCCCCTGGCTACTAACATCTGCCCCCAGACACCCCAGAAAAGGCAAATCTCTAATTAGATTAGCCCTTTCCGACACTTTGCCCATCTATTCCCATTGCCCTGTAGCGGTGGCGAATGGGTTAATAAGGGGTTAAAGCCATCTTGCAATTGAAAGGTGACTTTAAGCCAGGTTAATAATTGAGAGCTGTCAATTAGACAACTATCAATTATTAATCCTATTGAAGTAAATAAAAAAAACACACACTTTAAGAATAAATAATTTTAATGAAATAAAAACACATTTTTTTGACCATCTTTTATTTAACTCTTAATCCCTGCAAAGCCCTTGATCTCCTATAATAAAGAAAAAAATAATAAAACAACATTATTCTTACCTATCCGGCAATCTGTCACGTCCCACGCTGTAATCCTTCACAAAGGGTTAACTAGCTTTCAGCCAAGCAGCGCAAGTAATGCTGCCTGCTCAGCTGAAAGCTCCTGAATGAATGACTTCCTCTCCCGGCGACAAGAGAGGATGTGATTACTGTGGGAAGCTTAATTGATTGCGTCCCACTTTCACTTTAGGTCAGGTCAGGATGACCTGACCTGAAGTGAAAGTGGCAATAAATCAATTAAGCTCCACTCATTAATCACTTCCTCTCCTTTCCCAGGGAGAGGAACTGATTCATTCAGGGGGTAACAGCTCAGCAGGCAGCATTAGCTCCCTGCTAGCTGTAACCTGTTAACCCTTTCTGATGGATTACAGCGTGGGACCTGACTGTGCATTGGATAGGTAAGAATAATGTTGGTTTTTTATTTTATTTTTATTACAGGAAATGGTTTTAGCAGGAAAATAAAATATTGTCAAAAACTGTTTGATTATTTCATTAAACTTCTTTTTAATTAAAGTGTGTGTGTTTGATTTTTCTTTCATACAATAGGATTAATAATTGATAATTGTCTAATTGACAGCTCTCAATTATTAACCTGGCTTAAAGTCACCTTTCAATTGCAAGGTGGCTTTAACCCCTTATTAACCCATTCGCCACCGCTACAGGGCAATGGGAATAGACGGGCAAAGTGCCAGAAAGGGCTCATCTAATTAGAGATTTGCCTTTTCTGGGGTGTCTGGGGGCAGATGTTAGTAGCCAGGGGGGCACAAAATAAATGTACCCTCCCTAGGCTATCATTATCTGCCCCCACTCGCTGGCTTTGTCTGTCTGGTGGAGAAAATACAGCGGGAGCCCACGCATTTTTTTTCAACGAATTTATACCTTTAATTAACCCCTACATGTCTGCAATTTTGCACACATGCACTCATGTAATTGTAAGTTTAAACCATATATAAAAATACATGAAATGACATGGTTAACTGTATGTAAACCATGTGTCATTTCATGTCGGGTTCTGTATTTTCACAAAAGCCGGCAATTGAATTAGCGGCTATTACAGTATGTAGAAGTGGATGAACTATAAATATATGTATATATATATATATATATATATGTCACAATGACATGTGTATATATATATATATATATATATATATATATGTATTCTATGTGTGTATATGTATTGATTCTATTCTTTATTAAAGCTGTCAGTGTGATTTTACAGTATAGCCGGGGATGAATTGCCGGCTTTTCTAAAAGACACCGGTACGATTTAATCGCAAGTCACACGTGCGGTCCGTTTGTAATCCGATTTTTCAGCGCTCCCATAGACTTGCATTGGTGACTCTCGGCCGACATACGAGTACAATCGCAGCATGCTGCGATTTCACTCACACGTACAACAAGTCTGATAAAAAATCGGATGATGCGATCTGACCCATAGATTAGCAGGGGGACGAGCCCAATGCGATTTTTTATCGCCTCGCGCTCGTCCGTATTAAACGGTAGTGTGACCCCGGCCTAAGGGCTCATACTCACTTGCTGGAAAAAAAAACGGTTAGTTTTCAGGATGGTCCGATTATGTGCAATTGTCATGCGATTTTTTATAGCACCATCTATTGCATTAGCGATTATGCCAAAATTGCATCAAATCGCAGCATGTTGCGATTTTTTTTCTCAGGGTACATACCGGCGACGAAAACGTCCGACGCTCGCATGTAAAATCCCAGCTCTGGCGCCGGCACTTGGGAGTGGAGTGCGCGGCTGCATGTATTTACATGCAGCCGCTCGCTCTACTCCCGAGTGCCGGCGCCAGAGAAGGGATTTTACATGCGAGCGTCGGACGTTTTCGGCGCCAGTGAGTATGTACCCTCATACCGATTTCGGCTGAGAAAAAAATCGCAAATGAGATGTCACCTATTGAATAACATTGGTCCGATTTGAATCAGATTTTTTATCGGCTGAAAATCATCCGTTTTCGGCTCAAGTGAGTATGAGCCCTTAGGCAGATAATATCGTCCAAAAGATGATCTGCCCCTTAAGTCTTAATAAGCAAAATACTGGCCAGGTATGCAGACTTATCAATCTACTAAATAACAGAAGAAAAAAGGAACAAAAAAAAACATATACTTAACAAGTAGCTCCTGAAGTAGGTTCAGCTTTCTGCATATACTAGCCACCGATGGGCTGTTCTGCAGGGAGTATAGCAGCTTTTGCTGTCCAGTCTTTAAATAAATATCTTGCTGCAACTTCAGTGTCCTTCTTTTTTTCTTTTTCTTCTTCCTTATCTCCTTGAATCCTCTTCTATCTTCTTTCTTCTTCTGTATCCCCTGGATGGTCTTGCAGCTGTGCTCTTGGTCCGACTCGATTGCTTCTTCTTTTCCCGCTCTTTTCTCCTTCTTCTTCCGGCGTTGTTGTTCAGTCCTGTAATGGCGTCGGCTCCACTTCCGGTTTCAGGGATTAGCCGAACCGACCTCCTATTCACCGCTCCGACGTCACAGATGAGCAGGGACACTCAGGTATGAGTCAGCATCAGCCGCCTCCTCTTCCGACACCTCAATATACCGCCTCACTGACTGGAAAGGGGATTTCCCAGGCACAGAACAATGGCGCCGCTTCACAGATTTAATTACCTCACAGGAGAGATGCGCAATCAAGATGGCAGACGCAATGGAGGCAAGTCACTGTAAAACTGCACTGCTAATAGTTGTCACGACCAAAAGAGGGATATTTTATCAAAGAAGCTGATATATTATTAAAACTGGTTCCTCACTGCTGTGGCCGTTTCTTGTTATCTCTCTGTCAGTCAGAAATGGCAGCAAATTTAAATTAAAGAGCTTGAAATAAAGGTCATTTCATACTCTCTCAGTAGTTGTGAGTCTTTTAAGAGGTGTTTTGGTAAAAATTCTTTAGTATTCTGATAAATATGGTCGCTTATTATTTTGGCCTCACAGGAGCTCTCCACTCACACGACCGCCATCGTGCTGAGCTAGGTCACGCCCCGTAAAATGCTTCTGTAACTGCTTAAACTACCTTACTTTGTATTGATTTTTTGTCTGTATTTGTCCCCTCTTAATTGTAAAATGCTGCGTAATAGGTTGGTAATAGAAATAAAATTAACATGGACAGAGAAATGGCTAGTGGCTGGACGTGGTGCACAGCAGCAGATAGCTTAACAGCAAGGGGATGGCCTCAGTGCTTTTACACCCTACTCCAATTGTTTGGTGTGAAGCTGGGCAGCATGACCACCTCTTCCAAGGAACTACTCACATCACTTGGTCTTGACTCTGTGGGGTCTAGGATAGGACCTCATCATCTCCCATTGCATCATCACACCTCTACAGTCTTTCTTTAACTATGCTGCCCTCATAATCCACTTCTGTCCTCGCTATTTCTCCACTTTTCCCTCTGCAAATCCCTTCTTTGTCTTCTAATTCCACAAAGTATCCACTTCAAGCAAGAAACACTGACCTACAAAACTGTCCAAAATCTGTCTCCCCTATATACCTCTAACTTAATCTCCCGACCTATCCCATCACGTAATCTCCGGTCCTTCTAAGACCACCTTCTCTCCTCAACAGTCGTATGTTCCTCATCCAATCGCCTTCAAGACGTCTCCTGAGTATCCCCCATCCTTAGGAATTCTGTTGCCCAACAAATCATATTATCTCATACATTCTGAACTTTCAAGCGGAACTTGAAAACCCATGTCTTCACAATAGTTTGCAGCCTACAATGACCCAGCTGCCACCTCACCAACTACTGTTCCCTTCCCCATTATCCTGTAAAATGAAGGCCGTTAGGCTAGGGTATCCTCTCCTCTGTGCCTGTCTCTCTCCTGTTTGTTCATTGTAATTTGTATTTCTCTTTTGTATATAACCCCTCCTGATGTAAATAACCTTGGAATCAATGGTGCGCTAAAAATTAAATGATAACAATAATCCCTAGCATGATGTTCTACCCAGTCTTCACCACTGACCTCCTTGCCAGTGTATACACTTCAGGAAGCAGCAGCAGTTGTGCTGTGTTTCAGCATCAGTATCATCAAAGATGTGCTGCGATGGTCCACTGACCATTTGCACTACCTCTCCCACACAGTCATCCTCCAACAGAACAAGTGGTTGGGCATAAGTGCACTCAATCTCTTCGAATTGTGGGGCATGGCTTGGGGCTCAGACGGTTTGCCTGACTTGCAAGGGTGTGAGGTGGAAGACAGGTGAGTGGGTGGAAGACAAAGCAAAGGGATTGAAGGCACTCTCAGCCAACCAATCTAAAGCCATCTTTACTTGTTATGGCCACACCATTCATCCAACAGTAATCAGGCCTACGAAATTGCATAGAAAGTCCTGTTGCAGACACAGATCGACCATGCCGTCTCTCTCCCTGCAGCTGCTACATCACCACCACCAGCAACACGGCCACATCCCCTATTTGATGTTCTCCTCATTGTTTTCACCAAAAAAATTGCAGAGTATTAAATGGCCTGTATACAGAGAGAGAGTGGACAGCAGATAATTGCACTACCTATTTTCTGAGTACCCCAAAAAATCAATAAAAAAACAGTGTTGACTACCCCCTGCTCCTATGCCTTTTCCACCTACACCATCCCATTGAAGCATTCAACTGTACATCCCCCAAACACTGTATTCCATATTCTACATGTGGCCTCACAAGAGATTTCTAAATGGCAAACAATATATTGGGATAAGGAGAATTACACGTGGTTCCTTGCCGCCACTACTTTTCAAGGTGGACCATCCCTGCTTTGCACAAACAATTGAGGACAAAATCAGGTGTGCACTGTGCAACACCATCAGTGTAAAAGTCCACATAACCACAAATACAAGGACCAGTAAGCTCGAGCATGGACGTTATATCTCTCTTACTCCCCACTGGGTAAATGTTGTGGCATCTGTGAGTGAGACAGAAAGCATTTTTGTGCATGTCCTTCCACCACCGAGGATTGCTGGATGTTTTTTGGATGTTTCCCGGTCCATGTTGCCTCCGACTCATACTCTGCTTCCTCCAATGCCTCCTCATCCGGTCAGCATAACACCTGCACCACCATCTTCAGCAGAGACAGTGGGAAACGACAGCAGGCTGTTCAAAAACTCATTTGTTTGTGGGAAAAATCCCATAATGTGTAGGAACTGTGGATGGGGATCAAAGAACAGACAGATGAGTTGTTGATGCAGGTGATACTCTTGTCCAGCCTGGTGGTGTGCAATAACGGACGAAATCTCATAGCAGCTTGGGTCTAGCCCGTTCGATGTACCGCATGTGCTGAATTTGCTAGTGCAGAGGTTACTTAAAAATTACACAGATATGTCAGAGCTGCTGCTGAAATGCAGGCTGTCTGTGCACACTTTTGGCGTTGTCACTCAGTTGTTGTCTCTCCTGTTTGTGATGCAGCTTCACTTCGGCTTTCCCACTCACTGACTCATATGCGACGTACGCAGAAGATCAAACTCCACCTTTTCACATGTTAAAGAGACTGTGCGAGCAGCAGCATGTGATACTGGAGATACAGCTGCAGCACGCACAGGTGAGTAACACCACTTCACGACCAACGAGTGGGACTCAATGCAGGACGTGAGTGCCATGTTGCACTGCTTCGAATACTCTAAGAACATGGTCAGTGCTGATGAAGCCATCATCAGTGTTATTATTCCACTTTTATGCCTCCTAGAAAAAAAAAGCTTCAGGCAATGATGGATGAGTTGGCAGAACAGGAGGAAGAATAGGAGGAACAGGGACTATTCATACCATTATCAGGCCAGTCATTCACACATGGCTTGAAGAATGGGTTCCTGTACCAACAGCCAACAGATACACAACTGTCCAGCCAATGCACAGTTTTGGAGGATGAGGAGTAGCAGAAGGAGGATGAGGAACAACTTTGTTCACAGCAGGGTGGCACTCAAAGCAGCTCTCGAATATCAATGGAGCATGGCTGGCAGGATACAGAGGATACAAAGGACATAGACAATACACCTCCCTCTGAGGACAGCTTGTCATTTTCTCTGGGCAGCCTGGCACACATGAGCCAAGAAATGCTGCTGTGCATGCGCAACAACAGCCGAAATGCCCCGATTGTTACAAGTGCTGATTACTGTGTGGCCAGGCTGCTAAAGTGTGATCTCAAAATGAGGGAATACAAGCACATGCTGGTAAATTCGCTACTGGCAGCATCCTCACCTGACAGTGAGGGCTCAGTAGAAGCACAAGGCAGAGGGGAATAAAGTCGCCAAACCAGCTAGGGCAAAGAAATGTTGGAAACCTTCTTCAGCACGTTGCAACATCTAGTACCACCATCTGATATGGTCTGTATTAGCAGGAAGCAGCATCTTGGTTATGCCTGTGTAGCATTCCACTTAAGATTAATAGGCTTGACACTAAAAACCTCAACTCATAGAATCATAGAATGGTAGAGTTGGAAGAGACCTCCTGGGTCATCTGGTCCAACCCCCTGCTCAAAGCAGGATTCACTAAATCATCCCAGGCAGATGTCTGTCCAGCCTCTGTTTGAAGACTTCCATTGAAGGAGAACTCACCACCTCTCGTGGCAGCCTATTCCACTCATTGATCACCCTCGCTGTAAAAAAGTTTTTCTAATATCTAATCTGTGTCTCCTTC
This sequence comes from Oophaga sylvatica, assembly GCA_033576555.1. Classification (NCBI taxonomy): domain Eukaryota; kingdom Metazoa; phylum Chordata; class Amphibia; order Anura; family Dendrobatidae; genus Oophaga; species Oophaga sylvatica. The sequence continues at coordinate 306,291,407 of JARQOD010000003.1, forward strand.
CATTCAGTTTCATCCCATTGCTTCTAGTCTTTCCTTGTGCAAATGAGAATAAAGATAATCCTTCTACAATGTGACAGCCCTTGAGATATTTGTACTGTAGACAGCTATTAAGTCTCCTCTCAGTCTTCTTTTTTACAAGCTAAACATTCCAAAATCCTGCAACCGTTCCTCATAGGACATAGTTTGCAGACCAGACACCATTCTGGTCGCTCTTCTCTGAACTTGCTCCAGTTTGTTGATGTCTTTTTTAAAATGTGGTGCCTGCTCGCAGTTTAGTATTCAACATGTGACCTGTAGGCATGTGTACTACATTCTGACCTGGCCTGTCGTTCCATATACTAATTCTTCTTAATTTTTCAGGCACTTTGATTTCCACATTTTTCTCAAACCCAATTTGGGTAAGTATTTTCTTTCCATAATTTTTGCATTTTCTTTTGGTGTCCTTTTGGCAATTTTCTTTTTTCCCCCTTTTTTTTCCCCTTTTTTCATTTTTTTCATTTTTTCTTTTTTTATATATACATATTTCAATTTTTATTTTTATTTTCATTTTTATTTTTAATTTTTATTTTTTTTACGTTTTATTTATTTTTCTTTCCATTTTTTCCTTTTATTCTCATTTTATTCTCAGTTTATTCATTATTTTATTACATAATTTTTATTTTTTTATTTTCCTTAATTTTTTATTTTCCTTAATTTTTCATTTTTCTTTTTGCAATTTTCCACTTTTTATTTTTATTTTATTTTTTTCAGTAAACCCCTCTTTTTATCTTTTTATTCCGATCATGTTTATTCTTCTTCCTATCATGTCTTTATTTCCAATTTTATTTCTACCTTTCATACTTCACACACCTTTTCTTCACCATTTTGACATTTTCTCTCTCATTTGACTCAGTCTCTCCTTTATTTGTTCTCTATCACCTTTCATACCTATCTGGCTTCATTTTCTTTGTCTCATTCCTTTTCTTTTTCTCTACTGCCCCCAGCTCTTCTCTCCTATATTTCCCATTCTTTTGTATCCTCCATATTCTCCTAGTTCAGTCTCTCCTCCCCCTCCACCCTGGCTGGGACTGCTTCTCCTATGTTTCACAGCGCTCATGATGAGCTGTTTACAGCGCTTTGATTCCCCTCTCCTCATTCTCCACAGTGCAGGCATCCCTCCCACCAGCGCTCCTATCCTCCCCTGGGCGATCTATGATGCTCTCCCCTTGCCTCCACAACGCATGCGCCTTATTTTTCAGCGTTCCAAGCCTCCCTTTAATGTCGCCTCCCCCACTGTTGTTATGACACGTGATTCTTTTATACAGCGCAGGCGTCTCTGCTACCTGCAGCCCAAGCCTCATTCCTTCTACACGTGCGCTCCTACCCGCCCCCCTCTCCCCACTCCCCCATCTTACTTCCGGTCTTTGGGCTACTTTAACCCACTGACCACCAGTGTCTCTACACACCACCACAGACGGCACCAGAACCTTCATCCTACCAGGTATGCAGCACTTCTCTCCCCCCTGGCTCTCACACTAGTACTCGCAGCTGTACATTTCTTTAACCCCTGCCTCACTTGCTCCTTTCTTAGGACCTTCAGTTGGTCCCTGCCCTGTTGGACTTCCGTATATATGGCCTGGAGGTATGCCTGTCCCCCGTCCCCCGTCCCTTCCCTCCTTTCCCCCCTCCTCACTTGGGGCTCCTGGCTATTCATGGTTTGTGCATGTTTCTTACCTATATTTATTACACGTGTTTTACCTCTGTTTTTCTCCACATCTTATACCAGCCTTTTCAAGTTTTCATATCCCACAGTGGCCTACTCTGTTCCTTTTCCGTTATCTACCTTAAGGTCAGTATTTATGTGTACACTGCCTCTGTGTCCGTATTAATCCCCCTTATTCCATATTAAAGCATTTCAGCCCCTCTGTTGTCCGTCCTGAGACTGCACTCCTCAAAGTTTGTCACATACTCAGATGTTACACAGGCTTTACCAGTAGATATGGTATTAATTTATGCGTATGTGTATTCAGTATTCATAATTGTGTACATAAATTCTTGTGTATATATTTCCTTGTATAGTGTGCATAATGTCTTTCCTTTAAAAAAATATTTTTTCTTTTTTTTTTAAAAAAAAAATTTTCTCAAATTTTTCCATGTCTTGGATTTAGTTTAAATATGTATATATTTATATACCTTTCCTCGATCCTGTACATAATTGTTACTTTGTTTATTAATTCTTGTATTGAATTTTGTGATCTAACCTTTTATCTTTTTTGTGTATATTTTCTTTGGTTAGGTTTGAGAAAGACCCATTGCAGGGTCGAAACGTTACATCTACACGTTTTTTATGCTGTGTTGTTTTCAAATAAAACTTTTTTCACTTGCATTGAAAGATTGTTTGAGTGCGGCTGTTTTTCCAATTTCACCGTTCCTCATAGGACATGGTTTGCAGACCAGACACTATTCTGGTCGCTCTTCTCTGAACTTGCTCCAGTTTGTTGATGTCTTTTTTAAAATGTGGTGCCCAAAACTGGACACCGCATTCCTCTGTTTGAAGACTTCCATTGAAGGAGAACTCAACATCTCTCGTGGCAGCCTGTTCCACACATTGATCACCCTTACTGTCAAAAAGTTTTTTCTAATATCTAATCTGTGTCTCCTCCCATTCAGTTTCATCCCATTGCTTCTAGTCTTTCCTTGTGCAAATGAGAATAAAGATGATCCTTTTACAATGTGACAGCCCTTGAGATATTTGTAGACAGCTATTAAGTCTCCTCTCAGTCTTCTTTTTTGCAAGCTAAACATTCCCAAATCCTGCAACCGTTCCTCATAGGACATGGTTTGCAGGCCGGTCACCATTCTGGTGGCTCTTCTCTGAACTTGCTCCACGTTGTTGATGTCTTTTTTAAAATGTGGTGCCCAAAACTGGACACAGTATTCCAGATGAGGTCTGACCAAAGAGGAGTAGAGGGCAAAACTGAGCTTGCCTGATCCTGTACACACTATACATCCTGATACCGCATTCCTAGTGGTGCCTGCGGGTACAGAGATGTCCCTAACTAAATAACTATTAAATGACAACTCTGACCTAAACTTCCCAAACCCTGTTGAGTTGCTTAACATTCTTCCTAAAGAGCTAGAGGGTAGAGCAGAGTGTGAATTAACAAGAGGAGAAGTGAGCTAATCGAAGGAAAGATCTCAAAGTGAGTGAAGTAAATAACAAAATACAAACAAAATACCAAGCAAAACGAATCCAGATATAGTTGTAATACACTCTAGTGGTTTATTCAACACGTTTCAAAGCCTATGGCTTCTTCTTCAGGATATTACCACAGAGACATGTGGAGACAGTGCTGTTACATCGCTTATACAACATTCAAAATTCAAAAAACGGCACCAAAAGTCATTCTGACATGTGACATATAGTGTCAAAGTTCATAGAGAGATAATACATATAATAAAGTTATTTTCAACATATGTACATACAAATAATATAGGTATTTAAATTAATAAACCAATATAATAAGATTTCATTCATTTTTCAGCTATCAGAAGCAAAAAGAAAATAAAGAATTTATATGGAAAAACTGGACAAGAACCTACTTGGGGATGTGGAATGATTCCCTTCCATCCTCCCATCTACCTGTGCAACACTCCCAGTCAGAGGAATGTTACCTGAGAATCAATTATATGCGTATATAAATCAATTTCCAACATTAGATATGCAGCTATTATTAATGTATATTTATTAAAGTATATTTTTATTTAAAAAAATCATGTTAAAATAATATAAAATGTATTAATAAAAAAAATTTGGATCACAAAATTTGTGACTCTTTTATTTTGATATAATATAATCATAATTATAAATTTGGTGAAATATCTAATATCCATATGCCCTGAAAAAAATCACTGACACCAAAAAAAGAGGGGGAATTTTCTCAAATCAAAAAATTAAAAGATTAGTAGAACAGACCACGAGGTTTCTATCCAATATTGCAGTGGAGCAGAGCCCAAATGAAACAACCGTGAGAAGGCGGAGAAAAACAAACCGACCATGATCCTGTCCTTTATGAACCTGCTGTAATCACCACATATTTAATCCACATTGCGCTTTTTTGTTTCCTATTCTACTAAAATACCAAACAAAGAATGAAACAATTACTCTTACCAAATATGCAGTCTAGGTGCAAAGTGTATCAAAGAAACAACAAAGCGAAAATTCTTAGCTGAAAGCTCACAGACTCCAAACATCATTATAATGTCATAACATAGAACATCTAGATGAAGCGATCACCAGCAGGAAATAACCATGGAGGGGGGAGGAGGAACATAAGCTACACAGACAGCAGCCAGAAAACAGAACCCAAACATCCAGAGAAAAGGTGTGTCTCCTGTTGCTCGGCGAAAATAGAAGCCAACCACAAAACACCAGCTCAAGGGATCAAATCCAGAAGCATGACAATTTCAACAAAATGGTGTAAGAGTATGTATCCACACTTTCCACGTACTGAGTGATGGGTCTGGCCCATTTAACGTCTGGGTCTCCAAATTGGACACATGAACTGAGCTTCCTCTATTTCCGCTTTGGAGGTGCTGGCCTGTCCATAGCCAAGGTGGGCAAGCTCACATTCACTAAAATGAACCAGATGTGGATCCCACAGGACTTGTCCGTACCTTTGGCTAAATAGAGAAGTATAGAAGCTGTACCTATCTATTGATAGACTCCGGTTTGTTCTATTTTCTATCCACAATGTTTTGGAGCCTGCAACAAGTTAAAAAAAGAGGGTGTTTTGCAGAGTACGCTCTCACTGGTTGTTGCAGAATAACCCCACAAAAGCTACTTGCAACTCCAGGGGCCCCCAGCCAGTGGCTATGGGGCCCCTGAGTCAAGAGAGCCCACCCTGTGCCAGCGTAGCAGCAGCTGGAGACAGGAGCCTGTCCCCGCTGCTAAGTAAAATGAATATTCACGCTTCCCCATGCCCCTATGGGCATGGAGAGGCGTGAATACTGTTTCTCTTTAATAGCGGACAACATTAGCTTTGTGTGTGAGTGTGAGAGAGTGATGCGGTGCTTTGTGTATGTGTTTGTGAGAGGGGTGGTGGGGAGCACAATGATATTGGTGGGGGGAGGCAATGATAGAGGTGATGGGCAATGATGGTGGGGAGGCAATGATGGAGGTGATAGGCAATGATGGTGGGGGAGGCAATGATGGAGGTGATAGGCAATGATGGTGGGGGGAGACAATGATGGAGGTGATGATAGAGGTGATGAAATGGACAATGATGGTGGTGGGGAGGAGGCAATGATTGAGTTGGTGGAATGGGCAGTGATGGGGAGAATGATAGTGCTGGTAGGGGAGAAGGCAATGATGGAGGTGGTGATGAGGACAATGATGGGGGTGGAGAGGAGCTGCATTATACTTTATGAGGGGGCTACATTATATTCTGTGGGAGGACTGCATTATATTCTGTGGTGGGGCTGCATTATTCTCTCGGGGGGCTACATTATATTTTGGGGGGCTACAAATTACTATATGAGGGGGCAACAGTATACTCTATCGGGGGCTGCATTATATTCTGTTGTGGGGCTGCATTATTCTCTCAGGGGACTACATTATATTCTGGGGGGCTACATCATACTATATGAGGGAGCAACAGTATACTCTATGGTGGGCTGCATTATATTCTGTAGGGGGCTGCATTATTCTCTCAGGGGACTACATTATATTTCCACTATCATTCTATATGAGGGGGTAGCATTATGCCCTTTGATGGGGCTACAGTATATTCTATGGGGGGGCTGCATTATATCCTGTGGCGGGGCTGCATTATACTATATGAGGGGGGCTGCATTATACCCTGTGAGGGTGCTACATTATATTTTATGGTGGGGACTGCGTTATACCTTATGAGGGGGTTGCATTATACTTTGTGGGGTGCTGCATTATATTCTAAGAGAGGGGGCTGCCTTATATTTTATGAGGGGGGCTACATTATTTTATGAGGGGGTAACATTATATTCTATGAGGGGGCTACCCCTCTATGATTCTATGATTGTATCCCAACCCCTGCTACATAATTAAGACGTGTACTACCTTATATTATATCATTTCTATGTAGCTACACAGTGGGCCCCAAGAATGATTTTCTCTGGTGGGCCCAAGGTGCTCCAGTCCGACACTGCATATGATCTCTTTTTTGACCTGTGTACCCCATGTGCTATACCACAGCTCCTGGGCAGGTGAGGAAGCAAATGACAATACTGACATTACAGCAGGAGATCGCAGAGGATACATTTTGTGAGGTAAAATATTTTTTAAAAACACTCAGTGAGATATTTTACCTCACAAAATGACTCCACTGTGATCCTCTGCTGTAATGTCAGTACTGTCTTTTGCTTCCTCCCCAGCGCAGATGTGGTATGCTATGTAACATAGTTATTAAGGTTGAAGGAAGACTTTAAGTCCATTTAGTTCAACCCATATCCTATCCTAACCTGCCCTAACATGTTGATCCAGAGGAAGGCAAAAAAAAACCCAAGTGGCAAACAGTAAGCTTCACATTGGGGAAAAAAATTCCTTCTCTACTCCACATACGGCAATCAGACTAGCTCCCTGGATCAACGCTGTATCTAGGAAACTAGTGAATATAGCCTGTAATATTATACTTTTCAAGAAAGGCATCCAGTCCCTTCTTAAATTTTAGTAGGGAATCACTCATTACATTATACGGCAGAGAGTTCCATAGTCTCACTGCTCTTACAGTAAAGAATCTGCGTCTGTGATTACTAAACCTTCTTTCCTCCAGATGTAGAGGATGCCCCCTTGTCCCCGTCACAGGTCTAAGAGTAAAAAGATCATTAGAAAGGTCTTTGTGCTGTCCCCTCATATATTTCTACATTGTAATAAGATCACCCCAAAGCCTAAATGGAAATGTTGAGGCTGAAAAAAAGGAGATGTAATAAATTATTTGGACACTAGATGATGGAATTGCCTTATAAATGGAAATCTTGAGGCTAAAAAAGGAGATGTAATAAATTATTTGGACACTAGATGGTGGAATTGCCTTATAAATGGAAATCTTGAGGCTAAAAAAGGAGATGTAATATATTATTTGGACACTAGATGGTGGAATTGCCTTATAAATGGAAATCTTGAGGCTAAAAAAAGGAGATGTAATAAATTATTTGGACAGCAGATAGTGGAATTGCCTTATAAATGGAAATCTTGAGGCTGAAATAAAGGAGATGTAATAAATTATTTGGACACTAGATGGTGGAATTGCCTTATAAATAATAATAATAATAATAATAATAATAATAATCTTTATTTATATAGCGCCATCATATTCCGCAGTGCTTTACAGTTTAACAGTTTAAAAACACAAGTCATAAGTAACAACGTTAACAATACAATAATTAAAACAAAATAAGACGACCCTGCTCGTGAGAGCTTACAATCTACAATGAGGTGGGGGAGATACAAAGTACAGGAGTGTATATACAGTTAGGTCCATAAATATTTGGACAGAGACAACATTTATCTAATTTTGGTTCTAGACATTACCACAATGAATTTGAAACAAAACAAATCAGATGCAGTTGAAGCTCAGACTTTCAGCTTTCATTTGAGGGTATCCACATTAAAATTGGATGAATGGTTTAGGAGTTTCAGCTCCTTAACATGTGCCACCCTGTTTTTAAAAGTAATTGGACAAATGACTCCAAGGCTATTTCATGGACAGGTGTGGGCAATCCCTTTGTTATGCCATTCTCAATTAAGCAGATGAAAGGGCCGGAGTTGATTTGAGGTGTGGTGTTTGCATTTGGAAGGTTTTGCTGTGAAGGAAACATGCGGTCACAGGAGCTCTCCATGCAGGTGAAACAAGCCATCCTTAAGCTGCAAGAACAGAAAAAACCCATCCAAGAAATTGCTACAACATTAGAAGTGGCAAAATCTACAATTTGGTACATCCTGAGAAGAAAGAAAGCACTGGTGAACTCATCAATCCAAAAAGACCTGGGAGCCCACGGAAGACAACAGTGGTGGATGATCGCCGCATACTTTCTTTGGTGAAGAAGAACCCGTTCACAACATCAACTGAAGTCCAGAACACTCTCAGTGAAGTAGGTGTATCTGTCTCTAAGTCAACAGTAAAGAGAAGACTCCATGAAAGTAAATACAAAGGGTTCACATCTAGATGCAAACCATTCATCAATTCCAAAAATAGACAGGCCAGAGTTAAATTTGCTGAAAAACACCTCCAGAAGCCAGCTCAGTTCTGGAAAAGTATTTTATGGGCAGATGAGACAAAGATCAACCTGTACCAGAATGATGGGAAGCCAAAAATTTGGAGAAGAAAGGGAACGGCACATGATCCAAGGCACACCACATCCTCTGTAAAACATGGTGGAGGCAACGTGATGGCATGGGCATGCATGGCTTTCAATGGCACTGGGTCACTTGTGTTTATTGATGACATTACAGCAGACAAGAGTAGCCGGATGAATTCTGAAGTGTACCGGGATATACTTTCAGCCCAGATTCAGCCAAATGCTGCAAACTTGATTGGACGGCGCTTCATAGTACAGATGGATAATGACCCCAAGCATACAGCCAAAGCTACACAGGAGTTCATGAGTGCAAAAAAGTGGAACATTCTTCAATGGCCAAGTCAATCACCAGATCTTAACCCAATTGAGCATGCATTTCACTTGCTCAAATCCAGACTTAAGAGGGAAAGACCCACAAACAAGCAAGACCTGAAGGCTGCGGCTGTAAAGGCCTGGCAAAGCATTAAGAAGGAGGAAACCCAGCGTTTGGTGATGTCCATGGGTTCCAGACTTAAGGCAGTGATTGCCTCCAAAGGATTCGCCACAAAATATTGAAAATAAAAATATTTTGTTTGGGTTATGTTTATTTGTCCAATTACTTTTGACCTCCTAAAATGTGGAGTGTTTGTAAAGAAATGTGTACAATTCCTACATTTTCTAACACATATTTTTGTTCAACCCTTCAAATTAAACGTTACAATCTGCACTTGAATTCTGTTGTAGAGGTTTCATTTCAAATCCAATGTGGTGGCATGCAGAGCCCAACTCGCGAAAATTGTGTCACTGTCCAAATATTTCTGGCCCTGACTGTACAATGGTGCACTTATAATGATGGTCCAGCCATCTTGAGGGAGTAAGGGATGGATGGAGATAGTGAATGGGCTACACACACACACACACACACACACACACACACACACACACACACACACACACACACACTTACACATAGAATGACTTTGATTAGTGAATGTGATAGGCCACTCTGAACAGATGTGTTTTGAGGGAGCGCCTGAAACCATGCAAATTGTGGATAGTCCTAATTTCTTTGGGTAGAGCATTCCAGAGGATTGGCGCAGTGCGGGAGAAGTCTTGGAGTCGGGAGTGGGAGGTACGGATTAGTGCAGAGGTTAGTTGAAAGTCGTTTGCAGAGCGCAGCAGTCGGTTAGGCCGATAGATAGAAATGAGGGAGGAGATGTAGGGGGGTGCTGCACTGTGGAGAGCTTTGTGGGTGAGAACAAGTACTTTGAATTGGATCCTATAATGAATGGGCAGCCAGTGTAAGGACTGGCGAAGAGCGGACGCGTCCGAGTACCGATTAGCCAGATGGATGACCCTGGCTGCTGCATTAAGGATGGACTGGAGAGGGGATAGTCGAGTAATGTGGAGGCCAAGTAATAGAGCATTGCAGTAGTCCAGGCGGGGGTGGATCAATGCTACAGTGAGGGTTTTTGTTGTTTCCATGGTGAGAAAAGGGCGGATTCTAGAGATGTTCTTTAGGTGTAGGTGGCAAGAGCGGGCAAGAGATTGTATATGGGAGGTGAAGGAGAGATTGGTGTCAAACATAACACCCAGACAGCGAGCCTGCTGCCGGTGTGTTATTATGGTGCCGCCCACGGAGAGGGAAATGTCAGATTTAGGGAGGTTAGTAGACGACGGGAGCAGAAGAAGTTCAGTTTTGGAGAGGTTGAGTTTCAGATAGAGAGCGGACATGATGTTGGAGACTGCGGACAGACAGTCGGTGGTGTTCTGTAGTACAGCGGGTGTAAGGTCGGGGGATGACGTGTACAGTTGTGTGTCATCAGCATAAAGATGGTACTGAAAGCCAACTCTGCTGATGGTCTGTCCAATTGGGTCCGTGTAGAGAGAGAAGAGAAGGGGGCCAAGGACTGAGCCCTGGGTACACCGACAGTGAGAGGAAGAGGAGATGATGTGTTACGTTTTGCTGTCAGAAGGTCATTGGTCACTTTGATGAGTGCAGTTTCAGTTGAATGTAGGGGTCGGAAGCCGGACTGTGAAGGGTCTAGGAGGGAGTGAGTGGAGAGGTAACGGGTAAGGCGGGAGTAGACTAGGCGCTCCAAAAGTTTAGAGATGAAGGGGAGATTGGAGACCGGTCTGTAGTTGTTTGTGCAGGAAGGGTCGAGAGCGGGTTTCTTTAGATGGAGTGTTTGAAGGAGGATGGGAAAATGCCAGAGGAGAGTGAGAGATTAAAGATTGTAGTTAGGTGAGTTGTGACAACTGGAGAGACTGGAGGAGGTGTGAGGGAATGGGGTCGGTAGTGCATGTAGTCGGACGAGAGGAAGAGAGGAGTCTGGAGACTTCTTCTTCTGTGATGGGATCAAATGTGGAAATTGAGCCAGGGGAAATGCAGGGAGGGATGGGAGTCACAGCACTTGGTGGTTGAGAGCAGATTTCCTGACGGATAGTATCTATTTTTTCTATAAAGTGGGAGGCCAGGTCATCAGCACAAATGTCTGTGATAGGGGCTTGTGCTTTTGGCCTGAGGAGGGAGAGAAAAGTGTCAAAAAGTTTCTTGGGGTTGTTGGCTAGTGAGGACATCAGGGTGGTGAAGTAGGTCTGTTTGGCGAGGTGAAGGGCAGCATTATAAGTTCTTAACATGAATTTAAAGTGGATGAAGTCTTCTGGTGTGCGGGTTTTTCTCCAAAGGCGTTCAGCACTCCTAGAGCATCGCTGAAGAAGTTGAGTTTGCAATGTGAGCCAGGGCTGTTTTACTGTGTGTTTGGAAGTTCTGAGGGTGAGTGGTGCTACTTGGTCAAGGGTGCTTCTAAGAGTGTCATTGTAGTGATGAACGGCCAGATTAGGACAAGAAAAAGAGGAGATTGGGGACAGCGATGAGTGTAGGGAGTCTGAAAGTGTCTGAGGGTTAATGGCTTGTAGATTTCTGAATGTGTGGTAGGTAGGAGTGCGCTGGGGTGGTCGAGGATTTGTGAGGATGAAGGAGAGAATGTTGTGGTCAGAGAGTGGAAGCGGTGAGTTATTTAGGTGGGAGATTGAACAGAGGCGGACAAAGACCAGGTCAAGGGTGTTACCATCCTTGTGTGTCTCAGAGGTTGAAAGCTATGAGAGGCCTAGAGAAGTGGTTAGTGATAGAAGCTGAGATGCAGATGTGGAAGTAGGACTTTTAATGGGGATGTTGAAGTCTCCAAGGATAAGGGTTGGTAGTTCTGAGGACATGAAGTGCGGCAGCCAGGCTGAGAAGTGGTCAAGGAACTGGGTGGGCGAGCCTGGGGGACGATATATGACCACTACTCTGAGGGAGAGGGGATGGAAGAGCCTGATGGTGTGGACCTCAAAAGAAGAGAATCTTGAGACTGATAAAATAGATTTATTATATTACTAGATGGTGGCCCGATTGTAACGCATCGGGTATTCTAGAATATGCATGTAGTTTATTTATGAAGATTTAAGAATAATGCAATGAATACACAGGATTTTCCGAGTTGTGGAGGCTGCTGTTGCTGGGGTATATAGAGGCTGCTGCTGGTGGGGTGCACGTGGATGCTGCTGCTGGAGTTTACGTGGAGGCCGCCGGTCGAGGTACTTCCACTGCGAGCAGCAGGGAGATAACCAGCTGGCGCCGGTCATCTCCCGGCTGCATCGCCGCTGACCTCCATGTGGCAGGAGATGACCTGCGGCTACCATCGGAAGTGGCGTGCGTGGTTCAAATCCTGCACCAATTTGCGGCCGGACTGCGCCTGTCACTGATAGGTCGCGTCCGGCCGGGCGCGACCAATCAGTGACACGGGATTTCCATTACAGACAGAATTAGACGCTTAAATAGGAGATTTGGACACAAGATTGCCTCACAAAGCTAATAAAATAGGAGATGCAATACTAAACTATTTGGACACTAGATTGTGCTTTTTCCACTACTTAGCATTGATATTGCAACACTAAGGAAAAGATGTGGAATTATGGAAACGACAGGATCAGTAGGCATGTTAATTATATGCAATAATGAAAAATGGGTACAAAAGTTTCAAAATATCTCAATTAATTCAACATTACCTTGGTATGCTAATAATAAGGTTATTAATGTTTTTCTGAAAACTGTTTTGCCACACTGAATGCAGTTAGACATGGAAATAATCAAGATCTGGTAGTCTCCATGATAATTGCCAATTACTGATGTCCTATTTATGGTCGATGGGAGACAAGTCTGGAAATGCTGTAGGTCATTGTAGCACATTTAGACCAAGCAGACACTTGGGGGAAATTGCATGTCATTAGTTGTACCTCTAAATCAATGTTATACTGAGCTGTTATTGTACCTAGAAGAAAAAATAGAGTGGTATGGCTACCATTCATTGTGCCACAGCACACCATAATCCTGGGAGTAGGACCATTGTGATGTTCCCTTTTGAAGGCATTGCCATGATGTCACCTAAATAGTTTCCAGATGGATACCAAAGTCAGGAATTCAGCAGTGGAAGATGGATTGGAGATTTACCTATTTCAGTGTAAGTTGCGCAGGGTGGGACTCATGGGTAGAGATCAGCGAATATGTTTGAAAAACGATTGCCAAACACATATTTGGCAGAAATATGGCACATTCGGATTCGTGATCAGAAACACAAGCAAATTTTCATAAAATCTGTAAAAATCTGTAACATTCGGTAAAAAGTGCCGGAAAATATTTGCCTTACCACTAAAATATTTTGAGCACTTTAGCTAGGATAGTGGTGGTGTATGATGAGCATGGGGCACGTATTTGATGAGTGTAAGGGGTGGGGAGAGCTCAGAGGAGGAGTGCTTGTAAAATTTTTTTTTTTTTTTCTAAGTTTATGAGTGCACATTGTGGCTAGCTAATCAGGGCGCAGGAAATGTCCACAATGCCCAGACACAACAGCTTGTGTCGTTGGCTGCTGAACTCACATGTCCCTTTCTATATAGAGAGCGGACATCTTGTTTTAGCGCCATTTTGTCACTGCAACAGCGCAGAAAGCCTGACGCTGCGCTTTGGTGCTGATAGATTTTAGCTAGTTAGCTAAGCAGTTGTTTCTAAGTAAGATAGTTTAGATAGCTTGTGTCCTGTGTGGCTGTGAAATCGACCTTCCAGCAGACTTTTTTCTTTCTTTTTTGCCGTAACTGAGGTCCACAGACAAAGACAGCTGGTCAGATTTCATAACAGTGTGTTATGCACTGCTTCTATTGTGCTCCATACATGAGTAGACCTTTCTAATTCTTATTTTTTCAGTTGCTAAATGTGATACAGCACACCATTGTTATGTGATTTAGGCTGTTGCACAGTAAAAATAAAAATGTTTGCAGTTGCTAATGTGATTCAGCACGCCATATCCCAGCATGTCATTTAGTGGCGGTGAAATTTTTCTGTGTGAAGAGCTGTTGCAAGTGATACAGTAGGGGAGATATCATTTTTATAATTGTTAGGAGCATATCTTCTTTGCTATACAGGTCTCATCCACACTGAAACAATTCTTTCTTCTGTTATTAACACGATTCATCACGCCATATCTCAACTTGTCAATTAGTGGCGTTAAAATTCATCTTTCTGCAAAGCTCTTGCAGAGTAAAAAAAATTTTTCCTGTTGCTAAACGTGATACAGCACACCATATCCAGCCTTGTCATTTAGTGGTGGTGAAATCGTTCTGTGTGAAAAGCTGTGGCACGTGATACAGTAGGGGAGATCTCAGTTTGAAATTGTTTGGAGCATATCTTCTTTGTTATACAGGCCTCATCCACACTGAAATAATTATTTTTTCTGTGACTAACGTGATACATTAGGGGAGATCTCCCTTTTATAATTGTTTGGAGCATACCTTCTTTGTTAAGCAGGCCTCATCCACACTAAAACTATTCATTCTTCTATGACTATCGTGATACAGAAGGGATGATCTCATTTTTATAATTGTTTGGAGCATATCTTCTTTGTTATACAGGCCTTATACACACTGAAACTATTCATTCTTCTGCGACTAACGCGATTTAGCACGCCATATTTCACCTTGTCATTTGTGCCGCTGAAATTCAACTGTGTGCAGAGCTGGTGCAGAGTAAAAAATCACATTTTTTGCTCCTAATACTGTGCTCCTATCACACTATCTGAGCAAGATGACTGGGAAAAAGCAAAGTTATGGTGGAAGGGGCATTAGGCTTGGTGTTCAAAGTGTACGTGGGGTAGGTGGTAATGTTATTGAAAGCACTAGTGAATCAATATTGTCATGTCCTATGCAAAAGAAAACTGACAACTTCTGTTACTTGATTGGTACTCTGCTATCTTTGTTTGGCAGATGCACAGCGGTACGGCTTGTTGATGTGGCCCAGAAAGATCATGTGCTCGAGTGGATGGCAAGCGCAGCTTCAAGTGTCCTCTCCTCTCTTCCTCCATCTCAACATCACACACTGTACAGTACACAGAGGCAGCACTCCAATTACCCTTGCTTCTGTCCGCGTCACAACTCTCCAACCGCCCAACAGACTGATGGGTGAGTCTATAGAGCTGTTCACACATTCTATTCCAGAGTTAAGAGAAGGAAATCATCTGCACTGATGCCCAAATTTTTTTTAGCTGGGAAATGGGGAAGGATGAAGTGGGATCCGAGCAGCATCCTCTCTGTCGTCACCAGATGTGAACCCCCGGAGGGATGTGATCCTGAAGAGACTCAGATATCTGAGGCTCATGCGGACTGTACTGTGCTGTCAGGGCAGGAAGAGGTGGAGGTTGACTCTCAGAGCGAGGAATGTGATAACACAGAGGATGATGATGAGCTTGTAGATCCCTCTTGGCGTGAACACAAAGGCACGCAGCTGAGTAGATCATCTGAGGAGGTGGAGGAGGAGCAAGACGAGGAGGTTATGTTACGCCCTGTACGGCACAGACACAGAGTGATGCTTTGATTTTACACCTGTATCTGGGCCTGTTTCACCCTTCATCTGTGGTTGCTGGTCTGGCAGTGCAGAAGTCAGATCTGAAATGTCCATCTCCGGACCTGGTCGGCCTTCACCTGCGCTTGCCTTACTGGCACCATGGGAGTGATACAGCAATGCTTCAGGTACTTTTGTTTTGATTTTTTGCAGTCTTGCTTTTATACATTCAGGAGGCCATAATGGCACAGCGAATATAAAAAACGTAGAGTAGGACTGCCCCATATGAGAATGCCTTGTCGTGGCGGGGTGGCTCAAAGAATTGATCAATTATTTGCCAAATGTCTCATTTTTAATACAGATTAGAATCCATTATGTGCATATGCACTTTATATATTGCGTGCTGACCATGTGCGGCGCTGGCTTCTCCCCTTTTTTTACTTGATGTTGGTTCGTGGTTGAGCACCACATGTTGCCGTGTGCTCTGCGTCATGCACGCAGTTCTATCTGTGTTTTTTTGGTGATTGACCTAGGCTGCTGTGCATACACAGCAGCCCTGCCCTGCCTGGGCTCTGCTTGATTTTACACCTGTATCTGGGCCTGTTTCACCCTTCATCTGTGGTTGCTGGTCTGGCAGTGCAGAAGTCAGATCTGAAATGTCCATCTCCGGACCTGGTCGGCTTTCACCTGCGCTTGCCTTACTGGCACCATGGGAGTGATACAGCAATGCTTCAGGTACTTTTGTTTTGATTTTTTGCAGTCTTGCTTTTATACATTCAGGAGGCCGTAATGGCACAGCGAATATAAAAAACGTAGAGTAGGACTGCCCCATATGAGAATGCCTTGTCGTGGCGGGGTGGCTCAAAGAATTGATCAATTATTTGCCAAATGTCTCATTTTTAATACAGATTAGAATCCATTATGTGCATATGCACTTTATATATTGCGTGCTGACCATGTGCGGCGCTGGCTTCTCCCCTTTTTTTACTTGATCCTGAAGAGACTCAGATATCTGAGGCTCATGCGGACTGTACTGTGCTGTCAGGGCAGGAAGAGGTGGAGGTTGACTCTCAGAGTGAGGAATGTGATAACACAGAGGATGATGATGAGCTTGTAGATCCCTCTTGGCGTGAACACAAAGGCACGCAGCTGAGTAGATCATCTGAGGAGGTGGAGTAGGAGCAAGACGAGGAGGTTATGTTACGCCCTGTACGGCACAGACACAGAGTGATGCGGCCACTACAAGCATTGGATCCTCAGGTACAACTGCTTCTGCCTCCTCCTCTACCTCCGTTAGGGCCTCCACCTGCGCCCTCAACCTCTGCCTTAATAAGACATGCGTTCCAACAGTGCAGAGCGAATCCCCACCAGTTTCGTACTGCGCAGCCAAAGGTTCATAGTAATCAGGCAGTGTTAATATTGATATACCTTGGAGATCGCAGTAATACAGCTAAAGAGTTGTGGACAGCTCTCCAGGCCGAGTTTGAGCAATGGCTGTCTCCACTGAACCTGCATCCAGGAAAGGCAATGTCCAATATCGGTGTTAACCAGGTGTCTGCCTTACACCTAGGGAAGCCCACAAGTGTCCCTTGCATGGCTCACATCCTCAACCTGGTGGTACAGCTATTTCTTTGCCACTGTCCTGACCTGGGTGAACTGCAGAAAGCATGGAAGCTGTGTGCTCATTTCCACCATTCGCACCCCTCAGGTCATCGACTTGCATGGATACAGAGGTCTTTGTCCATGCCAGTTTACAGGTTGATATGCGATGTGCCAACACTGTGGAATTTCCCTCTGTACATGTTGCAGCAACTGTGGCAGCAACAAGCCCTGATGCAGTATGTCATGTTGTCGTATAGCCTGGGCCAATGCAGTACAGACGTGGCTCATATCACGTTTGCAGAGTGGGCACAGATTAAGGACCTCTGAACTCATAGTTTTGAAATGGCTACAAATATGGTTAGCGCTGATGATGCCATCATCAGCATCACTATTCCGGTCAACTACGTGTTTGAGCAGACTTTGAATAGCTTGCGGGAGGAGGTGGTGGTCCCAGAGGAAGTGGAGGAAGCAGAGGAGGATGTGTAAGGGATAACATGGTCTCAAAGTTCCAGACTGTCGTCACACAGTCGAGTGCCAAGGGAGGGTGGATTACTGTGATCGAGGGGGCTGGTGATACCAGACAAACTGTTAGTGAAGATTCAAGAGCCAAGGAACACATGGAGGAGAAAGAGGTGATGGGGGAGCAACTCTCAGGAGATGAAGAGGATAATCATCCCCTCTCTGTTGTTCATGGTTGGAGGGAGGGGACAGAGGAAACAAACTTCGGTGTTACTCAGCCACCAACACGACATGGACTTGGACCTCTTGGCAGAGCCTGATATATGAGTGCCTTCTTGCTGCTCTAACTGCAACATTATCTCATGCCTTGGCCATTTTATCATGCCCGACAGTCAGCATGCATTCTCTCATAACGTGTCTTCAGCGCTGCTGGTGGTGTCATGATGGATAAATGCAGCCGGCTGTCCTCTGAAAGTGTAGACCGCCTAACTTTCATCACGATGAACAAGTCATGGATTGTCAAGGACTTTTGCATCCCAATCACAGACTGTACTGACTAGGCCACTAATTTTTTGGAATTGTGGAGAGTCCTGATTGGGTCTCTACATCTACTGGGTTGGCTATAGTGGAAGTGATGTCACTCCCCATTATACTAGTTCTATTCTGGTGAAGTTGGTGTCACTTTGTGTCTGCCACTAATTTTTGGAAATGTGTAGACTTCTGGTTGGGTCTCCTTCACCTATGTTGCCTGTAGCAGTAGGCCTCGGAAACCAACAGGCCTCCACTTCCCTTGAGTCAACTACCCGTGTTACTATCCTTACATTTTTCTGACAATAGTAGTCTACAAAACTGATATTTGTTCCAGCTGAGTGTGGCTGAGCATCAAAACAGGTTGAGCTGTTCCATGTAGTATTAGGGCTCCCAGCACAGCAGGCTTACACCAATGCCTCACCCAACTTGTTTTAATTTGAAGTTCTATTTAAAGCTATAAATGCTGGCCCAGTCCCTGATACCTCATGCATGGCTGGCTGCCGTGCCATTTTAAAATTTGTATTGGGGGTGAATTGAGGTCACTTTCCTGATGTCAGCCCCTATTTTGATGTGTTTTGGCAGCGTTTGGGAATGTCTGAAGGTGTTGTGTATGCGTTTGTTTTTGCCTCTCATTGACTCCAATGACGTTCGGCTATGTTCGGCAAATATTCAACAACTAAATCAGCTAATATTGCAAAATTGGCGATCGTAAACTGAACATTTAAATATTTTCTCATCTCTAGTCAGTGGTGAGGGATACTGTGTGGCCACACCCTGGCGCAATACAAATAAACAATGTCACAGTTCTCCTGTGCTATGCGTGTGGTACATAATACTCACATTTTGGGTGCAGGCCACTGCTTTCTCAGATTCTTCAATATCAGGAATACACATTAGTGGACATCAAATTTGTTTTATAATAAATAAGTTTACCTAACTGTCCATTTTCATTCTATTGAAGCACGCAGTATTGGGCACAAACTTTTCTGTCTTTAGTCCTTAGCACAGCACGCTCTGATGTCTACTGTTCGCTTGCGCTGAGACATCTCTTTCCTCTCTGGCACCTCTGACTGCTGGGATACTCAGTCCAGCTCTCCCGCTTTGTCCCATCCCATACGATTCCCCATTCGATTTCCTCTCCTAGGAAAATATTGAGGCATGCTTCTCAGTGCCTCGGTTGGACCCTAGGCCCAGGATGTTCCAGTTTATGATTGACATTCTGTTTTGTCTCTTGCTGCTGAATAGTCCTTGCTCCTGTGCATTTTTCTGTGCTGAAAACGCCCCCCCTCAGCTTATACACAAGTCATTGTCCAGAAAGCCAGCGGGGAGGCCGGCAGCTTTTCCCGGCACCATGTGCTGAAGAAGACAGCTCACATCACTGTACCCTGATCGCGCTGCGATCAGCGCTAGCAGGAGACAATGTGTCACGGGTGTGTCAGAGGCTGCAGATTGTCGCTTTGCATCTGACTACAGTAGGTCTCAGCAGTTTGATTTGCAGACTTCTTCCTTGGCCTTCTGACTTTAGGACCCAGTAGCAACCTCCCCTGGCTCTAGTTGACATACTTGGACTGGGGTGTATACAGTCCCTGACAGAAGTTATGTCGCTTATCCATGTTATGTAAATCAAAGCTTATAACCTGACGTTAAATTCATCCATTGGTTTTATAAATTACTCTTTTGAAAGCTGAAACCCTCCCAAATTTGGTTTAGGTTAAGAAAATAAATTGGCATCAATGCTGAAATATTGATCATTTAATGAACATAGAATGGTCAGATTTTGGCAAGACAAAAGTTTTGTCACCCACAGAAAGTAATGTGATATTCAAACAAATAATTATCTTAAAATACAAATATATGTTGCATAACATTGGTGAATTAAGTTGTGGTGCTATTAGAGTCATATTTAATATTTTGTGTGACTTCCAAGAGCTTGAAGGACTGCATCCATGCGGTTCAACAATGATTCATACAATTTATTAATGAAGTCATCAGGAATAGCAAAGAATGCAGTCTTAGGCCTCTTTCACACATCCGTTGTGCGCCTGACGCGCCCCCGGCATTTCGCCGCAGCGCCGCATCCGGCAACTATTATGAAAACCGGATGCGCCGCATCCGGTTTTTCACCGCATCCGGTTCTATGATCCGTTCAAAAACCGGATCCGTCTCATCCGGTGTATCCGGTTTTGCATCCGTTGACGCCGTAATGCGCCGGATCCGGTTTTTAAAAGCCCCCTTTTTGGGGTTCCAAACATGATTGGCTACTGTAATCCTATATATACACTGTTCCTACAGCCCATCTTTGACAGGTTGTAGAGGAGCAAGTGCAGGTTGGAGAGAAGAGCAAGTAGCAAGTGATTGGCGAACATGGATGTCATTATCGGCAATATCTTCAGGAATCTTGTTGATTTTACTGCGGAGATGAATCGATTGAGGTTTATAGTTCTGAAGAAGGAGCGAAAGTTTGAGGAGCAGCGCATTATGCGTCAGCGCCAGCGAAGACGACGACGTATGTGGATCCACCCCATCACGGCACAGAGATTAACTCGTGTTGTCTATTCAACACTGAACATGGAGCTTCGACAAAATCCAGAGAAGTTTTTTGCATATCTGAACAAAGAAAACTTTGACGATTTGCTGGAGCGTGTTGGAGACCAAATTAAAAAATCGGACACCTACTGTCGGTTCTCGATATCTCCGGCGGAGCGTCTCATGGTCACTATAAGGTAAGCTATATGTATTGGATCTGTTTGCTTGAGCACACTTGTAATTTTATCATTTATTTAACATCACAGGACAACTAGGAAACCATATCAGTAGGCCAAAATTTAGTTATAAAACAGTGTTTTTCATTGATGTTATTATTTTTGTTATCTCCAATAGTTATAGCTGAGTTCTGGTATGTAATGCTGTGTTTCTGAAATAATTTGTATTTTCTATTTTGTTTTCAGATTTCTGGCAACTGGCGAAACTCTGTCATCGCTCCATTTTCAATATCGGCTGGGAATCTCCACACTATCCGGGATAATAAAGTACACTTGTCGTGCTCTGTGGGATAGTTTGGTTGGAGAATTTCTTCCAGAGCCAACAACAGAGCGGTGGCTTCAAATAGCGGACAAGTTTTTATGCATCTGCCAGTTCACCAATTGCCTGGGCGCCGTTGATGGAAAGCACATCCGCATTCAAAAGCCTTCAGGAACCGGATCAGAATTCTTTAACTATAAAAAATATTTTTCGGTCGTCCTGATGGCTATTGCAGATGCGGAGTACAAGTTTATCGCGGTGGACATTGGGTCTTATGGACGGTCAAATGACTCCCAAGTCTTTAAACTATCTGCCATGGGCCGTAAACTGTATGGAAACAGTTTTCAGTTTCCCCCCCCATGGCCACTGCCTCAAACCTCAGGCCCACCGATGCCATTCGTTTGTGTAGGTGATGAGGCATTCCAGCTGTCCGAACACCTCTTGAAGCCGTACGCCAGCAGAGGATTAACACATACATAGCGGATATTTAACTACCGCCTCACAAGAGCCAGACGGAAGGTGGAGTGTGCCTTTGGCATTATGACAGCTAAATGGCGTGTCCTTTTGACTGCAATTAACTTGAAGACCGAGACTGTTGATGATGTTGTTAAAGCGTGCGTGGTCCTACATAATTTTGTCCTAACCAAGGAACCAATTTCTATGGAGGACCACAATCAAGAAACAACTTTGCACAACTACAGCAACATTACCACTCGCAGTACAGTCGCGGTTTCAAGAATGAGGGACCAGTTTGCTCAATACTTTGTGTCACCAGAAGGTAGTGTTGACTGGCAGGATGACAGAGTGTGATAAATGTATTTGTTATTTTAAAAATTTTCTTTACCCACAATAAACCTTTAAAAGTGTTCTTGTCTACCTTCTTATGTGTTTTCTACAGTCTGTAACCTTTTTGACATAGTTGTGTCCATGGCTGTTTGTTTAAAGAAAACTATTTCACATTTTCTCCCAAAAAAGTGTACATTGTAGGCCATGGTTCCCCAAATCCAGTCCTCAAGGCCCAGCAACAGGTCTTGTTTTCAGTATTTCCTTTGTATTGCTCAGGTGATAATTGCCTCACCTGTGCAATACAAAGGAAATCCTTTTAACCTGATATGTTTTTGGTGGGCCTTGAGGACTGGAGTTGGGGAACCCTGGTCTACAATGTACCCTTTTTTTGGACAAAAGGCAAAATTGTTTTAACAAAAGTATTTCACATTTTCTCCCAAAAAAGTGTACATTGTAGGCCATGGTTCCCCGAATCCAGTCCTCAAAGGGCCACCAACAGGTTTTGTTCAGTATTTTCTTTGTATTGCTCAGGTGATAATTGCCTCACCTGTGCAATACAAAGGAAATCCTGAAAACATGATATCTTGGTGTGCCTTGAGTACTGGAGTGGGGGAACCCAGGTCTACAATGTACCCTTTTTTTGACAAAAGGCGAAATTGTTTTAACAAAACTATTTCACCTTTTGTCCAAAAAAAGTAAACATTGTAGGCCATGGTTCCCCAAATCCAGTCCTCAAGGCCCAGCAACAGGTCTTGTTTTCAGTATTTCCTTTGTATTGCTCAGGTGATAATTGCCTCACCTGTGCAATACAAAGGAAATCCTTTTAACCTGATATGTTTTTGGTGGGCCTTGAAGACTGGAGTTGGGGAACCCTGGTCTACAATGTACACTTTTTTTGGACAAAAGGCGAAATTGTTTTAACAAAATTATTTCACATTTTCTCCCAAAAAAGTGTACATTGTAGGCCATGGTTCCCCAAATCCAGTCCTCAAAGGGCCACCAACAGGTTTTGTTCAGTATTTTCTTTGTATTGCTCAGGTGATAATTGCCTCACCTGTGCAATACAAAGGAAATCCTGAAAACATGATATCTTGGTGTGCCTTGAGTACTGGAGTGGGGGAACCCAGGTCTACAATGTACCCTTTTTTTGACAAAAGGCAAAATTGTTTTAACAAAACTATTTCACCTTTTGTCCAAAAAAAGTGAACATTGTAGGCCATGGTTCCCCAAATCCAGTCCTCAAGGCCCATCAACAGGTCTTGTTTTCAGTATTTCCTTTGTATTGCTCAGGTGATAATTGCCTCACCTGTGCAATACAAAGGAAATCCTTTTAACCTGATATGTTTTTGGTGGGCCTTGAGGACTGGAGTTGGGAACCCAGGTCTAGAATGTACACTTTTTTTGACAAAAGGCGAAATTGTTTTAACAAAACTATTTCACCTTTTGTCCAAAAAAAGTGTACATTGTAGGCCTGGGTTCCCCAAATCCAGTCCTCAAGGCCCACCAATAGGTTTTGTTCAGTCTTTTCATCGTATTGCTCAGGTGATAATTGCCTCACCTGTGCAATACAAAGGAAATCATGAAAACCTGATATGTTTTTGGTGGGCCTTGAGGACTGGAGTAGGGAACTCTGTTGTAGGGGATAACCAAATAAAGTACACAATTTTTGGAAAAATATAATATACTTTGCATACTACACAACCCGGGACACAACTTTGGGAAAAAGGTTGCATATATGAACCTTTTATCCAAAGTTAGGTGTACCTGTATAACAAATGTAAAACTTAACATACTATAAATAAAAGACAGACAACAATGTTAAAAAAAATTAACAATTTATTGAACTAAAAGTTTTTTTAATATAATTTTTATCAAAGTAGGCCTTTTTGCCAAATTTTTCACGTTTAAATAAACTTTTAATCAATCAACTTTATTATTTTTTTTAAACTTTATTTCTTCTTCAACGTTATTATTTTTGTAAACTTTTTTTTTAAACTTTTTTTTTTCCAACTTTAATTTTTAAAAGAAATATAACAATATATACATAAACTACAGGTCAGTGTAGTGTGGGGTGGAAATACTGCTTGAGGGGCTGCGGGACACTTCGACCGTGGGAGTGTGGAGGGATGAACGGGATGGTGGTGTGGAAGGAACAGGAAGAGGTGAAGGGGTGGAAAGACTAAAAGAATGGGAAGACAAGGCAGAACAGGTGGGTGGTGGTGGAGTGGAGGGTTGGGCAGGAGGAGCATGTGACATGGTAGGGAATTGGAAGGGGGAAGGAGATCGGTATGAGGTAGGAGTGTGGTACGGGTAGGTGGCTGGTAGTGGGTAGGTTGCTGGTACTGGGGAGGTGACTGCAGTTGGGGAGGTGGTTGGTACTGGGGAGGTTGTTGGTACTGGGGAGGTCGTTGCAATTGGGGAGGTTGTTGGACCTGGGGAGGTGGCTGGTATTGAATAGGAGGGGGAGGAGGGATGGCAGGTGGAGGGGGGGAGGATGTACGGCGGCTGTAGGGGGGGGCGGTTGAGGAACGACTGGGGTGTATTGAGGATGGGAGAGAACCTGTACTAGAGCAGTGTGGCACGTGTGCATCACATACATCTGCTGGTCAGCAGATAGCGGATCTATGCGCTCCGCAACCGACCTAAAAAAACTGTGGTTCGGTGATGCTCTTGCCTCTGACTGCACAGTTTGCAGAAGTGTCTTTACCTCACCAACTAGGGAGGTTATCTGATGAACGCCTGCGGCAACTTGTTCAGATAATAACTTAAGACAGTTCTGGAAAGATGCATTCATATGCAAGAACTCGGGCGCATAGTTCTTTTCCTGACCCCTCTGACGCTGCCGCCCAGTACCCGCAGCTGTACTAGAAGTGGCAGGGTCAGAAGGGTGGGGTAAAGGGAATGCTATATCCTGACCAGCAGATTCATGTAATGCAGCCGGCCACGCTGCTCCAGTGCTGGTGGAGGGGACTGCGGGATCAACTGGGTGGGAAGGTGCAGATGTGGAGGGTTGGTCGAAGTGTCCCTCGGTGTCGGTCTCGTGAGGGATCGCTCTAGAAGGCGCCAACTCTGCGGGCGCCCGAGTGCTGGTCACCGTGCTGTGGAAGAAAGAAAAACATAAAATTAATATACAGATGTGTAATGGCCCTGGCTGCAAAGAAAACATTGGATACATGTTAACATTTGATGGTAATATTTACCTTCTGGTGACCATGGTTTCACGCAGGAACGCCAGAGCTCGTGCGTACTTGTACTTGCTCTGGCGTCCTGAAGAACCACTCGGGGCCCGCATCTCCTTATTAAACTCCTTCTTAAAGCGATCCCTCACAGACCGCCACCGCTTCACAATTCTCTCCCCTGAAACGAGAAAGCACACATTGGTTAGTATACAACATCAGGGTTTCCCAAACTTCATTCCTCGTCTCCCCAGAGGTCATGTTTTCAGTATTTCCATAGTGTTTCACAAAAGGCAAGCCTGAAAACATGAACCGTGGGGGACACGAGGACTGAAGTTTTGGAAACACAGCTTTACAGTCAGCAACATGAACTATACTTACGGTATTTAGTCTGGGACCTAACATCGAGGTCCTCCCAGTGCTCCACCATTGCCGCTGCCACTTCCTCCCAGAGCCGTCGTGTAACAATTTGATCCGAATGCCGGCGGTCCCCCATGTTCCACAGCGGCTCCCTTTCTCGGACCACATCGATCATGAGCTCGACATCCAGGCCCTCCTCTGTGTCCGAGTCGGGAGCACGCTGTGAAGCCTGTGAAATTAAAAAAGAAAATAAAGAAAATTAACATACACATTATTTGAAAATGTCAAAATTATACATATTAAACTGGAAAAAAAATTTCCAAAAAATGTAGCGATTACACGTTTTGTAAAAATTTAAAATTTAATGAAATGCTACCAAAAATGGTAGATAGGTCAAAAATGTTAAACAAAAAGTACATTTTCAAAAAAAACACCCAAAAAAAAAAAAATTAACGTTTCAAAAATAAAAACGACGAATTTAAAAAAAAAAAAAAAAACTTACACGTTGAGAACCGCCGACAGTTTCACGACGACGACTCTGGGAGGCGCTGGGAGGAACCCTCTGTTGGCTCCCAGATCCGAGAGACTACAATGAAAATAAAAATTAGGATATTGGCATGTGTTGGCCGCTGTGTCAAGTATATACTAAATGGTTTTCTATGTGTTGTGTGTAGTGTGATGTTGTGTTTCTGCGATTGATGCAGGATACTTACGAATTGTGAGCCCACTCCGGGTATCTCTCCACCCCGTCGTTCTTCCTCTGGGAGCTTCTCGTCATCTTGCGATTCCTGTTATTAAAAAAAAACAATCAAGACATATATCCCACAGATGGATTGTGGAGAGAAAAAAAAAATTAGATATTTTTACCGCCAATTCCTGACGATGGGTAGGAGGGCTCCCAGAAGAAGATGTGTCACGCTCTGGCTCAAGTTGCTGGGAGGGAGGAGATGGCGATGCTGCTGCCGCCGCTGCTGCTGCTGACGCCGCCGCTTCTTCCGCCAACGCCGCCATTGCGGCAGCTGCAACAGCTGTTTGACGGTCTCTGCTGTGGAAGAAACAAAAAGGGACAGTGAATATATTTCTATATTCCTTGTCCCTGGCTGAAAGAGAAAAACAAACATGTAATTTTTTCGGGAAATGGGGGATGTAATATTTACTTTCTGCTGGCTTCCCTCCTAGCCCGCCTCTCCTCCTCTTATCTCTCTGCCGCCTCCGCCGCCGCCTGTTGTTGCCGTCTTCTGCTGTTGAGTAAAAAGGGACTGTGAATTTACTATTCCTTGTCCATGGCTGAAAGAAAAACAAACATGTAATTTTGAGCAAAATGGGGGATGTCATAGTTTCTGCTGGCTGTCCTCCGCGCTTGGAGGTCCTCTCCTCCCCTCTGTTCTACTTCAGCTTGAGCCGCCGCCGCCTCTCGTTGACGTCTTCTGCTGTTGAGTAAGGACACAAAAAGGGACAGTGAATATATGTGGATTCCTTGTCCCTGGCTGAAAGAGAAAAAAAACATGTAATTTTTAGGGAAATGGGGGATGTCATATTTATTTTCTACTGGCTTCCCTCCTAGCATCCAGGATGTCCTGAACCCTTTCAGCTGCAGCATCAATTCTTCTGCTGTGGAATAAACAGACAAAAAGGAACTGTGTTTATATGTATTGATAGTCCCTGTTTTAAAATATAACATTCAAACATGGACATTATTGAGCTTTATGTTTTACGGAACACAACATGCCGTCATTAATTGTAGCCATAAACAGTACCAGGGGGAAACAGTATCCCTGCCAAAAATAAAAAAAAAAACGATACAGTACCAGGGGGAACCACCCTATCCCCCAAAAAAAAAAATAAAATAAAAAAAAAAAATTATGATATATAAAAACATGCACATTTCAGATAGCAGCATGAGGAGCAAAACCATGACAGGCCATAAAAAAAATTAAAAATAAAACACTAGATCAACATTATGATACAAAAACATGCACATTTCAGATAGCAGCATTAGGAGAAAAAACCTCACAGGCCAAAAAACAATAATGAAAAAATAAAACACTAGATCAACATCATGATACAAAAAACATGCACATTTCAGATAGCAGCATGAGGAGAAAAACCGTCACAGGCCAAAAAACAATAATGAAAAAATAAAACACTAGATCAACATTATGATACACAAAAAATGCACATTTCATATTGTCGCAGGGAGACCAACCACATCACAGCAAAAACATTTTTTACAAAAAAAAAAAAAAAGATCAACATGATGATATAAAAACATTCACATTTCAGATAGTAGCAGGACAAGCAACCACATCACAGGCCCCAAAAAATAAAACACTACATCAACATTATGATACAAAAAACATGCACATTTCAGATAGCAGCATGAGGAGAAAAATCGTCACAGGCCAAAAATAGAAAAAATAAAACACTAGATCAACATTATGATACACAAAAAATGCACATTTCATATTGTCGCAGGGAGACCAACCACATCACAGGCAAAAAAACAGTACCAGTAGATACACATTATCAATGAAACACATTCACTACAGTAGCAGGGGATACACAATATAACTTCACAAACATGCGTATTGTAAACACTACCAGGGGGACCCACCCAATCATCGGAAATTACATTTCGTACAGTACCAGGGGAACCAACACCATCACAGTAAAAACATGAATTTGAAAATGTCCCAGGGTGCCAAAAAAAATGCATTAGCTCAGACAGCATTGGTGACATACGCATTGTAAAATTTGGGTTGGGGGAGGCTCATATTTACCGTCTGTTGTCCTGGCGCTCCATGCTGCTGGCTGCGGATCCTGGCTACGTATGCGTCTCTCTCTGGATGCGTCTCTCTCTGGATGCGTCTCTCTCTGGATGCGTCTCTCTCTGGCTCTGGCTGCGTCTCTCTCTCGCTCTGGCTGTATCTCTTGTTCATGTGCATGTGTCTGATGTCCCACTGAATGTTTTTTTATATGTTTGCTGAGGGCTGGTATCTGTTTGCTGTGGGATGGTATCTCAATTAAAAAAACTGGATGCGGCCACCAGATCCGGCTCTTGCCGAATCCGGCGCATTGCGGCATCCATAGACTTTCATTGTAACAAAAGCCAGAAGCGTCGGATCCGGTGCTTTCGGTTTTTTCGCCGCAGACAAAAAACTTGACATGCAACGTTTTTGCCAGACGCCGGACAGCGACCAGACACCGCATCCGGCAAAAACCGGACGCACCGCAGGGATATGCGGCGCCATCCGGCACTAATGTTACTCAATGGAAAAAAAAACGCATCCGGCATTACATTTTGCCGGATGCGGTTGGACAAAAAAATGCCGGAGGGCGCCGTCAGGTGCACAACAGATGTGTGAAAGAGGCCTTACATGCCTCCCAGAGTTCATCTAGAGTCCTTGGTTTTGTCTTCCAAGCTTCCTCTTTCATCCTACCCCAAACATGCTCAATGATGTTCATGTCTGGTGACTGGGCTGGCCAGTCATTGAGCACCTTGATCTTTTTGCATGGAGGAACTTTGTTCTAGAGATGGAAGTACGTATGTGATGGAGCACCATCCTGCTGCAAAATTTGACCCCTTTTATGATTTGGAATGTAAGAGGTAGCTAATACTTCTTGATATTTTAGGCTATTGATATTGCCTTCCACCTTTCAAATGTTTCGCACACCCCATACTGAATTTAACCCCGACCATGAACTTTCCACCACCAAATATAACTGTTTTCTGGGTGTATTTTGGATCCATATGGGCTCCAGTAGGGCTCCTGCAGTATTTGCGGCAACTGTGGTGTAATTCTACTGAAGATTCATCAGAGAAATCCACCTTCTGCCACTTTTCCAGCGTCCATCTGTTTAGCAGGCTGTGGGACTTTGCAAATGCCACGTGGTTTTTTATTTGCCTTTTGTTTAGTACTGGCTTCAGGGCACTGAATCGACCATGGAGGCCATTTCAAGACAGAATCCTACAAACTGTTCTAGTTGACACAGGGACTCGAGGTGACCAGGCCTGTTGGAGCTCTGCTGCAGTGGAAGAGGGGCTTGCTTTGGATTTTCTAACAAACAAACGTTCCTCCTGAGCAGTTGTCTTGCGGGGTCTGCCGGACCTGGGCTTGTCAAACCCATCTAAAGTCTCTTCAAATCTTTTTTTAATTCTTTGTACTTGACACTGAGACACACCAAAGGTGCCAGCCACCTCTGCAGTAGATCTGGTCTTCAGCCTCTTGATAATCAAGGATTTGGTCGCAGGGTGGATTTTTGACATGTTGTCAGAGCTCAAGTTGCAGTTCAAGTGAAGGTCTGGAGTGCTGGGTTTCATTTTATACACATCCATTAATTAACCGATCATTTACTGAGCACTGGTGAGGATGTAAACTAGGATTGGGTGCATTATATGACCAGGTGACAAAACTTTTGTCTTGCCAAAACCTGACCATTCTGTGTTCATTAAATGATCAATATTTCAGCATTGGTGCCAATTTATTTTCTTAACCTAAACCAAATTTGGGAGGGTTTCAGCTTTCAAAAGAGTAATTATAAAACCAATGGATGAATTTAATGTCCGGTTGTAAGCTTTGATTTACATAACATGGATAAGCAACATAACTTCTGTCAGGGAAAGTATAACTCCCAGCTTGCTGCTGGAAGGCACAGTTGATATTTCTATTTCCAGTTCCCTGTTGTGACTTGGAGCTATAGCAGTCTGCTATCTTCCTCTCTAGTGTTTGGAGAACATCTGTGTTTCTCTCTGAGTCTCCTCAAGCTAAGTGTCCCTCTTGTTTGTATGTCTCATCTGTCTTTAGTGGTAGTGGGGATTGGTTAGTGCCTATCCTGTCCTTCCCGGTGCAGGGCTTATCGCCAGGGTTAGGCAAGGATTAGGTACCTGCTCGGCAATAGGTGCGAAACCTATATAGGGACGATAGGGTAGACAGGGTGCTGTTAGAGTTGTCTAGGGGTCTCCACTCCTTCCTTCCCTACTGTTTGGTTCCATTTCCCTAATTCCTTCGTGTTGCACTAAGCCTTTCCTACACATTGCGTGACTAAATGTTGAGAGTTGTATTCAACTGTTTACAACGAGAGTGGTCGGTGTTTGATGGAGTATTCATCAGCCGTCCCCTGCGCTATAAAAAATATAAAAAAAAATTACATGTGGCTCCCCCATATTTTTGATAACCAGCCAGGCAAAATTGACAGCTGTGGGCTACAACCTTCAGCTGTCAGTGTTAGCAAAGCTGGTTATAAAGAATAGAGGGGTCCCCATGCCGTATTTTTAAATTATTTAAAAAATTAATTGCAAGAAATGGCATACAGTCTCTCTATTTTTGACAAGCAGCCATTCTAAAGCAGACAGTAGGGTGCTGGTATTCTCAGGCTGCTAAGTGGATGTTGCCCCCACAGCCTAAAAATAGCAGCCCGTAGCCACCCCAGAAAAGGCACATCTATCAGATGTGCCAATTCTGTCGCTTTGCCCATCTCTTCTCACTGCACCTTGAGATTTCTTCTCACTGCGCTTGCGGTAATCTCACCTAGGTCACCGCAGTTCAGGTGCCAGGCTGGGAACGTAGCTTCAGTGACCAATGGAAACCTCAATGATGTCACGGCTAGTCACTAATGCTGCACTTACAGCAGCTCATTCCTCAGTTGTTCTCAGCCAGGATGGTCGCATCTTGGCATCGTCCAGGTTGAAAACTGTTTATCCTCAGACATGGAATACGACGTGGAACTGATTGACGGACAGCTGAGGGATGTGGTTGTTTTTTAGTTTTGTTTTATTACAAAAGATCATGGTTTAAGTGGAATGGGTGATGACGTGATTATGGTTTAATTTAGATTAATTAAAAGAGTCTGTGTCATTCTTTCAACTAAAAGACTTTATTCTGGCAGTTATACAAATTAGAAAAGAATGCATAATGCACGCATGTTACGTCCACCTCCCCTGAAATTTCATGAGACAAAGGTGTATACAAATTTTGTGGTACACTAACTAAGATATAATAAACATCCGAAACACAGTGTAAGAAACCACCAAAATATAATAAAATAGGAATTTTATTAGTATCAAAAATATATATATAGGAAATATAACACCAAATCGCCTATAAGGCACAGATAAGGGAAAAGACAAACAATCACATGTAATATTGCGGTCCTAGGTAAAATAACCTCTGTAGTACGAGGTGAGGGGTAGTGCTAACAGAAATATAATAATAAATAACTCTGCTAATATTAATCTAGTCTCAAATTCATATACATAAATGTATATAAAAAACTGTGCTACCACAAACTCAGATAGATAATCCCTCAGAAAAGTCAAAAAGACTCACAATAATATATAGCAAACGGTGACGTCACCAGGCTATCCCGAGTATGGACATATATCACAAAGCAGAAATCATAACATAAGAAAATAGCATCCACTCTCACCCATAGTGCCTCGCTTAAACGGACACGTAGCCCCAACGCGCGTTTCGCGTTGGCTTCTATGTTGGGGCTATGTGTCCATTTAAGCGAGGCACTATGGGTGAGAGTGGATGCTATTTTCTTATGTTATGATTTCTGCTTTGTGATATATGTCCATACTCGGGATAGCCTGGTGACGTCACCTTTTTGCTATATATTATTGTGAGTCTTTTTGAATTTTCTGAGGGCTTAACTATCTGAGTTTGTGGTAGCACGGTTTTTTATATACATTTATGTATATGAATTTGAGACTAGATTAATATTAGCAGAGTTATTTATTATTATATTTCTGTGAGCACTACCCCCCACCTCGTACTACAGAGGTTATTTTACCTAGGACCGCAATATTACATGTGATTGTTTGTGTTTTCCCTTATCTGTGTCTTATAGGCAATTTGGTGTTATACTTCCTGTATATATATTTTTGATACTAATAAAATTCCTATTTTATTATATTTTGGTGGTTTCTTACACTGTGTTTCGGATGTTTATTTTATTCTGGCAGTGTATTTATTTACAATATAATTGTAGGATTAGTCATAGATAGGCATCTTTTAGACATCTTTTAGATGACTATCCATTACTAATCAATGAGTTTGATGTTACCGGACAATGCAAATGTGGCATCAACTGCACAATTGTGAACCCCACTTGCCACTGCCACAGGGCAAGTGGGAAGAGCCAGGCAAAGCGCCAAAATTGGCACATCTAATAGATGCGCCTTTTCTGGAGTGGCTGCGGGCTGCTATTTTTAGGCTGAGAGGGAAATATCTATGGCCCAATATCAGCCTGAGAATACCAGCCCTCAGCTGTCAGCTTTAGCTTGGCTGGTTGTCAAAAATGGGGGAGGGGAACCCTAAGCCATTTTTTGTAAATTATTTATTTAAATAATTTAAAAAACAACATTGGAACTCCTCTTTTCCTCATAACCAACCTTGCAGGATTGCAGCCCACAGCTGTCAGTTTTGCTTGGCTGGTTATCAAAAATACAGTGGAACCCACATCATTTTTTTAAATTATTTATTTATAGAGCAATTGATTGAGCAATTGATGTCACTTTTCCTGCTGTCTGCCTCTAATTTTAGCTGTTTGGCAGCTTTTTGGCCCCCCTGAAGGTAATGTCTATGCATTTGGCTTTGCTTCACATTGAAGTCAATGGGGTTCGGGTATGTTCAGCAAAAATGTTCGGTGAACATCGGGATGAACCTTGAATGCTACACCAGTCCTACTTCTGAGACTGTGGCATTGAGGCATACTGTATAGTAGCCGGACCCCTTTATTCTTCATTCCAGCTACACTAGCAGCTCGGTGTTACATTGATTTGGTAGTCGAACAAGTAGCACAGTCAATTCTCCAAAGTGTCCTAGTAGCAATTTCTCAACATGACAATGCCAGGCTGAATGTTTCTCTTACTAATATAAGCAGCCTGCATGGCCTAAACTTGGCCTCCAGCATCCCAGAAATTGACTCCCATAGAGCACATCTGGGAAGTCATTGATCAGCAATTACATATGCAGTTGTCAGCAGTGGATCTTTATGATTTGCATTCCCAAATACATTCAGTGCGGCAATGTAAATAGAAAGATAAAAACGTCATGACTGTTGGAGAAAGAAGAGTTAAAAATGGAAGTGCAAAAAACAAAAATGGCAAGGTCATGAAGGTGAGTAAATTGAACTACAGACATTTGTAATCCTATTTGACAATGCACTTTTTGTGCCTAAGGACAAATATTACCTTTCAAATCCTAATTAAAAAGAAGAAGGGACTACAACAGTCTATCCAAAGAGCAGTGGCATACCACCAATGGTGGCGGACCATGGGGCCACTATGCTGCCCTTGAGTTAGGGGGCCCCCAGCTCCCGCATCACTGTTTTGGCATCCTGGATGCTGATACAGTTAAAACCAATGATAAGCTGACACTCCCTATACCATCATTACCCCTCTGCGCCTGAGCTCTGTGACATTTTAGTGCAGAGGGCACTATGACTTCACTACAGCATTTCCTCTGTACCCAGCAGTGGAGAAGGTTAGAAGACACTGAGGAGACCGGAGCAGCTAGGGAACAGGGAGAGGTGAGTTTTTGATTATTTATTTGTTATGTATTGAGCACTATGTGCTGCTCATTATATTGTATAGAAAAATATATGGAGCTCATTATACTGTATGGATCAACATATGAGGCCCATTATACAGTATAGAGCAATATATGAGGCCCATTATACAGTATGGAGCAATATATAGGGCCCATTATACAGTATTGAACAATATATGGGGCCCATTATACTGTATGGAGTAACATATGGGGCCTATTATACTGTATGAGACAATATATAGAGCTCATTATACAGTATAGAGCAATATATAGGGCCCCTTATACTGTATTGAGCACTGTGTCGTGCCCATTATACTGTAAGGAGTAGAGCTGAGCGAAACAGGTAAGTCAGATTAAAAAATCGCCAACTTTCGCCAAAGTCAGGTTTCGCCGAGCGAAACCATAGGTTGTAGTCGGCCATGCGGTCGTCGACCAGAGCGCCAAAGTCGGTTTTCACAGAATGCTTGCAGGCGCCTTTTCTCAGCCAATGAGCAAGGACGCACACTGTGGGCAACGAGATGACATGGGCAACGGCCACCACCATCTTAGAGAAGGGTTTTGCAGTGATTGGCTTGCTTTGTGTGGCGTCACAGTGCCTATAAAAGCCCTCACCGCCGACCGCCATTTTACTTCTGCCGATCTTAGCATAGAGAGAGGTTGCTGCCACTGTTTCTCAGTAGGGAGAGAGTGAGGTAGGAAAGAAAATTGATTCTGTGCTTGTGCTGATAGCAATTGTGCTCTACAGTTAATGTGCAGTGACAGCGGAGGATTTTCTTGTGTGTAGCAGCGCTGGTTATTACAGTCATGGCCAAAAGTTTTGAGAATGACACAAATATTAATTTTTACAAAGTCTACTGCTTCACTTTTTCTAATGGCAATTTGCATATACTCCAGAATGTTATAAAGAGTGATCAGCTTAACAGCAATTACTTGCAAAGTCAATATTTGGCTAGAAAATGAACTTTATCCCCCAAAACACATTTCAACATCATTGCAGCCCTGCCTTAAAAGGACCAGCTAACCTCTTTTCAGTGATTTCTCCATTAACACAGGTGTGGGTGTTGATGAGGACATGGCTGGAGATCAATCTGTCATGATTAAGTAAGAATGACACCACTGGACACTTTAAAAGGAGGCTGGTGCTTGGCATCATTGTTTCTCTTCTGTTAACCATGGTTATCTCTAAAGAAACATGTGCAGTCATCATTGCAATGCACAAAAATGGCCTAACAGGGAAGAGTATCGCAGCTAGAAAGATTGCACCTCAGTCAACAATCTATCGCATCATCAAGAACTTCAAGGAGAGAGGTTCCATTGTTGCCAAAAAGGCTTCAGGGCGCCCAAGAAAGACCAGCAAGCTCCAGGACCGTCTCTTAAAAGTGTTTCAGCTGCGGGATCGGGCTACCAGCAGTGCAGAGCTTGCTCAGGAATGGCAGCAGGCAGGTGTGAGTGCATCTGCACGCACTGTGAGACGGAGACTCTTGGAGCAAGGCCTGGTCTCAAGGAGGGCAGCAAAGAAGCCACTTCTCTCCAGAAAAAACATCATGGACAGACTGATATTCTGCAAAAGGTACAGGCAGTGGACTGCTGAGGACTGGGGTAAAGTTATTTTCTCTGATGAATCCCCTTTTCGATTGTTTAGGACATCAGGAAAACGCCTCATTCGGAGCAGACAAGGTGAGCGCTACCACCAGTCTTGTCTCATGCCAACTGTTAAGCATCCTGAAACCATTCATGTGTGGGTTGCTTCTCAGCCAAGGGAATCAGTTCTCTCACAGTCTTGCCTAAAAACACAGCCATGAATAAAGAATGGTACCAGAATGTCCTCCAAGAGCAACTTCTCCCAACCCTCTAAGAGCAGTTTGGCGATCAACAATGCCTTTTCCAGCATGATGGAGCACCTTGCCATAAAGCAAAGGTGATAACTAAATGGCTCAGGGAACAAAACATAGAGATTTTGGGTCCATGGCCTGGAAACTCCCCAGATCTTAATCCCATTGAGAACTTGTGATCAATCATCAAGAGATGGGTGGACAAACAAAAACCTAAAAATTCTGACAAAATGAAAGCATTGATTGTGCAAGAATGGACTGCTATCAGTCAGGATTTGGTCCAGAAGTTGATTGAGAGCATGCCATGGAGAATTGCAGAGGTCCTGAAGAAGAAGGGTCAACACTGCAAATATTGACTTGCTGCATTAACTCATTCTAACTGTCAATATAAGCTTTTGTTACTCATATGTTTGCAATTATATTTCTGTCTGTGATAAAAACATCTGTCAAACACACACATAAAAACAGAGGATCATGTGAAAATATAATATTTGTGTCATTCTCAAAACTTTTGGCCATGACTGTAGGCTGCATGATAGCTGTATTGCTGTGTGTACACTGCTGTACAGACTGCTTTTTACACAGCACAAATACTTTTATTCTTTTTTTCTGCACTGTTACCGAGCGTTCATTTTTTCCCACATTTTTTCCCTGTACGCTCCTCACATACTACCGTGTACCGGCTGGCATCACAGACAAATACATGCTGACTATCTGTGTGTGACTCCGGAAATCTATACGGAGATTTACAATTTACCCCTATACTATATACACCTATTATCTTCAGATACAGTAC
This sequence comes from Oophaga sylvatica, assembly GCA_033576555.1. Lineage (NCBI taxonomy): Eukaryota > Metazoa > Chordata > Amphibia > Anura > Dendrobatidae > Oophaga > Oophaga sylvatica. Next base: position 306,327,685 of record JARQOD010000003.1, read on the forward strand.
CCTTTTTCAGCTTTTTATATTGTGGTCTTATCCATACAGAGCCTGTGAGCGTCTGTGTGTTACTCCAGAAATCTATACGGAGATTTACAATTTACTCCTAAACTATATAAACCGGTTATCTTCAGATACAGTACTCTTTTTCAATTTTTTATATTGTGGTCTAATCCATACTGAGCCTGTGAGCGTCTGTGTGTTACTCCGGAGATCTATACGTAGATTTACAATTTACCCCTAAACTATACACACCTGTTATCTTCAGATACAGTACCCTTTCTCAGCTTTTTATAATGTGGTCTAATCCATACTGAGCCTGTCAGCGTCAGTGTCTGACTCCGGAAATATATACGGAAATTTACAATATTCCCCTTCATCGTATACACCTGTACACTTCTGATACAGTACCATATATCTGCAGGTATTTTTGGTACATTTTCCCAAACATGAGGAAGTATGGTGGAAGAGGCCGCAGATGTGGGCATGGGGGCCAGCTGGTACTGATGGTGGTGGTGGTGCATCTGCTGGTAGTGCCAAAAGCACAATAGCACCTAAGGTGGGAGGTGTTGAGCCTGCATCATCGTCTGGCTCCAGAAGGCGTGGAAGGCTCCCTTTTCTGGGAGTAGGTAAATCGCTTTTAAAGCCGGAGCATCAGGAACAGGTTTTGGCTTACATTGCCGAAACAGCCTGCAACTCCATCGCCTCCTCTTCTGAAGTTTCAAAAAATGCAAGCACTGAGTCGTCAGTGCAGGCTCGTGGTCAGGAACAACACCTTTCCTTGTGTCCTTCACCCCCACCAAAAGTGAAGGATGCGGCAAGCCACACTTCAGATTACTCCATGGAGCTCTTTTCACATACTATGCCTGGATATCAAGTCAAATCCTGAATTCCCCAGTCCAAGATGAATCTGACATGGAGTGCACTGATGCACAGCCACTACTAGATGATTCTGCTGGTACATTGACCCACAGCACTACATTGCCCTCGCAGTCTACTGAGCCAGAATCTGACCCTGATGAAACTCAGGTGCCCCTCCCGGCATACTATACCACCTTACACGGTGACAGAGAGGAAGGTGCAGATGAAATTGAAGAGGAGGTGATGGATGACTCAGTTGTTGACCCAGATTGGCATCCATTGGAGGAAGAGGGTGACGTTAGCAATAGCTCAGAAGAGGAGAAGGATCCGCAGCAGGCATCGACATCGCAGCAGCGGTTATCTGGCAGGCCTGTAACTGTCCAAAAATGTGTTAAAAAAACAAAAAGAGTTGCAGGACAGCTTGGCCAGACGGTCCAATTAGCACAGCGTGCAAGCCCTGAAGATTTATACCATAGTAGGAAGAGTGCAGTGTGGCACTTTTTTGACCAAAATCCTATTGATGAGGCAAAGGTTATCTGTAAGAAGTGCGGAAGGACCTTTAGCCGAGGGAAAAATCTCCGAAATTTGAATACCAGTTGCATGCTTAGACATTTAATGACCATGCACTTGCAATCATGGACGGACTACAAAACCTCAGGTAGCACATGTGTATCTGCTCCGACTAAAGGTAGACAGCAACGCTCCATCGCTTCCCCCATTGTAAGCCCACTGGTTAGCACACCACCAGCAAGAAATGTTTAGGTGTCGTCGCAAGGCCAAAGCAGTCAGGGAATCACAATGTTTTTGCAACAAAAGACTGAATCTGGGCCTTCACCACCACCATCACCATCACCAACCCCCTCTCAGTCCATCATGTCCACCGCTAGATCCCCCATATGCAGCTCAGTGCACAGTGCAGAGAGCTGGAAGATGGCGACGCTGAGGAGCCCAGAGTAGAGCAGTGCCCAGCCAGGAAAGGTATTTCATTTTTTTGGGTAAATCAAGTTTATTTAGGTATTTATACAAATCAATCATTAATAACAGGAAGAGAAAAGAACATACCTCTTCTACTATCACATGCAAAAAAAAAAAATTATATAGCAACTATAACTTTTCCCCATAAAGTCATACATACTGTATAAAGCAAATGTTGGATGAGCGCCTGAGGTGTTTGCTCATGTAGGCAATTATCATCAGTATTAATTTGCTTATAAATTTTAAAGAAGAAGGTACCTAGACTAAAGGTACTGCCACACTAAACTATCCCGCTAGCGATCACGATAAAGACGCATACTAATTGCGATCGCTAGCGGGATCGTTTTAATATCGCTAGTAGCGGCTTTATTTAGCGATGTCGTTAGGACGCTATTGCGGTTAGCGATCTCCTTAACGACTTTAGCGGTACAAAATACCGCTAAATCGCTAAATAAAGGGTGCCACACACAGCGATAATACTTACCCAGCGGGAGCGCCGACGATAAAATAGGGTCCGGAACGATTCCAGCGACGAGCGAGATCACAGCAGGAAGCTCGTCGCTGGCAGATGCCGCACACAACAACATCGCTAACGGGATCGCTAAATAGTGACGTTTTTTAGCGATCCCGTTAGCGATGTTGTTTAGTGTGGCATACCCTTAAGACTCTAAGTCTACAAAGAAAAGAAGATAGAGAAGAAACAAGGAGGAAAGAAGGGAAAAGAAAAAAAAAAGAATGGGGTAGGGGGAAGGATTTTAAGGAGTGGGATATGAAATGTGGCTCCATCCAGTATGTAAACTCATATGAACCATCATCTATGGGTCTATCAACCAAGAGTCCAATTTGGATGATTCTCTAAACATAACCCAGGAGGCCCAAGTGTTATATACCTTTCCTGTGATACCATTCAGTTGTCCTATCAGCTGTTCCATTCTATATATGTCATTGAGTTCCATCACCAAATCAGAACGCAAGGGAACCTTTTCCTGTTTCCAAAATCAAGTAATCACGTTCCTGATAGCAGTGAGAATATATCTAAGAAGACCTTTCTTACATCTAGAAATCAAGGAGCTACACAAGGACAGCATGGCCATCTCCATTGTTGGTGTAATATTGGTTAGAGACAGCTTGTTGCAGAGATCAAAGGATGCTAACTAGAGTTGAGCAAAACAGGTCGGTCAGCTTCAATAAAGACCGACATTCGCCAAAGTCGGGTTTCGCCAAGCGAAACCCGACAATAGAGTGAGGTCGGCCATGCGTTCGGCGACCCAAGCGCCAAAGTCGGTTTTCCCATAATGCTTGCAGGCGCCTTTTTCTCAGCCAAGGAGCAAGGACGCACACTGTGGGCAACGCAATGACATGCGCAGCGGCCACCACCATCTTAGAGAAGGGCATTGCAGTGATTGGCTTGCTTTGTGTGGCATCACAGTGCCTATAAAAGCCCTCACCGCCGACCTCCATTTTACTTCTGCTGATCTTAGCATAGGGAGAGGTTGCTGCCGCTGTTTCTCAGTAGGTAGAGCGTTAGGCAGGAAAAAAAAATTATTCTGTGCTTGTGCTGATAGCGATTAGCTGTACAGTTAGTGTGCAGTGACAGGAGATAGAGCTGATTATTAGGCTGCCTGCCAGTGAGAGGGAGGAATTTCTTGTGTGCAGCAGCAGAGCTGATTATTAGGCTGCCTGCTAGCTGTATTGCTGTGTGTACACTGCTGTGCAGAGTGCTTTTTAACACAGCACCTACACAGCACTAATACTTTTATTCTTTTTTTCTGCACAGTTACCGAGCGTTCATTTTTCCCCACACCGTATAGAGCTGTACGCTCCTCACACACTACCGTGTACCGACTGGTATCACGGACAAATACATGCTGACTATCTGTGTGTGACTCTGGAAATATATACGGAGATTTCAATTTTCCCCAAAACCGTATACAGCTGGTATCTTCTGATACAGTACCGCTTTTCTACCTTTTGTATTACGGTCAAATCCATACTGACAGAGCGTCTGTGTGTGACTCCGGAAATATATACGGAGATTTAAATTTTCCACAAAACCGTATACATCTGGTATCTTCTGATACAGTACCGTTTTTCTGCCTTCTGTATTACGGTCAAATCCATACTGAGGGAGCGTCTGTCTGTGACTCCAGAAATATATACAGAGATTTAATTTTTCACCTCCAACTCTATCGCCTCTTCTTCTGAAGTTTCAAAAACTCCAAGCACTGAGTCATCAGTGCAGGCTTCTGGTCAGGAACAACCCCTTTCCTTGTGTCCTACACCCCCACCAAAAGTGAAGGATGCGGCAGGCCACACTTCTGATTACTCCATGGAGCTCTTTTCACATACCATGCCTGGTTTATCAAGTCAAATCCTGAATTCCCCAGTCCAAGATGAATCTGACATGGAGTGCACTGATGCACAGCCACTGCTAGATGATTCTGCTGGTACATTCACGAGCACTACATTGCCCTCGCAGTCTACTGAGCCAGAATGTGACCCTGATGAGACTCAGGTGCCCCTTCCTGCACACTATACCACCTTACACGGTGACAGAGAGGAAGGTGCAAATGAAATTGAAGAGGAGGTGATGGATGACCCAGTTGTTGACCCGGATTGGCATCCATTGGGGGAAGAGGGTGCCTCTGGCAACAACTCAGAAGAGGAGGAGGATCTGCAGCAGGTATCGACATCTCAGCTGGGGTTATCTGGCAGGCCTGTAGCAGTCCAAAAACGTGTTAAAAAAACAAAAAAAGTTGCAGGACAGCATGGCCAGACGGTCAAATTAGCACAGTGTGCAAGCCCTGAAAATTTATACCATAGTAGGAAGAGTGCAGTGTGGCACTTTTTTGACCACATGTGCACCTGCTCCGACTGAAAGTAGCCAGCAACGCTCCATCGCTTCCCCCACTGTAAGCCCACCTGTTAGCACACCACCAGCAAGAAATGTTGAGGTGTCGTCGCAAGGTCAAAACAGTCAGGGAATCACAATGTTTTTGCAATGAAAGACTGAATCTAGGCCATCACCACCACCACCACCATCACCATCACCAACCCCCTCTCAGTCTGTCATGTCCACTGCTAGTTCCCCCATATGCAGCTCTCAAGTCCAGCTCACCCTACCAGACACTCTGAGTAGGACAAGAAAGTACTCATCCTCTCATCCACGTTCACTGGCTTTGAACACCTACATTGCCAAACTGATCTCATTAGAGATGATGCCCTTCCGTTTGGTTGAAAACGCAGCGTTCAGAGACCTCATGGCCTATGCTGTCCCACGCTATGACCTACCCAGTTGCCACTTTTTTTCTCGAAAAGCCATCCCTGCCCTCCACCTGCATGTGAGAGAATGCACACGGCTGGGAAGCGCAGATGATGCCATCATAAGCATGAGCATCCCACTTATGCGTCTGCTCATGCAAACTTTGACGCACGTTAAGGATCAGGCGTCTGCAGCGGAGGAGGGAGAGGAGGAGGGAAGCCTTGATGACAGTCAGCCATTGTCTGCTCAGGGAACTGTCCTGGACGAGGTGGAGGAAGAAGAGGAAGAGGAGGAGGGGGATGATTATTTTGGGGAGGAGGATGCTTCTCAGGGGGCAAGAGAAAATGTTGGCTTGCCAAGGTCAGGTACAGGGTTTGTGCATGACTGGAGTGGATTTGGCAGAAAGTGCTCCTCCACCCACCACTGGCAGTGCATCATTGACACCTGGAACATTGGCCCACTTGTGTGATTATGACTTGCAGATCCTAAAAAGGGATCCCCGCATTGCCAAAATTATGAAGGATGACGACTACTGGTTGGCCAGCATCCTCGATCCCCGCTATAATCATGCCACAGGAGAACCTAGAGCTAATATTGATGAACAAACAAGCAACTCTGGTAGACCGTTTGTTAGAGGCATTCCCAGCACACAGCAGCGGTGCAGGTTCTACCACGAGCCGTACAGGGCCAAATGGAAGAAGTGTTCGTGGTGCACACAGCCAAACTGGCGTTGGAGACAAGGGTTTCATGACCATGTTGTGGACTGATTTCTCGAGTACTGCTCACATGACTGTTAATACTGAATCGATTGCAACAGACAGGAGACAGCAGTTGTCAACTATGGTTAAAAATTACTTCTCCTCCCCTATCGATGTTCTACATCACAGGTCATTCCCCTTTGACTACTGGGCCTTGAAACTGGACACCTGGCCTGAATTGGCACAATATGCCTTTCAGGAGCTCGCTTGCCCTGCTGGTAGAATGCTATCAGAAAGAGTCTTCAGTGCTGCTGGATCAATCCTGACAGAAAGAAGGACCCGTCTGTCAACTCAAAATGTTGATGATCTAACCTTTATTAAAATGAACCATGCATGGGTTTCAAAGGATTTTGTACCACCTTTCCCTGATGACACATAGGTTGCCAGCAAAATGGCTCGCTTTGTCCTCCTCTTCCTCGGACTTCTCCAATTCCTCCATTTGCAGCTGCTGAACGTCCAGCCTACACCTCAACATATGCCAGTTTTTCCACCTCCCTAACTGGGCTGTACCCCCCCTCCCCAAGGCCTGCATCAGCACCTGGCGCACCCGAGCAAGTTCCGGTTCCCTGATCAAGTGGGGGGGCGACTTATGGGCGACGGCACTGGTACAGGGCCCCTCATAGTACGCAAAGGTGTCTCTGACGGTGGGGGGGCCCACTCACCTTCAGACACACTGGCGTACTATGAAGGGCCCTGTGCCAGTGCCGTCGCCCATGAGTGGGCCCCACTGCTTGCTCAGGGCCGCAGCACTTACTCACCTCTCCCTGCTCCAGCGCTGTGACGTCTTCCTCGTTTCCTGACAGTGACAGTGACATTCAGGTCAGAGAGCGTGATTACATCACGTCTATACGCCCTCTGCCTAAACAGTCTAAGTACAGAGAGCTGGAAGATGGCGACGCTAAGGAGTCCAGAGTAGAGCAGTGCCCAGCAAGGAGAGGTATTTATACACTATACACTGGAGCATTATAAATGGGGCTCATTATATATGAAGCATTATTTTGGCCCATAAGACACTGGAGCATCATCCATGGGGCCCATCATATACTGGAGCATTATAAATGGGGCAGATCAGACACTGGAGCAGCATCTAAGGGGCCCATTATACACTGGAGCATTATAAATGTAAAACTGTTAAACTGTAAAGCGCTGCGGAATATGTTGGCGCTATATAAATAAAGATTATTATTATTATTATTATAAATGGGGCCCATTATAAATGGAGCATTATTTTGGCCCATAAGACACTGGAGCATCATCCATGGGGCCCATCATATACTGGAGCATCATATGGGGTTCATTATTTATGGGCATCATATAGGGTATGGAGCATCATATGGAGCACATATGGGGCCTATTCTGTATGGAGCATTATATGGAGCCCATTCTGTATGGAGCAACATATGGGGCCCATCATATACTGTATGGAGCTTTATATGCGACTCATTATACTGTATGGAGCAATATGTGGGGCTCATTCTACTCTATGGGGAACGTCCTATACTGTATGGCACATTACATGGGGACCATCATATACTGGAGCATTATGTGGCGCTCATCATATAATGTATGGAACATTATATGGAACCAATTATGTATGGAGCAATATATGGGGCTCATTATTCTGTATGGCGCACTATGTGGTGGCCATAATACTGTATGGAGGAATATACTGTCCGGTTTTTGAGGTATTGTAGATTTTAAAATAGATATCAGTCGTGTCATGTAAGAAGTGAAGTTTTTGTCATTGTACTATACCTATATTTCTGTGCCGTATCGGAGCATCATGAATTGTGGTATGTGTTAAAGGGGCGCACTGACACTCTTTGGCCCGAGGCACACAAAAACCTGGAGCCAGCCCTACCCCCCCCACAACTTTAGCCAAATAACCCCCAGTATTCAATGCGTAACTATTATTATAAAGTAAATGAAGGTTGCCAAGCTTAAGTAATAAGAATTGATGTCGTTGGCATTGAAATGGGCACTGTAAGTGTGTTTACTGTCCTCCACTCCCTGCCGACTTTGCTTCCCCATTGACTTGCATTGGGTGTTAGGGTCTGCCGAACGCACCTAATAGATATATTAGAGAGGTGCGTTTGCAGCCCGGGGTCCACCGTGCAGGCGAAGCCCGCTGCTAGTAAGATGGCAAAAGTAGCGAACTCTGTTATCCCACAGAGTCGCTAAAATAAACGCCGTAGCGAGCTGTGGCAGTAAGTGCGAACTCTGTTAATCCCCAGAGCCGCTAACGGGAATGCCACAGCGCTATATGGCGATAGGTGCGAACTCACTTAGCTTCAGAGAGCCGCAAAGTAAAACGCCAGGGCGCTGAACCAGCGTTATAAAGCGAACTCTGTTGTGTCACAGAGCCACTGAGAAAAAGTCTGTGTCCTATTAACACCACAGGGATACACAGATAACTGCTGTGCAGATAGCAGTCCGTGATCATGCAGACAGCAACGCATTCAAGGAATCTCCTCACCGGAGAAGCCTGTATTCTAGGGGCTTATTTCAGCCAAGCCCTAACCACTTGCACTCAAATCTCCTCACCGGAGGTGCCGGTATTCTAGGGGCTTATTTCAGCCGAGCCCTAACCACATGCGTGCATGATCACACTGGCGCAAAGCACATAATGCAATTGATACTAGCGCATGGCGGCCCAGCCATGCCACCCTTTTATAGTAACAGCTACAGGACCTGCCAGAAACAAGGACCAATGAAGCTGTTCCAGAACACCAGTAGTCACAGGACCTTCCTGGCGGACCAATAGGAGCTGCTGCAGTACCTGAGCATGTGACCCCTGATCTCCAATGAGAGATCTCACCCTGGGCATGCTCAGAAGGGGAAAACAAGAATCATAGAATAGTAGAGTTGAAAGGGACCTCCTGGGCCTTCTGGTCCAACCCCTGCTCAAAGCAGGATTCTCTAAATCATCCCAGACAGATGTCTGTCCAGCCTCTGTTTGAAGACTTCCATTGAAGGAGAACTCACCACCTCTCGTGGCAGCCTGTTCCACTCATTGATCACCCTAACTGTCAAAAAGTTTTTTCTAATATCTAATCTGTGTCTCCTCCCATTCAGTTTCATCCCATTGCTTCTAGTCTTTCCTTGTGCAAATGAAAATAAAGATGATCCTTCTACAATGTGACAGCCCTTGAGATATTTGTAGACAGCTATTAAGTCTCCTCTCAGTCTTCTTTTTTGCAAGCTAAACATTCCCAAATCCTGCAACAGATCCTCATAGGACATGGTTTTCAGACCGGTCACCATTCTGGTGGCTCATCTTGAACTTGCTCCAGTTTGTTGATGTCTTTTTTTAAAATGTGGTGCCCAAAACTGGACACAGTATTCCAGATGAGGTCTGACCAAAGAGGAGTAGATGGCAATAATGACCTCACGTGATCTAGACTGTATGCTTCTGTTGATACATCCTAGAATTGCATTTGCCTTTTTTGCTGCTGCATCACACTGTTGACTCATGTTTAGTCTGTGATCAATTAGTATACCCAAGTTTTTTTCACATGTGCTGTTACTTAACCCTTTTCCTCCCATTTTGTATATGCTTTTTTCATTTTTATTGCCCAGATGTAGTACTTTGCATTTTTCCCTGTTAAAATACATTCTGTTAGTTGCTGCCCACTGCTCCAGTTTATTTATATCTTTTTGAATCCTCTCTCTCTCTTCTCTAGTATTAGCTACCCCTCCTAGCTTTGTGTCATCAGCAAATTTGATCAGTTTACCCTCAATTCCTTCATCTAAATCATTGATAAAGATGTTGAACAATACAGGGCCCAAAACAGAGCCTTGTAGTACTCCACTTGATACATTCTTCCAACTGGATGTGCAGCCATTTACGACCACTCTTTGGGTCCGATCACTAAGCCAGTTATGAATCCACCTAACATTTGCCTTGTCCATTCCATACTTAGTCATTTTTTCAATAAGGATTGTGTGAGATACTTTGTCAAATGCTTTGCTGAAGTCAAGATATACTATATCTACAGCATTTCCCTGATCCACCCAGTCAGTGATTCTGTCATAGAAGGAAATTAAGTTAGTCTGACAAAACTTATTAGTTACAAACCCATGCTGACTCTGTTTAATCACTTCATTCATATCCAGGTACTTGCATACATGTTCTTTAATAATTTGTTCAAAGATCTTTCCTGGTATAGAAGTCAGACTCACCGGCCTGTAGTTCCCTGGGTCCAACTTCTTCCCCTTTTTGAAGATAGGAACAACATTTGCTCTTCTCCAGTCTTCTGGGACTTCTCCTGTTCTCCAAGAATTTTCAAAGATTATGGACAGTGGTTCAAGAATTTCTTCTGCTATCTCCTTCAGTACTCTGGGGTGTAATTCATCTGGACCTGGAGACTTGAATTCATTTAGGTTAGCTAAGTGTTTCCTCACTGTCTTTTTGTTTATAGATATTTTGGATTCTTTTATTCCTTTAATAGGACAGTGAAGATCAGTTGATGTTACATTTCCTTTCTGAGAGAAAACAAATGCAAAATAGGAATTTAACAGTTCAGCCTTCTCAACATCCTGTCTTACCATTTCATCATTTTCATCCTGTAAAAATCCTATAGCATCTTTGACTTTTCTTTTACTTTTGACGTATCTCCAAAATCCTTTTTTGTTGCTTTTGATGTCACTTGCAAGCCTTAATTCATTGTCAGCTTTAGATAATCTGATTTGTGCCCTGCAGGTTCTGCAGACGGCATTATATTCTTCTTTAGATATGACTCCCTCTTTCCATTTGATAAACATTTCTTTCTTCCTTTTTAGCATGTGTTTAAGTTCTGTGTTCATCCATCCTGGTTTCCTTAAATGCTTCCCATTCTTCACTCTTTTCGGAATTGTTAACAATTGTGCTTTGAGAATTAATTTTTCAAGATTTTCCATCCTTCCTGGACATTTCCATCCTTCCTGGACTTTGTCCTAAAGACGTCTGCTCGCCGCTAACCAGTACTGGCCACAATAGCAGAGCCTGGAGAGACAGCAGTAATCCTCTGCACACTGTTAGACTGGGCGAGACGATGGGACCGACGTCTAAGCTGAGCAGAGTCCACTGGAGACGAATGGGAGACTGCAGCAGGAATAGCTCAAGGTTACCCTTGTGCAGAAGCGGGAACTCGACTCCTAACATTACCCCCTCTCCTAGGGCCCCCCCTCTGGGCCTCGCCATGTTCAAAAGCAGCGATGAGCTGCGGAGCGTGAACGTGCTCGGCAGGTTCCCAGGACCTATACTCAGGCCCATAACCCCTCCAATCCACCAAATAAAATCTTTTGCCACATACCACCTTACACCCTATGATGGCGTTCACCTCATGGTCGCCCGTAGATGAACCCGATATCCCGGCAGATGACTCGGAAAACCGGGACATGAGCACGGGTTTTAGGAGGGATACGTGAAAGGTGTCGGAGATACCAAGGCGTGGAGGAAGAGCCAAACGGTATACCACAGGGTTAACCTGCTCGAGGAATTTAAAAGGACCCAGGTAGCAGGGTGCCAACTTAGTGGACTCAACTTGCCGCCTGATGTTATGGGCAGAGAGCCACAGCAAGTCCCCAGGAGCAAATGTCGGAGTGGGGCGCCGATGTGCTTCGGCGGAGGACCTCATCCTCTCCTTTGACGCCTGAATGGCATCCTGGGTATGGTCCCAAATGTCCCGTGCCTCCACAGCCCAGTCTGCCACCCTGGAGTCGGCAGAAGACACGGGCATGGGCACGGGAACCCGCGGATGCTGACCGTAGTTTAGGAGGAATGGAGTCTGTCCGGTGGAGTCAGCCACAGCATTGTTTAATGCAAACTCAGCCCACGGTAGCAAGGATGCCCAGTCATCTTGCCTGGCTGAGACAAAATGTCGTAGATAGGTGACCAAGGTCTGGTTGGCCCTCTCTACTAACCCATTCGTCTCGGGATGGTATGCTGAAGAGAGATTTAACTCAATACTGAGTAGACGACAAAGCTCTCTCCAGAACCGAGACGCAAACTGGGGCCCTCGGTCACTGCCAATTTTGTCCGGCATGCCATGTAGACGGAAAAATGTGCCTAATAAACAACGCTGCCAGGACCCGAGCAGAAGGCAACCGTGGTAGCGGCACCAGGTGCACCATTTTGGAAAAATGATCAGTGATTACCCAAATGATGGTGCAGCCCCGAGACTTCGGTAAGCCCACCACAAAGTCCATCACGACCATATCCCAGGGCCTATCTGCCACCGGCTAAGGGTAAAGTAACCCAGCTGGCCATTGTCGAGGAGACTTATTCTTGGCGCAGGAGACACACGCCCGAACATAGTCCCCAACGTCATGGACCATATGCGGCCACCAATATGTCCTCGCCAGCAACTCAGATGTCCTCTTTGCCCCAAAGTGTCCACCCACCCTGGACGAGTGTGCCCAAGAGAGTACCTCTGGTCGCAAATTGGTAGGCACAAAAGTCTTGCCCGGGGGCACAGACTCTAGCGAAACCGGGGCCACAGTTCTCAGGCTCTCTGTGGGGACAATAAGACGCGGCTCCTTCTCTTCCTCCTCAGAGGACACCACAGAGTGAGAGAGAGCATAGTCACGGATGTTCTTCTCTCCCGAGAGAAAATGTAGGGAGAAATGAAACCGGGAGAAGAACAAGGGCCATCTGGCCTGGCGAGAGCTAAGCCGCTGGGCTGTCTGAAGATACACCAAATTTTTGTGGTCGGTGAAGACTTGGAAGGGAAAGCGGGCCCCCTCCAACAAATGTCTCCACTCAGAGAAGGCCAACTTCATGGCTAGCAACTCCCTATCCCCGATGGAATAATTCCTCTCCGCTGATGTGAAGGTCTTAGAGAAGAAGAAGCAAGGATGCTTCCGACCTTGAGCATCCTTTTGGAAGAGGACTGCTCCAGCACCAACGGATGAGGCATCCACCTCCAATAAAAATGGCTTATAAACATCGGGGCGATGTAGGATGGGAGCGCTAGCAAAATGAGACTTAATAGAAGTGAAAGCCTTGGAGACCTCTTCCAACCACAATTTGGGATTTGCTCCCTTCTTGGTGAGGGCTACCAAGGGAGCTACCAAGGTAGAGAAATGGGGAATGAACTGGCAATAGTAATTAATGAACCCCATAAAGCGCTGCACCGCTTTAAGAGAGTGGGGTTCTTGCCAGTCCATCACAGCCTGTAATTTGGCCGGATCCATAGCCAATCCCTGGGTTGAGATGATATAACCAAGGAAAGGTAAAGACTCCAGCTCAAAAATACATACACTCTAACTTAGCATAAATGGAATTTGCCCGTAAGAGGTCGAAAACTCTGCAGACATCTCTCCGGTGGGAGTCAATATCTGGAGAGAAGATGAGTATATCATCCAGATAGACTACGACCGAGGTGGAGAGCATATCCCGGAAGATGTCATTGACAAAGTCTTGGAAAATGGCTGGGGCATTACAGAGCCCAAAGGGCATCACCAGATATTTGTAATGCCCATCCCTGGTATTAAAAGCCGTTTTCCATTCGTCCCCCTCACGGATGCGAATCAGTTTATAAGCACCGCGCAGATCTAGTTTAGTGAATACCCTTGCTCCCCGTAGCCTATCAAAGAGCTCAGAAATCAGGGGCAACGGGTACTTGTTCTTAATGGTGATGGCTTTTAGACCCCTGTAATCAATACACGGACGTAATTCTTCGTTCTTCTTCTGCACGAAGAAGAATCCAGCCCCTGCCGGTGACACCGACTTCCTAATGAACCCTCTTGCCAGGTTCTCCTGAATATATTGCGACATGGCCTCTGTCTCAGGAAGAGAGAGGGGATAGACCCTTCCCTGAGAGGTTCTGCGCCAGGCAAGAGGTCGATGGGACAGTCATAGGGGCGATGAAGAGGAAGAGTCTCCGCAGCCTTCTTGGAGAACACGTCTGCATATGACCAATAGCACTTGGAAAGTGGAGTAAGATCTGCAGGTAACTTAGTAGTGGTAACCTGAACGCAACTCCTGACACATCTGCCTCTACATGCATCACCCCAACCCAGTATCCTACCCGAAGTCCACTCTATATGTGGGGAGTGGAAACGGAGCCAAGGTATACCTAGTAGGATCTCGTCTATTCCCTCGGGAAGGACGGGTAGGGAAATAAGCTCCTGATGGGAAGGGGATACCAACAATGCAAGAGGAACACTCTGGTGTGTAATTTGTGAGGGCAATGTCGACCCATTTACTACCCGGACAGTCACTGATTTGTCAAGTGCCACCAGAGGTATTGCGTGACGGCGAGCAAAGTTAGAGGACATGAAGTTCCCCTCTGCTCCTGAGTCCACGCAAAGGTCAGCTGTGAGAGTGGAAGTGCCTACAGTGATTGTCCCTTTAAGTGTGATCTTGGAGGAAAATGCCGCTGTCTCTAGTGAGCCTCCTCCCAGGGTCACTAGACGCGATCGCCTCTGCGATCCCTGTGGACACCTGTTAGTAAAGTGTCCTGCCTGTTGTCAAAAATTACAGACCACTGTTGCTCGAGCGGTCCGGGACTTAGGTCCCGCTCGAGAAACCTCCATGGCTTCGGAGGAATCGGACGCCTGAACGGAAGATTCCAGAGGTTTAGCGAAGGTGGGAGCCAACCGAAACCTGTGCCTGCACTGGGTCCGCTCTAACCTCTGCTCGTTAAAACGGAGATCAATGCGGGTGGATAGGGAAATGAGTTCCTCCAGTGTGGCGGGAATCTTCCTGGTGGCCAAAGCATCCTTCACATGATCTGCCAGTCCTCTCCAGTACACCGGAATGAGGACTTTATCCGGCCACTCTAGCTCAGAGACCAGAGTCCGAAATTGGACGGCGAACTGGCTGACCATGGATGAACACTGTGATATTGCCAGCAGTTGGAGCGCCGTATCATGGGTGACACGAGGTCCTAAGAAGACCTGTCTCAGAGCCTCCAGGAAGAGAGGAGCACTCTGTACCACACGATCGTCGCGCTCCCACAGCGGCATTGCCCACTCCAACGCCCTGCCCTACAGGTGTCACGCTGTATAGCAGATATATATATGAGATGTCTGTAATCTATATCAAAAAGGGCAACATACTATATAACATGCGCATAGATATATTATAACATGGATTTACCTGACAGAATGTCCACTGGGTCAAAACGGAATCCGTTATACGCTGTCTCCGGCTAGAGGGTGACCGGGGTCTAAGCTGACCCTGAACTGGGGTCCTAACTAATCCCTCAACCTGGAGGTACTGTTAAAGGTACAGAGGTCCAGGCCACCAGCGTAAACCCTGTCTCCTATCAATCCCTGCCAACTGTATTCTAGTCCTAAGAAGGACCCTGAATACCACCAAAGGGAATGAACAGGTAACGGATAATGAACAGAAAGACATACAAGAAAGAGAAGGAATAAAGTAAATAAAGTCTTACATACAACACTCACACACAGTAGGAACACCTAAGGTCTCAGAGATTTAACTATAAGCTATAAGAGTAAAAACACCTAATGAACTCTTAGCTTAAATATTCTCAGAACCGATCCAGTCTGCTGAACTACATGAATGCTTTCACCGGCGTCTAACACCCAGACTGGCAGAAATATAAAGGAAACTAATTAGAACATAAACAAAAGCAGCCGGGCGAGGCACCTAGCCTTAGCAAAGAGCTAGGAAAAATTAACTCTCACATCACCAAAAAACAAAGAAACAGAAGCTCAGCTGTGAGAAGTCAGAATGTGCAATCGCGACGATCTTCGTGGCGATGCACCCATGACAGTACCCCCCCTTCTACGAGGGGCCTCCGGACCCTCATGACCAGGTCTGTCCGGGTGAGTTGTGTGAAAGGTCCGTCCACGTTATCATTGACCACCACTGAAGGAGGTAGAGGTGACGGTATGACTGGTGCCACATACTTTTTAAGTAATGACTTGTGAAACACATTATGAATTTTAAACGTAGGAGGGAGGTCCAGACGAAATGCCACAGGATTAATTATGGAGCTGATCCTGTACGGCCCGATGAATCTGGGACCCAACCTCCAGGAGGAAACTTTAAGTTTAATATTCCTGGTAGACAACCACACCAGATCATTCACCTTCAGATCTCGACCAGAAACTCTCCCCCTATCAGCCATCCGTTTGTAACGGTTCTCCGTAACCTTCAGTCTTAACTGATCTGGAACTATCAGTCTCCCTGGAAGTCCCACAGGGGCGTCCCCCTGAGCCCCAATACCTCCCCCTCAAGCTCAGAGCATACAGCTGACACTACAACTCCCTCCTGAGGAATAGGAACCGGATCATCCATCCTCCCGGTCCCTGGGAAAGTACGAGATAAGGCATCAGGAAGCAACTTTATTGAGCAGTCATATGCGCGATGAGGAGGTAACTCTTTACACCCCTCCTCTGAGAACATCTCCCCAAAGTCCTCCAGAAAAGGAGGCAAAGTCCTAGGTACAACCGCACCGATGACCGTGCTCATGCAGTTATTCTTGCAAAATTCACCCCACTGGCTAATCTTTCTGGATTGCCAATCAATCACTGGGTTATGTTTAGCCAACCAAGGAAGTCCCAACACAATAGGAGTAGGTAGACCCTCCAACACATAACAAGACAATTGCTCTTTATGTATTGCCCCTACTCGAAGATCTATGTTATGAACAGCTTGAACCAAGCTACCTTGACCAAGAGGTCTAGAATCAATAGAGAGTATAGGGACCGGTTTGGCCAATACACTCAGTTGCATACCATGCACCTGGGCAAACCGAGCGTCCACAAGATTAGCCCCGGACCCACTATCAAGAAAAACAGAAATCCTCTCAGTTCTAGTACCAATCACCACCTCCGCAGGCACGATAAACTGAGAGGGATTTGGGGACGAAATACAGACTCCCAGGTTAACTCCTTGGGTCAAAGAGGTCCGGGATGGACAACCCCCAACAAAATGTCCCTCTCTCCCGCAAAAGAAACACCTTCTAGTCTTGCGGCGCACCGCCGATTCCCTCCTACAAAATGATGTCCCTCCCAACTGCATGGGTTCCTCAGAACAGACCAGGGGAACCTCAGTATAAGGGACTTTAGTAGTAGGTGGAGTCATCATGGGGGGCGGAGTTACCTCGCGTCTTCCCCGAAGTCGTCTATCAATGCGAATAGCGAGGGCCATAGCAGCCTCCAGTGATGGAGGAGAATCATACTGAGCCAACACATCTTTTAATTTGTCAGACAACCCTTGACAAAACTGGCTCCTAAGAGCTGGGTCATTCCACTGAGTATCTGTTGCCCATCTACGGAACTCAGAAGAATATTCCTCCGCTGGACGATTTCCTTGCCGTATTTTACGTAACTTTGTTTCAGCAAGGGAAACTCGATCCGGATCATCATATACCAGACCCAGGGCAGTAAAAAATCGATCCACTGACTGGAGATCTGGGGAGCCTGGAGGAATAGAGAACGCCCAAGATTGAGGGTCCCCTTGTAAGAGCGAGATAACAATTCCCACCCTCTGCTCTTCACTCCCAGATGACCGAGGCCGCAGCCGAAAGTACAATTTACATGCCTCCCGGAAAGTAAAAAATTTGTCCCGCCCACCAGTGAACCTGTCCGGGAGAGCAACCTTAGGTTCAGATCTGGCTTGCTCTGGGAGGGACAAAACCTTGGACTTAATGTCTGCAAATTCCATGGACAACCCCTGCAACTGCCGGGCCAGCTGGGCTACTGGATCCATGACAGCTGGGGAGAATCTTTAGTTTGGGCCGGTGAAAATGTCACGCTGTATAGCAGATATATATATGAGATGTCTGTAATCTATATCAAAAAGGGCAACATACTATATAACATGCGCATAGATATATTATAACATGGATTTACCTGACAGAATGTCCACTGGGTCAAAACGGAATCCGTTATACGCTGTCTCCGGCTAGAGGGTGACCGGGGTCTAAGCTGACCCTGAACTGGGGTCCTAACTAATCCCTCAACCTGGAGGTACTGTTAAAGGTACAGAGGTCCAGGCCACCAGCGTAAACCCTGTCTCCTATCAATCCCTGCCAACTGTATTCTAGTCCTAAGAAGGACCCTGAATACCACCAAAGGGAATGAACAGGTAACGGAAATGAACAGAAAGACATACAAGAAAGAGAAGGAATAAAGTAAATAAAGTCTTACATACAACACTCACACACAGTAGGAACACCTAAGGTCTCAGAGATTTAACTATAAGCTATAAGAGTAAAAACACCTAATGAACTCTTAGCTTAAATATTCTCAGAACCGATCCAGTCTGCTGAACTACATGAATGCTTTCACCGGCGTCTAACACCCAGACTGGCAGAAATATAAAGGAAACTAATTAGAACATAAACAAAAGCAGCCGGGCGAGGCACCTAGCCTTAGCAAAGAGCTAGGAAAAATTAACTCTCACATCACCAAAAAACAAAGAAACAGAAGCTCAGCTGTGAGAAGTCAGAATGTGCAATCGCGACGATCTTCGTGGCGATGCACCCATGACAACAGGAGGGATAAGACAAAACCCACCTTCGCCCGTTCCGTGGGAAAATGTGCAGCCAGAAGCTCAAGATGAATGGAGCACTGACTCACGAATCCTCGACATTGCTTGCTGTCACCTGCAAACTTGTCTGGAAGTGGGAGACGGGATAAAGTCGGATCAGGGGTGGCAGAGGACAAACTGGCTGCAGCCATGCTAGCAGCCTGAACAGCGACAGCGGTAACATCCACAACTGAGGTTGTGCGCTCTAGAGCCGCCAACCTACCCTCCAGCTTCTGGATGTACTGCTGTAGACGCTGGTCGTCCACTATTTTACTAGCCAGACCCTGGCGCTAGTATTATGTTAGGGTCTGCGGAACGCACCTAATAGATATATTAGAGAGGTGCGTTCGCAGCCCGGGGTCCACCGTGCAGGCGAAGCCCGCTGCTAGTAAGATGGCGAAAGTAGCGAACTCTGTTATCCCGCAGAGTCACTAAAATAAACGCCGTAGCGTGTTGTGGCAGTAAGTGCGAACTCTGTTAATCCCCAGAGCCGCTAACGGGAATGCCACAGAGCTATATGGCGATAGGTGCGAACTAACTTAGCTTCAGAGAGCCGCAAAGTAAAACGCCAGGGCGCTGAACCAGCGTTATAAAGTGAACCCTGTTGCGTCACAGAGCCGCTGAGAAAAAGACTGTGTCCTGTTAACACCACAGGGATACACAGATAACTGCTGTGCGGATAGCAGTCCGTGATCATGCAGACAGCAACGCATTCAAGCAATCTCCTCACCGGAGAAGCCGGTATTCTAGAGGCTTATTTCAGCCAAGCCCTAACCACTTGCACTCAAATCTCACGGGAGGTTCTGGTATTCTAGGGGCTTATTTCAGCCAAGCCCTAACCACTTGCACTCAAATCTCCTCACCGGAGGTGCTGGTATTCTAGGGGCTTATTTCAGCCGAGCCCTAACCATATGCATGCATGATCACACTGGCGCAAAGCACATAATGCAATTGATACTTGCGCATGGCGGCCCAGCCATGCCATCCTTTTATAGTAATAGCTACAGGACCTGCCAGAAACAAGGACCAATGAAGCTGTTCCAGAACACCAGTAGTCACTGGTCCTTCCTAGCGGACCAATAGGAGCTGCTGCAGTACCTGAGCATGTGAACCCTGATCTCCAATTGGCCACAATAGCAGAGCCTGGAGAGACAGCAGTAATCCTCTGCACACTGTTAGACTGGGCGAGACACTGGGACCGACGTCTAAGCTGAGCAGAGTCCACTGCGGCCGGAGACGAATGGGAGACCGCAGCCGGAATGGCTTGAGGTTCCCATTGTGCAGAAGCGGGAACTCTACCCCTAACATTGGGTTTCGTGTTTCAGTCGGACCTCTGACTTTTCACGATAGTCGGCCGATTTCGTTCAACAAGACTTTTGAGAAAGTCGGGTTTCATGAAACCCGACTCGACCCTAAAAAAGGCAAAGTCGCTCATCTCTAATGCTAACCACAATTTCTGTATGAGTGTGCAGTGCCACCAAATATGTACAAATGAACCTCTAACTTTTAAGCATCTCCAGCACGTATCCGGTGTTGTTGGATAAATTGTGTTTAAATCTGATGGTCATCTGTACCACCTCGACAAGATTTTGTAGCTCCTCTCCTGTGATGTCGAACAGAGCGATGACCTCAATGTGCATAAGCGAATCTTTGTTCTTTCTTCAACTGATAAGGGTCTACCCAAATCAATCTCCCATTTTGAAAAAAATGCTGGGAAATCTCTCAATTGGGTTTGCCCTTCTTGGAATGCTTTGTATAATAAAGAGATACAGGTAGTCCTCAACTTACGTCGTTGATCCGTTCTTACGCGGCGTCGTAAACCGAATTTCGACATAAGTCGGAACATACGTTCATACAGTACTGTACCATAATAACAGTACAGTACTGTACTGTACTCTACTGAAAACACCTATTCTAACACAGTACCCTACATATTTATCAATAAACACAGTAAAATATTGTGCAGTACAGTACGTTTAACCCCTTAATGACCAAGCCATTTTGTAGGTTAAAGACCAGGCCAATTTTTACAATTCTGACCACTGTCTCTTTATGAGGTTATAACTCTGGAACGCTTCTACGGATCTTGGCGATTCTGAGATTGTTTTCTCGTGACATATTGTACTTCATGATAGTGGTAAAATTTCTTCAATATAACTTGCTTTTTTTATGAAAAAAATGGAAATATGGCAAAAATTTTGAAAATTTTGCAATTTTCAAACTTTTAATTTTTATGCCATTAAATCAGAGAGATATGTCACAAAAATTAGTTAATAAATAACATTTCCCACATGTCTACTTTACATCAGCACAATTTTGGAACCAAAATTTTTTTTTGTTACGAAGTTATAAGTGTTAAAAGTTGACCAGCAATTTCTCATTTTTCCAACAAAATTTACAAAACCATTTTTTTAGGGACCACCTCACATTTGAAGTGAATTTGAGGGGTCAATATGACAGAAAATACCCAAAAGTGACACCATTCTAAAAACTGCACCCCTCAACGTGTTCAAAGCCACATTCAAGAAGTTTATTAACCCTTTAGGTATTTCACAAGAATTGAAGCAATGTGGAAGGAAAAAATGAACATTTAACTTTTTTTCCCAAAATTTTTCTTTCGACACAATTTTTTTAAATTTTGTCAAGGGTATCAGGAGAAAATGAACCACAATATTTGTTGTACAATTTCTCCAGAGTACACCGATATACCATGTGTGGGGGTAAACCACTATTTGGGCGCATGGCAGAGCTCGGAATGGAAGCAGCGCCATTTGACTTTTTTGGCTGGAATTGAGATTGGACGCCATGTCGCATTTGGAGAGTCCCTGTGTGCCTAAACAGTGGAAACTCCCCACAAGTGACCCCATTTTGGAAACTGGACCCCTCAAGGAACTCATCTAAATGTGTTGTGAGAGCTTTTAACCCCCAAGGGCTTCACAGAAGGTTATAACGTAGAGCCGTAAAATTAAAAAATCATATTTTTTCCACAAAAATGATCTTTTCATCCAAATTATTATTTTCCAAAGGATAAAAGGACCCCAAAAGTTATTGGGCAATTAGTCCTGAGTACGCTGATACCCCATATGTGGGGGTAAACCACTATTTGGGCGCATGGCAGAGCTCGGAAGGGAAGCAGCGCCATTTGACTTTTTTGGCTGGAATTGAGATTGGACGCCATGTCGCATTTGGAGAGTCCCTGTGTGCCTAAACAGTGGAAACCCCCCACAAGTGACCCCATTTTGGAAACTGGACCCCTCAAGGAACTCATCTAAATGTGTTGTGAGAGCTTTTAACCCCCAAGGGCTTCACAGAAGGTTATAACGTAGAGCCGTAAAATTAAAAAATCATATTTTTTTCCACAAAAATGATCTTTTCATCCCAATTATTATTTTCCAAAGGATAAAAGGACCCCAAAAGTTATTGGGCAATTAGTCCTGAGTACGCTGATACCCCATATGTGGGGGTAAACCACTATTTGGGCGCATGGCAGAGCTCGGAAGGGAAGCAGCGCCATTTGACTTTTTTGGCTGGAATTGAGATTGGACGCCATGTCGCATTTGGAGAGTCCCTGTGTGCCTAAACAGTGGAAACCCCCCACAAGTGACCCCATTTTGGAAACTAGACCCCCCAAGGAACTTTTCCAGATGTGTGGTGAGAGCTTTGAACCCCCAAGTGCTTCACAGAAGTTTATAACGTAGAGCCGTGAAAATAAAAAAATCATATTTTTTTCCACAAAAATAATCTTTTTGCCCCAAATTTTTATTTTTCTAAGGGTAACAGGAGAAATAGGACCCCAAAAGCTATTGTGCAATTTGTCCTGAGTACGCTGATATCCCATATGTGGGGGGGAACCACTGTGATCGCCTTACTGCGATCTTTGGGAGGCACAATGAACAAATCTACCAAAGGTGAAGAATTGGTTTTCTTTTTTACGCCGTTCCTCGTACGGTATTAGTGATTAGGCGACTTTATTCCTCGGATCGGTGCGATTACAGCGATACCAGATTTACTCCCTTTTTTCACACACTAAAAGATGCTTTTTTTGGAATAATTTTTTGTAAGAATTTTTTGCATCGCCGTATTTTGAGAGCTATAATTTTTCCATATTTCGGCCGACAGAGTTATCTGTGGGCTTATTTTTTGCGGGACGAGCTGACGTTTTTATTGGTACCATATTCGGGCACATACCGTTTTTTGATCGCTTCCTATTCCGATTTTGTGGAAGCAGAATGAACAAAAACCAGCAATTCAGGAATTGTTTTTTTTTTATTTTTTTTCCCCCGTTCCGCGTGTGGTAAAATTGATAAAGCAGCTTTATTCTTCGGGTTACTACGATTACAGCGATACCTCATTTATATATTTTTTTTATGTTTTGGCGTTTTTTACACAATAAAGAATTTTATAGAAAAAATAATTATTTTTGCATCAGTTTATTCCGCGAGCTATAACTTTTTTATTTTTTCACTGATGATGCTGTATAGCGGCTTGTTTTTTGCGGGACAAGATGACGTTTTCAGCGGTACCATGATTATTTATATCTGACTTTTTGATCGCGTGTTATTGCACTTTTTCCAAGCGGTATAATGATACCGCTTGGAAAAAGTATAATTTACTACTTTTTTGTGTTTTTTTTTTACGGCTTTCACTGAAGGGGTTAACTAGGGTTATGCTTTTATAGATGGGATTTTTACGGACATGGCGATACCTAACATGTGTATTTTTTTTTTTTTTTATTACATAAAAATGTGTATTTTTTAGGGGATTTTTTTAAATTATTTTTTAATATTTTTTTTAAAAAATTTTTTAAAAAATGATTTTTTTCAACTTGTCCCTTTATGGGACTTTCACTTTTTTTACTTTTGATTGCAGTTACAATGCATTGCAATGCTCTGGCATTGCAATGCATTGTACCTATGGGGAAAGCTGCTGTGACATGATCACAGCAGCTTCCCGTAGCTAGATGACCCGGAGGTTGTCATGACAACCCCCGGGTCATCAAGGCAGAGATCAGGCCCTGCGATTACATCGCCGGGACGCTGATCTGAGGCAGAGGGAGCTCCCGACCCTCTGCCTCCCCCCCTGAGCTCTGCGATCGCGCTCGATCGCAGCAGTCAGGGGGTTAACAGCCAGGGCGGTGGGGGCTCCGCTCCTGGCTGTCAGTGCAGGAAGCCTGGCCACTGCAGCGCCGGCTCCTGCACTGATCGCGCTGGGGAAGCTGAAATTTCAGCTTCTCCTGCGCGATCGCTGCTGTGTTTGGTCAGTCAGATTGACTGACCAACCACAGCGCTGTGAGTGCGGGGACCGACGGCAAAGGTCCCCGCACCACTTGCCGTGCCTGTCAGCTGTCTGTGACAGCTGTCGGCACTGATCTACCACGGCGTGTTTACACGCTGTGGTAGATCAAAGGCATGACGTGCAGAGTCCGTCCTGGTGCCGGAACTGGCACCTTGTCATGACGGACTCTGCACGTCATTGGACATTAAGGGGTTAATAATGAAATGAAGTGCTGTAACAGTAATAAACAGTGTACTGTACTGTACTGTAATAAACAAAGATAACAATTCCAAAGAGAGAACAGGCTTATTGGAAGGAAGCTGCAGAAGGTGCTGGAGATACTGGGGCAGGTGAGTCAAGAGGGGCAGGTGAGTCAAGAGGGGCAGCTGAGGTAGAGGTACAGGTACAGGATCTGTTGCAGGATCTGTTGCAGGCCTCTCTACCTTCTTGAAGTACTGCTGCAGGTTAGTTTGGAAGCAGACCATCTTCTTCTCCTCCAAGATCTCCTTGTAACAGCTGAGGGAATCCATGACTCCTCTGGCAACCCTAGTGTACCACTCCATGTTGGGATCCTCAGCCTCAAACCTTGACAACCCTTCTTCTATCAGGGCAAAACCTCCTGCCAAGCCCTGTCTTGTAAATCTCTTGGGTTCTGGGGTTGGTATGTCTTCCTCTTCCTCTATCATCTGCTTCTCCAGTTGAATAAGATCCTCAGCAGATAACTCCTCTCCATGAGATGCCAGTAGCTCTGTGATATCATCCACCTCCAGATTCATTGTCTTACTCATATCAACAACGTTCTTTATGACACTAGTCACTGACTCTTGGACCTCTGTGACATCATTCACAAACTGGGGACACAGTTTTTTCCACACACCATTCATACTGGTCTGCTTAACCTCATCCCAGGAATCAGCAATGTTATGCACAGCATCAAGAATGTTGTATGTTTTCCAAAAGTCTTTTAGAGTCAAGTCCTTATTCTTTTCAGTTGCTGCTAAAGCATTACCAATGACCCTTCGGAGGTAGTAGGCCTTGAAAGTAGCAATGACTCCTTGGTCCATAGCCTGTATTAGGGCGGTGGTAATAGGTGCAAGGTAAACCACCTTGACATTAGGGTTAAAGTCATCCAGATGGGCAGGGTGTCCAGGGGCATTGTCCAGAATTAGCAACACCTTAAAGGGGATATCCTTGGAGGTACAGTACTGCTCCATGCCTCGCACAAAATGGTTGGTGAACCAGTCATCAAACACTGCAAGTGTCACCCATGCCTTCCTATTAGACTCCAG
This sequence comes from Oophaga sylvatica, assembly GCA_033576555.1. NCBI lineage: Eukaryota > Metazoa > Chordata > Amphibia > Anura > Dendrobatidae > Oophaga > Oophaga sylvatica. The sequence continues at coordinate 306,352,588 of JARQOD010000003.1, forward strand.
ATGACTGGTAGTTGACCCTTTGAAATGCCCTTGAGTGCCCTTGGATTCTCAGCCTGATACACCAGCATTGGCTTCAGTTTGTAGTCGCCAGCAGCATTGCCCCCAAGAAGCAAAGTCAGTCTTTCCTTGCCAACTTTATGACCTAGTGCCGACTTCTCCTCCTTGGCGATGTAAGTACGGTTAGGCAAACGTTTCCAAAACAAGCCTGTCTCATCCACATTGAAGACTTGTTGCGCACAGTAACCACCCTCCTCAATTATCTCAGTCAATGCTTTAGGAAATTCAGTTGCTGCTTTCTCATCAGCACTAGCAGCCTCACCTTGCACTTTAGTGTTATGGAAATTGGCACGATCCTTAAACCTCATAAACCAACCCCTACTCGCCACAAATTCTTCCCTTTCACTTCCTTCCCCCTTTTCTCTTTTCAACACCTCAAACAGTCGCCTAGCCTTCTCCTGAATAACCATAAGGCTCACAGGGATACAGCGTTGATTTTGGTCTTCCAACCAAAGCACCAATAATCTTTCCATCTCAAGAATAAGCCCACTACGCTGCTTTGTTATCACAGTAGCTTTCATAGGAGCAGATCCTTTCACATGTTCAAGGATACGATCTTTATCCTTGATAATCGTAGCGACAGTTGAACGACTAAAGGCTGGGTCTCACATAGCGATACACCAGCGATCCCGACAACGATCAGGATCGCTGGTGTATCGCTATATTATCGCTGCTGAGCTGCCAAACAGGCAGCTCAGGCAGCGATCAGCACAAGGACACTGCGGGTAAACATCGCTAGTTACCCGCAGTGTACCTTGGATACCAGCGCCCTGATGCAGGGAGCTGGTATCCAAGGTACACAGCGGGTTTCCAGGCACAGCCCCGTGCCTGGAAACCCGCTGTGTACCTTGGTTACCAGCGGATCGCTGGTCTCCCGCCTGTCACACGCAGCGATGCGTGCCTGTCAGCGGGAGACCAGCGATCAAAAAAATGTCCTGACATTTCAGCGACGATCAGCGATACCCGGCAGGGGGGCTGATCATCGCTGAATGTCACACACAGCGATATCGCTGGTGAGCTGGCTGCTGCGTCACAAAACTAGTGACTCAGCAGCGATCTCGCTAGCGAGATCATCGTGTGAGACGGGCCCTTAAGTCCTAATGACCTGCCAATTTCTGTTGGTGTTTCCCCTTTATCTGATCGCCTTATGATATCCACTTTCACCTCCATGGTGATGGCCTTCCTTTTCTTCGATACACTGGTATCAGATGAGTCTGGCTTACGTTTGGGCGCCATAATGAAGGGTGTTATGGCGTGCAGGAGGCTTGTTTTCTTCTTGTAACCGGGTACAGTGTACAGTACAGTACTGTCCTTTGTCCTGGACTTCCGCCGCTGCACGTAGTTCGACGGAAAATCGCTTAAGTCGGAACGAGGCCATTGTAAAAAGCGTCGTAAACGCGAGACGACGTAACTCGAGACCGTCGTAACCCGAGGACTACCTGTAGTGTAATCTGTAGAGTTTGTTGATAAACAAAGAGTCTCAAACGGAGATAATATTCTGTATGGATCAGATTGTTTGGCTAATCTATTTATATAATCGTCTTATCCTGTCTGTCTGTCTAGGAAATCCCGCGTCGCTGATTGGTCCGGCCACGGCCATTCAGCGACGCAGTGCTAACTCTGCCCATGTGGTCATGTGACTCACCAACTGCCCATGATGTACTGAACATGTTTTGTCAGTTACAGTGTCTGATGTACTTCTGTCACGTTTACTGAAAACGGGTAATACACAGTGACATGAGGTAATACACAGGTGACATGAGGTAATACATAAGTAACATAAGGTAATACACAGTAAAATGAGGTAATATACAGTAACATGAGGTAATATATAGTAATATGAGGTAATACACAGGTAACATGATATAATATATGGTAATATACAGTAACATGAGGTAATACACAGAGATATGAGGCAATACACAGTAATATGAGGTAATTACACAGTAACATGAGGTAATACACAGGTAACATGAGGTAATATACAGCAACATGTGATAATACACAGTAACATGTGGTAATATACTGTAACATGAGGTAATACACAGTAAAATGAGGTAATATGCAGTAACATGAGGTAATACACAGTAATATGAGGTAATACACAGGTAACATGAGGTAATATGAGGTAATATACATAACATGAGGTAATACACAGTAATATGAGGTAATACACAGTGACATGAGGTAATACACAGTAACATCTATTTATATAATCGTCTTATTCTGTCTGTCTGTCTAGGAAATCCTGCGTCGCTGATTGGTCCAGCCGCGGCCAATCAGCGACACAGGGCTAACTCTGCCCATGTAGTCATGTGACTCACCAACTGGCCATGATGTACTGAACATGTATTGTCAGTTGCAGTGTCTAATGTACTTCTGTCACATTTACTGAACACGGGTAATACACAGTGACATGAGGTAATACACAGTAACATCTATTTATATAATCGTCTTATCCTGTCTGTCTGTCTAGGAAATCCTGCGTCGCTGATTGGTCCAGCCGCGGCCAATCAGCGACACAGGGCTAACTCTGCCCATGTAGTCATGTGACTCACCAACTGCCCATGATGTACTGAACATGTATTGTCAGTTGCAGTGTCTAATGTACTTCTGTCACGTTTACTGAACACGGGTAATACACAGTGACATGAGGTAATACACAGGTGACATGAGGTAATACATAAGTAACATAAGGTAATACACAGTAAAATGAGGTAATATTCAGTAACATGACGCAATACACAGTAATATGAGGTAATACACAGGTAACATGAGGTAATATGAGGTAATATACAGTAACATGAGGTAATACACAGTTATATGAGGTAATACACAGTAATATTAGGTAATACACAGTGACATGAGGTAATACACAGTAACATCAGCGACGAAGGGCTAACTCCGTCCATGTGGTCATGTGACTCACCAACTGCCCATGATGTACTGAACATGTTTTGTCAGTCACAGTGTCTGATGTACTTCTGTCACATTTACTGAACACGGGTAACACACAGTGACATGAGGTAATACACAGGTGACATGAGGTAATACATAAATAATATAAGGTAATACACAGTAAAATGAGGTAATATACAGTATCATGAGGTAATACACAGTAATATGAGGTAATACACAGGTAACATGAGGTAATATGAGGTAATATATGGTAACATGAGGTAATACACAGTGATATGAGGTAATACACAGTAACATGAGGTAATACACAGTGACATGAGGTAATACACAGGTAACATGAGGTAATATACAGTAACATGTGGTAATATACAGTAACATGTGGTAATATACAGTAAAATGAGGTAATACACAGTAAAATGAGGTTATATACAGTAACCTGAGGTAATAAACAGGTAACACAGCATACAACACCTTTCTGACTCAAGACCAGAAGGGGGAGCTCAAAAACCTGATTTGAGGGGAGCTTCCCTGGAATATTCTGGCTGGGGGAGGAGTTAGCAGTGTAGCTGGAGGGTCGAGAGAGGGAAGACGTGGAGTGACAAGCTGGGGGACAGGAGCCATAGCAGGGCTCATCCCAGTTCTGAACGCCAGAGACCAGACCCCTAGAGTCCGAGGCTGAGAGGGTGAAGTAAAGTCCCAGCAGCAGAATCCGGAGGGCAGAGGACAGCAGGTTCTCAGTCCCAATTAAGACTCTTCTTCAAAGCAGCAGCACATGTGAGCCGGAGACTCCATAGAGAGTGATTCCTGAAACAGGTTACAGCTGCCTGTTATGAGAGTGAAGTTCAACTTAAATAAGAGCCAGTGCCTCACAGAACAGCGCTAGAAAGGAGACCTCACATCCCACCTGTAATAAGGGGATCCTAAACTGCTTTCAGGCTGACCTACTCCAGTATGACCTGTATTCAATGCCCTGGATACTTTGCCTGCAAAACTGTAAGTAAAGCTTTGGAAACTGCAACTCACTGACTGTTTCTCAGTCTCTTATTACACTCAGCTGCATCTCTCAGCAACATTACCTTAATACTACATCTACCTGCCCTGAGATCACAAGCTTTACCTGTGGAAAGCTATTTCACCTCTGCTGCATCACACCATCGGTCTCAGTGGATCTGCACCGCAGCGCTGGTCATTTCTGACCAGATACCACAGGTAGCGTCACGAATACCGTACTACAAACTCTAACATCCCCTGTAAATAATTCCCCTTTCATTGGACGCCCAGGGCCACGGACTGGGTCTCTGCCACTGTGACACATCCCTTCAATACACTGCCCGGTACCGAGTATCCCTTCCCTGGCGGGTGATCCAGATGCGGCAGGTCACACTTCAGATTACTCCATGGAGCTCTTTTCACTTACCATGCCTGTGTTATCAAGTCAAATCCTGAATTCCCCAGTCCAAGATGAATCTGACATGGAGTGCACTGATGCACAGCCACTGCTAGATGATTCTGCTGGTACATTCACCCAGAGCACTACATTGCCCTCGCAGTCTACTGAGCCAGAATATGACCCTGATGAAACTCAGGTGCCCCTCCCTGCATACTATACCACCTTACACGGTGACACAGAGGAAGGTGCAGATGAAATTGAAGAGGAGGTGATGGATGACCCAGTTGTTGACCCGGATTGGCATCCTTTGGGGGAAGGGGTGTCGCTGGCAATAGATGGCAATAGCTCAGAAGAGGAGGAGGATCAGCAGCAGGCATCGACATCGTAGCTGCAGTTATCTGGCAGGCTCGTAGCAGTCAAAAAACGTGTTAAAAAACAAAAAGAGTTGCAGGACAGCATGGCCAGACGGTCAAATTAGCACAGCGTGCAAGCCCTGAAAATTTATCCCATAGTAGGAAGAGTGCAGTGTTGCACTTTTTTGACCAAAATCCTATTGATGAGGCAAAGGTTATCTGTAAGAAGTGTGGAAGGACCTTTAGCCGAGGGAAAAATCTCCGGAATTTGAATACCAGTTGCATGCTTAGACATTTAAACACCATGCACTTGCAAGCGTGGACGGACCACAAAACCTCAGGTAGCACATGTGCACCTGCTCTGACTGAAGGTAACCAGAAAAGCTCCATCGCTTCCCCCACTGTAAGCCCAACGGTTAGCACACCACCAGCAAGAAATGTTGAGGTGTCGTCGCAAGGCCAAAGCAGTCATGAAATCACAATGTTTTGCAACGAAAGACTTAATCTAGGTCATCACCACCACCATCACCAACCCCCTCTCAGTCCGCCATGTCCACCGCTTGTTCACCCATATGCAGCTCTCAAGTCCAGCTCACCCTAACAGACACTCTGAGTAGGACAAGAAAGTACTCATCCTCTCATCCGCGTACACTGGCTTTGAACACCTATATTGCCAAACTGATCTCATTAGAGATGATGCCCTTCCGTTTGGTTGAATGCGCAGCGTTCCAAGAGCTCACATGGCCTACGCTGTCCCATGCTATGACCTACCCATTCGGCACTTCTTTCCTAGAAAAGCCATCCCTGCCCTCCACCTGCATGTGAAAGACCGCATTGTCCACGCACTCAAACAATCAGTGAGTAGGAAGGTGCACCTCACAACAAATGCATGGGCCAGTAGGCATGGCCCAGGCCGTTACGTGTCCATCACTGCGCACTGGGTTAATGTAGTGGATGCAGGGTCCACAGGGGACAGCGGCAGTGGGACAGTGCTGCCTAGCCCACAGTATAGGCAACAGTTGGCTGTAGGCATTCGACCCTCCTCCTCCTCCTCCTCCAGAAGCAAAAGCTCATCGACAGACGCAGTCGCACGAGCACTCCATCCGCAGCTGCCAGTGTTGCACACGAGATGTCCCACTATCGAACAGCTAGAGGTAAGTGTCAGCAGGCTGTTTTAAAGATGATGTCTTTGGGCGACAACAGACACACCGCGGAGGTACTGGCCGACTATTTGCATCGTGAAACTGAGTCATGGCTGGGCAGTCTACATCTTGAGCCAGGCAAGGTAGTCAGTGATAACGGCCGTAATTTTGTGGCGGCCATAGCCGTGTTAAAACTCAGACACATACCTTGCCTGGCTCACACCTTGAACCTGGCGTAGCAATGCTTCTTAAATAATTATCCTGAGTTAACAGCCCTGCTCCATAAGGGGCGAAGACTGTGCTCGCACATCCGTCACTCGCCCGTAGACTCCAGTCGTATGCAGAGGCTGAAGCGATCGTTCCACCTCCCCAAGCACCGCCTAATCATAGACGATGCAACAAGGTGGAACTCCTAACATTTATTAATTAATAAAGAATGTTAAAAAAGTGGACACATCTATAACACATCCTCAACCAAAATAAAGTGAGGATATTTGATACCCTGAGAGATAGGAATAATTTAATTCAAAGGAGAATGAACAATTGCTATATATGTGCTAGCCCTGTCTTAATAGAGCAACACTCCTATTATCTCCAATATATATATATATTAGAAAACTATATGTATGGAATAGGTTATATGAGCAATTATATACAATACCGATTCTTCACCGCAAGAATCGCAGCTGTGTACTTATATTACAACCCTGCACCGCTAGAGTTGGTATTTAATTGTATAGAATATATGGTATATATAAACACATATATCACAACCCTGCACTGCTAGAGTTGACCTTTCATTATATGGAGAGTATAGCATTTAGATCAAAAAGGAACGCTCTCACCCATTTAGAGAAGCTTTTCCAGTTCATCTCCTATAACCAGTAGTCCTCTGGATACAACCAGTTTGTATGAAGCCCTTCCCGACGCGTTTCTTCCATCAGGATTCATCAGGATTCATCAGGGGATATGGCATAGGTAAATCATACTTGCACAGCATGTATCTCTCATTGGGCAGTTCTGCGCATGCGCCGATGTAATGCGACTCCGGAAGTCACTATTTGGCAAGCGGTATTACCGCAAATGAAAGTGACTGTTGTTCTGGGCGTGCGGCGTGCGGTCCAGCATAATTATGCTCCCTATTCAATGACATAAAAAGCCTTTTTAATTCTCATTGGTGAGTTTGTGTGGATCATTATGGTGATTTGTTAATTTGGTGATGGGTGTGTTCATTTATTTGATATAAGGGGGCATTCACGAAAATGCTCCCCTATGAGAGATACATGCTGTACAAGTATGATTTACCTATGCCATATCCCCTGATGAATCCTGATGGAAGAAACGCGTCGGGAAAGGGCTTCATACAAACTGGTTGTATCCAGAGGACTACTGGTTATAGGAGATGAACTGGAAAAGCTTCTCTAAATGGGTGAGAGCGTTCCTTTTTGATCTAAATGCTATACTCTCCATATAATGAAAGGTCAACTCTAGCGGTGCAGGGTTGTGATATATGTGTTTATATATACCATATATTCTATACAATTAAATACCAACTCTAGCGGTGCAGGGTTGTAATATAAGTACACAGCTGCGATTCTTGCGGTGCAGAATCGGTATTGTGTATAATTGCTCATATAACCTATTCCATACATATAGTTTTCTAATATATATATATATATTGGAGATAATAGGAGTGTTGCTCTATTAAGACAGGACTAGCACATATATAGCAATTGTTCATTCTCCTTTGAATTAAATTATTCCTATCTCTCAGGGTATCAAATATCCTCACTTTATTTTTGGTTGAGGATGTGTTATAGATGTGTCCACTTTTTTAACATTCTTTATTAATTAATAATAAATGTTAAGTTTTAAAATTTCCCTTTTTTGCTGCTACACATTATAAATTTTGGGAAACATACAAATAAATTCTCTTTGCATTGCTATACCTATAAGGTGGAACTCCACCATTCACATGGTTGAGAGGCTGTGCGAACAGAGGCAGGCTGTAATGCATTTGTGGGAGGATACACTGGCAGACAGTTTGAGGGCAGAGATGGACTTGTCGGGTGTGCAGTGGTCAAAGCTGAAAGTCCTCTGTAAAGTCCTTCAGTGTTTTGAGGAATGCATACGGCTGGGAAGCGCAGACTACACCATCATAAGCATGAGCATACCACTTATGCGTCTGCTCATGCAAACTTTGATGCACATTAAGGTTCAGGCGTCTTCAGCGGAGGAGGAAGAGTAGGAGGAGGAGGGAAGCCTTGATGACAGTCAGCCATTGTCTGCAGTGCTCAGGGAACTGTCCTGGACGAGGTGGACGAAGAAGAGGAAGAGGAGGAGGATGAGGGGGATGATTATTTTGGGGAGGAGGATGCTTCTCAGGGGGCAAAAGAAAATGTTGGCTTGCATAGGTCAGGTACAGGGTTTATGCGTGACTGGATGGATGTGGATTTGCCAGAAAGTGCTTCTCCACCCACCACTAGCAGTGCATCATTGACACCTGGAACATTGGCCCACATGTGTGATTATGTCTTGCGTATCCTAAAAAGGGACCCCCGCATTGCCATAATTATGAAGGATGACGACTACTGGTTAGCCAGCATCCTCGATCCATGCTATAAAGGCAAATTACAGAACGTCATGCCACAGGAGAACCCAGAGCTAATATTGGCGAGCAAACAAGCAACTCTGGTAAACCGTTTGTTAGAGGCATTCCCAGCATACAGCAGCGGTGTAGGTTCTACCACGAGCTGTACTGGGCCAAATGGAAGAAGTGTTCGTGGTGCACACGACCGAAGTGGCATTGGAGACAGGGGTTTCATGACCATGTTGTGGACTGATTTCTCGAGTACCGCTCACAAGACTGTTAATACTGAATCGATTGCAACAGACAGGAGACAGCAGTTGTCAACTATGGTTCAAAATTACCTCTCCTCCCCTATCGATGTTCTCCCTCACAGTTCATTCCCCTTTGACTAATGGGCCTGTAAACTGGACACCTGGCCTGAATTGGCACAATATGCCTTACAGGACCTCGCTTGCCCTGCTGGTAGTGTGCTATCAGAAAGAGTCTTCAGTGCTGCTGGATCAATCCTGACAGAAAGAAGGACCCGGCTGTCGACCCAAAATGTTGGTGATCTCACCTTCATTAAAATGAACCATGCCTGGGTTTCAAAGGATTTTGTACCACCTTCCTCTGCTGACACATAGGTTGCCAGCAAAATGGCTCACTTTGTCCTCCTCTTCCTCCATTTGCAGCTGCTGAACATCCAGCCTACACCTCAACATATGCCGGTTTTTGCACCTCCCTAACTGGGCTGTAGCCCCCCAGGGCCGAAGTCAGCACCTGGCGCACCCGGGG